>CM060916.1:127217490-128417490 GCA_030737875.1 Allium sativum
CTAACATAGCGTTTCAGAGAACGCCATGTAACGACATGCTATGTTAGGCCTTCTGCTTTAAATAGCATGCATGAAACGCTATGACAAGAGAGTTTTAATACCGTTTTAGGTTTGCTATCAAATAAAAACGCTATAAAATAACATCCGATACTTACTTTCTATAGCGTTTGTCCGTATGTTTTAATAGCGTTTTATTTGTATTTCTTAGCGTTTGTTTAGTTATACTGGCATTCTCATTGTGTTTTTATAGCGTTTTGCATTTAATAGGGTTTATGAAACGCTATTATCTAGAATATTAATTTAAAGATTTTATTTATTTTTGTTTTAACTTATTAAACACACACACTCTCATATATATATATATATATATATATATATATATATATATATATATATATGCATTCGCACAACATACTTTCACGAACAACAAATATTTAAATTACAGCATAATATTTTATACATATCATTCAAATAACTCTCATATACCAAAACATAGTACTCCATATACATCATTCAAACAACTCTTAACATATTCGAACTTAATATTTCATACATATTGCTTTATCAGTTTTTCCATGTTAATATATCATATAATTTTGCCATTAGCAAATTACTTACAAAATGGACAAACGGTAGATCTAATTTTGTTTTGTTTATGATGTTTTCTCTTTAACATCAACAATAGCGATCCTGGTCCTATAAATATCAAATAAACAGAGAATGAATTAGTAATTATTATATCATATATTCTCAAAGTAAAAGAAATCTAAAGGAGAAGCAAAAATATAACTAGGACATTAAATATGAGATACTTATACAAGGCATTAAAGGCAATGCAGCTAATTAGCATTTAAACACGCAACAAATTCTAAATTAAAAAACTAATCTTTTGTAAAAATTTAGTTAATTTTATATGAACTTACTAAATATTTGATAATTTAGCTAACCAGCCACCTGTGCATGCTGCTAAGAGCACCTCATCACACAATTCTGCCTTGGATCATACTTACTCTTTTAACCCAGTTTTGAGAAAAATTCTCTATCCAATGTAAATAACAAACTCTAATCCATTCCTTGCATTCCTTTGTAAAGCAGAACGATCTGCGACTAGAGACGCATTCAACAATTGAAAGTAGCTAAAAGAAGATCATTAACATAAATCAATGCAGCTAAAAAAAGAAAAAGAATTAAAGCAACAAGCTTAGTCATCTTATAAGGAATGCCTAGAAAATCATTCTAATACCCAATTGTTCTAGATAGTTATACTGGAGCTCCGCAAGCATACAAATAACTTGAACGATGTTCTAATTAAGAGCAGAATAGTAACTATCTCATCCTCTGGGGTGGTAGCTTGGGGAGGCACATCTGTTTGCTGGCCTGCAGAGGTGCGATGCATTGATCAAAACATAAAGAAGAAATGAAATAACTGTTGAAAATAATTGATTTTCACATACCGTCGCATGGCTCATGCAATTGCAAACTATTTAACATATTCATGATCTACTCCTGAAAATTAACAAAGAACTAGTCAATACCACTTTATCATATACATCATCCACGGTAAAATAATCTCTGCTCTTATGCCACTCCACCGTCGACACAGCCTGTAGAAAATAAAACTTCATGAGTTCCAGAGTAACTTATTAACTTTGAATATGAACTTTAGAGGCACACTCAATTTACCTTAAAATGTTGTAAACTGAGGGCATCAAGCTCGGAGCGTTTGACCCAGCTTACAGGAGATTTATCTGCTTCGGCATTTTTAAGGTCAAAACCCATAGAAGGTAAACATGAAATGCAAAGTAAATAAATAAGAAACCAACCAACCAGCATTTTCATTTTGTGTAATGTTAAAAAAAACTTTTAAATTATTTGGTCCTCTTCTGAATCACCAAGTTCAGTATTCAAAATAATAATCACGCCCATATGGAGGCCAATCGTTAGATCAATAAACGTAACTGATCAGCACAAGTTTAGAATAAATGGGAAAAGGGTGAAAAAGTTTACGTGCATATAGCTAAAATAGGGAACTGAGGCAATGGATTCCTTGCGCCATGTTTTATAGCTTCACCAACATTCCATACTCCAAAACAATGGCCGTGATCAACATCCCAAACACGTATAGTCCCATCAGTCGAACCTTTTGTTAAAAATTACAGCTGAGAGTTATGTTCGGGAAATTATATAAGCATATAAAATATGCTTCTTCAAAAAGAAGCAGAACTTGTGTCTGCACAGTTGAACCATGCAAGTCCAAGCATCAAAAATACATATTCAAAATGGAAGACGTGATCTTCGATATGTAAACTAGCCCAAACATATTAAACTATGTTTGAATGTCCTTTAGGCAAAAACAAAGCCTAGAAAAAAATAGGGGAAAAGGCATTATAATTGTATTTCCACATCTATGAAACATTTTGTTTGTAGCCTGCATAAAAATTGCTGATTTAAGTACTCATTGCCATGCATCAACCCTATCTGAGATTATCTAGGTACAGTTGTCTCTTGTCTTATACATCTATGTTTAATTTATAAAACCTACCCGAAATTACAAATACTCATCAATCGAATGGATGTAGTCCTTTAACAACTTAACGGATCCGTAAAAACCAAACCATAAAACTAGTAAACTTGAAACATATCTTCTGACATAGGTGATTTAATAAGTAACAATAATTAACGATGTTCATAGAGTTGCAGCTGAAATCACATATCGCAGCTAGAGGGAAAAACTGAAAATAGTGGTAAAAACTTCATAAAACAAGCTGAAAATAATGAAATAAAGCAGGAACAAACTCTACGCACATATATTATAACCATGTTCCAAAAATGAAAAAGAGGAGCATACCCAATCGTGAGTCCGTGACTACCTTGGCTACTAGATAAATGATCATTCAACATGAAACTAGCCATCGATTGCTGCAGCAACAACTTAAAAGCGGTAATTTATGAATATATGAATGTTTCTGCATTTTACTAAATAACACATAAAACAAACCAATCAACAAGACGATATTCAAGAAAAGTAGGTAGTTGGTATCACATCTCCTTTTGTTGCAAAACTAGGAGAAAAGATTCAGCAGACATGAGATCATATGGTTCATATGAATCAAAATGTGCACATTTTTCTTCTATAAAAGGTTTTTATATAGAGAAAAAAAATTCTGTTAAAATAATATATGATATAGTGGTTTAAATCATACTTGCAATCTTAACTAATATATACCTTGCTCTTGATGGATGGCTCAAGGGAAAGGGAGAGAATTAATGTTGCAAGAGATAATAAACTAGTAGCAACTTGAGGAAGCTGCAGCAACCAGAAACTTTGAAACATAAAGATCTATTATTTTAAAGCTGAGATACTCTTTATTGCTTTATAGATATAAATAAAATAGAACCTGACAAATCAGGAATTCAATAGGGATAATTTCTCTGTAAAAAATGATAAAAAAAAGTCAAAAAAAAAAATATGAACATTACATACCTCTTGCAAATGCGATATATCTGGATTGCCACCACCATGTTCCAACACATTAGTTGAGTTATAAATTAGGGCAGGCAAAGGAGGGAACATACTCAAACTAGTAGTGCTAATTGAAATATGAAACATGTGCAAAATTCAAATAGAGATAAACAATATCTTATGCATAATCCAGGATGCATTAGGCAGAACATATGGAGTCATTACTGGTTGTATGCCCAATAGAAGCGAGGTTTTCAAATTTACTTGGTTTGTCATCATCAAGTTTTTAGATAATTTCAGCAACACAACGATCAGTATATGGCATGTACAAGAATGAAGAGGGCACCGCATATTGACTATGCAACAAGCACCCAATTGGTTTACTGGTTAATATTACAAATAAGTACACCTACTGTGATGATATTGGTATAGTAGGCGCCGACATTATTAAGTAAATTATATGAATGGTATCATGAATTAGGGGTGGGCGCTGGCGGTTAAACGAACAAATCGGTTAATATTTTCGGTTAACCGCTTAGTTTGCACGGTTCGGTTAACCGAATTTCGGTTAATTGAGGGTAGCTTTATTCGACCGAACCGAAAATAATTATCCACGGTTAACCATTCGATTTAGACGGTTAACCGTTTGTTATAAACAGTTAACTGTTTAGCGGTTAACCATTTAAATCGAATGGCTAACCGTTTAAATCGAACGTTTAATTGTTCAAATTTGACCATTTTCCACATAAACTGACTTATAATAATAGATCTAACAATTTCATAAACAAACAGACATGTTGAACACTAACAGTGAACACTATGCAGTCAGTCACTACCCACTACCCAGTACTCAACTACCCAATATTCTAAAACATGAAGCTCAAAATCTTCAGATGCATGTTCGGTTAACCGATGATATCGGTTAACCGCAAAAAAAATTATGTCGGTTAACCAAACCTACATAGGTTTTATTAACCGTTAACCGAACCGAAACTGTTAGGTTAAGGTCGATCGGTTAACCGATGATGTCGGTTAACCGAAATTATCGGTTAAGTCGGTTCGGTTAAGTCGGTTAAATCGGTTAAATGCCCACCCCTATCATGAATAAACCTGGTATGGGTTCATCAAAAAACCTTGAAATGTTATAAGAACAGAGCATTGTATCACACAAGTTGAAATATGCAAGAAGATGAAAAATTGACTGTGAATTACATGCATGAGATCTATATATATACATGGATGTGCACATAGAAAAACACATCATAGGCTGCATCGCCTAAATTGACTGTTAATTACATGTAGGAAGTCTATATGTATATAGAGATTTTTGAGAAAATATAAAATGCAATGAACGCACGCACAATTTGGATTGCACAAGTATAAAATGTTGTTACATACTTGGAAAAACATATTTTTGTAATAAGTTTTAGACTAGGCTCAAAAAATGAAATAGGTTTATTTCTTGTGTTTATAAGTAAAATTTATCTTACATAATTAGCTTGTTTTGATTTTGAATGTCCGAAGGCATTGAACCTCTTAATTGTTAATATTCAATCGAAGCAAGTTAAAAAGTATTATTAAACAAATCGTTAAAGAAGATTTAGGACAAGTAGCTGGCAAGTCAAAAGTCAAAGCATGTTTTGAGCTTGCATTGCATTTTCAACAAAAATTACCACATTGCCAGTAGAACATCCTGCACCACTCCTGCAAGATGAATTGGTGGTCTATATTGTTAATTTGCAAACTTGACACATACTTTTTTGCTAAACTTACTTGTTTTACATCCTTCTCTTTAGAATCTATTTTTTACATTCTTATATTCTTAATTTTGTTGTTGAAATCAGTTAAATTATAAACGTATATTCTAATATTGTATGTTGAGGTTATTAAAATTACCTAAAAAACCTGCGAATCTCATCTTCTTTCCATACATAAAAATAACAACATAATAATACTAATGTAATTTACAAAGAAAATTTTGAAAGGACTTAGTTCTACTTTTTCGTGATCATAAAGATGTATTTTAAATTTTTCCAAAAACCTCCGAAATTTAAAGCTGTAGTTATGAAGGTAAACAATTGAAAAGTGGCAGAAAACCTTCCATAACTCTGATATTTATCTGATACACTGGAATAAAGAGGAGGTTTGAATGTAAGATTCAAATACTAAGTTACCTCCATAACTAGAGGCGGCGTATCCACTACGCTGCCAGTAAAATTCACCAGCTAAAAGAATTCAAAGAAGAAAAAACCTGTGATGAAGACCAATTCACATTACAGCTAAAACCATCCAAAAGTTGTTTCAATAGTGGGGGTCAGCGTCATCTTAAAGTTCCATGCATGAATTGTTTGTTGATTGAACACCTTCATACATCCTTTCAAGAACTGTGGCTCCTTCTGCTGCTCCATCGATTATGGAGGAGAGTGCATTCACAGGCTAGCTTGAAATAATGGTAAAAGGTAAAAGATAACATCAGTGACTACTAATAGTGCGTGAATATGTGCAGCATTATCAAGCGTGAACCCAACACTTAACTCTCCCTCTATTTCAGATCTATTGCTAGTGTAGAGAAAAATCTGAGAGCTGTATTTAGCATCACCCCCAACACTTCCAGTTAGTGTCATATCTTTGTTGAAAAGTAGCATAACTACCCAGATAAAAATTGAAATACTGAAAATTTAAAATTCGGAAAAAAGAACTGCCAAAACAAATTCAGATTTTTTTTAGAGTAGGATTTAGTAAACATGAAATACTGAAGATTCTCACAAAATCCAAAATTATTTTCAGTTATATATTGTAGAGTAGGATTTAGATATTGTAAAATAGGATCTAGTAGGCGGAGTACAATAAACAATAAATATCACCTCCTAATCTAGGGATTACCTCCAACTAAAGTTCAGGAAGTCCAAGCTGAGTGTCAGTGGTACAAATGCGACTATTGCAAGCCTGGTTGCATAACATAAACACAGCGTAAATTATCAATATCAATGTGAAAAATATATTTCCTTGTGAGCAAATGAATGAACATCGAAATGACAAAATCCATATTAGATAACATCCAAGGTCTCAACACATACCATTGGTATTTCTAATCCCCGGCCCCATCAATAGCTGCCACTGAAGCTTTCTTTACAGCTAATGCACATCAACGCAAACTGAATAAACATGTTTTTACATTAAATAAATATTCTATTTGTCTTATTTTTCACATCAAAGGGTGTAAATTTGAAGTAGTATGTTGGTATTCCGAGATAAGTAAAAAGCAGGGTTAAATATCAGTAGACCTTTCTAGCTGACAAAAAGGGTCAAATTTGAGAACATAATTCTGAACTAACCAGAATATTATTACAAACCTTGGTATAACATATGCTTACACACACGTTTTGAACTAACCAGAACATAATTCTTTCACTTCACCAATGTTTATGCTCCCAATGACCCTCACCTTAGATAAGAAGTTTGGCAATTCTGCCTCAACTTATCTCATAATATTAATGGCCCATGGATCATTGGTGGTGACTTCAACACTACTCGATTTTCCTTTGAACGTAATTCTGGAACCCCCTCCCCTGATTCCGACTCTTTTAACTCCCTCATCAATTCATGCCAACTCATCGATCCACCCATTAATAATCGTAGATTCACTTGGTCCAGCAGAAGAGACAATCCTTCTTTATCAAAAATTGATAGATTTTTCTTTAATTTAGCCTGGGAGGATCTCTTTCCCCTCTCCTTGGTCAACGGCCTCGCCACAACCATTTCCGAAAATTGTCCAATTGTCCTTGATACTCAGGATAATGCTTCGATTAAGAGACCATTCAGATATGAGAGATTGTGGACACTTGAACCCTCCTTTGATGATTTCATCAAACACATTTGGTCACAACCTTTGAATTGTAATTCGGCAACAACCAGAATGGTTTGTAAGCTTCGCTCTCTTCGCAAATTAATTCGCCCTTGGGCTAAGAACATTTGGAATTCTTTGAAATCCAGAATCTCATCCACTCAAGATGCCATTTTAAACTTAAACATCATTGAGGAGAGTCGTCCACTAACTGACCTTGAGAAGCATATCCTGAAAAACCATGAATTGGAATTAGAGAGACTTATCAAACAAGAAGAAATTGGATGGAAACAGCGATCCAAAGCTAGATGGATTAATGAAGGAGATAAAAACACTGCATACTTTCACCGTTTAGCTAATGGTCACCGACGTGCTTCATTCATTTCTGAAATAATTCACACCAACAACTCATTTTCTGATCCCAAAGAAATTTGCTCCCTGTTCACACAATTTTATAGAAGCATTCTGGGTTCACAACCCCCTCCATCCGCTTCGATTGATTGACACAATCTTTATCCAAACCCTAAGCATATTGCCATTGATCACCTATTCACAGAAGGGGAGATTTGGGCTGCAATCAATGACATGGCGGCAGACAAGGCTCCTGGGCCTGATGGCTTTGGCCCATGTTTTTTAAGCATTTTTGGCCTACCATCAAATTTGACCTAATTGAGATGTGCTCTGAATTCTACTCTGATCCATCTACTATTGCTAAACTTAACTATGCTAATATAATCCTCATTCCTAAATTCCCTGGATCTAACACCCTTCCATCATTTTGACCCATTAGCCTCCTCAATACAACTTTCAAAATCATCACCAAAATATTAGCTAACAGACTCCAAAACCACATTTCTGAGTTAGTAGGTATTGAGCAATCCGCCTTCATTCTGGGAAGAAATATATTAGACTGTGTTGCTGCTACACAGGAGATCATCTCCTTCTGCCACACCACGAACTCCCGTAGAGTGCTTCTCAAACTTGATTTCTCTAAAGCCTTTGATTCGGTTAACTGGTATTTCATCCTGGACCTTATGTCTCACAGAGGCTTCCCCATGAATTGGTGTAACTGGATCAAGCATATCCTATTCTCGAGCTATTCAATGATCAATATTAATGGAGAAATTGGCGGCAAAATTAAATCTAAAAGAGGCTTACGACAAGGAGATCCACTTTCACCTTTGCTTTTTGTCTTGATTGCTGATGTCTTTAATCAGATGGTGAAACTCTCATTATCTCACAACATCCTCTCTGGCATTTCTCTTCCTAACTCCAATCTCTCGACAACCAACTTACAATTTGCGGATGACACGATTCTCTTTACCGTTCCTTCACCTCAAAACATCCACAGCCTTAAAGTTCTCCTTTACACGTTCGAACTCATCTCTGGTCTTTCTATCAACTTCAATAAAAGTTTGGTTATAATGTTGGGAAATTGTTCTTCACTCGGTCCCCCTATTGCCAAATGTCTAAATTGCAAGGTTGGTTCTTTCCCCATTACTTATCTTGGCATACCCCTTCGTCCTACCAAACTTCATAAACCAGATTGGATTCCTCTTATCTCAAGGATTGAATCTAGACTTTCATCCTGGAAGGCAAATTCCTTGTCCTCTGCTGGTCGCCTTGTGCTTCTCAAGCATGTTCTCTCCTCATTACCAACGTACTGGATGTCGTTTCACAAATTACCCATCTGGGTTATCAACAAGATTGACTCTATTCGAAGTTCTTTCCTTTGGAATGGTGATAAGCTCAAAAGGCTAGTCAACTGGCATACAGTTTGTCTCCCTTACTCTCATGGAGGATTGAATGTCCCTCAGCTTACCTCCTTCAACCAAGCTCTGCTGGCTAAATGGATTTGGCGTGCTCTTTCCCCTTCTCATTTCATATGGAAAGATTGGATCTTAATGCGGCTTTACAATGCAAACCCAGCCTTCATCCTTCACTTCAGTCCTGCCTCTAATCCATCTCCGTTCTGGAGGGGATTTTTATCCTCCCTCGCGAGAATTAAACCGCTTTTCCATGTTAAAGTAAATAATGGTGAATCATGTTTGTTTTGGCAAGATATTTGGTTCGGAGAACTTCCTCTTTCCTCCTCCTTACCCAACCTTTGATCTAGTTACATTTCTAACCCACAGACAGTTGCTGAAGCCTTTAATTTGGGCCCATTGGGCTTGTTTCCCAGTTCAATATTTGGGCTGTCCAGTTTACAAGAGTTGGCCAAGATAGAGATACTCATTGACAGAGTCTGGAACTGTCATCTCCCCCCTTGCATCATTTTCTTTCAATGGCTCTTAATCCACAATCGCATCAACTCAAAAGACAGACTCTGCCGCTTTGGGATCGATGTCAACCCTATTTGCGTTCTTTGCAACCTGAGTAATGAATCCCTCTCCCATCTTTTCTTTGATTGTGACTTTTCTTTTGCGGTCTGGGCCGCTGTTAGCTCATTCATTCTCGGCTTCGTCCCTTCTTTTTGCTCTTTCTTCGATTACTGGCAGCACAATCCCCCTGACCCCTCGTCTGACTCTCTGGTAGCGATCTTCTCCTGGTGTATCTGGTTAGAACGAAATGCATACGTATTCGGAAGACCCAAAAAGTTATTCTGGGGAACTTGTTTTCATATTCTGCATCTCTTCGAATTATGGACAGGCTCGGTCAGGCATGCTCGCTTCAGACTCTCCCTCCCCCAGCCTCGCTCGCATGGATCTCAAGAAAGCAGCTCGCTATTTCCTCTGTGATCAAGTATAAGTATGTAGTTCTATTTTGGTAGTGTATTTATCACTCAGCTGTGTTGTGGTTGCAATATGTACATCTTATTAGTACTCTCTAGACTGTATTTTATATGACCATCTAGGTCTGTTCTTAGTCTGCTACTGGTTGGGCCTGTCAACCAGATATTATTACTAGCTCTTTTGCATCTACGCATAACCGGCTGTGTAGTTCCCACTACACACCCGTTTTCCTCAACAACAAAAAAACATATGCTTACACAAATATGCATAGTTACACCAACGGACAATTTAATTCACGGATTAGGATTGATGAGTACTATTACTAACTTAGTCAAATGTGTATTCAAAGAATGATCAAATCATTTACTCAAAAAGCATATGATATCAATACCACATGCTCGGTTTACTTTTAACAATATTATAAGGTATATTCCAACAGATATCTAATACATGTCCACATTTCTTACACCGATCAAGCACACTACAGTAAATGGTACAAAAATGATGGAATTTTAAAAATGACCAGTTAATATCTGACCAAATGGTTGTTGTATAAGGAAAAAATCAGACCTTATTGTGGGAATAATATTAAAAAGTCGTGGATTCTGAAATAAATTGGAAGCTCGCTTTGCATTGCACTCTCTATCTCCAGCTTCAAGTAGCGCTCAACTTTACATTGCCCTCTCTATCTCCATATAAGAGTTGCAAGTAACCTGACTCATTCAGCAATCAGAGTTGGTTAAAAATAGTGCATGTCAAAATATTTACAAACATTAAAAGTGGCTATTAGTGCATGATTTTAGAAAGCTAGTATATGGCCTTAACCTTTAGGTTATTAAATATCTACAAAAGTATATGGATGTTACATTTCATTTTAGCACATCCATAATACCAGACATTTTTTTCTAGAAAAAACTTCGCCAATAATGACTTAAACAAAGCAACCGTAGGTCATTTGAATTCATACCAAGCACATTATTATGAAATGGAATACAAATATCAAGCAACCTGCATGGGCATGCGCTTTCCCACACTAACTATATCATGATTTATTATAGTATTATGGCCAGAAAATATAATGATAAACTAAAGCATGATTTATTATGAGGTCATGAGTAATTCTTCAGTTGGCTTGCTTATTTTTCTTACAACTGGAACATGCATGCTAACAAGAGTAAAAAAAAAAAAAAATAGACGTGTGAACCAATGAAATAAATGTACTAGTTGTAGAAACTACTAGTATTGTAACAGCAAACAAAACAACCAGAAAGTGATCCAACAAATAATATATAGCAAAAAATGTAATGCTAGGAATAGCTCGAACAAATGGAACAAATAATGCTAATGGTCACAATAGACAAAAATGGAATTTGTGTAATTATAACCATAAAGAGATGGTTAATGGAACAACTACCAAATGGAATGATGTTCTAAACAATAAGCAGCAATGTAGCGGAAAAACTAGAAATAGAAGAAGCTTGTAGTAATTGTGAACAATCAACTAGATATGAGATTGTACCTAATGAGAAGAATGAAAGTAGTTTGATCCTCAAACACAAAATAAAGATTATTATCTATGATCTCTAAAGGTTCCTCATCAACTCCTTCCATTATAACAGCTAATAATCCTCCTTCCAACCTTTTGCACCTTACAATCAGCAGTTTGTTCACTGGCATCAACACATTCTTTTGCAAACATATGCACATCATCTCCCACACAGTAGACCCAGATATGATTGTCCTCACAGTAGACCCAGATATGATTGTCCTCTGCGATATAATACCTCCAGCTACTCTCAAGGATTTCCTTCCCATTTGCTCCAAACACTGAAGCTCAGGTGGATCCACCGCCACCACAAAATCTGTAGCTTCATACACTATCACATTGTAAGTCGAGTCACTTGGTCATGTTACTTAAAGTTCGATGAAACACTCCATTTATCTATTACCCATCCACAGCAGCAAGTGCAAAAGATGGATACTTAAGGTTACATGCATAATCATCTGATACCATAATGTCGGAAAAAGTAGTTGCATTATTGCCAGTTAGAATAGTTAAATGATCTTCTATGTTGTATCCTTGAGAACAAAAGAAGTCCATACAGTATGTGTCGGATGCATTAAATACTAGATCTGGGTCAAGTGCCTTGATTGGAATTATGAGCCCCACACCATATACTAACTCTGCCTCTTCGTTCTTCCTCGAGTCCATTACATTTGCTGGTATTAGATCAGCGGCAATAGATAAGAAGGGACTAAGGCTAGAGGCAACGGATTTGGGATGATAATCACGATCGTTTGAGCAAAGGATTTGGAATGGCAACCAACGTTCACCGTTGAAAGGAATTTGGATGAAAATCGAGGACAGTTCACCATGGATCTGGGGTCGAATCTAGGGTTTAGTTCTTTTTTGGGAACAGAAATGATCATACTGTGAAGAAGAAATACTACATTAATCTCTAAAGAAAGTTGCGTTAACAAAAAAGATTCATATGGTTGTATCCTCATTATATGGAATCCATGATTCTATCAAGTCAACTATCATGTTCCCCATAGGCAGTTTATCCATTGTACTGTAACCCATCTTCAATCTACCTTATCCTTCAGTATCACTGCGGATTATCCTGATAATTCCAAATGTGGATGATAATCTTTTTTATGACAACTTGCTTTCCTTTCAAACTGCTCTTCTTCCAGGTCCTTTCCATGGATATTTCAATAGAATGTACTTATTTACTGAAAAATCAAGTGGTAATCCATCAATGTTAAGGGATATTACCCATCTTAATCATGCCATTATTGAAGCTAATCTTACCAAAATTCTATTATCTGGTTCTTGCTTCTTGTGGAACAACCAAAGTAGGTCTAGAAATGGAATTTACTCTAAACTAGACAATCAAAGTAGATCCGAAAGTGGATCCGACGAGGTTCAGTTTGGTGGATTCGATAATGAAAAATACGGAGCCGATGTCTCCATACGGTTGGTCGACGATTAGGATTGTTGCGAATAATCCAGGCTTTCACTGTTTAGGGTAAATTAGTGTTTTCCGTTAAATAATACGTTAATTCATATTAATAGCTAATAAATTAGTGAATATTTTATAATAAAGTTAGTTGTACCTGTCATACCCGTCTGAATAGGAGAGAGGATCAAGATCAATTGTTGATGAGAGGAGAGGTTTGACGATTTAGGGATTTTGGTGGTCTATTTGGAGGAGATGAAGTGAAATGGAGCGGCTGTTTCCAGAAAGAAAGGCAACGAAAGAAAATTTTTAGTTCCCGCAAAAACCAATTCAGTTTCCCGGCTTTTTCCCTGTATGGCTGTATAGCGTTGAGCACACGGGTTTGTTCGTCAAATAGCATTAGATACCCTGCATTGTTAAGGTGTTGAAAGGAGATTGGTGGACACGCTGTCTATTACAGCTATAAAATGCCCATTTTGTTGTAGTGTTAAAAGATGGCCACTTCACTAAAGGTTGTTCCATTGGCCCTTTCGGCTATGCGGGAGGGGTGTTTTCTCCATAAAAGACCTGTTTTGTTTATATTATGTATGTACCTATGAAAGATTCTTCGCGGTTCTTTCGAAAGGAACGGGGGTTGAATGTCTCCAAGTCTTTCGTTAGAACTGGAGGGCTTCCTACTAACGTCTATGCTTCTGAAGGCTTAGATATTCTTGGAGTCGTTGTCTCCGCAGACATGCTTTTATAAAATAAAATGTTTTGATGCTTTGCCTCTATGGCTATCGGCATCAGTGATGAGAACGAGGAACCTTTATCTATAAAATACTATATATATATATATATATATATATATATATATATTAACGAAATAGAGGTCTTGCCTCTATTGCTTGCCGTCATCACGCAACGACATGCATTGAATGTTATTGAGAAAGCGAAGCCGAAAGGGCTACTCCTTTCAAGATGGCTTGGAAATAGACTTCGAAATCATCGCGGGAGTCAAAATAAATTGGAGCCGACACAGGTGTCCGGTCCAATGTGATGTATATGTTCTTTACTTTCCATTAAAATGTTATGTATTGGTTGTTGCCATTGTTAAGTCATTTTTGCACTTGTGTGAGGAATAATGGGAGGATCCCAAAGGTAGGGAAACTTACACTCACCATTAAATAAATAAATGTTAATTGAATAAGAATCCATTCCTTCATGCAGTACAGAAGGATTTAGGAAAGGAACCTTCTGTTTCGTGTTAGTGGGGAGGTACAGTGCAAAGCACCGGTGGAAACTGAAGGGGATGTTGGTTCCGAATAGATGGCTTACAATGCCATAAAATACTAGAAGGGAACCAACAATAGAATGAAGGTTTGACTCTGTCCTCTAGAAAAGCAGATCTTTACAAAAGCACGGATGAGAGAGAATAATTGGAGAGAAAATCCATTGTGTATTGCATAGTGAATATTGTGTTTGTTGTTGGATATATATAGGTTATATTGCGATAAATGAACTAACCATTGTGATGTAGGGGATGTAGGTTAAATAACTTCGTATAAGATTCTAACAAGGAGGAAACCCGTTACGTGGCCTGGTCTCGTTAGATATCATTAGTGTCGGGTTATAAGTTATTATTCATACTAGTCTTTTTAACCAACCCGTAGTTCATGTTTTCCCCTTATAATCTTAGGTGCCCAATTGATCAGGCTAAGGGATAAGGGTGTTTCAGGTGTTAGCTACGAATAATGTTCCGGAAGCAAAGACGACAATAGCTATTTAGGAAGCGCTGATGTGTCTTGTTCTACTGTGGGATTTATATATCGGTTTATGTTTCTAGTCCCATTATCTATATACTCTTGTTACTACAAGAATTTGTACTGATGACACCGAAACCAAAGCAAGCCGAAGGGGTATCGTAATGAAGTCGACACCAGAGTAGAAGCTTGCGAAAATTTTGATCGATACCAAAGCACGAGGGTGCATAGGTGTAGCCGGTAAGGTATGCAAGGTACAAAGATGACACCGAAAACAAAGTAAGGTGAAGGGGTATCATAATAGAGTTGACACCTGAGTAGAAGCTTGGGAAGTGTTTGATCGATACAAAAGCACAAGGGTGTAGAGATTGAATCGTTGCCGATAGAGGATGGTGTGAAATAAACAAAGCTAACACCGAAATAAAGAGGATGGGAGTAGAGCCGACACTAAGAAGTAGAGACATAGTAAGTGGAGCAAACACTGAAAGCTTCGATTGATGGCAACAAAACTGATATCAAGAAAAGAAGGCAGCAAGGGCACGTTTTCGATACCAACATGCAATGAGCAGTTAGCTTGGTGTCGACAACGAAGAATGAAGGCAAATGCAAGGAAAGTAGCAAATGTTCAAGCCGGTACCGAAGTCATGAAGACAGAGACATAAAACCGAAGCCCCGAAGGCGGAAGCATGGATTTGGTATTCAAAGTGAGAGCAGAAAAGATGGAACCAAACACTGAGAATCAATGTCGTGGGAGATGATACCAAACACAAAGAAAAGGAAGCAATTAAATCGGCACTGGATACATAAGCTGGAAGCATGAGATCGAAACCAAATTCATGAAAGGGAAGTGCAGGGCTGGTAACAAATATGTTGGAGAAAAAGAGAGCTACCGATACCAATAAGATTGATGTCGATACCATTGCACAAAGGCGACACCTATAAGTACAAGCGGCAAGGGATTGAAGCCAGTATCGAAGCCAGAGATCAATGAAATGGGTCGATACTAAGAGTTGATGCGAAACAGGGGTTCCCACCCGACTGCTACAGAAGGGGGTCTGAATCCTCTATAAATAAGACCCTAGAGATCATATTTTGGAGAACTTTTCTCATTCCAAAATCATGTGCTCAATTCCAAGATACAAAATCCTGATTTAGAAATCAAATTGGGGATTTCTCTTGTAATCTTCCATTTGTTTCATCAAGTGATCAATAAAGGAAATACTGAGCACCTACAATCAACTGCATTTGACTTTCAACTACAAACTTGAATTCAAACCCTTAAATCAGAAGTAGTCAAAAAACCGACCTCAACAAACATTCTAGCTTCTGCTAGCACAAACTTATAAATCCCTTATCCCAAGATAACTTTGTTTCTCTAAGTATTGTAAGCGGGACACTCACCTCTTGAAGGAAGAGTGACTAATCTTCAAACATGGGACGTTGATATCTAAGAAATGGCGAATTAAGTCGAGCTTGGAAAAACTAGATTACACCAAGGTCCACAACTGTAACCCTACATTCGAGTGCTGACGATTTTTATCGTTAACATTTTGGCGCGAGAGGGAGGGGCGTGAACCTCCGATCCTCTAGATAACCTATCACATCCCCAGTTATTCCGCCCATTTGGTTAAACATTGAAGGGCTAGACCATGGATAAAAAGTCTCAACAAAGGTCTTATGAACCTCGAATTACAACTTCAATCATTATTGATCCGAGAGCCATTGAAGAACAAAGGCTAAGAATGGAAGCTTTACGAATCATGGATAAGAATAGGGAAGTATAACCTTGACCGCTGGACCATTAACCCTTTCCATATAGGACCAACCCCCATCTTAGCTTTAAATAGCTTATTCTCTCACATGAAAGAAGCCATTGTAACGCCACACCCCGAGACCCACCCTAATAAAGAGCATTACTGGGTAATGTTGTCTATTAGAGCGGAGAATAGGGCTGGTTAGGGGCGACCACTCGTAGATTTGCATTATCAAGTCTCAAGTATGTCAATAAAGTGATTGCTATTTTTTTCTTCTAGAGGCTCAACATACTTAATAATTTATGTAGTACAATTCCACGGTGGCTCCAGAATCAGCTCAGAACACGGTACATATAATTACACCATTACAGATCACGGAACAGTTACATAATATTACATCGTTAGAGTACAATAATTACATGTGCTACAAAAAGAATAGATAGACTCTTGCTTACAATATTATACAACAATGAAGTAATAGAAAGTTCTACTATTCGAACTTGACTACATAATCTTGAGTGAATGAAACTATAACGAAGATAGAGTAAAGAGAACTTGCTGACCCCAAGCTCAGCAACTACACCTGAAATACCTCGGTCTGACCCGAGGAATACACAAACGGGTCAGTCTAGTTTACAAATCAGTATAAGAAATAAATAAGCACAAGATATACAACTCTTTACCTTAAGAGTTGTGAATATGATGACATAAAGGGATTAATTAGTTTTAGTTCACATGACATAATAGAAGGGATAAATATACAAGCCCCAAGGACTAGATCTAGGCTAAGCATATCACCATACTCGAGTCACAATGGAAACATAACACCAAAATCATCTAAATTATCATATACATCTCAAGCGAGTTAAATCATCAGTAAAGGGAGTATCCCACTGGTAGACATCTAAATCCCATTATATGATGAATTAGAAATCCAAATACTCTTTATAAATGTACCATCCTCCCGATCGAGTTAAAATCATCAAACCCAAATCATAAAGGAGATCATAAGAAATATACACATGCCGTAATAATAAAGCCCATCCCAAGCTATAGTGTTGCTCATCCCGAGCAATAGCCATGTATCATCAAATGAAAATCATCAAAATCATCATATAACTCGAGTGAGTCAAATATCACGGAAGGAGCATCACACTCCAACATAGAAAATCACAAAATGTTTATGTAAATTTACAATCCAATAATCTTCAATGTATGATCATATAGATCAAATCACAAAATATCATCACAATATGGATTCATTAGAAATAAATATGCACGTGCAACCTCATGATAATATAGCTCCACCCGAGCTTAGCTCAGTACTTATACGTATTCAAGTAAGGCGCCTACCACTGCGACCCCCCGGTCGAGTGTATCTTGACCCCCTGGTCAAGTGAATACGTATACATGACTCCCCCCGAGTCTCGGCTTCCCCCCGAAGCAAAGTACTAGCTTAACAAAATACAACATGCATCACTAACTCACAGTCAGTAACCCGAGTAGTGGTAACAGTGTGTCACATACCACACGTTCTCACTACTGGTTCACTAACCGCTCGTCAACTCCGCACTGGAAAACTCAGAAATCTTCAATCACAAAAATATCATAAATCACAACAACAACTCAATAGCTTCAATCAGACAAAATAGGAAATTAACCAATCTCGTATACCTTACGACATTGTTTAATATTTGTAACGTCATCTCGAAGGGTGCGGAAAAGTGCGTTTTATAACTAGAAAATACTTGGTTTTGACAAAACAAGCTTATAAAATGATTTTCCCAAAAATGATTACTTTGTTTATGAAAACAATATATTTACGAAAATAATTTTATACTATTGTTTTGAGGCCATTTAATTTTTAAAACTAATATAATAAAACTCATTTAGCCTCAAAATTATAGAGAAATCCATATTTATGTATATATTGGAAAACTAGTTAAAATCGTGTACGTGTGCTCAATGTCAATGTAAATCTCATCAAAAGTCTCAACAATGAATCATCATTAATTTTTCCCACAATCCAAAATTCTGATTGTTTAAAATATGAACTTCGTCTCTCGAATTAAAACGGTAGTAAACGAAGTCACAAAACCACAGAAAATCATGAAAAACAAGTATTAAAGCACAAAAATGCATCAAGAAACCAATTCTGGTTGCGACTTTGAGGTTAGTTCTGAATGACCAAACGATATCCGATTGGTATAAAATTTGACAAGCACGAACTAGAATAATATATCTTTCAATAAAAAAAGAATTTCTTCATTTCGTTAAGAACTGGGGAAGATATGCAGCTCTGAACATGAGTTTTCGTTAAGATTTCAGCTCAAAATATCTTGACGAACTATCAACTTCGGGAATGAAAACGGATGACCAAAAAAACTCATAAATAAATGAAAATTAGAATGCAACAACTAGAGAAAACAATGACTACAGAAAAAAAAGAATTACATCCAAATAATCAAGGATCGGAAAGTTATGACAATCCAAAATTGGACTTCGGCTGCGATTTCAGCAATGAGAACAAGAACAACAATCACGACGAAATCCAACTTCGACGACATGTTTACCCACCCTAATCAAGTCAGAATGGAACCAAAAGTTGCAGTCTTGTAGACAAGATCCCAAGCTTCGAAATAAAAAAGGAATCACTTAATTCCGATCAATAACGAAGGAGATACAAGACCAACAAGTTGGACCTATGCGTTGTTTCGTTACAGGTCAATATCACAACGAAACCCCTACTTTGGTTACCCGTTTACCCACCCAAATCAAGTCCAAATGATACATAAATTTGCAGATATATTCGCAAGAACATGGACAACAATATGCAAAAAGAATCAAGCAAAAACACTAAAGGAACATAAAGTTATGAAGGCTCAAACATGGGGTTTAGCTGTGATTTCAGCACAGCAACAAAATGACCAATATGACACAAAAAGCTATATATTTTATAAGGACGGTAAATTAATTCAGAAAATTAAACAAAAACAATGTAAACTAGAAAGTTTGAGTCCACCAACTCACCTTGGCTGGATTTAAGGAAGATTTCCATTGATTTGGAGCTGTAGGAGACCAAATCGGAGCGTAGAATTGCAAAAGAGGAATATGCAGTAGCCATGGCTTCTTGAAACTTGTAGGCTTTGATCTTCTCTTCATTGGAGAATGATTTTGGGTTGAAATTGACTAGAGAATTGATTAGAGAGCAGCTAGATTGTTTTAGAAGTCAAAATTTCATCATGCATGAGGTTAAAAAGGAGATTGGGGAAAAGGGGCCATTTAGGTTTTCTCATTTTCTGCCATAAGAAGAAAAGGAACGGAGTGGAAGAAAAAGAACGTCCCCTCCTCAGTAAATTTTCAGAAGCCACTAAACAAAGGTGAATGGGCTAAAACACCCCAAATCTAGCCCAAAAACTAGTTGTTAACCAAATTACACTATTTAAGGTTTTATTACTTGTTCAACACAATTAACAAGAAAATTAAGCACACTCAATACATTATTCTTAAACCTCTTAACACACACAAAAATAATAATAATCAAGTTATGTCAATCTTTACAACTCAACACACAAATCACATTTACATTATTTCAATTTTCAATTTCAACATAATGTATCAAACAAATATCTTTATTTGTACTTGTGCAATTTCATTAACACAACAAAACAATTGTCAACAATATCCTATTTTAACAAAATAAATCATTAACATATTAAATCACATATTATTAGATTCATTATTTATTTGCACCAATTAAGGTTTCTACAACAATATTTTATGTATCAAAATTACAATAATTGCTCCATTACTCAAATATTAAAACTATTGTCATCAAACTATAATGAAGATGGTTTTAACTCAATAATTGTCATATAAAAAATAATACTTTTACCCCTTTTGATTTCAACACAACAATATAGACAACTATTTATATGTATAGATGGCGTTTAAAACACGAATTCATTTCTAAATTTATTAATACAACAATGTTGTTGTTTATTCTATCAACTTAACAAATTAAATTCATTATCAATGACAATAAAATATACCTATCCTATAAATATTAATTCACAATCGATATGTATATCTTTATGCAATCAACAACCAACTTATTCATTGATTAACGTTTAAAAGTCATAAATCCACTTTAAACTCTCCAACATAGTTTAATCACGATTCTCTATTGATATTATTATTAAAAACACATCTTGCGGTTAAAATCCCAATTAATAAATTAATAATTTCAACCAACAGTTTATCTTTGATATTGAAAATATATTTTCCCTTTTTAAATAATGGTTCCCAATCAATAATATATTTTCAATATCCCCTTTTTGTTATTTAGTTATAATCTTTAGATCATGAGTTGGAATAAATTTCTATTATAATGAAGCTTTATAATTTTATTCCAACTACTCGATTTAGAAATGCACAAAAACACTATTTCAAATTAAAATATTACACGAGTTGCTCTCACAACTCATATCACCGACATATTATCTTAAGATTCACAAAACACGATAAATCTGCATTTCCCAATTACCCGAAAATCTGGGTTGTTACAGACTTCCCCCCTTAAATAAATTGCGTTCTCGTATTTTTTTTAAGATTAGAACTTTATTAAATTTAGATTCTACAGGTTATTTATCTCAATTTGCTTCTTAAAGATTCTCAATTTAGGAAGCTAATACACCGAATTTAGAAAATATTAAATCAAAATCCCCCATTTGAAATTACCTAAATCTTAGGTAAGGTTTTAATTGTATTCTTTGGCTAATTAGTATCAAGCTTTATACAACACAACTTACCTTTCACAAGCTGTATTTTGAAGTACATACTCGAGATTTTCCGCTCCCACATCATTACTTCACGCTACCTTACCATCAAAATTATCTAAAAATTTCTCAACTATGGCTGCTACTTGGGTTTTTTAATCATCAAATAGCCTTGCCATTCTTCCTGATTTATATCCAATTCAATGACGGCAACTTGTCAAGTGAATGTAATTATGAATGTGTATTCCATAAGCAATACACTTGTTTCAGAAAGTTGTATATTTAAAACTCTATTATATTCAACCCATTTTAATTTTACATTTACAATTTAATTGGAATAACATTAAACCGCTATTTTCCATCAATCATTCTTAGTACTTGGCTGCAATGTCGACGAATCATCGCCATCGCCCCGCCAAATTCACTATATATATTCTGCCTTCAACGTAGTGGTACAACACTATCCCAATGTGTTACTTTTTTTTCAAACTTCAATTTTACTACTCATCTTCAGTGTTATATAGCCTCGAATAAGTGTTTAAGAAATTTCTATCGATATCGTTGATCAGACGTATCGACCAAAACCCTTAAGACACTCACCGGGCCATTCAACACCAAAAATGATCACCAATTTAACTTATTTATCAGTTTACAAAGTAATTAGCTCATCGATATTTGTAATTTCTCATTATTCTCATTCCTATCCTACGCTTGAAGTCAAAACCACTTTTAAATTTGAAGTTACAAATACCCTCAAATACCCTTTACCAAACCCCACATTCAAATCAAATATCAAGGATGCGGTGAAAATTTTTCCCAAATTTTTTTTTACCCAAAGGCTCACACTTTGAAAGATAAAGAGGACATAAAGATTCCCTTATCAAATCACATTACGAAAAGAAATATTGACAATGGAGTATTTATGGAATAATCCCCTTATTTCTAAATGTATTCCTCAACCACAAGGATCCCATCCCCTGTGTTCATGGATACTTGCAACATGCCTGTGTTGTCGAACTTAACCTGATCACATCATACTTGATATATTTGTCCCTTTCTAACCATATTTCCCCTGCACAAAATATATGTGTATATACATACACATGTATTGTGTATGTGCATAATATATATATATATATATATAAGCACTAGAGACACTGTCTACCTTGTGGTATTTACAGTGAATAACTGTAAATATCACAAGCTTTCTAGACACAGACGAATATATACATAAATCAGATCAAGTCATGAAATATGATGAGAAACACACCAAAATTCTAAGGCAAATAAATTTTAAAATAAAAATTATATCTGCTAGTATTTGAAATTATTTTTGTTCCAGTTTACTATGTGTGTTTCTATGATAGGTGTGTAGGTGACTGGACTGACTATGAAGCAAGTTAAAGCAACAGTGATTCGACAGAAGATAAGTATGTTAAAGTGTCAATGTATGTATAACAGAGAGAGTGAATGTAAATGTATATATGAGTTTGTACAATCTGAGTGCAAAGTGTTGTAGTGAGGAACAATGTAACAAATGTAATTGAAATTTAATGTACTGTATTATAGTGTGATGTTCATATAGTGGAGTTATAAAATATTATATTTAAATAAAATATTGTTTGAATATTTAAATTCTTAAGCAGTGTATTTTATTCAATATAAATATTAATTTCTGAATATGATGTAGTATAACCGTACAATTGCAAACACATTTATAATACATACACACACACACACACACACACACACATATATATATATATATATGTTTGTTATCATCAAACAAAAATCATATAATTATTATATACAACAATCTCCCCCTTTTGATGACGACAAACATATAATAAGATTTTCAATATAATAAATGTGTTTGACAATGAATTGTGGAACTCCCCCTATGTGTATACCCCCCCTACAACAGCACTCCCCCTAAATATGTGCATGAGTGAAAAAAAATTGAATGAAAGTTCAATATTAAAATATTCATAACATATTCACTCATTGATAAAATATTAACCATACTCCTCCTTTTGTTATCATCAAAAGGATACAGAAAATAAAACAGTGATTGAAAAAATGACTAAAAATATGAAATCAGCTTAAGAGAGAATTGTCATCATAAATCTCATTCAATCAAACAAAAATCATAATATTCTAAGAACAAGTGGCAAATTACACATTGTAGAATGATGGATTTTGAATGAAATTTATAAAAATGGAGATAGTTTAAAAATACATGATTTCCAATTATTTTCAAATATTTTTTTTTTTAAATAACACAAAACAGTTACGGATTTGGACAACGATTATAAACTCAATTTAAGTGATGCAATTAAATAATCTCAAATCCCAATAGCTATCAATCAACAAATCATAATATATCATAAAATATTAAAACATTTCATAGATTAGAAAATGGATTGATAGGCTGGTTTTTACACACCAAGGAATATTTCATATAAAATTTTATTTATTAATTTCCCTTTTTCTTTTCTTTTTAAAATTTAAGAGTACACTGACCACGTATAACCAGATCTTGGATTTTTAAATTTGGTCAGTCGCAACTTAAATTATAAGTAATCTCATAACCATGCATGACCAGATCTTGGATTTTTGAGGTTTGAGAAACACTTATGTATAATATACTTATGTGTAATATATATTAATCATTTTCCATTTAAAAAAAATCTTCTCAGTATATAAAACCAATATGGATGATAGAAATATGAAGTACAGAAATGGTTGTGAAATAAATTTCTAAATTAATCATATTATGAAATATGACAACTGTACCGGGATCTTGGAAAATTTTCAATTATCTCTTTTTCGGAAAATAATACAGTCACATTTCCATCACAAATTTTGAATCTGTATACTCATTAAGATGATTTTAAAAATATTAAACTCTCCACATTAATATAAATCATGATGGATGATAGAATGATGATTGAAAAGGAATATGGTCGTGAAATAAGCGCCAATTCAAAGATATTAAAAAAATGTTCAAAACATCATGAGATTTAAATAGAATTTCCACTTGTTGTGAAATATACTGTAGCCACAATTCAACACAATTTCAAAAACCTGATAATAATTTTGATGAATTCTAAATACAGATCAATTTGGTTATTGTTTTAAATTTCTGAATAAATTATCAATAAATGTTTTTAAAATTGAAAATCAATTACAAGAGGGGTTTAAACGGTCTATACAAGATGAGAATCAGCATAAAGAATCAAATAAATGAGTGAGAAAATTTCAAAGCATTTAAGGATGATACCACTTGTTATCTCCATTAATGAGGATTTTAATACCACCCCAGTTGCTAACAAAGGTCTTTTATCAGACAAATCTAACAAATATATCCAATTACCAAGCCCAAACAAGCACATCAAGTACACAAATTCCATCTATCATAGCACCAATCAATATTTACCAAAAAAAGCAGTGATTAAAACATTTTCAAAACGATTTCTTTCATCAGAGCAGCAAAACAATGAGTTTCATAACAAGATTTTCAAAGAAGAATTCTGATTATTTGCATCAAGCCTAAGGGATGATTCATGATCCAAGTTTAGAAACAATTTATTTGAAATCACTTGAAGGGATGTGAAAACTTCAAGATTCAAAGAATTAATTACACAAGATTATTAATTTCAATTCCAAGATGTATGTGAGATTCAAGATTAAAAAAAAATCAAATGATTTCAAACAATCAAGTATCCAACCCAAATGATCATGAATAAAAATGAATTTCAAGATGCAACACAATGATTCAAGCAAAATGTTATTCAATTCAGCATATCCAAGGCCATCCAAAAAACAATGAAATTATCACAACTGAAAAATAGTAGTGTGCTGTAATGAGTGTAATTTTTCAAGCCTTTCTAAAATGAATTATAAGAAAATCAAAACAACAGAGATGTGTGAAATTTCATTAATTTTTCATATCTTCGAAAATTTATAATTCAAATTAATAGTGTTCAAGATATAACAAGAATGCTTCAGACTGTTATGAATCTAAAAAAATAAACTTCAAAACAATTGCAGATATTTATAAATTCGAATTCAAGATCTGGAAACCATAAAACATGGGTGTTTTATACAAATGAAGAACATTTCCAGAAGATCAAGAATATTGCAATTTTAAAGTTTAAGAAGACAAAAAAATTATAAATGATATGGCAGTGTCAATATAGATAAGCAAAATCAGAAGAAGGAATAAAAGAAATGTGGTAGAGATATTACAAATCAGCATAGCATAACCAAAAAAAATAGAAGGAGGAATAGAAAGGAAGAATAAAAACAGTGAATATAAACAAAAAAAATGAGAATTAAGAGATTAAACCTGATTTTCAGTAGACGATATTGATTCTCTAACTCAACCAACTTAGCTAAGGAACTTTGAATAACTCAAAGATATTGAACAACTTGAATTCTATTTAGCTTTTCCAAAGTAGTTCCTCAGCCTCCTCCGGTACCTAACAGTTTAGGGGATCGAGTGGTCAAACAAATATGTAAAACCACTCTGAAATGTGTTCACGACTTTAGGTACCTAAACCTATTTGTATAACAATCCATTTGAATTTACCTTTTGTAACCTTAGGAACCCAAATCTGAAGGGATTTAGTCAAAATCGTTTTATTTTCACTTGGGATCCAAGATTGTTTAAATGGTATGCTACCAAATAAATTCTCATTTCGTTTATGATTCGAAAATCCTTTGAAATTATCAGAGTTCAAATTATCAAGACGAACATTTACAAAGCAATTTGAAGGATTTCTAAAATCATTTGAATTCAGCTTTTCAAACCCATTGATTTTCCCAAAGCCAAGACCACATTTATTTCCAATAGAAACTTTGTTTTGCAACAACATATTCAACGATTTTTTTCCATTAGAAAATTTATCTGAAGTTGATTCTAGTCGTTGAATCTTGAATTTAAAACACTGTTTTCAGGCATAAAATATGAACAATGATTATTAGTTATCTTCCTTTCAGCATCTTATTGTTTCAAAGCCAAATTTTCATTTTCAAGTAATTTAATTTTGGCTTTGGACTCAGAAATTTCAAATTCAAAATGTTTTTGCTTTTCAAATTCACGCTTTTCATAAAATTTGAATTTTTCAATCTCACTTTCTAGCTCTTTCAAAATCAAATCAGTTTTCAACAAGCTTTCCATTTCAACAATTTCATGTTTGGAATTTTTGATAGCCTTAAAAAATTTAAATTCCTTTGCAAAAAAAATGTTTGCATTTTTCAGCTCAATATCGTTGTCTTTTAAAATCGGAATTTTCACTTCAAGCTTTTGAATATTTTTATTGGGATGAATGAGATCAGTTTTCAGTTTCAAACAGTTTTTACAATCAAAATTTTCAAATTTCTTGACATTTTTAAGTTTTGATTCCAAAGTATTATTTTTGCTGATCAACTCAAGTTTTTCGGATTTCTAAGTTTTGTTTTTCCGTTGGAGTTTATCAACAGATTTTGTTAAATCAATACATATGTAAACTAAATCTTCATATGAGAAATTTCCTGTCTCATCGTGTGTTAAGTATCCATTGTTGTATCTATCTATATTGTCATCTGTAAGACCTGTTATGCACAAAACTAAATCTGAGTTGACATTCTGGGGTTTTGAGCAGTTGTTGTCTCTTCCATACAACTCGTCGAGAGTTTTCCAACTTTTCTGTGCAGATGAGCAATGAGAAATAAGATTAAATTGATCAATATTAATGTAAGAATAAATAATAGTGAAAATAAGGGACACGTCCCTAAAAAGTTTGCAAATACGAACGACATCCTCCCTAAACCTTAATTATAAAGCGGGTCCCTATTTTGGTAGTTACGTTTTTTCCAAAGAAAATTATGCGCTGCACTATAAAAAAAATGTTCAAAAAATCGCATATATTTCCAAAAAAAAAAAAAATCTGAAAAAAAAAAAAAAAAGCTGCATAAATGTATGCAATAAAACTCAACTATTGCAATACATGTATGCAACAATTCATGCAACGTTTCTACTGAAAAATCTACATGAATTATTGCATACATGTATGCTATTATTCTCAATATATGCACACATGTATGCAAAGAAAGATGAACTAATATGCATGGCTATGAATATATGCAGAAATATATGCAGTTATTTTGTATAACTGCATACATATATGCAGAAATGTTATAAAGGATGAAGGCTTATTAATATATGCATATATGTATGCAGTTACTCTGTATAACTGCATACATGTATGAAGAAATGAATAACTGCATATATGTAAGTAGATATTGATTTATTGCATCAATAGATGCATTTATTGCACAATTTATGCATATATGTATGCATTTATACTGTAGTTTGATGCATAACTGCAATATATGCATACATGTGTGCAGAAATTGCAAAATAAGTGCATCCTTCGATGCAATAAACTAGAGATTCACCTTTTTTGGTTTTTGATGGTTTTAATGGATGAATTTGATGACGATTAGTTGTTTTATTTAGTTATGAATTTTCATGATTTTTTTATTTTTTTGATGATTTTTCGAAAAATAAAGACCTAATTTATATGAAAAGTTTGACTGGATGTGACGTGAATTTTGAAACTTATTAGGGATGTGAGCCAAACTTACCATAAGTAATATGCATTGCAATGTCATCCCTATCTGCGTCATTACCTCCATTCATAATAATATCCCAATTTTTAATATTAACAGATTTTAAATAGGATTCCATTTCTGATTTCCAATTTAAAAAAAACTGTACCATTGAAAATAGTTGGAATATGACTGGACTAACTACGATGAACTGACAACTAGGGAAAATCATGGCTCAAGATTTAATGAAATCCATGGCTCTGATACCACTGTTGGATCTAGATTAACCCTAGAGGGGGTGAATTGGGTTTATTAGATTTATACGAGATATTAAAAATATTACAGCATGGATTGCAGCAGAGAAAATAAATGCAAGAAATAAGTAACACAGATTTTACCCAACTTCGGCAAATCCTACCTACTGTTGCATTCCCAAGATTTCTACTAGGTATTAAAACAGATCCCGCTTACAAAACCCTATAAACTCGCAAACCCTGCTACTGTTCTTCCTACGCTCAAAACCCTCGACTGATCTTTATCCCCAAGATCAAATTTTCCCCATATTACAAACCCATAACCCGTAAACTCTAATTATAAATCCAATAGCTGGTAAACCCTAGTTTTATATACAAACTAGCAAACCCCTGGTTTTACAAACAAACTAGAAAACCGAGTAGATCCACTACAAAAAAAGACCTTTATATAGCGTTTAAAAAACGCTATTAAAGGATACGATGGCGTTTTTATAAACGCTGTATATCGACATGTTGTAATATGTCTAGGGTATATAATAGCAACCTAATAATCGCTATAAAAAACATGCTATAATCGATGTTACTTATAGCGTTTCAAATTTTCTATTAAATGGACGATTTGTAACATACAAAGTCCTATCTATAGAATTTGTTGTTTGCTATAAAATTTTCACGCAGAGTTATGACATCATTTAATTGCTATTTATAGCAATAATAAACGCTATAGATAAATATTGCTTGATTATTATAGTAACTGCAGACGCTATAAAAATTTCATAGCCCGATTACTATAAAAACGCTATAGAAAGTTTAATTTAGTATTTATAGCATTATTTACTTGCCATGAAAGCTGTTGAATTGTTGCAGAATATTTTTATTACACTATCATACTGCTACGGTACGTATAACCATTATTAAAAGTATTTCATGCACAATATCATATAAATATTTATGATCAAAAATTATGTCATACAAAGTTTGAAGCACATAAATATTCATGATCAAAAATAACAATTATTACAATCATTGCCACCCAAAACAATACATTACTAAAAAGAACAATTCATACAACCATATCTAACCAAAACGATATATAAGAAAGGTAAAGATGTATGAAAATCGACGCAAAATACATTTGAAGGAGCATGGGTGCGGCAACATATTTTTTCATGCCTTTCACCTTAGCGTAAACTTAGAGCATCATACAATGCCTGTCCACAAAAAAAACATCTATTAGTCATAAAATCCGTACATGCAAGGATTAATGGTTAGTATAATTAAAACACCAATACAGATACTTTTTTCAACATGTGCATAGAATAACATACAAATAATAAACACAACACATTCACACAAGTATACCCCAAAACTCAGCATATTCATACCACACATGCAAAATTCACGCACATATGGACACAATACGACAAGTTGTGTAACGTTCGAATTCATTGCTTGTTTTCCTCTTATCAAGTGCAGTTCGAGTGTGAACTTAGGATATTACTCCCTGAAAGAAAAAATGTACTAACGGACATTATTACTATTATATTATTATTATTATATAATTAGTTAAATATTTATATAATTAGTTATGAATTTGTTATTATTATCATCATATTATTATCATTATTAAATTATTATTAGTTACATATTTATAAAATTATTATTATATTATTAATTAAATATTTATAAATTTATCATTATTAGTATCATATTACTACCATTATATTATTATTAGTTAAATATTAATAAAATTAGTTTATAAATCTATTATCACTATTTATTATCATATTACTATTATTATTATTACCGTTGTTGTTATTGTTATTGTAAAAATATAGTGTCTTGCTAAAAGCGACCAATTTTTTCTTTTGAATACATGAATGGCTGTTGTTATTGTTATCGTTGTTATTACTGTAAAAATATAGTGTCTTGCTAAAAGCGACCAATTTTTTCTTTCGAATACATGAATGGTATTAAAAAGTGTAAAACCAAGTGCTTTTAACACTACACGACATGTAGCTTAAAACATCCAGTTTTACATTTCCTAACACCATATTAGAAAGGAAAATTTTCGATGCTTTAGGTAAAACTCAAAATATAATGGTATACCTGACTAAATCCATTAGGCCATGATATGAAAACAACATCATTTCCCAGTAGTCGGATATCTTCAGGCTCGGTATCTTCAGGAACATCTCCATATTCTAACTTCTTCTCTCATGTCCATTCATCCTACATAATAAACAAATCATGTGTTGGATGTTGCTTTTATTTTTTGCACAGGTAGGCAGCAACAATGTGAAGAACATGCTTCAAATATATAACATATAAAATGATTTCAATACCACAATTTAAGCAGAACGGTCATTTCATCTCAATACCACACTAATGTAATCATATATGTGCACTGCACATAAACAAGGTCGAGCATGCACCTAAATAGTAGAATAACTAAATTATGTTAGCTAGCAGATCTAATATGGGACTAGCAAGCACTTCAGTATTAAAACACACTTCAACTTATGGAGCGCTGTAAACTTAGTTTACAGGGCACAAAAGAAGTTTTCAATATACAAACCTTTACATAGTGAAAAATAGAGTGTCAATTATCTGCAAGTTTAGTTTCTATAGCAAATGCATGTATTTTAAATAATTGTGCAAAAAGAATAAAAAGTGCACCTTTTTGGCCATATTTTTTAAAGTTCAAGTCTATCTATTTTAGTTCTCATGTCCAATCCTGCTAATACAAGATCTATTCCATAGATGCAGCACCAAACCCAATGGTGCCATGCTCTAATCCTGAAACTGAATGTAGAATCCTGAAACTGAATGTAGATACCACACAAATATCATAGACTAGTTCAGGAATAGAAAGGCAAGTGCATTAGGAAATGTTATAGTTTAACTGCGAACAAAAAATCATAATTTAGTTTTTGCACCCAAGAGGCAATACAATCTTGAACTGTATTATTGTCAGAAGTCACCATCAGGCTAAGGTTCTAAATTATGGTTTTGCACAATTGCTGGTAATTAATTACTGGAACAGTAGATGACAAAACAGTAAAAATCAAGTTTAACGGATTCCACTGCTCTTGATTTCATATTTAGTGCATCTGTTCATCGAATTATTGAACTATTTGAAAGAACACTGTAAACAATAGAAACAAGAAAACATTCTTATTAATTAACAGTACAAAATTTCTTTTACTTAGACATGGAAGATGCCAAAATAGAGGTCTGTAAAATATTGCACGCTAGGGTGTTAGCAAAATCGGAAGTCAATTAAGGCAGTTTTCTGCATTTAAGCATCGAAAAAAACACACACAAAAACATGGAACTCACCTTACCAATACACATGCTAATCTTCACGGCTCCGCACTCGACCTGAGATATACTGCATGTCTAATAGTACCATGGTCATCGTAATTTTGCAGTTAACAACACTAATTTTCTTCTGTGTTCCCTTGAAGATCCCATAATAGATGTCTGTAAAAGATGGTGTGCCAAGGTGTTAATAAATTCAAGAGTAACTAGAGGCGAGTTATGGCATTTAAGCCGGTGAAAAAAGTGGAAAACACACACAGCTTGGTACTTGGCTTATCAATACTGCAACATGTCAGTCATCACAACATTTATACTCCATTTGAGATATACTACAGGTTTATCAGTGAATAAGATAATTGATAAATACCAAAAAGATAATTAAATCAGTATTGACAAATCTTCAATAACACAAAACAGTTGATGACAATCAAGGAAAAATATTCGTGGTGCTAAGAAACTGTAGGGGATACTATTAAGATATGCCGTGATTATTAGAAATATAGTTCACTGAGCTAAGATCAATGCAGTTTTAACACTGTGATAATAGATAATTATATTAGAAGTGCAAGGACATCAGGGCTAAACGTCTATCTTAATAATTTAATAGTTTGAAACCGAGTTCTGAAAAACTTAGATTCGAATTGAGTTGCTGGACTCGGTTTGTAACCGAGTTTCCAACTACTGAATTTACTTTATAAATTGAGCTTTTGAAAAAAAAAAAGACATTTTGTTATTTTATAATGTGATATGTATAAATAAATGATGGTCACGGTAGAAAGTAGGAGTCCAATAAAGAAATGATGGTCACAGAATAAATAAATAAATAGAATGACATCTACACTATAAATATTTTGTAGTCTACAATGTAAATATTTATTTACTAAATATCTATAGTTCACATATAATATATTTATTCCAGGAAATCAATAATTAGAAGTGCAAAGATTTGCAGTTTTAAGTATTGCAAATATCTGCAATATAGACAAGATAGTTTCAATGGAAATAATGACGGAGCATTTTGTAAATCATGATTTTAGGAAAGGCTTTTCTGGTATTTTATATAGAGGGAACAAACTATAATTTCAGCCTTTTTTATTATGTGCATGATTTACAATAACAGTCTCACAACTAAATTATTTTATTGTCATTCTCCAACAACGATGTATGATATTATCATGTACAATTATTACGGCATGTATGCTATAAATCAGTCATATTTTTCCATCTTTGATAATTAATTAATTGTAATAAAAGTATGATATTAATGGTAATTAATTCATTTAACTATCATTTAAAAGAACGAATAAAATATCAATTTACGGACAATTTTTTAGTTTAATTAAGATCCAAATATGACATTAAATTCATGTTTTGTTAGGTGAATTATGAATAATTAAAAGTTGTTTTACAAGATAATTACTAATTTAGTACTATTGAGCTAGATAACGTATAACGTAGTGAAATATTCCTATTCCAAAGAAACAGTCTTTTTGTTAGATATAGACTATGCCTTCGATATGTTATAATGTAGAGAAATATTCCTATTCCAAAACTGACATTCACCATGAAGGGTCAGGAAAAAATCCACTATCAAAGTCACTTAAGGTGAAAGACAAAATAATGCGATGGCCACTTTCATCATACACGTACCATAACAGCAACAGATCGTGCATACTGCCAAACCAATTGCCTCAGAAAAACCATCTTGCTTCGAAACAAAATATCTTAGGAAAACAATGCTCAAATCCTACAGCTAGGCCACTGACAGAAGAGCATTCAACATGTTGGATTGCCAAATAAGATGGTGATTGGTTATGTAATTTTTTGTCTTGAATCATTTGTTCATTTTTATTCTCACTTCATAGAGGCTGAGCGTACAAATATGTACACATTATAATTGAAATTTTCAAATAAATTAGTTTTTAAGCTCAAAATGTCCTAGCTATTCTGATAAATATTTTGATGTAACGCTTCCTTATCATTGTACATGCAAATAGCAATGTAATTGCATTTATTTTTCAAAACTCATGTGCAAAGCACAAGTTCACACTAGCAGATTCTGAAAGTGCTATCAAGTAGGAAAGTTAGAAAAATGTACCATTATTCTTTTCTCTAACTCCAAGCGCCATGTAAGCTCTTCCACTGTCTTTTCGAGCTTATCCTTTGCATCCTTGAGGGCACCAGTTTCCCTTGCTTTCTGTGTGTGCATAGCAAAAACGTACACAAATCATTATTATCTTAGACTGACAATGGTATAATGCAAGGCCGATTAATTAAGACAATACATGCATTCATGTTTCAGACTTCTGCAATAACCATCTACATGCTTCGTGTAAAAGATTTTATTTTGACATCTAACAATACTAACTCAGGTTGGAACAACATAACATGTCAGCACATGAGCGGAAAGGGTACCTTAGTAAAGAATATTTCTCCATATTTACATATGCCTACTTAGTATGTGTTAGATTTGCTATGATATTGAGATACTGACCATTTTGAGCTTCTGAAGTTCCTTCTTAGCAACTCATCCTCTCCACCTACGCTGAGTAACAATGGTTTCCTTCTTCCGCTTCTTATGATATGAGTATGCTTTGTTTCATCTCCATTGGGTCTGCATTAGAAGACAGGATATGTCAGATTTTTTTTACCAACATAATAAAGAAATCCATCAGTATATTCTATATATAATTATAACCCAACAGTTAATTTTTTCTGCAGAATTGTAAATTTCAAGTGAACCTTTATTTACTACTTGAATCAGACTAAAATAAAAAATTCTTCTCTAATAATTGTGAAGAAAAAAACATATACTTGGAGTAATGCAATTCACAGCTATTATTCACCAGAATACATGCATAAACCATGAGTCCTTTTTAATGTTCACTCAATATGTGTGTAATTTGCACAGTCATACATGTGTGCGCATGCATATTTCCACCAATTTTCTTATGATCGACATATGTATGGCTGTTTAGCTTTTCAGACATGTAAAAATGCATCAAATAAGACCATGACATCTTGCAGTTCAGCAGAAGCATCTTTGTTTTTTAATAGCCACCAAAAAAACAATTTGATGCAAAAATAATCCGTAAATGCATAATGACGCGATGATGATAAGAGTAGGCAAATGTAATGAGAACAAATTTGCCTACAGCAATTAGTAAAAAAGAAATGCTTGCATTTTTTTCCTAAAGGATATCTTTTTAAGTCATATCTTTTTTTACATTCAATATAATTTGTCCACCTTTGTATCTACAAAGAAAATTAGCAACTTTAGAAGGCCATCGAAAGAGGCATCTGCAGCAAGTTTTCTCCTTTTAACATTTTTGGAATTGTTTTAGCAAAAACCAAGGATTTTCCTATTAAAATAATAATAGATGAATGAATGAATGTGAATAAAACATCAGGTCATTTATTAGTTAATCCATATTTTAGTACCTGGGTTTGAATTCTTTTGTCTCAGCAATTTCTCTTCCATATGCATCTGTCCAATGAATTTTCCTCCTATCTCTACAGGAAACATTACATTGCTCCTCTTCCAAATAGCTGCTTTTATCACATTTCCCAATCGACTGCTCTTAAGTAACACTAGTAATACATCACAAGTAATACATCATTATTAACCACCTGTAGGAAACAGGAACATGCACGATGTCATCATTTTTAACCATGTGTTGTGAAAATGGGGTTTCACTACTAATACATCACAAGTTCGACTTTGCAGAATGAAAGCAAGTATGGGTGAATACTTGTAAGTTCCATTCCTCATAATGAAATCATTTGTTTTTTCTATGAAGGAATAAACATAAACATCAAGAGCAAACATGATGTCATTGATTATTCTGTATCATTCGGTGCTGATATGCTGAAAGTACGAGATAAAATAGTGTGGGAAAACTAATTGAAGTCATTAATATAGCCAAAAAAAGGAGAATTTTGAGGTGTACTTAGAGTTGCTCGAGGTAAGTTGTGAGTTTCCTAAACATCATTAGATGATGTGATAGCTCATAATAGGATTCTTCTAAATATTATCAACTACTAGTCATTATTTATGTAATCATATGGGCATAGGAACAGAACAGATATGCATTGTTGCTTACATAGGAACCACATGGAATCTTAGACTTCACCCCATTCACAAAAACTTCTCCATACATTTTGGCTGGTTCCTGCAACCTACCTAGATTAAAAAACATTCAAACAGTATTTCATTACTAACAACAGATTACATCAGGTCTCAAGCATGTACTTGCATAAGAAATTAAGAAATCTCACAACCTGTACGCTGTTACAATTAAAAGCTCATTCTTAATGTGCACGTCTTATTGAATAAATATAAAGCCGATAAAGATAATATCAAAGCACCAAAAACTTTCGGAAAGATACAATTGAATCATAATATTCCATGTCTAACAATTTATTTTCTGAAGCAAAGGGAGTAGTAATAGTTTTAATTATAAAATACCCATGTTATGAGATTAAATGAACTGTCATTAGTGACGACTAGTGTGACAAGTCCTTCATGAATAACATGTATAGATAGAGATTGAAGCATGTAAGAGATATCAGATTGTGATAAAAAAATTACCAGATTTTCGTGGTTCTTGTTCTTGCATTTTTCTCTTATATTACTTATGTAATATTCTATGTTTCACCTTCTTCGTCTTCCTTCTGCTATTATGTTCCCTTTTTCTGTTAACTCCACAGTCCACATGCATCCTAACCTTTCTTTTCAACCTGGACATCTCCATTCTCCCATCCACCATGAGAAACACTCAGCCCAGGCATTGAAAAATAAAGAACCTACCAGTCCCTGGGGGAAAAAACTTAACATGCATCCTAACCTTTCTTTTCAACCTGGACATCTCCATTCTCCCATCCACCATGAGAAACACTCAGCCCAGGCATTGAAAAATAAAGAACCTACCAGTCCCTGGGGGAAAAAAACTTAATGATGGGGTGGATAATTTTCCAATAGTAGAGAAAAATAAATTTTTGGTTTATTGAAATTATGACATGCACTGTGGACCACCTATATGATCACAAGTCCAGTACGTAGAGTAAAATATTGAACAAATAATACTAACCATATTTACGCAATAACTTCAAGTCTAATACAGTATAAAATCTAACGCCAATGCTAAAAAAATTAGTTTTTGCTTTTGACTCGATCTCAATGTTGATGTAAACTTTGTGTCTATAAACCACATTTCTTTAGTTCCAACATATGACGTCCATGTTGCATTATACAACACATTGAAACTGTCCATAGGTCACAACAAAAAAATTGTAAATTACAACGCAAAGGAAGCAAAATTTTGATACACATCCACAGGATTCTATAGCTATATGGATAAAAATGCTTCGTATTAAATACATGCCAGGTTTAAATAATTAACACCGTGAATTTAGCAAAATCGACACATTTAATCCATTCCCATTATGTGTGTTTCTAACATTAAATGTCACTTGAACATTCATCAATTACGTCAAATTCCCAGAAATCAACTATCACTAAAATTAAGTATCTGCATTTAAATAACTTTCATAAATTGCTAATACATCCCTAGTTAAACTACCATATTCTCTAGTTAAACTACCATATTGTTAGAGAATATCCATCAGAAAATGGTTGCTTATTTCACACCAAAATTATAACCAAAAGTAAATGGGTTAAGATAAAAGATAATTTCAAAAAAAAAACTTTAGGAAGTGATGTGATTTCATTCTCCGACTCTTCAATAGAGTTTTCTAAATACGATGTCGCCTGCATAATTCATGAAATGGAATACTGGCACACTCCCCTGCAAATTGAAAATTTAGACTGAATATCTCAATGTTTTTTTATTCGTTTTACCTTTGAGACTAAACATTGCAGTAAAAAATGATAATTTGGTATAGTACTCAATAGAATGTGATGTAATATTTTACATATGATAGCCAGTCTGATTAAACAAACGCTGAAATAATAAGTCTCATATACCAATTACTAGCATATGAGCTATGTCAAAACATCTTAGAATATGTTGTACATGATCCTCAAGTGTGGTTGAGATCAATGTTGTCCCATACTATTAGAGGAGATTATATCGAAGATTATCATTTAGTCTGATATATCATCCTTCAAACTGTATAAATTAGTATTTGTGCTTGACTTCATGTATAGCTAAACAACAAAAACAAAAAGCTTGTTCAGATGAACTTATAAAGTATCAGCAAAATATTAGTTCTCAAAATCAAAACAAGTTATTTTCTTCTTACTTTTTGCATTACTAGTATATTGATTTGATTATTCTCTTCTCCTTTGACTCAGTTGCAAACCAGAACTACTCCCCAAGTTTACATAATAGGCATTTTACGTACATACTATTTTGCCAATCCTCTTTCTTTACAATACCTAAATGATTGGATGATCTAGATAACAACTGATGAAGTCCATAAAGATCCAATGGTATTCTCTTTGCGACCATATCACATTGTAAATTGTCACACAAGCACACACAGTATGTGCATATACACAAACAATGGTACGATACGGCATGATGTGATTGATCTGCAATAATGTATTAGACTAGCACATAATGGTACATTATTGAATCAAACAAGGCTTTGATAGTTTTATCACCGTTCAGTTTTTCACCAGTTCGCTCAGACATAAGCGCATGCGCACGCTCACACATAAGCACATGCGCGCGCACACACATATATATACCATATGCATATACAAACAAAAGTAGTTAATTAAAAATAGTGCAAAATAGCACAAGTTTTGCGCTATGAGCTATCTTGCATTATGCTCTATAGCATATGCTGCTTCGTTCAAAATGTTATATATTTTTTTCCCATATACAACTTTGTGCAATAGTTTCTGAGAAACATATGCAAGTGAAACCAGTTTATTTTTTATTTTATTTTTTTGAAAAAATGCTCTAATAATTAGAAATGCAACAAGAAAATATAACGAATTTATTAAAGAACGAATACAAGCATTGTAAAGAAAACAATACTGCATCATTTAGTATTCAATACTGCATCATTTATTATTTTGAGAAAATACTCTAACAATTAGAAACCCAATAGGAAAATAATAATGAATCGACTCTTATTCATTGAAAATGAATCGATAGTTCACGATTAAATATAGTTTCAATTTTAAGAACTATAAATCGAATCCTATTTTGAAAACCTTCTTTTAAAATAATTAAACATTGTGAAGTTTATGATAGTGGGTTGTTAGTTAGTAGATTACAATTGGATTAACTAGACGACTGAAAATATTTACAAATACTACTCACAAAAGAATGGAAAAAAGATAACTATAAAGTACAAACTAGCAAAAAAATAGAGAGACTAACTCGTGATTAGGAATTGGAACAAACAAGATGGATTAGAGTTGGCAATAACTATAAATTGATAAAAGATAGGGATATACTATAAGGCTTCGTTTGTTTTTCTCAAACTGGGTCTGAACGCTTAAAAAATTCAGCGATCAGAAGAAGAAAAGGCGTTTGTTTTGAAAAAGTAAAATAAGCGGACCTGGTTTTCAGGTACTTTTCAGCGATAATTTTTCAGCTACAATTAATCGCTGAATAGGTTTTCAGATCTCCACCTTATTATAAATTACTCCACATACTTCTCATCGGCAAAAATATATCTTTGTCTACCATCGCAGATTTCCTCGGCGTCCAGATTTTAGCTGTTGTTCGGAAATTTCAGTAAGTATTTGCGTTTCTTTGAACTCAATGGCAAAGAGAAAGCTGACATTGAATTTTACTGCCAAAAGGAAGAAGGAAGAAGTAAATTTCTTTTTCTCCAAAGTCCATCATCCTAATATTGTTCAGCTCGAGGATATTATCTAGGTTTGACTTTGGTATATGTGCAAAGTTTCAGAAGAAAATCATGAAAATTCCTTAGCGATAGATTTGTGTCAGATTTATCTTGTGTTACATTTAAGTTCAGAAAAATTTATTATTTTTAACATGTCTTAATAAAAATAGTTAAAAATTAAAAACAAACAACAATTCAGTATTCAGCAATAAGCAATCAGCATTAAGAATTCAGCAATAAGCATTCAGCATTCAGCTAAAAAAACAAACGCAGCCTAAGTTGTCATAACAATCGGATCATTAATACTAATTCGGACTGCATATGTCTTTCTAGCATCAGGAAATCAAGAAAAGATGATTAATTTACTGCCTAAATCTAAATGGTTATAAATTAAATCAAACTGAAGTCTACAAACTAAATTCACCAATACCAACCTAAATTCAGGTCGCAAATTTAATGATCGCTCAATGATTCAACGAAGAAAAAAAATCAAGTTTGAAAGTTTATACCTAAAATCAAGTTCGGCAGTCGAGGAATCTACTTCCCTAACAATCACACGCGAGCTTATTCGAACCAGGAATCGCTTCAAAACAGGAATCGCTCTTCGCCGTGTCAACGTATCCATTTCCGTGGCAATCGTACGGGAGCTTCTTCGACTCAGGAATCGAAGGGAGTGGCGATTGAAGAGAGAAGAGTTTTCTTGAGTGGAAAAGGGATTTGGGGTGAAAGGAATGGCGATTGAAGAGTTCGTGAGTGTAGAAGGGATTTGGAGTGACTGATTTGACAGTGCAGAAATGAAATGAAAAGGAAAATTTAGCGGCACAGGAATTGGTGGGAACCGTAAAATTTTGACCGCTAAAATTACAGGGCATTGGTTAACCATTGCATCGTTCAAAGCAATGTTTTACCAATTAAAGCTATGTTTTAGCTTAAGCACTGACTACCATACTTAAGCATAGCAAGTTAAATTTTCGTGCAATCCTTGCTTGCTATTAATTGAACATTTTCTTGTAGTGATCGAATACAAAAAATAAAAAAATACAATAATAAAATAAAACAAAAACCCTCAAGCCCTTAATAATAAAACAAGCTAGCCCCCTTTGTTTATTTCTTTTATCCCCAGAAAAAATTGTCAGCCGACCCTATCAAAAATAGGGTTTTTGCTTCCCTCAAATCTCGACTTTGAAATTGTTGGAAATATTCTTGAAAGCTTCTGATTTCTTGTTTGTCTTGGTTGATCAAATTCGTGATGATCTTGTCGAGTGATTTGGAATTCGCCATTGAAAAAATTGTGAGTTCTTCTAAATTGTTTTTCTCTTTTGTCTCTCGAATAGTTGCTCTAGTTGGTTTTTCGATAGATTGCCTATGACGAATTGTGTAGTTTATATAGGGTAGAGAAAACCCTATAACCTTTCTTTGATTTCCAATATGTCTTGTCTGATTTGCATGTGACTATTGTGTGATTAACTTGATTTATTACCGCGACTGTTGTGGTTGAATTCTTGGAAAGAATGAATTGATTCCCAAAATTTCTTGCAAAAATTGTGATTGTATTTCTGAAAACAAATTGTCTGATTTCTTGCCAAATATATTGAATTGATCCTTTTCCAATTTTAACTCATCCAAATCAGGAAACAAGTTCACTGAAAATTGATTTTCTTGCCAAGTTTGTTTTCGATTATTGGAAAAAATTCGAACTTGATTTTTGTCCAAAAATGTGCTTGCAAGTTTTCTGGAAATACATTTGAATTGTTGTGGTGAGTCCTAACTTGATTTCTTGAATTCCTGGAAACAATGAAATTGTTCTCTTGCCTAATAAGTTGTTGCTGAATAATCTTAAATAACTTGCCTGTATATTCTTACATGCAAAATACGAATTCTTGCCAAAAAATGTACAACTCAACTCTAGTCCGTGCAGATTTTTTATACTTTGTAAATCTAAAACATAGATTTTGGCAATAGTTAATTTCCAAAAAATATTTGCTGGAAATTTATCTTGATCGATTTTTGGAAATTTTTCATACACATATGACGATCATTGATATGTTTTCCTTTGAATACCAAGACTAGTATGAAGTCAATCCGACTCGACTGTTTTCACTTGTTCTCCTAAAATTTTACTTTGCAATTGCACCCATGTATACATCAGTGTGTGATTGTTTATGAGCCATTTGTGTGTGTTGCTTCACTCCTTTGTATGGCATCACTAGCTTGTTCCATTGTTGCACTTAGTTATGTGATATTGCGTATTTTCTGTTTTGTCGCATCTTTATTCTTACTTTCTTGTATTGGAATACATACATGATGAATCTTGGCTTGAATTTGGCATGTCTTGAACTGTTGAGCGTGTGCATGGTTCTGGTATCCCTTAAACATATAGCTACTCCCTTGTGCCATGGTTTGTTTTTAGTCTGTCCTGAATTTGAAAGTTAGTCTTGCTTGTAAACAAGCTTGGCCATGCTGTGTGTACCATTGTTGCGCATATTTGGGTCTGGCCCCTCGGCCTGTTCATTAAAGGATTTTCTTGTATTTTTTTGAATCTGAAAGCATGCACATGTGTATGGTGTAGTTTCACATTGACTTTGTCCATTTGAATTTCCATGCACTCTTTACTCTGTCATTTGCATGCGCATGAATACATTGCATTGTTATGACAAATTCACTCTGACTTGACCACACTGTCCAAATTTGGCTTTGTAAAACTCATGTATACAAATTCATATATATATATATACACACACACCCACACACCTATGTATATGTGTGTTTGTCGAACCATTTCTTAGGCTTATACTCAATGCACCAAATGACACTTCATTTATCTGAGTTAGAACCTGGCTTACATTGAACTGTTTTGGCATGTAGTAGGTTCGACCTTGTTATGTATATGTGAGCCACTATGTTTGTGCACCTGAGATTGAACCTTGGTGCCCAATTGTTATTGTTGTGTTCTTGTCAATCCCTTGGGTGTAGCGACCCGAACTTCCCCGATAAGGAAAGCTCGGATTGCCTTGAGAACACGACAAAATAGAACTCAAACAGAAGAACATTTCATTGTTATTTACAACAATTCCATCAGAAACAAGAATATACAGAGTATGAAAAATATAATACAACAGAAAAATATCAGAGATTACAATAAATTACATAGCAGCGGAAAAACAATACAAAACACAACTGAAACTAATACACAGATATAGAGCTTTCCGAGCATCGTTCCAGCTGTAAATCAGGATCCTGTGAATATAAATCTGCAAAACCAAAACTACTAGCTGCCCATGTGGAACGTAGGGGCACCCAGAGTTTAGGTTAAAACAATAAACTCCAGGTCAGTCATGTGACTGGTGTGAGAACTAAAACAGTTATTAATCTTTATTTTTAAAGTCAGGTAAATCAAGGGACCACGCCGTATAACACGGAACGGGTTTCCTCCCAAGAATACCAGTGCATAACACAAAACAATGCAATGCTCTTTGGAAAAATGAAGCTATTATAAGACCCAGGTCCCATTACACAATGCAACGCAAACCGGAGGATAGGGTTTTTACCTTATAACAGACAAACATGCTTGGTACGTTTAAAACAAATCTTTTGATACTATTATAAGTGTATAGTGTCAAAACAATTTCAATCATAAATATCAATCATAGACAGCATTAATGACCCATACCACTATGTCGCCATACTAGGTTCTACAAATAAAACCGCAAGTCACGTATTGGAAATTGAATTCCATCATGAGCCGAGGCAAGGGGCAAGCTCCTCTCCGATTCGAGACACTCTAGAAAATGTCTCAGGACCCCACTATGATCCTCTGGAACCTCCAAGGCCGGTCCTCTCTTACTTTTGAGGATTGGCAATTCCTGAACACACGTTTCCCGGACGTAACAGACCTATATCCGAGGCGCCTCGCATTCCAACAACCACACTGGTGAAAAGTATATAAATGTCAGCCAGTTTAAGCACTGATACCACCATTAGCTAGAAAGAAACGTCGTGCACTCCTTGGGTCCTTATCCCCTTTTTGACTCATACCGAGATGTGAGGCTCGCGAATTCACGTTATACACAAAGCTACGCCACATAGGCTGTGCTTTGATCATCAACCACAAGACTTTGCTTTTCAACAGAAGTCTTGATCATCTGCCACTTAGGCGTGCCACACAGGCAATGCACTCCATGCGACTGATGTCCAACGATATACAACCTCTGAGCTCGTACGTCTCAGAGAAGGGCGTTAAGCAAGAGAATAAATTCTCCGCCGCCAAACAGATGTATATTTAATAGAGATCAATCAGCATAGAATAAAATCCAATGTCAGACACACAATCCATTTACAAGTTCGTTCTGGGTCTGAACGAAACCGGAGGCACTTTCCTCGCATATCCATCGATCTCCAAGTACGTCTGGACAATCACCAACTGATTCCCTCATCTTGGGTGTACATCCCAATCAAGATCATCAGTAATCACCCAAACGATGTGAAGACTTCTGGTCTTCAACCACTGTCTTCATCTTCGACTTATCGTCGAATCGGTTATTCAGAATGGGTATAAACCCGGCCTTTCCGAATAACCCGCGTATATAATAAACACGTGTTACACAAACACAACATACGCCTCATTCCAATTCAGAATATTCTTTTATTCAAATTTTCACATTCTTAGGGAAAGGTTCCCATTAATTTTATCAAAGATAAATTCTTCTAAATTTATTCTTTAATCTTCCTTTGGATATCATTTCGAACCATATTATGGTTTTCCAAACTAGTCGGGATTAGCGAACCACACCGAAGTAATTATTTATTTTATTTCCCAATCCCAACCTATTCATCCCATGAAGCAAAACTGGTAATACTCCATATCTAACACCACGGTGTTATCAGTAAAATTAATTACCATTTCACGTTCAAAACTAATTAAAGATTTAAATATCGCTTTGGAGCAAAACTAGTGATACTCCATTCTCGATCACTTTTCAGATTTGATAATTTAAATTATCAATTCACTTTCAATCTAATTAAAGATTCATTAAAACTCCACTTAGTTTTAATCTTCTCAAAAATCAATATCCTGCCTTTAACTGGGTTAAAGAACCAATGTCATCTAAAACACGACTAACGATAAACCCAAAATCACTTTATACTGTTAATCGGGTTAAAGAACAGGTGTTATTCAAAACACCACTCACGATAAACCAAAAATCACTTTCTATTGTTAATCGGGTTAAAGAACATGTCTTATTCAAAACACCACTCACGATAAACCCAAAAACCAATTCAAATTCAATTTATTTATTTCAAAAAAATAAAATGATTTTAATTCTAGTTCAAAACTAGTTCATCTCGATAAAAATCTATTTTTATCTTTTCAAATATGGAGTTTTTTCATCCCAGTTCTTTTCAAATCATTTCTTATGATTTTACACTAATTATTGATATTTTTAATAATTTTATCAAGGCCCGTACAGTCGATTTCCATCAACGGCCATCGAATTGCACTTACAGCGACCTTCTCCTAATTTGATTTGGACATAATTCCAAATCCAACCGTTAGATTTCAAATTTCTAATATTCGTTAGAAAGCTCTTTTCGATACGAACCTAAATGTTCCGGTTTCAGGAGAATCCGACGGTCGGATCTCCCGTAATGTCCATTCGAAGTCAATGGTCGAAATTCACGAACTGCCGTAGCGCGGCGCGTTCTATTCAGGCCATTATATAATATATATATATATATATATATATTATATATTTCGTCGATTTCCTTTTAAAACGTACTTTATAAATCGTTTTAAATTCGTTTTCGAAACGATTTCAACTTCATATTCAATTTCGAATCGAAATTGAATATTCCACATCATCGATATACAAATGATAATATTTTCAAAACGTTATATTTTGAAATCACTTCTTTTTCTATAATTATATTAACAACGAATATAATCGATATAAGTATCGCTTAAGTCAAAATGGCGCATCTCTAATCAACACGGCTTTATATATTTCACTAACTTCATTATTCTGTTCAACAAATGAATATTTATTTTATTCAACACATGAATCTATATTTCTTCTTACTTACAATAAAAGGGTAAATTTTATTGTATAAATATTTTATTCAACACATGAATACACTTTCAACACATGAATTCTCAACACATGAGCATCGCCAACACATGACTATTTATTCCATTCAACACATGAATCTTCTTTTATAATATTCATTATTTCCCAATTGGAATGAGGCCCAATCAATCACCATATAATGTTAATTATATGGATTCCATACAACACATGTATATAAATAGCAACGATAATTAATCAACTATCATCCAAAGTGCACTACACAACTGCATAAGCATTAAATATAAATAATTATCGCTTACACAGTCTGTCGACCAATTGATCGACATACTATTAAATAATTGGGATTAGTGTATGCCAAATATCATCATAATACCCGTGTGGGGTTTCAAATCAATAAACAAAGATTTTTATTGGTACAGTTGGGCGATGTGTAAACTTTATCTTCCCAATCAATATCCTTCAAATAGGTGTACATAAACAAACCGTCTGGTTTGTAGACGAATATTTATTTATTCACATTCACGTTAAAAATTAAATTTTTCACGATAATTAATTTATTCCAACCATCAACATTTTATTATCGATTTCACATCAACATCACAAACAAATTTCACAACACATCAAACAAGAATACAAGCCATCCATGGTCTGTGGACGATGATGTCGGGTGCTGCTAAGCACCGTCTGCATCCTAGCATATATATGTATATTAACTAGAAGACAAGAATTACAGTGAGAAGTTCTCACCTTGGGATCCACTCCTCCATTTGATTCTGAATTGTCTGAATTCCCTTTATATTTCTATCTGCCCTATCTCACTTCTTTTCGCGCTGTTCATAGTAAAAATCATATTTTTAATATGATGTTCATTTTAAAAAAACACGTTTTTATAATGGCACTTTAATAAAAATTATATATTTTTACAATGCTATTTCATATATAAAAATCATATTTTTATATCGTTATACATATAATAAAAATCGTCTTTTTATAATATCGCTACATATACAAAGATCAAATTTTTACTTCGCTATTCATATAAAAACTGGATTTTTATTTCGCTATAACTTATGTAAAAATCTCGCATTTCTTTATATAAAAATTTTGTCTTTTGTTTTTAAAAATTGCATCTTTCTAGTTATAAAAATTACGTCTTCCTAGTTATAAAAATCACTTTGATATATAAATAAAAATCATATCTTTGTATAAGATTAAAATCAAACCTTTGTCACTTAAAAAAAAATCAAAGCTTCCTATTTCATAAATTTTTTATTTTTAACCAATGTTATTCATATCAAAACCTGATTTTTTTCCTAATTTGATTCTTATAAAAATCTGATTTTATACCATAAGGTAATTCATTTAGAAAAAAATCGTGTTACCAATTATTATTTAAATAAAGGAAAACTCACAGTTGAATTGGAAAAAGGAGGGAAAGGGCGGCGCAGTCGTTTGAGTTGGCGGAGGAGGCTAATGGCCGTCGCTGGTGGCACTAGGTGGTGGAGCGGACCTGGGTGCGGCTGTTTTAGGGTTTGGAGGGTCTCGTCGATCACAGGGGGGCTGAGGTGACGCGAAGGGGAGGCGGGGGGTGTGGCTATCGAGGTGGCGCAGGGTGGCCCGCCTCCGGCGCGCGACGGAGGGTGGGGCGGCGCTCCGCCCCCCTTTTCCTTTCTTTCTCCTTTTTTTTGATTTTGGTTTCTTCTGAAACGAACGGGGGGGGAGGGTAAGGGCTTAACTGTTGACCGTTGACTTCGGGGCGGGGGGGAGGGAGAAAAAAGGGTATGGGAAAGATTTTATATATTTATTTATTATTTATTCAAAATTTTGAATTCTATAAAGTACCCTTTCCATTCGAACTCGAAATCGAACCCACCAACTGTCGCTCCTAGCTAATTACCCCCATTCCGAACACAATGGGATATGTATCGTATACTAATTCGACTGTTATGATCAGCTTCCGTTGAGTTTAAAATATAAATCTTTATATATTCAATTTAAATGCACATTTCAATTTACAGGGGCCACGTATAAACTCTAAAAATTCCCGAAAAATATTTTCTAGCTTCGTATTGACAATACGGTCATAACAAAACTAATTTCGTCGAATTCTGAGACCGTTTGAAAAATGGCCATTTTCCAGTCGATTAAAATCAACTAAAACCGGTCAAACACGTTTTCTTTTGCCTCGCTCACATATTGATTCGAAAAATTATGAATTTTGGAATCTAGCAATAACTTTACTTCCTGGATCCAACAAAAGTGGTTTCGTCAAAATCCGAGGTCGTTTGCAAAATTTCCAATTTTAAGGGCCCGAATTCCATAGCGACTATTTTGAATTTTCAACTGGACGTATCTTTTTATCCCCGCTATAAAATTTTGATTTTTCAGATTCGTTGGAAAGATATTCTCGATTAGATTCAAATATTTTTGGTTTCACTAAAATCCGTTTTATTTTGAATCCTGTACATTCATTTGAAATTTGAAATCGAATTATCGAACTACCGCGCCATTTTCAATTCCTTTTATAATTATATATAATTATTTATATTCTAACGACGACGTATATAAATATATACATTCTATTCTATTCAAAATAAATTTCTCATCGATATTATTTAAAATAATTCATTTTAAATATTCAAAATTCATCAAAATTGCCAAAATAAAAATTTTAAATTGGCTCGGATTTTCCGGATTATTACAATCTCCCCCACTTAAAACTTTTCGTCCCCGAAAAGGAACGAAACCAAAAGTTGTTTAATTAATCAACTCAACTTCCTTTCTTTTCATTACAACTTAAGTTCTTCAACTTTTCAGTTTCTAAGAACTTTTCAAATTTTTCAAAAATTTGGCTAACTCCCTAAATTTTCGAAAAATTTCGCCATAACCTCCCCTGCACCGGGGACTTCGGGATATTTCATATAGCCTCCCATGGCCTTCTTTAATCAAAAATAAAAATAAAAAGCCAATTGGTTCATAAAATCATCATCACCCAAACAAAATAGTAAATTATGGTAAACATGTACCTATTTGTCGGGCAAACAATTTTATTTCTTCTGCTCTAGCCTCCTTGCTATGACCTGTTCAATGTAAGTATATGTATATGCATGCATTTTCAAACAATTTTCAATACAGTTCAAAATTCGGTTCAATTAGGCCAAAGGGTTCAAAATTTCAAACAAATAAACAAACAACACAACCATCAATCAATTAGTGAATTAGAGTTTCAAATTCATAATTTGATACATATACAGAAAATCATGTTTTTGATGCCAAATCACAACAATGTATTGTAGCTATATTTTTGTTCTCACACCAGTCTAATGGAAATCTATAGATATCACACCTTCGTCACTCGAAAATAAATACTAGTGATGGCGCGCCATCATCAGGATCATGTCCGGGCGACTAGAGTGCGAATCTATATCTATCCAGTATATTAAAACTTCGAATATACGTTCATGATGCGTATATGCAAAACCTTTATATATTGGATTGTCCAAATTCAATAAAAATAAAAATATCCAAATACGTGCAAAACGATTTAAATTTTCAAAACAAAATTTGTTTTCATTTTAAAAATATACTCTTCACACTCGTTCTAGGATACTACTGATCCTATCTCTAACGAGTCATTCTAATTGGATATTACTTATCCAATATCTGATGGATTCTTTCGTTCGGTACTAATGTGTCTTGTTCTCGAGCTCTGCAAACCATGGCTCTGATACCACTCTGTAGCGACCCGAACTTCCCCGGTAAGGAAAGCCCGGATTGCCTTGAGAACACGACAAAATAGAACACAAACAGAAGAACATTTCATTGTTATTTACAACAATTCCATCAGATACAAGAATATACAGAGTATGAATAAATATTATACAACAGAAAAATATCAGAGATTACAATAAATTATATAGCAGCGGAAAAACAATACAAAACACAACTGAAACTAATACACGGATACAGAGCTTTCCGAGCATCGTTCCAGCTGTAAATCAGGATCCTGTGAATATAAATCTGCAAAACCAAACTACTAGCTGCCTGTGTGGAACATAGGGGCACCCAGAGTTTAGGTTAAAACAATAAACTCCAGGTCAGTCATGTGACTGGTGTGAGAACTAAAACAGTTATTAATCTTTATTTTTAAAGTTAGGTAAATCAAGGGACCACGCCGTATAACACGGAACGGGTTTCCTCCCTAGAATACCAGTGCATAACACAAAACAGCGCAGTGCTCTTTGGAAAAATGAAGTTATTATAAGACCCAGGTCCCATCACACAATGCAACGCAAGCCAGAGGATAGCGTTTTTACCTTATAACAGCCAAACATGCTTGGTACATTTAAAACAAATCTTTTGATACTATTATAAGTGTATAGTGCCAAAACAATTTCAATCATAAATATCAATCATAGACGGCATTAATGACCCATACCACTATGTCGCCATACTAGGTTCTACAAATAAAACCGCAAGTCACGTATTGGAAATTGGATTCCATCATGAGTCGAGGCAAGGGGCAAGCTTCTTTCCGATTCGAGACACTCCAGCAAATGTCTCAGGACCCCACTATGATCCTCTGGAACCTCCAAGGCCGGTCCTCTCTTACTTTTGAGGATTGGCAATTCCTGAACACACGTTTCCCGGTCCTAACAGACCTATATCCGAGGCGCCTCGCATTCCAACAGCTACACAGGTGAAAAGTATATAAATGTCAGTCAGTTTAAGCTCTGACACCACAACTAGCTAGAAAGAAACGTCGTGCACTCCTTGGGTCCTTATCCCATTTTTTGACTCATATCGAGATGTGAGGCTCGCAAATTCACGCTATACACAAAGCTACGCCACACAGGCCGTGCTTTGATCATCAACCACAAAACTTTGCTTTTCAACAGAAGCCTTGATTATCTGCCACTTAGGCGTGCCACACAGGCAATTCACTCCATGCGACTGATGTCCATCGATATACAACCTCTGAGCTCGTACGTCTCAGAGAAGGGCGTTAAGCAAGAGAATAAATTCTCCACCGCCAAACAGATGTATATTTAATAGAGATCAATCAGCACAGAATAAAATCCAATGTCAGACACATAGTCCATTTACAAGTTCGTTCTGGGTCTGAACGAAACCGGAGGCACTTTCCTCGCATATCCATCGATCTCCAAGTACGTCTGAATGATCACCAACTGATTCCCTCATCTTGGGTGTACATCCCAATCAAGATCATCAGTAATTACCCAAACGATATGAAGACTTCCGGTCTTCAACCACCGTCTTCATCTTCAACTTATCGTCGAAACGGTTATTCAGAATGAGTATAAACCCGGCCTTTCTGAATAACCCGCGTATATAATAAACACGTGTTACACAAACACAACATACGCCTCATTCCAATTCAGAATATTCTTTTATTCAAATTTTCACATTCTTAGGGAAAGGTTCCCATTAATTTTATCAAAGACAAATTCTTCTAAATTTATTCTTTAATCTTCCTTTGGATATCATTTCAAACCATATTATGGTTTTCCAAACTAGTCGGGATTAGCGAACCACACCGAAGTAATTATTTATTTTATTTCCCAATCCCAACCTATTCATCCCATGAAGAAAAACTGGTAATACTCCATATCTAACACCACGGTGTTATCGGTAAAATTAATTACCATTTCACGTTCAAATCTAATTAAAGATTTAACTATCGCTTTGGAGCAAAACTGGTGATACTCCATTCTCGATCACTTTTCAGATTTGATAATTTAAATTATCAATTCACTTTTAATCTAATTAAAGATTCATTAAAACTCCACTTAGTTTTAATCTTCTCAAAAATCAATATCCTGCCTTTAACTGGGTTAAAAAACCAATGTCATCTAAAACACGATTCACGATAAACCCAAAATCACTTTTCTACTGTTAATCGGTTAAAGAACAGGTGTTATTCAAAACACCTCTCACGATAAACCCAAAATCACTTTCTATTGTTAATCGGGTTGAAGAACATGTGTTATTCAAAACACCGCTCACGATAAACCCAAAAACCAATTCAAATTCAATTTATTTATTTCAAAAAAATAAATTGATTTTAATTCTAGTTCAAAACTAGTTCATCTCGATAAAAATCTATTTTTATCTTTTCAAATATGGAGTTTTTCATCCTAGTTCTTTTCAAATCATTTCTTATGATTTTACACTAATTATTGATAGTTTTAATAATTTTATCAAGGCCCGTACAGTCGATTTCCATCAACGGCCATCGAACTGCACTTATAGCGACCTTTTCCTAATTTGATTTGGACATAATTCCAAATCCAACTGTTAGATTTCAAATTTCTAATATTCGTCAGAAAACTCTTTTCGATACGAACCCAACGGTTTCAATTTCAGGAGAATCCGACGTCGGATCTCCCGTAATGTCCATTCGAACTCAATGGTCGAAATTCACGAACTCCCACAGCGCGGCGCGTTCTATCCAGGCCATTATATATATAATATATATATATATTATATATTTCATCGATTTCCTTTTAAAATGTACTTTATAAATCGTTTTAAATTCGTTTTTGAAACTATTTCAACTTCATATTCAATTTCGAATCGAAATTTGAATATTCCACATCATCGATATACAAATGATAATATTTTCAAAATGTTATATTTTGAAATCACTTCTTTTTCTATAATTATTTTAAAAACGAATATAATCGATATAAATATCGCTCACGTCAAAATGGCGCATCTCTAATCAACACGGCTTTATATATTTCACTAACTTCATTATTCTGTTCAACAAATGAATATTTATTCTATTCAACACATGAATATATATTTCTTCTTACTTACAATAAAAGGGTAAATTTTATTGTATAAATATTTTATTCAACACATGAACACACTTTCAACACATGAATTCTCAACACATGAGCATCGCCAACACATGACTATTTATTCCATTCAACACATGAATTTTCTTTTATAATATTCATTATTTCCCAATTGGAATGAGGCCCAATCAATCACCATATAATGTTAATTATTTGGATTCCATACAACACATGTATATAAATAGCAACGATAAATAATCAACCATCATCCAAAGTGCACTACACAACTGCATAAGCATTAAATATAAATAATTAACGCTTACACAGTCTATCGACCAATCGATCGACATACTATTAAATAATTGGGATTAGTGTACGCCAAATATCATCCCAACACCCGTGTGGGGTTTCAAATCAACAAACACAGATTTTTATTGGTGCAGTTGGGCAATGTGTAAAATTTATCGTCCCAATCAATATCCTTCAAATAGGTGTACATAAACAAACCGTCTGGTTTGTAGATGAATATTTATTTATTCACATTCACGTTAAAAATTATATTTTTAATGATAATTAATTTATTCCAACCATCAACATTTTATTATCGATTTCACATCAACATCACAAACAAATTTCACAACACATCAAACAAGCATACAAGCCGTCTATGGTCTGTGGACGACGGGTGTCAGGTGCTGCTAAGCACCGTCTGCATTCTAGTATATATATATATATATATATATATTAACTAGAACACAAGATTTACGGTGAGAAGTTCTCACCTTGGTATCCACTACTCCATTTCATTCTGAATTGTCTAAATTTTCTTTTTATTTCTATCCGCCCCATCTCACTTCTTTTCACGCTGTTCATGGTAAAAATCATATTTCTAATATGATGTTCATTTTAAAAAAAAACACGGTTTCATAATGGCACTTTAATAAATATTATATATTTTCATATATAAAAATCGTATTTTTATATCGTTATAGAAATAATAAAAATCGTCTTTTTATAATATCGCTACATATACAAAGATCAAATTTTTACTTCGCTATTCATATAAAAACTGGATTTTTATTTCGCTACAACTTATGTAAAAATAACGCACTTCTTTATAAAAAAATATCGTCTTTTGTTTTTAAAAATTGCATCTTTCTAGTTATAAAAATTACGTCTTTTTAGTTATAAAAATCACTTTGATATATAAATAAAAATCATATCTTTGTATAAGATAAAAATCAAACCTTTGTCACTTTAAAAAAAATCAAAGCTTCCTATTTCATAAAAATCTTATTTTTAACCAATGTTATTCATATCAAAACCTGATTTTTTCCCTAATTTGATTCTTATAAAAATCTGATTTTATATTACAAGGTAATTCATTTAGAAAAAAAATCGTGTTACCAATTATTATTTAAATAAATAAAAATAATTAAATAAAGGAAAACTCGCAGTTGAATTGGAAAAAGGAGGGAAAGGGCAGCGTAGTCGTTTGAGTTGGCGGAGGAGGCTAATGGCCGTCGCTGGTGGCACTAGGTGGTGGAACGGACCTGGGCGCGGCTGCTTTAGGGTTTGGAGGGTATCGTCGATCGCAGGGGGGCTGAGGTGGCGCGAAGGGGAGGCGGGGGGGGGGGGGGGGGTGTGGCTATCGAGGTGGCGCAGGGTGGCCCGCCTCCGGCGCACGACGGAGGGTGGGGCGGCGCTCCGCCCCCTTTTCCTTTCTTTCTCTTTTTTTTTTGATTTTGGTTTATTCTGAAATGAACGGGGGGAGGGGGTGGGGGTAAGGGCTTAATTGTTGACCGTTGACTTTGGGGGGGAGAGATAAAAGGGTATGGGAAAGATTTTATATATTTATTTATTATTTATTCTAAATTTTGAATTCTATAAAGTACCCTTTCCATTCGAACTCGAAATCGAACCCACTGACTGTCGCTCCTAGCTAATTACCGCCATTCCAAACACAATGGGATATGTATCGTATGCCAATTCGACCGTTATGATCAGTTTCCGTTGAGTTTAAAATATAAATCTTTATATATTCAATTTAAACGCACATTTCAATTTACTGGGGCCACGTATGAAATCTAAAAATTCCCAAAAAATATTTTCTTGCTTCGTATTGACAACACGGTCCTAACAAAACTAAATTCGTCGAATTCTGAGACCATTTGAAAAATGGCCATTTTCTAGTCGATTAAAATCAATTAAACTGGTCAAACGCGTTTTCTTTTGCCACGCTCAAATATTGATTCGAAAAATTACGAATTTTGGAATCTATCTATAACTTTACATCCTAGATCCAACAAAAGTGGATTCGTCAAAATCCGAGGTCGTTTGCAAAATTTCCATTTTTAAGGGCCCGAATTCTATAGCGACTGTTCTGAATTTTCAACTGGACGTATCTTTTTATCCCCGCTGTGAAATTTTGATTTTTCGGATTCGTTGGAAAGATATTCTCGATTAGATTCAAATATTTTTGGTTTCACTAAAATCCATTTTATTTTGAATCCTGTACATTCATTTGAAATTTGAAATCGAATTATCGAACTACCGCGCCATTTTCAATTTCTTTTGTTATTATATATAATTATTTATATTCTAACGACGACGTATATAAATATATACGTTCTATTTTATTCAAAATAAATTTCTCGTTGATATTATTTAAAATAATTCATTTTAAATATTCAAAATTCATCAAAATTGCCAAAATTAAAATTTTAAATTGACTCGGTTTTTCCGGGTTATTACAATCTTCCCCACTTAAAACTTTTCGTCCCCGAAAAGGAACGAAGCCGAAAGTTGTTTAATTAATCAACTCAACTTCCTTTCTTCTCATTACGGCTTAAGTTCTTCAACTTTTCAGTTTCTAAGAACTTTTCAAATTTTTCAAAAATTTGGCTAACTCCCTAAATTTTAGAAAAATTTCGCCATAACCTCCCCTACACCGGGGACTTCGGGATATTTCATATAGCCTCCCATGGCCTTCTTCAATCAAAAAGAAAAAGAAAAAGCCAAGCGACTAGCCAATCGGCTCATAAAATCATCATCACCCAAACAAAACAGTAAATTATGGTAAACATGTATCTATTTGTCGGGCAAACAATTTTATTTCTTCTGCTCTAGCCTCCTTGCTATGACCTGTTCAATGTAAGTATATGTATATGCATGCACTTTCAAACAATTTTCAATACAGTTCAAAATTCGGTTCAATTAGGCCAAAGGGTTCAAAATTTCAAACAAATAAACAAACAACACAACAATCAATCAATTAGTGAATTAGAGTTTCAAATTCATAATTTGATACATATACAGAAAATCATGTTTTTGATGCCAAATCACAACAATGTATGCTAGCTATATTTTGGTTCTCACACCAGTCTAATGGAAATATATAGGTATCACACCTTCATCACTCGAAAATAAATACTGGTGATGGCGCGCCATCATCAGGATCATATCCGGGTGACTAGATTGCGAATCTATATCTATCAAGTATATTAAAACTTCGAATATACGTTCATGACGCGTATATGAAAAATATTTATATATTGGATTGTCCAAATTCAATACAAATAAAAATATCCAAATACGTGTAAAACAATTTAAATTTTCAAAACAAAATTTGTTTTCATTTTAAAAATATACTCTTCACACTCGTTCTAGGATACTACTGATCCTATCTCTAACGAGTCATTCTAATTGGATATTACTAATCCAATATCTAATGGATTCTTTCGTTCGGTACTAATGTGTCTTGTTCTCGAGCTCTGCAAACCAAAGCTCTGATACCACTCTGTAGCGACCCGAACTTCCCCGATAAGGAAAGCCCGGATTCCCTTGAGAACACGACAAAATAGAACGCAAAAAGAAGAACATTTCATTGTATTTACAACAATTCCGTCAGATACAAGAATATACAGAGTATGAATAAATATTATACAACAAAAATATATCAGAGATTACAATAAATTATATAGCAGCGGAAAAACAATACAAAACACAACTGAAACTAATACACGGATACAGAGCTTTCCGAGCATCGTTCCAGCTGTAAATCAGGATTCTGTGAATATAAATCTGCAAAACCAAAACTACTAGTTGTCCGTGTGGAACATAGGGGCACCCAGAGTTTAGGTTAAAACAATAAACTCCAGGTCAGTCATGTGACTGGTGTGAGAACTAAAACAGTTATTAATCTTTATTTTTAAAGTTAGGTAAATCAAGGGACCACGCCGTACAACACGGAACGGGTTTCCGCCCAAGAATACCAGTGCATAAAACAAAACAACGCAATGCTCTTTGGAAAAATGAAGCTATTATAAGACCCAGGTCCCATCACACAATGCAACGCAAGCCGAAGGATAGCGTTTTTACCTTATAACAGCCAAACATGATTGGTACATTTAAAACAAATCTTTTGATACTATTATAAGTGTATAGTGCAAAAACAATTTCAATCATAAATATCAATCATAGACGGCATTAATGACCCATACCACTATGTCGCCATACTAGGTTCTACAAATAAAACTGCAAGTCACGTATTGGAAATTGGATTCCATCATGAGTTGAGGCAAGGGGCAAGCTCCTCTCCGATTCGAGACACTCTTGCAAATGTCTCAGGACCCCACTATGAACCTCTGGAACCTCCAAGGCCGGTCCTCTCTTACTTTTGAGGATTGGCAATTCTTGAACACACGTTTCCCAGTCCTAACAAACCTATATCTGAGGCGCCTCGCATTCCAACAACCACACAGGTGAAAAGTATATAAATGTCAGCCAGTTTAAGGACTGACACCACCACTAGCTAGAAAGAAGTGTCGTGCACTCCTTGGGTCCTTATCCTGTTTTTGACTCATACCGAGATGTGAGGCTCGCGAATTCATGTTATACACAAAGCTACGCCACACAGGCCGTGCTTTGATCATCAACCACAAGACTTTGCTTTTCAACAGAAGCCTTGATCATCTTCCACTTGGGCGTGCCACACAGGCAATTCACTCCATGCGACTGATGTTCATCGATATACAACCTCTGAGCTCGTACGTCTCAGAGAAGGGCGTTAAGCAAGAGAATAAATTCTCCGCCGCCAAACAGATGTATATTTAATAGAGATCAATCAACACAGAATAAAATCCAATGTCAGACACACGGTCCATTTACAAGTTCGTTCTGGGTCTGAACGAAACCGGAGGCACTTTCCCCGCATATCCATCGATCTCCAAGTACGTCTGGACGATCACCAACTGATTCCCTTATCTTGGATGTACAGCCCAATCAAGATCATCAGTAATCACCCAAACGATGTGAAGACTTCCGGTCTTCGACCACCGTCTTCATCTTCGACTTATCGTCGAATCAGTTATTCAGAATGGGTATAAACCTGGCCATTCCGAATAACCCGCGTATATAATAAACACGTGTTACACAAACACAACATACGCCTCATTCCAATTCAGAATATTCTTTTATTCAAATTTTCACATTCTTAGGGAAAGGTTCCCATTAATTTTATCAAAGATAAATTCTTCTAAATTTATTCTTTAATCTTCCTTTGGATATCATTTCAAACCATATTATGGTTTTCCAAACTAGTCGGGATTTGCGAACCTCACCGAAGTAATTATTTATTTTATTTCCCAATCCCAACCTATTCATCTCATGAAGCAAAACTGGTAATACTTCATATCTAACACCACGGTGTTATCGGTAAAATTAATTACCATTTCACGTTCAAATCTAATTAAAGATTTAACTATCGCTTTGGAGCAAAACAGGTGATACTCCATTCTCGATCACTTTTCAGATTTGATAATTTAAATTACAAATTCACTTTTAATCTAATTAAAGATTCATTAAAACTCCACTTAGTTTTAATATTCTCAAAAATCAATATCCTACCTTTAACTGGGTTAAAGAACCAATGTCATCTAAAACACGATTCACGATAAACCCAAAATCACTTTCTACTGTTAATCGGGTTAAAGAACAGGTGTTATTCAAAACACCGCCCACGATAAACCCAAAATCACTTTCTATTGTTAATCGGGTCAAAGAACAGGTGTTATTCAAAACACCGCTCATGATAAACCCAAAAACCAATTCAAATTCAATTTATTTATTTCAAAAAAATAAATTGATTTTAATTCTAGTTCAAAACTTGTTCATCTCGATAAAAATCTATTTTTATATTTTCAAATATGGAGTTTTCATCCTAGTTCTTTTCAAATCATTTCTTATGATTTTACACTAATTATTGATAGTTTTAATAATTTTATCAAGGCCCGTACAGTCGATTTCCATCAACGGCCATCAAACTGCACTTATAACGACCTTTTCCTAATTTGATTTGGACATAATTCCAAATCCAACCGTTAGATTTCAAATTTCTAATATTCTTAGAAAGCTATTTTCGATACGAACCCAACGGTTCCGGTTTCAGGAGAATCCGACGGTCGGATCTCCCGTAATGTCCATTCGAACTCAATGGTCAAAATTCACGAACTGCCACAGCGCAGCGCGTTCTATTCAGGCCATTATATATATAATATATATATATATTATATATTTCGTCGATTTCCTTTTAAAACGTACTTTATAAATCGTTTTAAATTCGTTTTCGAAACAATTTCAACTTCGTATTCAATTTTGAATCGAAATTGAATATTTCACATCATCGATATACAAGTGATAATATTTTCAAAACGTTATATTTTGAAATCACTTCTTTTTCTATAATTATTTTAAAAACGAATATAATCGATATAAATATCGCTCAATTCAAAATGGCGCATCTCTAATCAATACGGCTTTATATATTTCACTAACTTCATTATTCTGTTCAACAAATGAATATTTATTCTATTCAACACATGAATCTATATTTCTTCTTACTTACAATAAAAGGGTAAATTTTATTGTATAAATATTTTATTCAACACATGAACACACTTTCAACATATGAATTCTCAACACATGAGCATCGCCAACACATGACTATTTATTCCATTCAACACATGAATCTTCTTTTATAATATTCATTATTTCCCAATTGAAATGGGGCCCAATCAATCACCATATAATGTTAATTATATCGATTCCACACAACACATGTATATAAATAGCAACGATAAATAATCAACCATCATCCAAAGTGCACTACACAACTGCATAAGCATTAAATATAAATAATTAACGCTTACACAGTCTGTCGACCAATTGATCGACATACTATTAAATAATTGGGATTAGTGTACGCCAAATATCATCCCAACACCCATGTGGGGTTTCAAATCAACAAACACATATTTTTATTGGTGCAGTTGGGCGATGTGTAAAATTTATCGTCCCAATCATATCCTTCAAATAGGTGTACATAAACAAACCGTCTGGTTTATAGATGAATATTTATTTATTCACATTCACGTTAAAAATTAAATTTTTAACGATAATTAATTTATTCCAACCATCAACATTTTATTATCGATTTCACATCAACATCACAAACAAATTTCACAACACATCAAACAAGCATACAAGCCGTCCATGGTCTATGGACGACGGGTGTCGGGTGCTGCTAAGCACCGTCTACATCCTAGTATATATTTATTAACTAGAAGACAAGATTTACAGTGAGAAGTTCTCACCTTGGGATCCACTACTCCATTTCATTCTGAATTGTCTGAATTCGCTTTTTATTTCTATCCGCCCCATCTCACTTCTTTTCACGCTGTTCATAGTAAAAATCATATTTTTAATATGATGTTCATTTTAAAAAAAACACGTTTTTATAATGGCACTTTAATAAAAATTATATATTTTTACAACGCTATTTCATATATAAAAATCGTATTTTTATATCGTTATAGATATAATAAAAATCGTCTTTTTATAATATCGCTACATATACAAAGATCAAATTTTTACTTCGCTATTCACAAAAAAACTGGATTTTTATTTCGCTACAACTTATGTAAAAATATCGCACTTTTTTATATAAAAATACCGTCTTTTGTTTTTAAAAATTGCATCTTTCTAGTTATAAAAATTACGTCTTCTTAGTTATAAAAATCACTTTGATATATAAATAAAAATCATATCTTTGTATAAGATAAAAATCAAACCTTTGTCACTTTAAAAAAAATCAAAGCTTCCTATTTCATAAAAATCTTATTTTTAACCAATGTTATTCATATCAAAACCTGATTTTTTTTCCTAATTTGATTCTTATAAAAATCTGATTTTATACCACAAGGTAATTCATTTAGAAAAAAAATCGTGTTGCCAATTATTATTTAAATAAATAAAAATAATTAAATAAAGGAAAACTCATAGTTGGATTGGAAAAAGGAGGGAAAGGGCGGCGCAGTCGTTTGAGTTGGCGGAGGAGGCTAATGGCCGTCGCTGGTGGCACTAGGTGGTGGAGCGGACCTGGGCGCGGCTATTTTAGGGTTTGGAGGGTCTCGTCGATCGTAAGGGGGGCTGAGGTGGCGCGAAGGGGAGGCGGGGGGTGTGGCGATCGAGGTGGCGTAGGGTGGCCCGCCTCCGGCGCGCGACGGAGGGTGGGGCGGCGCTCCGCCTCCCTTTTCCTTTTTTTGATTTTGGTTTCTTCTGAAACGAACCGGGGCGGGAGGGTGGGGGTAAGGGCTTAACTGTTGACCGTTGACTTCGGGGGGGGGGAGATAAAAGGGTATGGGAAAGATTTTATATGTTTATTTATTATTTATTCTAAATTTTGAATTCTATAAAGTACCCTTTCCATTCGAACTCGAAATCGAACCCACCGACTGTCGATCCTAGCTAATTACCCCCATTCCGAACACAATGGGATATGCATCGTATGCCAGTTCGACCATTATGATCAGTTTCCATTGAGTTTAAAATATAAATCTTTATATATTCAATTTAAACGCACATTTCAATTTACTGGGGCCACGTATGAACTCTAAAAATTCCCGAAAAATATTTTCTAGCTTCGTATTGACAATACGGTCCTGACAAAACTAATTTCATCAAATTCTGAGACCGTTTGAAAAATGGTCATTTTCCAGTCGATTAAAATCAACTAAAACTGGTCAAACGCATTTTCTTTTGCCACGCTCACATATTGGTTCGAAATATTACGAATTTTGGAATCTAGTAATAACTTTACATCCCGGATCCAACAAAAGTGGTTTCGTCAAAATCCGAGGTCGTTTGCAAAATTTCCATTTTTAAGGGCCCGAATTCCATAGCGACTATTCTGAATTTTCAACTGGACGTATCTTTTTATCCCCGCTATGAAATTTTGATTTTTTGGATTCGTTGGAAATATATTCTCGATTAGATTCAAATATTTTTGGTTTCACTAAAATCCATTTCATTTTGAATCATGTACATTCATTTGAAATTTGAAATCGAATTATCGTGCTACCGCGCCATTTTTAATTCCTTTTTTAATTATATATAATTATTTATATTCTAACGACGATGCATATAAATATATACGTTCTATTCTATTCAAAATAAATTTCTCATCGATATTATTTAAAATAATTCATTTTAAATATTCAAAATTCATAAAAATTGCCAAAATAAAAATTTTAAATTGGCTCGGATTTTCCGGGTTATTACATTGGGATTGCTATTCTTAACTTTGACAATGTTGTATTTGCACACGATTTGTTGTACACAATTTACAAAACTTGCTGACTTTTTGCATTTGAGTTTGATCACTTATGGATGAGCCTTGATTTGTTGCACTTGTGTGTTCAGGGATACTTGCAGCATGCCTGTGTTGTCAAGCTTTACCTATTCACATCATACTTGATATGTTTGTCCCTTTCTGACCATATTGCCCCTGCACAAAATATATGTGTATATACATGCACATGTATGTGATACATGTATTGTGTATGTGCAGAATATATATATGTGTGTGTGTGTGTATGTTTGTGTGTGTAAGAGAGAGAGAGAGAGCACTAGAGACACCGTCTACCTTATGGTATTTACAGTGAATCATTGTGAATATCACAAGCTATCTAGACACAGATGGATATATATATACACACACAAATCAGATCAAGTCATGAAATATGATGAGAAAAACACCAAAATTATGAGGCAAATAAATTTTAAAATAAAAATTATATCGGTTAGAATTTGAAATTATTTTTATTCCAGATTACTTTTGTGTGTTTCTGTTACAGGTGTGCAGGTGACTGGACTGACTGTGAAGCTGGCTGAAGCAACAGTGATCTGACAGAAGGTAAATATGTCAATGAGTGTTAACGCATGTATAACATAGAGAGAGAATGTATATGTATATATTAGTTTGTACAATCTGAGTAACGAGTGTTGTAGTGAGGAACATTGTAACAAATGTAATTGAAATTGAATGTACTGTATTACAGTGTGATTTACATATAATGGAGTTATAAGTTTGTACGATTCAAATATTGAAATAAAATATTATATTTAAATAAAATACTGTTTGAATATTTAAATTCTTGTGCAGTGTATTTTATTCAAATATAAATATTAATTTCTGTATGTGATGTAGTATAACCGTATAATTGCAAACACATTTATAATATGTGTGTATATATATATATATATGTTTGTTATCATTAAACAAAAATCATATAATTGTTATGTACAACAAGCTCCCCCTTTTGATGATGACAAACATATAATAAGATTTTGAATATAATAAATTTGTTTGATAGTGAGTTGTCGAACTCCCCCTGTATGTATGCTCCCCCAACATCACTCCCCCTAAATATGTGCATAAGTGAAAAAAATCGACTGAAATTTCAGTGCTAAAATATTCACAATATATTCACTCATCGATAAAAATCTTAACCATTCTCCCCTTTTTGTTATCATCAAAAGGATACAGAAAATAAAACAGTGATGAAAAATGAATATAAATATAAAATTAGCTTAAGAGAGAGAATTGTCATCATAAATCTCATTCAACCAAACAAAAATCATAATATTCTAAGAACTAGTGGCAAATTACACATTATAGAATGATGGACTTACAATGAAATTTATAAAAATGAAGAGAGTTTAAAAACACATGATTTCCAATTATTTTCGAATAATATTTTTTTAAATAGCACAAAACAATGATGGATTTGGACAACGATTATAAACTCAATTTAAGTGATGTAATCAAATAATCTCAAATCCCAATAGCTATCAATCAACAAAACATAATATATCATAAAATATTAACACATTTCACAAATTAGAAAATGGATCGATAGGCTGGTTTTTACACACCAAGGACGATTTCATATAAAATTTTATTTACTAAATTCCCTTTTTCTTTTCTTTTTAAAATTTAAGAGTAAACTGACCACGCATAACCAGATCTTAGATTTTTAAATGTGGTCAGTCGCAAATTAAATTATAAGTAATCTCATAACCATGCATGACTAGATCTTGGATTTTTAAATGAGATTAGAGAAACCCTTATGTATAATATATATTTATCATTTTACATTTAAAAAAATCTCCTCAGTATATAAAACCAATATGGATGATAGAAATATGGCAGGTACAGAAATGATTGTGAAATAAATTTCTAAATTAATCATATTATGAAATATGCTCAGCTGTACCGGGATCTTTGAAAATTTTGAATTATCTCTTTTTCGAAAAATAATACAGTCACATTTCCGTCACAAATTTTGAACCTGTAAACTCATTAAGATGATTTTAAAAATATTAAACTCTCCATATTGATATAAATCATGATGGGTGATAGAATGATGATAGAAAAAGAAGATGGTCATGAAATAAGTGCAAATTCAATGATATTATAAAAACTGTTCAAAACATCATGAGATTTAAATATAATTTCCTCTTTTTGTGAAATATATTGTAGTCACAGTTCATCACAATTTAAAAAATCTGATAATAATTTTGATGAATTCTTAATACAGATCAATTTGGTTATTGATTTCAATTTCTGAATAAATAATCAATAAATGTTTTTAAAATTAAAAATCAATTACAAGAGGGGTTTGAAGGGTCTATACAAGATGCGAATCAGCATAAAGAATCAAACAAATGAGAGAAAATTCAAAGAATCTGAGGCTGATCTACATGTTATCTCCATTAACGAGGATTTTAATACCACCCCGGTGGCTAGCAAAGGTATCTTTTATCAGGCAAATCTAACAAATATATCCAATCACCAAGCCCAAGCAAGAAAATTAAGTACACAAATTCTATCTATCCGAGCAGCAATCAATATTTACCAAAAACAAGCAGTCATTAAAACATTTTCAAAACGATTTCTTTCATCAGAGCAGCAATACAATGAGTTTCAAAACAATATTTTCAAGGATGAATTCAGATTATTTACATCAGGCCTAAGAGATGATTCATGATCCAAATTTAGAAACAACTTATTTGAAATCGCTTGAAGGGATGTGAAAACTTAAGATTCAAAGAATCGATCACACAAGATTATTAATTTCAATTCGAAGAAGTGTGTGAGATTCAAGATATAAAAAAATCAAATGATTTCAAACAACCAAATATCCAACCCAAATGATCATGAACAAAAATGAATTTCAAGACGCAACATAACGATTCAAGCAGAATGTTATTCAATTCAGAATATCCAAGCCAATCCAAAAAAACCAATGAAATTATCACAACCGAAAATAGTATAGTGCTGCAAAGAGTGTAATTTTTCAAGCCGTTCCAAATGAATTAGAAGAAACTCAAAATAGCAGAGATGTGTGAAATATCATTAATTTTTCAGATCTTCAAAAATTTAGAATTTAAATTAACAATGTTCAAGATATAACAAGAATGCTTAAGCATTGTTATGAATTAGAAAAACTAAATTTCAAAATAATTGCAAGTATTTACAAATTCGAATTCAAGATCTGAAAACCATTAAATCATGAGTGTTTTTTACAAATGAAGCAAATTTCCAGAAGATCGAGAATATTGCAATTTTGAAGCTTAAGAAGTCAAAAAAAATTTATAAATGATATAGCAGTGTCAATATAGATAAGCAAAATCAGAAGAAGGAAAAAAAGAAATGTGGCCGAGACATTACAAATAAGCATAGCATAACCAGAAAAAAATAGAAGGAGGAATATAGTGAAAGAACAAAAACCAAAGAACATAAACAAAAAAATGTGAGTCTAGAGATTAAATATGATTTTCAGTGGATGATATTGATTCTTTAACTCAACAAACTTGGCTAAGGAACTCTGAATAACTCAAAGATGGGGAACAACTTGAATTCTCGACTTTAGGGGATCGAGTGGTCTAAAAAAATTTGTGAAACCACTCTGAAATGTGTTTACGACTTTAGGTACCCAAACCTGTATGTATAACAATCCATTTGAATTTACCCTTGTACCCTTAGGAACCTAAATCTGTTTGAATTTAGTCAAAATCGTTTTATTTTTATTTGGGATCCAAGATTGTTTAAATGGTTTGTTACCAAACAAATTCTCATTTCGTTTATGATTCAAAAATCCTTTGAAATTACTAGAGTTCAAATTATCACGACGAACATTTACAAAGCAATTTGAAGGATTTCTAAAATCATTAGAATTCAGCTTTTCAAATCCATTGATTTTCCTAAAGCCAAGACCACATTTATTACAATAGAAACATTGTTTTGTAACAACATATTCAACGATTTTTCTCCATTACAAAATTTATCCGAAGTTGATTCTAATCATTGAATTTTGAATTTAAGATCACTGTTTTCTTGTATTAAATCTGAACAACGATTATTAGTGATCTTCCTTTCAGCATCATATTATTTCAAAACCAAATTTCCATTTTTAGGTAGTTTAATTTTGGCTTTGGACTCAGAATTTCAAATTCAAAATGTTTTTGCTTTACAAATTCAAGATTTTCAAATTTTTTGAATTTTTCAATCTCACTTTCTAGCTCTTTCAAAATCAAATCAGTTTTCAACAAGCTTTCTTTTTCAGCAATTTCATGTTTGGAATTTTTGATAGCCTTAAAAAATTTAAATTCCTTTTGCAAAAAATTATTTGTACTTTTTAGCTCAATCTCGTTGTCTTTTAAAATCAGAATTTTCTCTTCAAGCTTTTGAATATTTTTATAGGGATGAACGAGATCAATTTTCAATTTCAAACAGTTTTTACAATTTTCAAATTTCCTGACATTTTTAAGTTTTGATTCCAAAGTATTATTTTTGCTGATCAACTCAAGTTTTTTAGATTTCAGAGTTTTGTTTTTCCGTTGGAGTTTATCACCAAATTTAGTTAAATCAGTACACATGTTAACTAAATCTTCATGAGAGAAATTTCCTGTCTCATCATGTGTTGAGTCTCCATCTTTTGATATATCTATATTATCATCTGTAAAACCTGTTACGCACAAAATTAAATCTGATTTGACATTCAGGGGTTTTGAACAGTTGTTGTCTCTTCCATACATCTCGTCGAGAGTTTTCCAGATATCTTGTGCAAATGAGCAATGAAAATAAGATTAAACTGATCAATATTAATGTAAGAATAAATAATAGTGAAAATAAGGGATTGTCCCTAAAAAGATTGCAAATACAAACGGCATCCTCCCCAAATTTTAATTATAAAGAGGGTCCCTATTTTGGTAGTTACGTGTTTTTCAAAGTGAATTATGCGCTGCACTATAAAATAAAAAATCAAAAAATCGTAAATATTCCCAGAAGAAATCTGAAAACTAAAAATTGCATACATGTATGCAATAAAACTCAATTATTGCATACATGTATGCAACAATTCATGCAGCGTTTCTATTAAAATATCTGCATGAATTATTGCATACATGTATGCAAATTTTCTCAATATATGCATGCATGTATGAAAATAAAGATGAAGTAATATGCATGACTACGAATATCTGCTGAAATGTTATAAAGGGTAAAGGCTTATCAATATATGCATATATATATATATATACATACAGTTATTCTGTATAACTACATGCATGTATGAAGAAATGAATAACTGCATATATGTACGTAGATATTGATTTATTGCATCAATAGATGCATTTATTGCACAATTTCTGCGTACATGTATGCATTTATACTGCAGTTTGATGCATAATTGCAATGTATGCATACATATGTGTAGAAATTGTAAAATAAGTGCATCCTTTGATGCAATAAACTGGAGAATCGCTGTTTTTTTGTTTTCGATGCGTTTTTTGATGGTTTTAAAGGATGAATTCGATGACGATTAGTTGTTTTATTTTATTATGAAATTTCGTGATTTTATTATTTTTGGTGATTTTTCGAAAAATAGGCACCAGATTTATATAAAAAGTTAGACTGGGTGTGACTTGAATTTTGAAACTTATTAGGGATGTAAGCCAAACTTACCCTAAATAATATTCATTGCAATGTCATTCATGTCTGCGTCATTACCCTCATTCATAATAATATCCCAATTTTTAATATTAATAGATTTTAAATAGGATTCCATTTCTAATTTCCAATTTTAAAAAATCTGTACCATTGAAAATAGTTGGAATACGACTGGACTAACTCCCGATGAACTGATAACTAGGGAACACCATGACTCTAGAGTTAATGAAATCCCTGGCTCTGATACCACTTGTTGGATCTAGATTAACACTAGAGGGGGTGAATATGGTTTATTAGATTTATATGAGATGTTAAAAATATTACAGCATAGATTACAACAGAGAAAATAAATGCAGGAAATAAATAACGCATATTTTACCCAGCTTCGGCAAACCCTGCCTACTGCTACATTTCCAAGATTTCTACTAGGTATTAAAACAGATCCCACTTAAAAAATCCGTAAACTTGCAAACCCTGCTCTTGTTCTAATCTTAAACTCAAAACCCTAGACTGATCTTTATCCTCAAGATCAGATTTTCCGCATATTACAATCTCGTAACCCGTAAACACTTATAAATCTTATAGCTGGTAAACCCTAATTTTAAGACAAAATAGAAAAACCCTAGTTTTTACAGACAAACTAGAGAACTGTGTAGATCGGTTACAAAAAATAATAAACAATACAATAATAAAATAAAACAAAACAAAAACCCTTAAGCCCTTAATAATAAAACAAGCCAACCCCCTTCGTTTATTTATTTTATTCCCAAAAAAGTTTTGGCCGACCGTATCAAAAATAGGGTTTTTGCTTCCTCGAAATCTCGACTTTGAAATTGTTGGAAAAATTCTTGAAAGCTTCTGATTTCTTGTATCTCTTGGTTGACCAAATTCGTGATGATCTTGTCGAGTGATTTGGAATTTGCAATAGAAAAAACTGTGAGTTTTTCTGAATTATTTTTCTTTGTTTTCTCTCGAATAGTTGCTTTGGAAGTTTTTTCGGCAGATTGCCTATGATGAATTGTGCAGTTTATATAGGGTAAAGAAAACTCTATACCATTCTTCGATTTCAAATATGACTTGTCTGTTTTGCATGTGACTGTTGCGTGATTAACTTGATTTATTACTGCGACTATTGTGGTTGAATTCTTAGAAAGAATGAATTGATTCCCAAAATTTCTTACCAAAATTGTGATTGTATTTCTGAAAACAAATTGTCTGATTTCTTGCCAAATATATTAAGTTGAACCTTTGCCAATTTTAACTCATCCAAATCAGGAAACAAGTTTGCTGGGAATTGATTTTCTTGCCAAGTTTGTTTTCGATTGCTGGAAAACATTCGAACTTGATTTTTGTCAAAAAATGTGCTTGCAAGTTTTCTGGAAATGCACTTGAATTGTTGCCGTGAGTCCACACTTGATTTCTTAAATTCCTGGTAATAATGAAATTGTTCTCTTGCCTAAAAAGTTCTTGCCAAATAATCTTGAATAACTTGCCTGTATATTCTTGCATACAGAATACGAATTATTGCCAAAAATGTACAACTCAATTTTAGTTCGTGCAGATTTTTTTTAATACTATGTAAATCTGAAACATTGATTTTGGCAACAGTTAATTTTCGAAAAATATTTGCTGGAAATTTCTCTTGATCAATTTTCGGAAATTTTTCTTGCACATGTGACGATCATTGATCTTTTCTCCTTTAATATCCAGATTAGTTTGAAGTCAATCTAATTCAGTTGTTTTCACTTGTTCTCCTGAAATTTTATTTTGCAATTGCACCCATGTATACATCATTGTGTGATTGTTTATGAGCCATTTGTGTGTGTTGCTTCACTCCTTTGTATTGCATCACTGGCTTGTTCCATTGTTGCACTTAGTTATGTGATATTGCGTATTTTCTGTTTTGTGCACATCTTTATACTTGCTATCTTGTATGTCTAGTAATACATGTTGAATCTTGGCTTGAATTTGGAAAGTATTGAACTGTTGAGCTTGTACGTGGTTCTGATCTTACTGAAACATATAGCTGCTCCCTTGTGCCTTGGTACGTTTTTAGTCTGTCCTGAATTTGAAAGATGGTCTTGCTTGTAAACATTCTTGACTATGTTGTGTGTACCATTGTTATGCATATTTGGGTCTGGCTCCTCTGCTTGTTCATGAAAGGCTATGCCTGTATTTTTTTGAATTTGAAAGCATGCGCATGTATGGTGTAGTTTCACAATGACTTTTTCCATTTGAATTTCCATGCACTCTTTACTCTGTCATTTGCATGTGCATGAATACATTGCACTGTTATGACAGATTCACTCTGGCTTGACCATACTGTCTAGATTTGGCTTTGTAAATCCCATGCATGCATATATATACAACTATGTATATGTGTGTTTTTCGAACCATTTCTTGGGCTTATACTCAATTCACCAAATGACACTTCATTTATCTGAGTTAGAACCTGGCTTGCATTGAACTTTTTTGCTATGTAGTAGGTTCGACCTTGTTATGTATATATGAACTGCTGTGTTTATGCCCCGCAGCTTGAATCTTGGTGCCCAATTGTTGTTGCTGTGTTTTTGTCCATTCCTTGGGCTTTCTATTCTCAGCTTTGACAATGTTGTATTTGCACACGATTTGCGGTACATAATTTTTAAAACTTGCTAAGTTGTTGCATTTGAGTTTTCTCACTTATGGCTGAGCCTTGATTTGTTGCACTTGTGTGTTCATGGATACTTGCAGCATGCCTGTGTTGTCAAGCTTCACCTGATCACATCACACTTGATAAATTTGTCCCTTTCTAACCATATTACCCCTGCACAAAATATATGTGTATATACATACACATGTATGTTTATACATGTATTGTGTATGTGCATAATATGTATATGTGTGTGTGTGTGTGTGAGAGAGCACTAGAGACACTATCTACCTTTTGGCATTTACGGTGAATCACTGTTAATACCACAAGATGTCTAGACACAGATGGATATATATACAAATCAGATCAAGTCGTGAAATATGATGAGAAACAAACCAAAATTCTGAAGCAAATAAATTTTAAAATAAAAATTATATCTTCTAGAAGTTGATTTTGTTTTCAGAATACTTTGTGTGTTTCTGTGAAAGGTGCGCAGGAGACTGGACTGACTGTGAAGCAGGCTGAAGCAACAGTGATCTGACAGAAGATAAATATGTCATTTAGTTTCAATGTATATATAACAAAGAGAGTTAATGTATATGTAAATATGAGTTTGTACAATCTGAGTGCTAAGTGTTGTAGTGTGAACAATGTAACAAATGTAATTGAGACTGAATATACATATAATGGAGTTATAAGTTTGTACGATCCAAATATTAAAATAAAATATTATATTTAAATTAAATACTATTTGAATATTAAAATTATTGTGTAGTGTATTTTATTCATATATAAATATTAATTTATGTATGTGATGTAGTATAACCGTACAATTGCAAACACATTTATAATACATATATATGTTTTCATTAAACAAAATCATATAATTGTTATATACAACATACACGGGATGGTATTGTAGTATTCATAATTTCGTCGGTAAAAGGGCCCACCCTTTCATTGTCGTTAACCCTCTCATCTAGGGTTCTCTTTCCTTTACTCCCAATCATGTTTTTGACAACTTTATTTGTTATGTTTTTGAGGCAAGCTTCTGTATTATCATAGTCTAACCTCTTGGGACAGTACCTTTTGATAGTAGAGCTTACGTACCGATCCTGGCTGTATTGATTTCGCTGATGATCTACATCTAACAAATGAGATCTCTTCTTTTTGGAGGAGGCCGCCTTGAATTTTTCTTTTCCCTTGGACTGTTGGACGAGAGCATTTCTTTTGGGAGATTCAACTACCTCCCTTTGACTTGGTCTGGTGTTCCTTGAAGACTTTTGCATATGAACAGCTTGTAGGCGAGTTTGCAGTTCGAGGACCTGTTGCTCCAGAGCCTTTAGTTTGATATAATTTTCTTTCGCGACATTCGGGTTTGGAGGTTATATTGGATTAGAGGTTCCACCCAATTCAGTGGTGTTCAAGTTGAGTGTCAGAGTTACGTTCTCCTCAAGGGTAACACCAAGAGCTTGTTCTTTATTTAGGGCTTTTAATCTCTTTGATTTCATCTTTCCCTGCTATTAAGCAATAAGTTCACCAAATTAATTTATAATTAAATAAGATAATCGAAGGTTTAGGCCCTCCTTCTAGCACCAAAATATCAACGATAAAAACCATCAACATCCAATTTGAGGATTAACAATGTATATGATAAAGTTTAGAGGGCACTTGAGCATAACTTAGCCTCACCAAGTTTAGCCTATTCTGCCATTTCCTAGATATCAAGACCCTTAGTTCGAAGATTAGTTACTCTTCCTTCAACAGGTGAGTTTCACTCTTACGAAATTTAAGATCAACGGTTACCTTATGATAAGGGCATTATAAGCTTACAAAAGGTCGAGTACTTGTTACAACAGTGATCCCTAGATTCAGGATAAAATAATATACAATGTGTAGAGAAGAAACAGACAAATATGCCACAACATTTGGGTTTGGTGACATATTGTAGCTCCTAATGACCAAGATGATACTTTCTCATCGATCCTACATACAAAAAGCCATGGTTATGTCAGTTATCGCGTCATAAGGCTATAATAAGTCTTTTAGAATGTCGTGTTATATTAGGCTTATTGTGAGAGGGTTGAAGCACATATAAATATCATAAGGAAGAATTCATTAATTTCACTCAATGATTTCCCTTTTTTGAATGTGTTTGTACTAAAATCCCCCATGAAAGAGGTTAATGATAACTCCCTATTCAATCAATATTGACACAACATGCTTATAAAATTGAGAGAGGTTTAAGTCTCAATTTCCCTTTCCATTTATTACTAATGTATTACAATTATTGTTAAAATCCCCAATTTTATTTAGAAATTAGGGTTTGCTCTCCAATAAAGAATACAAGATTATGGAATAAGAAAAAGATACTAAAAATGTGACCCTTAGGGTATTATTTATAGACAATTTGGACCCCCTTTTGGGAATGATTATGTTGGAAGCCCACTTTGTGTTTATGCTTCCGATGTCGACCCGCTTTTGTGGCATTCGGTGCTAGTTTCTGGGTATCGGCCTTCCTGGCTTCGGAATCTTTTTATTTTTGCTTTGGTTCTTTGATTTAGGCCATGATTATCCGGTATCGGCCTTTCTTCAAGAGCTGCTTCAATACTCTTTTCTTTGTAATCCTGGTTTGCTTTCGGTATAGCTATCAAGCCTCTTGGTAGAGATAGCGCTTTTACTTGCTTTTCTGCTCTGTTGTTAATTCTTTTCCTCCATTGCTCTTGGTATCATGCTCTGATGCTTGGATTTGTCTTTTCTCAATAGTACTGATAGTAAAGTGACCGGTACCGATAGCACTTTATTTCTTCTTATGTTGGTTATCGGCTTTATTTCTCCTTTGATGGCTCTGCACTTCCGGTATCAGATTGTATACCTTGGGCTTTCTTCCATTGTTTGCTTTCGGTACATAGCATTGCTTTTAATCTTGCTTCTTTGGTATCAACTGTAACGACCTGAATTCCGTACCCTTTGAGTTGACAAATCATACCACACGTCCAACCCAAATTGCACAGAAATACGAATCATTATTAGAAAGAAATTAGAGGATGAGAAATAGAAAGAAAGAAAAGTTGGAATAGAAGAAAAACGAAGATCACAAACTCACAGCGGAACGAATAAAATATATTATATAACATAACTTTTGAAAAACACAAATCAGTATTCGTACATACATACCATCATCAGAGCACAACAGCTATCTCTAGAACAGTTATAAACACCTGCTTCCAGATACCACATAGTACGCAGTGGAAAATATGATAGTCTATAGCTACTGGTGAAGCCTTCAACTCCTCCAAGTGAATCTGTAAAATCCCGACTACTTGACTGCCCGTACTAATTTGGGCACCCAAGAGTTTAGGGAAAAACAAAATAAACTCTGGGTCAGTCATAGGACTGGTGTGAGTAAACTCCAACCATTTGTTTAACTTTCAAAATCCTTTCGAAAGAAATGGTAATCGTAAGACCGATCCACACATAAACACGGATGATTTTACCTTACGATAACCAAAAATGTTTTTGATATCAAATCCAGTGATATTATAATAATGTCTACATCAAATAAATAGAATCTAGCGAAACACTTGCATCTCACGCTCTATATATAATATAAAATCAAAAACCGCAGGGCCCTTATTGGAGATTGGATTTCCAACATGACAAGGTATGGGACCACCTTCCGATAGTGTATCTCTAGAGACGAATACACTAGGTTCAACAAGAACGTCTTGCAACCCGGCCCTCACATGACCGACCACTCATTTCGCTTGAGTGTATCGAATGTATATCACCAACGGTTGGGATCAACAACCGTTTCCCAAAAGGGGCAGCACCGATAGATTAAGAACAAATGGAATTTCTCTAGATAGGTGATTATACATCCTAATGGGAGCGACCCACATAGCCAAGCTGCCTGCCCGATTTTTGTCAAATTCCGGGTTGCGAGGCTTGAGGTTTGAATTATCTTCCAGGACATCTGGTTACCATTCACTTTGAATTCCACATCGTCGGATCCATTGGAAATTATCAATTGGTTCCCACAAAAATACTCAGATTGTTAGGCTAAAGAAGTTTCCCTTCTTTGCCACTAACTTCGTACGTTTGAATGAATCAACGTACGTAATCCCTTTGGAAATACTCTGTCAGACACTTGTCCATATAAGTTGTCCTGGGTCTGGACAACTGAAGGCACCGTTATATTAATCATCTTGGGCAATTTCTACCTAGGTTTAACGGAACAGCCCTTGCATTTTACTCCGTCTTCAAGTCAATCTTCAGCATAAATTGATTCATAACGCTTATATCAATACGGAGTAGTTTTCAGATATTAAATCTGATCCCGGTCTCTCCGTATTGACAACGGAGGTATAAAATAAATCAAAGCTTTGATAGTCGGTGATTTAACTATCAAAGAAACATCCATACAATCAACGGTCCTATTTCCCATTTGGAAATCCTACCGATCAAGCATCAAACAACAATGGGCCCCTTTTTAATTTAATTTCTTATTTGATTATTATTTCCAATTCCCTTTTCTTAATTCCTCATTTTATTTGGGGAAAAACATTTTAAATTCTTTAAATTAACGCGACGTTATAAAACATCGTTATAATAACTCCAACCACTAATCATTTATTAGCTAACTATATTGCTAACCAAGTTTCACCATTGAACCTTAACCATTCCTCCATCGATCATAAAGTTAATTAAGTTGGGGTATAATTACCTCTTAGACCTTAATTGAACAACATTCTCGACTTTGAAATAGTCCAAACTCACGACCTTAAACAAAACATTACTTACACGACTCTTAGATTCAATCTAAGAGTACCCTTCCTTTTACGGAAAGCATTGATTATAATGGCAGCGTTATAATTGTTGTTTCCAATTGTTTCATTTATAGAACATTACCTTTAACAGCAGCGTTACAATCGCTGTCTAGAATGATAGAACATTTATTATAGCAATAGCGTTAAGATCGTTGTTTAGATTTACAACACATTTATTATAACAGCAGCGTTAGAAATTGCTGTTTAGATTTATAAAACATGTATTATAACAACAGAGTTATAATCGCTGTTTTGAATAAAGTACCGTGTGCGACGCACACGCTCCCATCGTTCATTTTTAAAAGATAGTCAAAATGTCCTGATGCAGACATATACCATTCTGTTTGTCGAAACCCATAAGATAAAGGGTTTATAAGAATAAAAATCGCTTTCCACCATCTTTACAACAAAACTCTTTCTTTGGATTTTATTTCAAAAATCCATTTATCGATGTTTAACACAAGCTATCTCATGTGTTTTCCTTAGCGTTTATAATCTTTATTTCAATTTGCAGTGCTTTGCTAAATTCAATTAAAGTCCTCACTTTGGTTTTAAAAACCTCATTTAAATCTTTGCATTTACCGACAAATCCCATTTACAAATCTCATTTAAAAACTCAGATTACAAATCCCTTTATGAAACTCTTATCACCTCCTTGATCAAATTATAATGCCACTAAATCATTTCTTAATTGAATCTCCAATTTAACCCATTGTTTTAAGTATTATTAATTAAAATAACAATTAACCTTATTATTAACTATATTAAATATAGTTAACTTTGTTATTAACTAAAAATAGTATAATTATTACTTTTAAAAGCTTAAATGATTAACTTTATTGACACTAACCAATTCGATAATTACTTTAATTACAGTTAATCGAAGATTAACTAATATTTAACTCAAATTAATTTCAAATATTGGTTTCAAAACCATTTTTCCATATAAATTCAAAACTTTGAACTTATATTTCAATTCTTCCAAAAATACTTCACTTAATTTATAAACATACTTATAATTCACCTCTTGTTTATCCATTTAAAACAAGTGCTTATTTCTAGTTAATTGGAAATCAAATTCCTATATTGGAAATAAATTCCCTTTTTAAAACTCAAATTTTATTTTCTATATCCTAAAATATTTTACGGTATTTAAATACCAAAATTTATGGGCCCAGTGTAATTCAACCACAGCAAAATCAATAAACAGCTATATATCATGTCATATATCACAATAAATAAAACAGTAAATAAAATGTTGAGGAATCCAGTTGGATCCCTCCAACCTATTTCCCTACATCCACAGATGTTAATCAATGTAAACAACATCAGTTTTAATTCCAATATAAGGTATTGGAATAAACAGAATCAATATTCAATCAGCGATCAAATATATTTAACTACTCAACCATTCAACCAATTCATCAACCATCCATAAAATCAACCAACACACCATACAAAAATAAAATATAAAAAAGCTAGAGTTAGCGAGTTTACTCACCTTGGTTTTGCAGTTGACGGTTCTGCATTGGTTTCGTTTACGATCAAACATATGTTTGATTTTGTCATAAAATATTGGTGGCTCTGTTCTCAGTGAAACGCTGTGATTCCAATGGGACTGATTTCGTTCGATTCTGTTAACAAATGATCAAACTATAATCATTATAACTATATTTTAAATAAATTAATTATTTTCCTTAATTAAATAAATATTAACCAAACTGCGTTTTATATTCTTTTAAAATAGACCGATTATAATTTATGTCCTAACTGGTGTGTTCCAAATTGTACACAAATTTAATAAATTAATTTACTTCCTAATTACTATTAAATTTCCTTAATGATAGTTAAGCATATAATACCTTCCTTCTTTATTTCTTGCTACAACGCCTTATTGGGATAACCACACTTTTCATCAATCCTCCCATTTCTCTCTCCTGTAACTCCCACTCTTCATCACAGTGACTTTCATTGGCTTCTCTCCCTCCACACTCACTCACGTCCACCGCAACCATTTCCATTGGCTACACCATTCTGAGCTCCTAATGCCTTTTAACCCATTCATGGCGCATCTACCCATCCCCTTCCCGAACTCAATCCTCCATGAAAACACCCTACGTCAGTTCCATTAAACCCCCTGTCGGAAACGCTATCACCCCACATGCTTGGGTTAAGCTCGCATGCCTAACGAGACATGTGTCTTCTGCATGTACAGTGACCGTGCGTCACTTCTTGACTCCTAATCCCTCCAAATCACCATGCAAGCACCTTCTCCCAGTTCAAAGAATCCATCCGCACCTCACTCCCATCCTCCATCCATTTGAAATAGTACGCACGCATGTACCAGGTCTGAGTTTTCTTCTTCACGCACCGCTAGTCCCCACGTTTATCCCCTCGACAGTCGCAGCATCCCAACCGAATGAACAGCTTCCTCCCATGCGTTGGCTTATCAGCACCCTTCAGTTCTTATATTATAAAGTTTTTTTTCATTTGTTGGATGCCATTCTTCTTTGCGTTGGAAGAGGAATCGGAAGCGCATTTTTGGATTTTAGCTTTCTGAGAGGAGGAGAGGAATATGAGTGTTTACCCAGATGTGAATGGGAATAAGAGAACAAGGAAGGCTTATACACTGTTTTCGAATGGGAGAACGGTAATGAACAGATGGGTTTTGTTTTCGAGAATGAGGAAGATATATGCCAATATTTAATAGAGGAGAAATTTTGGGAAGCAAGGCATCCGATAGCTTGAGCGGCACGACAGTAGCAATCGCTTGGGAAGCACGAAAATCAAACAACTTGCGGGTCACGGTTTTCAAGTGGCTTGGTATGCACGCACATGTGGTATATGTTCGAGAGCACGTCGCTGGAGAAAATAGAGCACGAGAAATGATGGGATCTGGGGCTTAGGGATTCCATCTATGTTGATATATAGGAAGAGGATATATTTTTATATTTGAATATTTTATTGAATTAAATGAATTAATGCTTATCTCCGTTTCTTATTCAACATTTTAATTTTGTATGACTATATCTGAACTGCAACAGACAGAAATAAGAGTATGGTCGTGTCCAGCGAGGTACCACGTTCCCAAAAATACAATAATACCGGTAGTTTAACTTATATTATGAAACCCCAAAATATTGATATAGGGTGCAAAATACTCCAAATAAAAAGTTGCGTATTTAATTAATTAAAAATTACAGAAAAATTCTAAAAATTAAATTATAACTACGCCTCAAAAGAACCTTGTCCAAATTCAAGACCGATATTTAAATATATTTGAATAACCGTTATGGCATACATACGATTCCACACCGACTTTCTGAAAATTTGATTTGGACATAATTCACAATATATAAAACGAAATCTCGATTTTTCACATTGGTTGGAAAGATATTTTCAAACAGATTCAAATATTTCTGGTTTCGCTAAAATCCGATTTATTTTGAATCATGTACATTCATTGGAAATTTGAAATTGAATTTTCAAACTACCGCGCCATTTTGAACTCGTTTTAATTATACTATAAATTATACATCTAAATATCGTTTTATTAAATAAATTCCTATATATAATTTAAATCAAATATTTAAAACAAATTTAAATATTCAGAATTCAACGACTGAAAATCTGGGTCATTACATTAACATTGAACTTCTGATTCCTTCCCGCAGGTACCAGAATTGGATCAACTACCTTTTTCCTTTTATATCGACATCAAGCCAACTGTTCCCAACATGTTGGTGTCGATGTCATGCTTTCTTCCTCCTTTTGTTAGTGTCGGTGCCGAGCATTGTGACCTCCTGTTGATGCTGATAGCTCTCCAACTTTAGTATCGGCTCTTGTGCGATGCCCCTTCACCTCAACTTGGTTCCAGTGTCAAATTCTAGTAGTAACCACCGCCTTGACCGCTGGACCATTAACCCTTTCCATATAGGACCAACCCCCATCTTAGCTTTAAATAGCTTATTCTCTCACATGAAAGAAGCCATTGTAACGCCACACCCCGAGACCCACCCTAATAAAGAGCATTACTGGGTAATGTTGTCTATTAGAGCGGAGAATAGGGCTGGTTAGGGGCGACCACTCGTAGATTTGCATTATCAAGTCTCAAGTATGTCAATAAAGTGATTGCTATTTTTTTCTTCTAGAGGCTCAACATACTTAATAATTTATGTAGTACAATTCCACGGTGGCTCCAGAATCAGCTCAGAACACGGTACATATAATTACACCATTACAGATCACGGAACAGTTACATAATATTACATCGTTAGAGTACAATAATTACATGTGCTACAAAAAGAATAGATAGACTCTTGCTTACAATATTATACAACAATGAAGTAATAGAAAGTTCTACTATTCGAACTTGACTACATAATCTTGAGTGAATGAAACTATAACGAAGATAGAGTAAAGAGAACTTGCTGACCCCAAGCTCAGCAACTACACCTGAAATACCTCGGTCTGACCCGAGGAATACACAAACGGGTCAGTCTAGTTTACAAATCAGTATAAGAAATAAATAAGCACAAGATATACAACTCTTTACCTTAAGAGTTGTGAATATGATGACATAAAGGGATTAATTAGTTTTAGTTCACATGACATAATAGAAGGGATAAATATACAAGCCCCAAGGACTAGATCTAGGCTAAGCATATCACCATACTCGAGTCACAATGGAAACATAACACCAAAATCATCTAAATTATCATATACATCTCAAGCGAGTTAAATCATCAGTAAAGGGAGTATCCCACTGGTAGACATCTAAATCCCATTATATGATGAATTAGAAATCCAAATACTCTTTATAAATGTACCATCCTCCCGATCGAGTTAAAATCATCAAACCCAAATCATAAAGGAGATCATAAGAAATATACACATGCCGTAATAATAAAGCCCATCCCAAGCTATAGTGTTGCTCATCCCGAGCAATAGCCATGTATCATCAAATGAAAATCATCAAAATCATCATATAACTCGAGTGAGTCAAATATCACGGAAGGAGCATCACACTCCAACATAGAAAATCACAAAATGTTTATGTAAATTTACAATCCAATAATCTTCAATGTATGATCATATAGATCAAATCACAAAATATCATCACAATATGGATTCATTAGAAATAAATATGCACGTGCAACCTCATGATAATATAGCTCCACCCGAGCTTAGCTCAGTACTTATACGTATTCAAGTAAGGCGCCTACCACTGCGACCCCCCGGTCGAGTGTATCTTGACCCCCTGGTCAAGTGAATACGTATACATGACTCCCCCCGAGTCTCGGCTTCCCCCCGAAGCAAAGTACTAGCTTAACAAAATACAACATGCATCACTAACTCACAGTCAGTAACCCGAGTAGTGGTAACAGTGTGTCACATACCACACGTTCTCACTACTGGTTCACTAACCGCTCGTCAACTCCGCACTGGAAAACTCAGAAATCTTCAATCACAAAAATATCATAAATCACAACAACAACTCAATAGCTTCAATCAGACGAAATAGGAAATTAACCAATCTCGTATACCTTACGACATTGTTTAATATTTGTAACGTCATCTCGAAGGGTGCGGAAAAGTGCGTTTTATAACTAGAAAATACTTGGTTTTGACAAAACAAGCTTATAAAATGATTTTCCCAAAAATGATTACTTTGTTTATGAAAACAATATATTTACGAAAATAATTTTATACTATTGTTTTGAGGCCATTTAATTTTTAAAACTAATATAATAAAACTCATTTAGCCTCAAAATTATAGAGAAATCCATATTTATGTATATATTGGAAAACTAGTTAAAATCGTGTACGTGTGCTCAATGTCAATGTAAATCTCATCAAAAGTCTCAACAATGAATCATCATTAATTTTTCCCACAATCCAAAATTCTGATTGTTTAAAATATGAACTTCGTCTCTCGAATTAAAACGGTAGTAAACGAAGTCACAAAACCACAGAAAATCATGAAAAACAAGTATTAAAGCACAAAAATGCATCAAGAAACCAATTCTGGTTGCGACTTTGAGGTTAGTTCTGAATGACCAAACGATATCCGATTGGTATAAAATTTGACAAGCACGAACTAGAATAATATATCTTTCAATAAAAAAAGAATTTCTTCATTTCGTTAAGAACTGGGGAAGATATGCAGCTCTGAACATGAGTTTTCGTTAAGATTTCAGCTCAAAATATCTTGACGAACTATCAACTTCGGGAATGAAAACGGATGACCAAAAAAACTCATAAATAAATGAAAATTAGAATGCAACAACTAGAGAAAACAATGACTACAGAAAAAAAAGAATTACATCCAAATAATCAAGGATCGGAAAGTTATGACAATCCAAAATTGGACTTCGGCTGCGATTTCAGCAATGAGAACAAGAACAACAATCACGACGAAATCCAACTTCGACGACATGTTTACCCACCCTAATCAAGTCAGAATGGAACCAAAAGTTGCAGTCTTGTAGACAAGATCCCAAGCTTCGAAATAAAAAAGGAATCACTTAATTCCGATCAATAACGAAGGAGATACAAGACCAACAAGTTGGACCTATGCGTTGTTTCGTTACAGGTCAATATCACAACGAAACCCCTACTTTGGTTACCCGTTTACCCACCCAAATCAAGTCCAAATGATACATAAATTTGCAGATATATTCGCAAGAACATGGACAACAATATGCAAAAAGAATCAAGCAAAAACACTAAAGGAACATAAAGTTATGAAGGCTCAAACATGGGGTTTAGCTGTGATTTCAGCACAGCAACAAAATGACCAATATGACACAAAAAGCTATATATTTTATAAGGACGGTAAATTAATTCAGAAAATTAAACAAAAACAATGTAAACTAGAAAGTTTGAGTCCACCAACTCACCTTGGCTGGATTTAAGGAAGATTTCCATTGATTTGGAGCTGTAGGAGACCAAATCGGAGCGTAGAATTGCAAAAGAGGAATATGCAGCAGCCATGGCTTCTTGAAACTTGTAGGCTTTGATCTTATCTTCATTGGAGAATGATTTTGGGTTGAAATTGACTAGAGAATTGATTAGAGAGCAGCTAGATTGTTTTAGAAGTCAAAATTTCATCATGCATGAGGTTAAAAAGGAGATTGGGGAAAAGGGGCCATTTAGGTTTTCTCATTTTCTGCCATAAGAAGAAAAGGAACGGAGTGGAAGAAAAAGAACGTCCCCTCCTCAGTAAATTTTCAGAAGCCACTAAACAAAGGTGAATGGGCTAAAACACCCCAAATCTAGCCCAAAAACTAGTTGTTAACCAAATTACACTATTTAAGGTTTTATTACTTGTTCAACACAATTAACAAGAAAATTAAGCACACTCAATACATTATTCTTAAACCTCTTAACACACACAAAAATAATAATAATCAAGTTATGTCAATCTTTACAACTCAACACACAAATCACATTTACATTATTTCAATTTTCAATTTCAACATAATGTATCAAACAAATATCTTTATTTGTACTTGTGCAATTTCATTAACACAACAAAACAATTGTCAACAATATCCTATTTTAACAAAATAAATCATTAACATATTAAATCACATATTATTAGATTCATTATTTATTTGCACCAATTAAGGTTTCTACAACAATATTTTATGTATCAAAATTACAATAATTGCTCCATTACTCAAATATTAAAACTATTGTCATCAAACTATAATGAAGATGGTTTTAACTCAATAATTGTCATATAAAAAATAATACTTTTACCCCTTTTGATTTCAACACAACAATATAGACAACTATTTATATGTATAGATGGCGTTTAAAACACGAATTCATTTCTAAATTTATTAATACAACAATGTTGTTGTTTATTCTATCAACTTAACAAATTAAATTCATTATCAATGACAATAAAATATACCTATCCTATAAATATTAATTCACAATCGATATGTATATCTTTATGCAATCAACAACCAACTTATTCATTGATTAACGTTTAAAAGTCATAAATCCACTTTAAACTCTCCAACATAGTTTAATCACGATTCTCTATTGATATTATTATTAAAAACACATCTTGCGGTTAAAATCCCAATTAATAAATTAATAATTTCAACCAACAGTTTATCTTTGATATTGAAAATATATTTTCCCTTTTTAAATAATGGTTCCCAATCAATAATATATTTTCAATATCCCCTTTTTGTTATTTAGTTATAATCTTTAGATCATGAGTTGGAATAAATTTCTATTATAATGAAGCTTTATAATTTTATTCCAACTACTCGATTTAGAAATGCACAAAAACACTATTTCAAATTAAAATATTACACGAGTTGCTCTCACAACTCATATCACCGACATATTATCTTAAGATTCACAAAACACGATAAATCTGCATTTCCCAATTACCCGAAAATCTGGGTTGTTACAGACTTCCCCCCTTAAATAAATTGCGTTCTCGTATTTTTTTTAAGATTAGAACTTTATTAAATTTAGATTCTACAGGTTATTTATCTCAATTTGCTTCTTAAAGATTCTCAATTTAGGAAGCTAATACACCGAATTTAGAAAATATTAAATCAAAATCCCCCATTTGAAATTACCTAAATCTTAGGTAAGGTTTTAATTGTATTCTTTGGCTAATTAGTATCAAGCTTTATACAACACAACTTACCTTTCACAAGCTGTATTTTGAAGTACATACTCGAGATTTTCCGCTCCCACATCATTACTTCACGCTACCTTACCATCAAAATTATCTAAAAATTTCTCAACTATGGCTGCTACTTGGATTTTTTAATCATCAAATAGCCTTGCCATTCTTCCTGATTTATATCCAATTCAATGACGGCAACTTGTCAAGTGAATGTAATTATGAATGTGTATTCCATAAGCAATACACTTGTTTCAGAAAGTTGTATATTTAAAACTCTATTATATTCAACCCATTTTAATTTTACATTTACAATTTAATTGGAATAACATTAAACCGCTATTTTCCATCAATCATTCTTAGTACTTGGCTGCAATGTCGACGAATCATCGCCATCGCCCCGCCAAATTCACTATATATATTCTGCCTTCAACGTAGTGGTACAACACTATCCCAATGTGTTACTTTTTTTTCAAACTTCAATTTTACTACTCATCTTCAGTGTTATATAGCCTCGAATAAGTGTTTAAGAAATTTCTATCGATATCGTTGATCAGACGTATCGACCAAAACCCTTAAGACACTCACCGGGCCATTCAACACCAAAAATGATCACCAATTTAACTTATTTATCAGTTTACAAAGTAATTAGCTCATCGATATTTGTAATTTCTCATTATTCTCATTCCTATCCTACGCTTGAAGTCAAAACCACTTTTAAATATGAAGTTACAAATACCCTCAAATTCCCTTTACCAAACCCCACATTCAAATCAAATATCAAGGATGCGGTGAAAATTTTTCCCAAATTTTTTTTTACCCAAAGGCTCACACTTTGAAAGATAAAGAGGACATAAAGATTCCCTTATCAAATCACATTACGAAAAGAAATATTGACAATGGAGTATTTATGGAATAATCCCCTTATTTCTAAATGTATTCCTCAACCACAAGGATCCCATCCCCTGTGTTCATGGATACTTGCAACATGCCTGTGTTGTCGAACTTAACCTGATCACATCATACTTGATATATTTGTCCCTTTCTAACCATATTTCCCCTGCACAAAATATATGTGTATATACATACACATGTATTGTGTATGTGCATAATATATATATATATATATATAAGCACTAGAGACACTGTCTACCTTGTGGTATTTACAGTGAATAACTGTAAATATCACAAGCTTTCTAGACACAGACGAATATATACATAAATCAGATCAAGTCATGAAATATGATGAGAAACACACCAAAATTCTAAGGCAAATAAATTTTAAAATAAAAATTATATCTGCTAGTATTTGAAATTATTTTTGTTCCAGTTTACTATGTGTGTTTCTATGATAGGTGTGTAGGTGACTGGACTGACTATGAAGCAAGTTAAAGCAACAGTGATTCGACAGAAGATAAGTATGTTAAAGTGTCAATGTATGTATAACAGAGAGAGTGAATGTAAATGTATATATGAGTTTGTACAATCTGAGTGCAAAGTGTTGTAGTGAGGAACAATGTAACAAATGTAATTGAAATTTAATGTACTGTATTATAGTGTGATGTTCATATAGTGGAGTTATAAAATATTATATTTAAATAAAATATTGTTTGAATATTTAAATTCTTAAGCAGTGTATTTTATTCAATATAAATATTAATTTCTGAATATGATGTAGTATAACCGTACAATTGCAAACACATTTATAATACATACACACACACACACACACACACACACATATATATATATATATATATGTTTGTTATCATCAAACAAAAATCATATAATTATTATATACAACAATCTCCCCCTTTTGATGACGACAAACATATAATAAGATTTTCAATATAATAAATGTGTTTGACAATGAATTGTGGAACTCCCCCTATGTGTATACCCCCCCTACAACAGCACTCCCCCTAAATATGTGCATGAGTGAAAAAAAATTGAATGAAAGTTCAATATTAAAATATTCATAACATATTCACTCATTGATAAAATATTAACCATACTCCTCCTTTTGTTATCATCAAAAGGATACAGAAAATAAAACAGTGATTGAAAAAATGACTAAAAATATGAAATCAGCTTAAGAGAGAATTGTCATCATAAATCTCATTCAATCAAACAAAAATCATAATATTCTAAGAACAAGTGGCAAATTACACATTGTAGAATGATGGATTTTGAATGAAATTTATAAAAATGGAGATAGTTTAAAAATACATGATTTCCAATTATTTTCAAATATTTTTTTTTTTAAATAACACAAAACAGTTACGGATTTGGACAACGATTATAAACTCAATTTAAGTGATGCAATTAAATAATCTCAAATCCCAATAGCTATCAATCAACAAATCATAATATATCATAAAATATTAAAACATTTCATAGATTAGAAAATGGATTGATAGGCTGGTTTTTACACACCAAGGAATATTTCATATAAAATTTTATTTATTAATTTCCCTTTTTCTTTTCTTTTTAAAATTTAAGAGTACACTGACCACGTATAACCAGATCTTGGATTTTTAAATTTGGTCAGTCGCAACTTAAATTATAAGTAATCTCATAACCATGCATGACCAGATCTTGGATTTTTGAGGTTTGAGAAACACTTATGTATAATATACTTATGTGTAATATATATTAATCATTTTCCATTTAAAAAAAATCTTCTCAGTATATAAAACCAATATGGATGATAGAAATATGAAGTACAGAAATGGTTGTGAAATAAATTTCTAAATTAATCATATTATGAAATATGACAACTGTACCGGGATCTTGGAAAATTTTCAATTATCTCTTTTTCGGAAAATAATACAGTCACATTTCCATCACAAATTTTGAATCTGTATACTCATTAAGATGATTTTAAAAATATTAAACTCTCCACATTAATATAAATCATGATGGATGATAGAATGATGATTGAAAAGGAATATGGTCGTGAAATAAGCGCCAATTCAAAGATATTAAAAAAATGTTCAAAACATCATGAGATTTAAATAGAATTTCCACTTGTTGTGAAATATACTGTAGCCACAATTCAACACAATTTCAAAAACCTGATAATAATTTTGATGAATTCTAAATACAGATCAATTTGGTTATTGTTTTAAATTTCTGAATAAATTATCAATAAATGTTTTTAAAATTGAAAATCAATTACAAGAGGGGTTTAAACGGTCTATACAAGATGAGAATCAGCATAAAGAATCAAATAAATGAGTGAGAAAATTTCAAAGCATTTAAGGATGATACCACTTGTTATCTCCATTAATGAGGATTTTAATACCACCCCAGTTGCTAACAAAGGTCTTTTATCAGACAAATCTAACAAATATATCCAATTACCAAGCCCAAACAAGCACATCAAGTACACAAATTCCATCTATCATAGCACCAATCAATATTTACCAAAAAAAGCAGTGATTAAAACATTTTCAAAACGATTTCTTTCATCAGAGCAGCAAAACAATGAGTTTCATAACAAGATTTTCAAAGAAGAATTCTGATTATTTGCATCAAGCCTAAGGGATGATTCATGATCCAAGTTTAGAAACAATTTATTTGAAATCACTTGAAGGGATGTGAAAACTTCAAGATTCAAAGAATTAATTACACAAGATTATTAATTTCAATTCCAAGATGTATGTGAGATTCAAGATTAAAAAAAAATCAAATGATTTCAAACAATCAAGTATCCAACCCAAATGATCATGAATAAAAATGAATTTCAAGATGCAACACAATGATTCAAGCAAAATGTTATTCAATTCAGCATATCCAAGGCCATCCAAAAAACAATGAAATTATCACAACTGAAAAATAGTAGTGTGCTGTAATGAGTGTAATTTTTCAAGCCTTTCTAAAATGAATTATAAGAAAATCAAAACAACAGAGATGTGTGAAATTTCATTAATTTTTCATATCTTCGAAAATTTATAATTCAAATTAATAGTGTTCAAGATATAACAAGAATGCTTCAGACTGTTATGAATCTAAAAAAATAAACTTCAAAACAATTGCAGATATTTATAAATTCGAATTCAAGATCTGGAAACCATAAAACATGGGTGTTTTATACAAATGAAGAACATTTCCAGAAGATCAAGAATATTGCAATTTTAAAGTTTAAGAAGACAAAAAAAATTATAAATGATATGGCAGTGTCAATATAGATAAGCAAAATCAGAAGAAGGAATAAAAGAAATGTGGTAGAGATATTACAAATCAGCATAGCATAACCAAAAAAAATAGAAGGAGGAATAGAAAGGAAGAATAAAAACAGTGAATATAAACAAAAAAAATGAGAATTAAGAGATTAAACCTGATTTTCAGTAGACGATATTGATTCTCTAACTCAACCAACTTAGCTAAGGAACTTTGAATAACTCAAAGATATTGAACAACTTGAATTCAATTTAGCTTTTCCAAAGTAGTTCCTCAGCCTCCTCCGGTACCTAACAGTTTAGGGGATCGAGTGGTCAAACAAATATGTAAAACCACTCTGAAATGTGTTCACGACTTTAGGTACCTAAACCTATTTGTATAACAATCCATTTGAATTTACCTTTTGTAACCTTAGGAACCCAAATCTGAAGGGATTTAGTCAAAATCGTTTTATTTTCACTTGGGATCCAAGATTGTTTAAATGGTATGCTACCAAATAAATTCTCATTTCGTTTATGATTCGAAAATCCTTTGAAATTATCAGAGTTCAAATTATCAAGACGAACATTTACAAAGCAATTTGAAGGATTTCTAAAATCATTTGAATTCAGCTTTTCAAACCCATTGATTTTCCCAAAGCCAAGACCACATTTATTTCCAATAGAAACTTTGTTTTGCAACAACATATTCAACGATTTTTTTCCATTAGAAAATTTATCTGAAGTTGATTCTAGTCGTTGAATCTTGAATTTAAAACACTGTTTTCAGGCATAAAATATGAACAATGATTATTAGTTATCTTCCTTTCAGCATCTTATTGTTTCAAAGCCAAATTTTCATTTTCAAGTAATTTAATTTTGGCTTTGGACTCAGAAATTTCAAATTCAAAATGTTTTTGCTTTTCAAATTCACGCTTTTCATAAAATTTGAATTTTTCAATCTCACTTTCTAGCTCTTTCAAAATCAAATCAGTTTTCAACAAGCTTTCCATTTCAACAATTTCATGTTTGGAATTTTTGATAGCCTTAAAAAATTTAAATTCCTTTGCAAAAAAAATGTTTGCATTTTTCAGCTCAATATCGTTGTCTTTTAAAATCGGAATTTTCACTTCAAGCTTTTGAATATTTTTATTGGGATGAATGAGATCAGTTTTCAGTTTCAAACAGTTTTTACAATCAAAATTTTCAAATTTCTTGACATTTTTAAGTTTTGATTCCAAAGTATTATTTTTGCTGATCAACTCAAGTTTTTCGGATTTCTAAGTTTTGTTTTTCCGTTGGAGTTTATCAACAGATTTTGTTAAATCAATACATATGTAAACTAAATCTTCATATGAGAAATTTCCTGTCTCATCGTGTGTTAAGTATCCATTGTTGTATCTATCTATATTGTCATCTGTAAGACCTGTTATGCACAAAACTAAATCTGAGTTGACATTCTGGGGTTTTGAGCAGTTGTTGTCTCTTCCATACAACTCGTCGAGAGTTTTCCAACTTTTCTGTGCAGATGAGCAATGAGAAATAAGATTAAATTGATCAATATTAATGTAAGAATAAATAATAGTGAAAATAAGGGACACGTCCCTAAAAAGTTTGCAAATACGAACGACATCCTCCCTAAACCTTAATTATAAAGCGGGTCCCTATTTTGGTAGTTACGTTTTTTCCAAAGAAAATTATGCGCTGCACTATAAAAAAAATGTTCAAAAAATCGCATATATTTCCAAAAAAAAAAAAAATCTGAAAAAAAAAAAAAAAAGCTGCATAAATGTATGCAATAAAACTCAACTATTGCAATACATGTATGCAACAATTCATGCAACGTTTCTACTGAAAAATCTACATGAATTATTGCATACATGTATGCTATTATTCTCAATATATGCACACATGTATGCAAAGAAAGATGAACTAATATGCATGGCTATGAATATATGCAGAAATATATGCAGTTATTTTGTATAACTGCATACATATATGCAGAAATGTTATAAAGGATGAAGGCTTATTAATATATGCATATATGTATGCAGTTACTCTGTATAACTGCATACATGTATGAAGAAATGAATAACTGCATATATGTAAGTAGATATTGATTTATTGCATCAATAGATGCATTTATTGCACAATTTATGCATATATGTATGCATTTATACTGTAGTTTGATGCATAACTGCAATATATGCATACATGTGTGCAGAAATTGCAAAATAAGTGCATCCTTCGATGCAATAAACTAGAGATTCACCTTTTTTGGTTTTTGATGGTTTTAATGGATGAATTTGATGACGATTAGTTGTTTTATTTAGTTATGAATTTTCATGATTTTTTTATTTTTTTGATGATTTTTCGAAAAATAAAGACCTAATTTATATGAAAAGTTTGACTGGATGTGACGTGAATTTTGAAACTTATTAGGGATGTGAGCCAAACTTACCATAAGTAATATGCATTGCAATGTCATCCCTATCTGCGTCATTACCTCCATTCATAATAATATCCCAATTTTTAATATTAACAGATTTTAAATAGGATTCCATTTCTGATTTCCAATTTAAAAAAAACTGTACCATTGAAAATAGTTGGAATATGACTGGACTAACTACGATGAACTGACAACTAGGGAAAATCATGGCTCAAGATTTAATGAAATCCATGGCTCTGATACCACTGTTGGATCTAGATTAACCCTAGAGGGGGTGAATTGGGTTTATTAGATTTATACGAGATATTAAAAATATTACAGCATGGATTGCAGCAGAGAAAATAAATGCAAGAAATAAATAACACAGATTTTACCCAACTTCGGCAAATCCTACCTATTGTTGCATTCCCAAGATTTCTACTAGGTATTAAAACAGATCCCGCTTACAAAACCCTATAAACTCGCAAACCCTGCTACTGTTCTTCCTACGCTCAAAACCCTCGACTGATCTTTATCCCCAAGATCAAATTTTCCCCATATTACAAACCCATAACCCGTAAACTCTAATTATAAATCCAATAGCTGGTAAACCCTAGTTTTATATACAAACTAGCAAACCCCTGGTTTTACAAACAAACTAGAAAACCGAGTAGATCCACTACAAAAAAAAGACCTTTATATAGCGTTTAAAAAACGCTATTAAAGGATACGATGGCGTTTTTATAAACGCTGTATATCGACATGTTGTAATATGTCTAGGGTATATAATAGCAACCTAATAATCGCTATAAAAAACATGCTATAATCGATGTTACTTATAGCGTTTCAAATTTTCTATTAAATGGACGATTTGTAACATACAAAGTCCTATCTATAGAATTTGTTGTTTGCTATAAAATTTTCACGCAGAGTTATGACATCATTTAATTGCTATTTATAGCAATAATAAACGCTATAGATAAATATTGCTTGATTATTATAGTAACTGCAGACGCTATAAAAATTTCATAGCCCGATTACTATAAAAACGCTATAGAAAGTTTAATTTAGTATTTATAGCATTATTTACTTGCCATGAAAGCTGTTGAATTGTTGCAGAATATTTTTATTACACTATCATACTGCTACGGTACGTATAACCATTATTAAAAGTATTTCATGCACAATATCATATAAATATTTATGATCAAAAATTATGTCATACAAAGTTTGAAGCACATAAATATTCATGATCAAAAATAACAATTATTACAATCATTGCCACCCAAAACAATACATTACTAAAAAGAACAATTCATACAACCATATCTAACCAAAACGATATATAAGAAAGGTAAAGATGTATGAAAATCGACGCAAAATACATTTGAAGGAGCATGGGTGCGGCAACATATTTTTTCATGCCTTTCACCTTAGCGTAAACTTAGAGCATCATACAATGCCTGTCCACAAAAAAAACATCTATTAGTCATAAAATCCGTACATGCAAGGATTAATGGTTAGTATAATTAAAACACCAATACAGATACTTTTTTCAACATGTGCATAGAATAACATACAAATAATAAACACAACACATTCACACAAGTATACCCCAAAACTCAGCATATTCATACCACACATGCAAAATTCACGCACATATGGACACAATACGACAAGTTGTGTAACGTTCGAATTCATTGCTTGTTTTCCTCTTATCAAGTGCAGTTCGAGTGTGAACTTAGGATATTACTCCCTGAAAGAAAAAATGTACTAACGGACATTATTACTATTATATTATTATTATTATATAATTAGTTAAATATTTATATAATTAGTTATGAATTTGTTATTATTATCATCATATTATTATCATTATTAAATTATTATTAGTTACATATTTATAAAATTATTATTATATTATTAATTAAATATTTATAAATTTATCATTATTAGTATCATATTACTACCATTATATTATTATTAGTTAAATATTAATAAAATTAGTTTATAAATCTATTATCACTATTTATTATCATATTACTATTATTATTATTACCGTTGTTGTTATTGTTATTGTAAAAATATAGTGTCTTGCTAAAAGCGACCAATTTTTTCTTTTGAATACATGAATGGCTGTTGTTATTGTTATCGTTGTTATTACTGTAAAAATATAGTGTCTTGCTAAAAGCGACCAATTTTTTCTTTCGAATACATGAATGGTATTAAAAAGTGTAAAACCAAGTGCTTTTAACACTACACGACATGTAGCTTAAAACATCCAGTTTTACATTTCCTAACACCATATTAGAAAGGAAAATTTTCGATGCTTTAGGTAAAACTCAAAATATAATGGTATACCTGACTAAATCCATTAGGCCATGATATGAAAACAACATCATTTCCCAGTAGTCGGATATCTTCAGGCTCGGTATCTTCAGGAACATCTCCATATTCTAACTTCTTCTCTCATGTCCATTCATCCTACATAATAAACAAATCATGTGTTGGATGTTGCTTTTATTTTTTGCACAGGTAGGCAGCAACAATGTGAAGAACATGCTTCAAATATATAACATATAAAATGATTTCAATACCACAATTTAAGCAGAACGGTCATTTCATCTCAATACCACACTAATGTAATCATATATGTGCACTGCACATAAACAAGGTCGAGCATGCACCTAAATAGTAGAATAACTAAATTATGTTAGCTAGCAGATCTAATATGGGACTAGCAAGCACTTCAGTATTAAAACACACTTCAACTTATGGAGCGCTGTAAACTTAGTTTACAGGGCACAAAAGAAGTTTTCAATATACAAACCTTTACATAGTGAAAAATAGAGTGTCAATTATCTGCAAGTTTAGTTTCTATAGCAAATGCATGTATTTTAAATAATTGTGCAAAAAGAATAAAAAGTGCACCTTTTTGGCCATATTTTTTAAAGTTCAAGTCTATCTATTTTAGTTCTCATGTCCAATCCTGCTAATACAAGATCTATTCCATAGATGCAGCACCAAACCCAATGGTGCCATGCTCTAATCCTGAAACTGAATGTAGAATCCTGAAACTGAATGTAGATACCACACAAATATCATAGACTAGTTCAGGAATAGAAAGGCAAGTGCATTAGGAAATGTTATAGTTTAACTGCGAACAAAAAATCATAATTTAGTTTTTGCACCCAAGAGGCAATACAATCTTGAACTGTATTATTGTCAGAAGTCACCATCAGGCTAAGGTTCTAAATTATGGTTTTGCACAATTGCTGGTAATTAATTACTGGAACAGTAGATGACAAAACAGTAAAAATCAAGTTTAACGGATTCCACTGCTCTTGATTTCATATTTAGTGCATCTGTTCATCGAATTATTGAACTATTTGAAAGAACACTGTAAACAATAGAAACAAGAAAACATTCTTATTAATTAACAGTACAAAATTTCTTTTACTTAGACATGGAAGATGCCAAAATAGAGGTCTGTAAAATATTGCACGCTAGGGTGTTAGCAAAATCGGAAGTCAATTAAGGCAGTTTTCTGCATTTAAGCATCGAAAAAAACACACACAAAAACATGGAACTCACCTTACCAATACACATGCTAATCTTCACGGCTCCGCACTCGACCTGAGATATACTGCATGTCTAATAGTACCATGGTCATCGTAATTTTGCAGTTAACAACACTAATTTTCTTCTGTGTTCCCTTGAAGATCCCATAATAGATGTCTGTAAAAGATGGTGTGCCAAGGTGTTAATAAATTCAAGAGTAACTAGAGGCGAGTTATGGCATTTAAGCCGGTGAAAAAAGTGGAAAACACACACAGCTTGGTACTTGGCTTATCAATACTGCAACATGTCAGTCATCACAACATTTATACTCCATTTGAGATATACTACAGGTTTATCAGTGAATAAGATAATTGATAAATACCAAAAAGATAATTAAATCAGTATTGACAAATCTTCAATAACACAAAACAGTTGATGACAATCAAGGAAAAATATTCGTGGTGCTAAGAAACTGTAGGGGATACTATTAAGATATGCCGTGATTATTAGAAATATAGTTCACTGAGCTAAGATCAATGCAGTTTTAACACTGTGATAATAGATAATTATATTAGAAGTGCAAGGACATCAGGGCTAAACGTCTATCTTAATAATTTAATAGTTTGAAACCGAGTTCTGAAAAACTTAGATTCGAATTGAGTTGCTGGACTCGGTTTGTAACCGAGTTTCCAACTACTGAATTTACTTTATAAATTGAGCTTTTGAAAAAAAAAAAGACATTTTGTTATTTTATAATGTGATATGTATAAATAAATGATGGTCACGGTAGAAAGTAGGAGTCCAATAAAGAAATGATGGTCACAGAATAAATAAATAAATAAATAGAATGACATCTACACTATAAATATTTTGTAGTCTACAATGTAAATATTTATTTACTAAATATCTATAGTTCACATATAATATATTTATTCCAGGAAATCAATAATTAGAAGTGCAAAGATTTGCAGTTTTAAGTATTGCAAATATCTGCAATATAGACAAGATAGTTTCAATGGAAATAATGACGGAGCATTTTGTAAATCATGATTTTAGGAAAGGCTTTTCTGGTATTTTATATAGAGGGAACAAACTATAATTTCAGCCTTTTTTATTATGTGCATGATTTACAATAACAGTCTCACAACTAAATTATTTTATTGTCATTCTCCAACAACGATGTATGATATTATCATGTACAATTATTACGGCATGTATGCTATAAATCAGTCATATTTTTCCATCTTTGATAATTAATTAATTGTAATAAAAGTATGATATTAATGGTAATTAATTCATTTAACTATCATTTAAAAGAACGAATAAAATATCAATTTACGGACAATTTTTTAGTTTAATTAAGATCCAAATATGACATTAAATTCATGTTTTGTTAGGTGAATTATGAATAATTAAAAGTTGTTTTACAAGATAATTACTAATTTAGTACTATTGAGCTAGATAACGTATAACGTAGTGAAATATTCCTATTCCAAAGAAACAGTCTTTTTGTTAGATATAGACTATGCCTTCGATATGTTATAATGTAGAGAAATATTCCTATTCCAAAACTGACATTCACCATGAAGGGTCAGGAAAAAATCCACTATCAAAGTCACTTAAGGTGAAAGACAAAATAATGCGATGGCCACTTTCATCATACACGTACCATAACAGCAACAGATCGTGCATACTGCCAAACCAATTGCCTCAGAAAAACCATCTTGCTTCGAAACAAAATATCTTAGGAAAACAATGCTCAAATCCTACAGCTAGGCCACTGACAGAAGAGCATTCAACATGTTGGATTGCCAAATAAGATGGTGATTGGTTATGTAATTTTTTGTCTTGAATCATTTGTTCATTTTTATTCTCACTTCATAGAGGCTGAGCGTACAAATATGTACACATTATAATTGAAATTTTCAAATAAATTAGTTTTTAAGCTCAAAATGTCCTAGCTATTCTGATAAATATTTTGATGTAACGCTTCCTTATCATTGTACATGCAAATAGCAATGTAATTGCATTTATTTTTCAAAACTCATGTGCAAAGCACAAGTTCACACTAGCAGATTCTGAAAGTGCTATCAAGTAGGAAAGTTAGAAAAATGTACCATTATTCTTTTCTCTAACTCCAAGCGCCATGTAAGCTCTTCCACTGTCTTTTCGAGCTTATCCTTTGCATCCTTGAGGGCACCAGTTTCCCTTGCTTTCTGTGTGTGCATAGCAAAAACGTACACAAATCATTATTATCTTAGACTGACAATGGTATAATGCAAGGCCGATTAATTAAGACAATACATGCATTCATGTTTCAGACTTCTGCAATAACCATCTACATGCTTCGTGTAAAAGATTTTATTTTGACATCTAACAATACTAACTCAGGTTGGAACAACATAACATGTCAGCACATGAGCGGAAAGGGTACCTTAGTAAAGAATATTTCTCCATATTTACATATGCCTACTTAGTATGTGTTAGATTTGCTATGATATTGAGATACTGACCATTTTGAGCTTCTGAAGTTCCTTCTTAGCAACTCATCCTCTCCACCTACGCTGAGTAACAATGGTTTCCTTCTTCCGCTTCTTATGATATGAGTATGCTTTGTTTCATCTCCATTGGGTCTGCATTAGAAGACAGGATATGTCAGATTTTTTTTACCAACATAATAAAGAAATCCATCAGTATATTCTATATATAATTATAACCCAACAGTTAATTTTTTCTGCAGAATTGTAAATTTCAAGTGAACCTTTATTTACTACTTGAATCAGACTAAAATAAAAAATTCTTCTCTAATAATTGTGAAGAAAAAAACATATACTTGGAGTAATGCAATTCACAGCTATTATTCACCAGAATACATGCATAAACCATGAGTCCTTTTTAATGTTCACTCAATATGTGTGTAATTTGCACAGTCATACATGTGTGCGCATGCATATTTCCACCAATTTTCTTATGATCGACATATGTATGGCTGTTTAGCTTTTCAGACATGTAAAAATGCATCAAATAAGACCATGACATCTTGCAGTTCAGCAGAAGCATCTTTGTTTTTTAATAGCCACCAAAAAAACAATTTGATGCAAAAATAATCCGTAAATGCATAATGACGCGATGATGATAAGAGTAGGCAAATGTAATGAGAACAAATTTGCCTACAGCAATTAGTAAAAAAGAAATGCTTGCATTTTTTTCCTAAAGGATATCTTTTTAAGTCATATCTTTTTTTACATTCAATATAATTTGTCCACCTTTGTATCTACAAAGAAAATTAGCAACTTTAGAAGGCCATCGAAAGAGGCATCTGCAGCAAGTTTTCTCCTTTTAACATTTTTGGAATTGTTTTAGCAAAAACCAAGGATTTTCCTATTAAAATAATAATAGATGAATGAATGAATGTGAATAAAACATCAGGTCATTTATTAGTTAATCCATATTTTAGTACCTGGGTTTGAATTCTTTTGTCTCAGCAATTTCTCTTCCATATGCATCTGTCCAATGAATTTTCCTCCTATCTCTACAGGAAACATTACATTGCTCCTCTTCCAAATAGCTGCTTTTATCACATTTCCCAATCGACTGCTCTTAAGTAACACTAGTAATACATCACAAGTAATACATCATTATTAACCACCTGTAGGAAACAGGAACATGCACGATGTCATCATTTTTAACCATGTGTTGTGAAAATGGGGTTTCACTACTAATACATCACAAGTTCGACTTTGCAGAATGAAAGCAAGTATGGGTGAATACTTGTAAGTTCCATTCCTCATAATGAAATCATTTGTTTTTTCTATGAAGGAATAAACATAAACATCAAGAGCAAACATGATGTCATTGATTATTCTGTATCATTCGGTGCTGATATGCTGAAAGTACGAGATAAAATAGTGTGGGAAAACTAATTGAAGTCATTAATATAGCCAAAAAAAGGAGAATTTTGAGGTGTACTTAGAGTTGCTCGAGGTAAGTTGTGAGTTTCATAAACATCATTAGATGATGTGATAGCTCATAATAGGATTCTTCTAAATATTATCAACTACTAGTCATTATTTATGTAATCATATGGGCATAGGAACAGAACAGATATGCATTGTTGCTTACATAGGAACCACATGGAATCTTAGACTTCACCCCATTCACAAAAACTTCTCCATACATTTTGGCTGGTTCCTGCAACCTACCTAGATTAAAAAACATTCAAACAGTATTTCATTACTAACAACAGATTACATCAGGTCTCAAGCATGTACTTGCATAAGAAATTAAGAAATCTCACAACCTGTACGCTGTTACAATTAAAAGCTCATTCTTAATGTGCACGTCTTATTGAATAAATATAAAGCCGATAAAGATAATATCAAAGCACCAAAAACTTTCGGAAAGATACAATTGAATCATAATATTCCATGTCTAACAATTTATTTTCTGAAGCAAAGGGAGTAGTAATAGTTTTAATTATAAAATACCCATGTTATGAGATTAAATGTACTGTCATTAGTGACGACTAGTGTGACAAGTCCTTCATGAATAACATGTATAGATAGAGATTGAAGCATGTAAGAGATATCAGATTGTGATAAAAAAATTACCAGATTTTCGTGGTTCTTGTTCTTGCATTTTTCTCTTATATTACTTATGTAATATTCTATGTTTCACCTTCTTCGTCTTCCTTCTGCTATTATGTTCCCTTTTTCTGTTAACTCCACAGTCCACATGCATCCTAACCTTTCTTTTCAACCTGGACATCTCCATTCTCCCATCCACCATGAGAAACACTCAGCCCAGGCATTGAAAAATAAAGAACCTACCAGTCCCTGGGGGAAAAAACTTAACATGCATCCTAACCTTTCTTTTCAACCTGGACATCTCCATTCTCCCATCCACCATGAGAAACACTCAGCCCAGGCATTGAAAAATAAAGAACCTACCAGTCCCTGGGGGAAAAAAACTTAATGATGGGGTGGATAATTTTCCAATAGTAGAGAAAAATAAATTTTTGGTTTATTGAAATTATGACATGCACTGTGGACCACCTATATGATCACAAGTCCAGTACGTAGAGTAAAATATTGAACAAATAATACTAACCATATTTACGCAATAACTTCAAGTCTAATACAGTATAAAATCTAACGCCAATGCTAAAAAAAATTAGTTTTTGCTTTTGACTCGATCTCAATGTTGATGTAAACTTTGTGTCTATAAACCACATTTCTTTAGTTCCAACATATGACGTCCATGTTGCATTATACAACACATTGAAACTGTCCATAGGTCACAACAAAAAAATTGTAAATTACAACGCAAAGGAAGCAAAATTTTGATACACATCCACAGGATTCTATAGCTATATGGATAAAAATGCTTCGTATTAAATACATGCCAGGTTTAAATAATTAACACCGTGAATTTAGCAAAATCGACACATTTAATCCATTCCCATTATGTGTGTTTCTAACATTAATTGTCACTTGAACATTCATCAATTACGTCAAATTCCCAGAAATCAACTATCACTAAAATTAAGTATCTGCATTTAAATAACTTTCATAAATTGCTAATACATCCCTAGTTAAACTACCATATTCTCTAGTTAAACTACCATATTGTTAGAGAATATCCATCGGAAAATGGTTGCTTATTTCACACCAAAATTATAACCAAAAGTAAATGGGTTAAGATAAAAGATAATTTCAAAAAAAAAACTTTAGGAAGTGATGTGATTTCATTCTCCGACTCTTCAATAGAGTTTTCTAAATACGATGTCGCCTGCATAATTCATGAAATGGAATACTGGCACACTCCCCTGCAAATTGAAAATTTAGACTGAATATCTCAATGTTTTTTTTATTCGTTTTACCTTTGAGACTAAACATTGCAGTAAAAAATGATAATTTGGTATAGTACTCAATAGAATGTGATGTAATATTTTACATATGATAGCCAGTCTGATTAAACAAACGCTGAAATAATAAGTCTCATATACCAATTACTAGCATATGAGCTATGTCAAAACATCTTAGAATATGTTGTACATGATCCTCAAGTGTGGTTGAGATCAATGTTGTCCCATACTATTAGAGGAGATTATATCGAAGATTATCATTTAGTCTGATATATCATCCTTCAAACTGTATAAATTAGTATTTGTGCTTGACTTCATGTATAGCTAAACAACAAAAACAAAAAGCTTGTTCAGATGAACTTATAAAGTATCAGCAAAATATTAGTTCTCAAAATCAAAACAAGTTATTTTCTTCTTACTTTTTGCATTACTAGTATATTGATTTGATTATTCTCTTCTCCTTTGACTCAGTTGCAAACCAGAACTACTCCCCAAGTTTACATAATAGGCATTTTACGTACATACTATTTTGCCAATCCTCTTTCTTTACAATACCTAAATGATTGGATGATCTAGATAACAACTGATGAAGTCCATAAAGATCCAATGGTATTCTCTTTGCGACCATATCACATTGTAAATTGTCACACAAGCACACACAGTATGTGCATATACACAAACAATGGTACGATACGGCATGATGTGATTGATCTGCAATAATGTATTAGACTAGCACATAATGGTACATTATTGAATCAAACAAGGCTTTGATAGTTTTATCACCGTTCAGTTTTTCACCAGTTCGCTCAGACATAAGCGCATGCGCACGCTCACACATAAGCACATGCGCGCGCACACACATATATATACCATATGCATATACAAACAAAAGTAGTTAATTAAAAATAGTGCAAAATAGCACAAGTTTTGCGCTATGAGCTATCTTGCATTATGCTCTATAGCATATGCTGCTTCGTTCAAAATGTTATATATTTTTTTCCCATATACAACTTTGTGCAATAGTTTCTGAGAAACATATGCAAGTGAAACCAGTTTATTTTTTATTTTATTTTTTTGAAAAAATGCTCTAATAATTAGAAATGCAACAAGAAAATATAACGAATTTATTAAAGAACGAATACAAGCATTGTAAAGAAAACAATACTGCATCATTTAGTATTCAATACTGCATCATTTATTATTTTGAGAAAATACTCTAACAATTAGAAACCCAATAGGAAAATAATAATGAATCGACTCTTATTCATTGAAAATGAATCGATAGTTCACGATTAAATATAGTTTCAATTTTAAGAACTATAAATCGAATCCTATTTTGAAAACCTTCTTTTAAAATAATTAAACATTGTGAAGTTTATGATAGTGGGTTGTTAGTTAGTAGATTACAATTGGATTAACTAGACGACTGAAAATATTTACAAATACTACTCACAAAAGAATGGAAAAAAGATAACTATAAAGTACAAACTAGCAAAAAAATAGAGAGACTAACTCGTGATTAGGAATTGGAACAAACAAGATGGATTAGAGTTGGCAATAACTATAAATTGATAAAAGATAGGGATATACTATAAGGCTTCGTTTGTTTTTCTCAAACTGGGTCTGAACGCTTAAAAAATTCAGCGATCAGAAGAAGAAAAGGCGTTTGTTTTGAAAAAGTAAAATAAGCGGACCTGGTTTTCAGGTACTTTTCAGCGATAATTTTTCAGCTACAATTAATCGCTGAATAGGTTTTCAGATCTCCACCTTATTATAAATTACTCCACATACTTCTCATCGGCAAAAATATATCTTTGTCTACCATCGCAGATTTCCTCGGCGTCCAGATTTTAGCTGTTGTTCGGAAATTTCAGTAAGTATTTGCGTTTCTTTGAACTCAATGGCAAAGAGAAAGCTGACATTGAATTTTACTGCCAAAAGGAAGAAGGAAGAAGTAAATTTCTTTTTCTCCAAAGTCCATCATCCTAATATTGTTCAGCTCGAGGATATTATCTAGGTTTGACTTTGGTATATGTGCAAAGTTTCAGAAGAAAATCATGAAAATTCCTTAGCGATAGATTTGTGTCAGATTTATCTTGTGTTACATTTAAGTTCAGAAAAATTTATTATTTTTAACATGTCTTAATAAAAATAGTTAAAAATTAAAAACAAACAACAATTCAGTATTCAGCAATAAGCAATCAGCATTAAGAATTCAGCAATAAGCATTCAGCATTCAGCATTAATCATTCAGCTAAAAAAACAAACGCAGCCTAAGTTGTCATAACAATCGGATCATTAATACTAATTCGGACTGCATATGTCTTTCTAGCATCAGGAAATCAAGAAAAGATGATTAATTTACTGCCTAAATCTAAATGGTTATAAATTAAATCAAACTGAAGTCTACAAACTAAATTCACCAATACCAACCTAAATTCAGGTCGCAAATTTAATGATCGCTCAATGATTCAACGAAGAAAAAAAATCAAGTTTGAAAGTTTATACCTAAAATCAAGTTCGGCAGTCGAGGAATCTACTTCCCTAACAATCACACGCGAGCTTATTCGAACCAGGAATCGCTTCAAAACAGGAATCGCTCTTCGCCGTGTCAACGTATCCATTTCCGTGGCAATCGTACGGGAGCTTCTTCGACTCAGGAATCGAAGGGAGTGGCGATTGAAGAGAGAAGAGTTTTCTTGAGTGGAAAAGGGATTTGGGGTGAAAGGAATGGCGATTGAAGAGTTCGTGAGTGTAGAAGGGATTTGGAGTGACTGATTTGACAGTGCAGAAATGAAATGAAAAGGAAAATTTAGCGGCACAGGAATTGGTGGGAACCGTAAAATTTTGACCGCTAAAATTACAGGGCATTGGTTAACCATTGCATCGTTCAAAGCAATGTTTTACCAATTAAAGCTATGTTTTAGCTTAAGCACTGACTACCATACTTAAGCATAGCAAGTTAAATTTTCGTGCAATCCTTGCTTGCTATTAATTGAACATTTTCTTGTAGTGATCGAATACAAAAAATAAAAAAATACAATAATAAAATAAAACAAAAACCCTCAAGCCCTTAATAATAAAACAAGCTAGCCCCCTTTGTTTATTTCTTTTATCCCCAGAAAAAATTGTCAGCCGACCCTATCAAAAATAGGGTTTTTGCTTCCCTCAAATCTCGACTTTGAAATTGTTGGAAATATTCTTGAAAGCTTCTGATTTCTTGTTTGTCTTGGTTGATCAAATTCGTGATGATCTTGTCGAGTGATTTGGAATTCGCCATTGAAAAAATTGTGAGTTCTTCTAAATTGTTTTTCTCTTTTGTCTCTCGAATAGTTGCTCTAGTTGGTTTTTCGATAGATTGCCTATGACGAATTGTGTAGTTTATATAGGGTAGAGAAAACCCTATAACCTTTCTTTGATTTCCAATATGTCTTGTCTGATTTGCATGTGACTATTGTGTGATTAACTTGATTTATTACCGCGACTGTTGTGGTTGAATTCTTGGAAAGAATGAATTGATTCCCAAAATTTCTTGCAAAAATTGTGATTGTATTTCTGAAAACAAATTGTCTGATTTCTTGCCAAATATATTGAATTGATCCTTTTCCAATTTTAACTCATCCAAATCAGGAAACAAGTTCACTGAAAATTGATTTTCTTGCCAAGTTTGTTTTCGATTATTGGAAAAAATTCGAACTTGATTTTTGTCCAAAAATGTGCTTGCAAGTTTTCTGGAAATACATTTGAATTGTTGTGGTGAGTCCTAACTTGATTTCTTGAATTCCTGGAAACAATGAAATTGTTCTCTTGCCTAATAAGTTGTTGCTGAATAATCTTAAATAACTTGCCTGTATATTCTTACATGCAAAATACGAATTCTTGCCAAAAAATGTACAACTCAACTCTAGTCCGTGCAGATTTTTTATACTTTGTAAATCTGAAACATAGATTTTGGCAATAGTTAATTTCCAAAAAATATTTGCTGGAAATTTATCTTGATCGATTTTTGGAAATTTTTCATACACATATGACGATCATTGATATGTTTTCCTTTGAATACCAAGACTAGTATGAAGTCAATCCGACTCGACTGTTTTCACTTGTTCTCCTAAAATTTTACTTTGCAATTGCACCCATGTATACATCAGTGTGTGATTGTTTATGAGCCATTTGTGTGTGTTGCTTCACTCCTTTGTATGGCATCACTAGCTTGTTCCATTGTTGCACTTAGTTATGTGATATTGCGTATTTTCTGTTTTGTCGCATCTTTATTCTTACTTTCTTGTATTGGAATACATACATGATGAATCTTGGCTTGAATTTGGCATGTCTTGAACTGTTGAGCGTGTGCATGGTTCTGGTATCCCTTAAACATATAGCTACTCCCTTGTGCCATGGTTTGTTTTTAGTCTGTCCTGAATTTGAAAGTTAGTCTTGCTTGTAAACAAGCTTGGCCATGCTGTGTGTACCATTGTTGCGCATATTTGGGTCTGGCCCCTCGACCTGTTCATTAAAGGATTTTCTTGTATTTTTTTGAATCTGAAAGCATGCACATGTGTATGGTGTAGTTTCACATTGACTTTGTCCATTTGAATTTCCATGCACTCTTTACTCTGTCATTTGCATGCGCATGAATACATTGCATTGTTATGACAAATTCACTCTGACTTGACCACACTGTCCAAATTTGGCTTTGTAAAACTCATGTATACAAATTCATATATATATATATACACACACACCCACACACCTATGTATATGTGTGTTTGTCGAACCATTTCTTAGGCTTATACTCAATGCACCAAATGACACTTCATTTATCTGAGTTAGAACCTGGCTTACATTGAACTGTTTTGGCATGTAGTAGGTTCGACCTTGTTATGTATATGTGAGCCACTATGTTTGTGCACCTGAGATTGAACCTTGGTGCCCAATTGTTATTGTTGTGTTCTTGTCAATCCCTTGGGTGTAGCGACCCGAACTTCCCCGATAAGGAAAGCTCGGATTGCCTTGAGAACACGACAAAATAGAACTCAAACAGAAGAACATTTCATTGTTATTTACAACAATTCCATCAGAAACAAGAATATACAGAGTATGAAAAATATAATACAACAGAAAAATATCAGAGATTACAATAAATTACATAGCAGCGGAAAAACAATACAAAACACAACTGAAACTAATACACAGATATAGAGCTTTCCGAGCATCGTTCCAGCTGTAAATCAGGATCCTGTGAATATAAATCTGCAAAACCAAAACTACTAGCTGCCCATGTGGAACGTAGGGGCACCCAGAGTTTAGGTTAAAACAATAAACTCCAGGTCAGTCATGTGACTGGTGTGAGAACTAAAACAGTTATTAATCTTTATTTTTAAAGTCAGGTAAATCAAGGGACCACGCCGTATAACACGGAACGGGTTTCCTCCCAAGAATACCAGTGCATAACACAAAACAATGCAATGCTCTTTGGAAAAATGAAGCTATTATAAGACCCAGGTCCCATTACACAATGCAACGCAAACCGGAGGATAGGGTTTTTACCTTATAACAGACAAACATGCTTGGTACGTTTAAAACAAATCTTTTGATACTATTATAAGTGTATAGTGTCAAAACAATTTCAATCATAAATATCAATCATAGACAGCATTAATGACCCATACCACTATGTCGCCATACTAGGTTCTACAAATAAAACCGCAAGTCACGTATTGGAAATTGAATTCCATCATGAGCCGAGGCAAGGGGCAAGCTCCTCTCCGATTCGAGACACTCTAGAAAATGTCTCAGGACCCCACTATGATCCTCTGGAACCTCCAAGGCCGGTCCTCTCTTACTTTTGAGGATTGGCAATTCCTGAACACACGTTTCCCGGACGTAACAGACCTATATCCGAGGCGCCTCGCATTCCAACAACCACACTGGTGAAAAGTATATAAATGTCAGCCAGTTTAAGCACTGATACCACCATTAGCTAGAAAGAAACGTCGTGCACTCCTTGGGTCCTTATCCCCTTTTTGACTCATACCGAGATGTGAGGCTCGCGAATTCACGTTATACACAAAGCTACGCCACATAGGCTGTGCTTTGATCATCAACCACAAGACTTTGCTTTTCAATAGAAGTCTTGATCATCTGCCACTTAGGCGTGCCACACAGGCAATGCACTCCATGCGACTGATGTCCAACGATATACAACCTCTGAGCTCGTACGTCTCAGAGAAGGGCGTTAAGCAAGAGAATAAATTCTCCGCCGCCAAACAGATGTATATTTAATAGAGATCAATCAGCATAGAATAAAATCCAATGTCAGACACACAATCCATTTACAAGTTCGTTCTGGGTCTGAACGAAACCGGAGGCACTTTCCTCGCATATCCATCGATCTCCAAGTACGTCTGGACAATCACCAACTGATTCCCTCATCTTGGGTGTACATCCCAATCAAGATCATCAGTAATCACCCAAACGATGTGAAGACTTCTGGTCTTCAACCACTGTCTTCATCTTCGACTTATCGTCGAATCGGTTATTCAGAATGGGTATAAACCCGGCCTTTCCGAATAACCCGCGTATATAATAAACACGTGTTACACAAACACAACATACGCCTCATTCCAATTCAGAATATTCTTTTATTCAAATTTTCACATTCTTAGGGAAAGGTTCCCATTAATTTTATCAAAGATAAATTCTTCTAAATTTATTCTTTAATCTTCCTTTGGATATCATTTCGAACCATATTATGGTTTTCCAAACTAGTCGGGATTAGCGAACCACACCGAAGTAATTATTTATTTTATTTCCCAATCCCAACCTATTCATCCCATGAAGCAAAACTGGTAATACTCCATATCTAACACCACGGTGTTATCAGTAAAATTAATTACCATTTCACGTTCAAAACTAATTAAAGATTTAAATATCGCTTTGGAGCAAAACTAGTGATACTCCATTCTCGATCACTTTTCAGATTTGATAATTTAAATTATCAATTCACTTTCAATCTAATTAAAGATTCATTAAAACTCCACTTAGTTTTAATCTTCTCAAAAATCAATATCCTGCCTTTAACTGGGTTAAAGAACCAATGTCATCTAAAACACGACTAACGATAAACCCAAAATCACTTTATACTGTTAATCGGGTTAAAGAACAGGTGTTATTCAAAACACCACTCACGATAAACCAAAAATCACTTTCTATTGTTAATCGGGTTAAAGAACATGTCTTATTCAAAACACCACTCACGATAAACCCAAAAACCAATTCAAATTCAATTTATTTATTTCAAAAAAATAAAATGATTTTAATTCTAGTTCAAAACTAGTTCATCTCGATAAAAATCTATTTTTATCTTTTCAAATATGGAGTTTTTTCATCCCAGTTCTTTTCAAATCATTTCTTATGATTTTACACTAATTATTGATATTTTTAATAATTTTATCAAGGCCCGTACAGTCGATTTCCATCAACGGCCATCGAATTGCACTTACAGCGACCTTCTCCTAATTTGATTTGGACATAATTCCAAATCCAACCGTTAGATTTCAAATTTCTAATATTCGTTAGAAAGCTCTTTTCGATACGAACCTAAATGTTCCGGTTTCAGGAGAATCCGACGGTCGGATCTCCCGTAATGTCCATTCGAAGTCAATGGTCGAAATTCACGAACTGCCGTAGCGCGGCGCGTTCTATTCAGGCCATTATATAATATATATATATATATATATATTATATATTTCGTCGATTTCCTTTTAAAACGTACTTTATAAATCGTTTTAAATTCGTTTTCGAAACGATTTCAACTTCATATTCAATTTCGAATCGAAATTGAATATTCCACATCATCGATATACAAATGATAATATTTTCAAAACGTTATATTTTGAAATCACTTCTTTTTCTATAATTATATTAACAACGAATATAATCGATATAAGTATCGCTTAAGTCAAAATGGCGCATCTCTAATCAACACGGCTTTATATATTTCACTAACTTCATTATTCTGTTCAACAAATGAATATTTATTTTATTCAACACATGAATCTATATTTCTTCTTACTTACAATAAAAGGGTAAATTTTATTGTATAAATATTTTATTCAACACATGAATACACTTTCAACACATGAATTCTCAACACATGAGCATCGCCAACACATGACTATTTATTCCATTCAACACATGAATCTTCTTTTATAATATTCATTATTTCCCAATTGGAATGAGGCCCAATCAATCACCATATAATGTTAATTATATGGATTCCATACAACACATGTATATAAATAGCAACGATAATTAATCAACTATCATCCAAAGTGCACTACACAACTGCATAAGCATTAAATATAAATAATTATCGCTTACACAGTCTGTCGACCAATTGATCGACATACTATTAAATAATTGGGATTAGTGTATGCCAAATATCATCATAATACCCGTGTGGGGTTTCAAATCAACAAACAAAGATTTTTATTGGTACAGTTGGGCGATGTGTAAACTTTATCTTCCCAATCAATATCCTTCAAATAGGTGTACATAAACAAACCGTCTGGTTTGTAGACGAATATTTATTTATTCACATTCACGTTAAAAATTAAATTTTTCACGATAATTAATTTATTCCAACCATCAACATTTTATTATCGATTTCACATCAACATCACAAACAAATTTCACAACACATCAAACAAGAATACAAGCCATCCATGGTCTGTGGACGATGATGTCGGGTGCTGCTAAGCACCGTCTGCATCCTAGCATATATATATATATTAACTAGAAGACAAGAATTACAGTGAGAAGTTCTCACCTTGGGATCCACTCCTCCATTTGATTCTGAATTGTCTGAATTCCCTTTATATTTCTATCTGCCCTATCTCACTTCTTTTCGCGCTGTTCATAGTAAAAATCATATTTTTAATATGATGTTCATTTTAAAAAAACACGTTTTTATAATGGCACTTTAATAAAAATTATATATTTTTACAATGCTATTTCATATATAAAAATCATATTTTTATATCGTTATACATATAATAAAAATCGTCTTTTTATAATATCGCTACATATACAAAGATCAAATTTTTACTTCGCTATTCATATAAAAACTGGATTTTTATTTCGCTATAACTTATGTAAAAATCTCGCATTTCTTTATATAAAAATTTTGTCTTTTGTTTTTAAAAATTGCATCTTTCTAGTTATAAAAATTACGTCTTCCTAGTTATAAAAATCACTTTGATATATAAATAAAAATCATATCTTTGTATAAGATTAAAATCAAACCTTTGTCACTTAAAAAAAAATCAAAGCTTCCTATTTCATAAATTTTTTATTTTTAACCAATGTTATTCATATCAAAACCTGATTTTTTTCCTAATTTGATTCTTATAAAAATCTGATTTTATACCATAAGGTAATTCATTTAGAAAAAAATCGTGTTACCAATTATTATTTAAATAAAGGAAAACTCACAGTTGAATTGGAAAAAGGAGGGAAAGGGCGGCGCAGTCGTTTGAGTTGGCGGAGGAGGCTAATGGCCGTCGCTGGTGGCACTAGGTGGTGGAGCGGACCTGGGTGCGGCTGTTTTAGGGTTTGGAGGGTCTCGTCGATCACAGGGGGGCTGAGGTGACGCGAAGGGGAGGCGGGGGGTGTGGCTATCGAGGTGGCGCAGGGTGGCCCGCCTCCGGCGCGCGACGGAGGGTGGGGCGGCGCTCCGCCCCCCTTTTCCTTTCTTTCTCCTTTTTTTTGATTTTGGTTTCTTCTGAAACGAACGGGGGGGGAGGGTAAGGGCTTAACTGTTGACCGTTGACTTCGGGGCGGGGGGGAGGGAGAAAAAAGGGTATGGGAAAGATTTTATATATTTATTTATTATTTATTCAAAATTTTGAATTCTATAAAGTACCCTTTCCATTCGAACTCGAAATCGAACCCACCAACTGTCGCTCCTAGCTAATTACCCCCATTCCGAACACAATGGGATATGTATCGTATACTAATTCGACTGTTATGATCAGCTTCCGTTGAGTTTAAAATATAAATCTTTATATATTCAATTTAAATGCACATTTCAATTTACAGGGGCCACGTATAAACTCTAAAAATTCCCGAAAAATATTTTCTAGCTTCGTATTGACAATACGGTCATAACAAAACTAATTTCGTCGAATTCTGAGACCGTTTGAAAAATGGCCATTTTCCAGTCGATTAAAATCAACTAAAACCGGTCAAACACGTTTTCTTTTGCCTCGCTCACATATTGATTCGAAAAATTATGAATTTTGGAATCTAGCAATAACTTTACTTCCTGGATCCAACAAAAGTGGTTTCGTCAAAATCCGAGGTCGTTTGCAAAATTTCCAATTTTAAGGGCCCGAATTCCATAGCGACTATTTTGAATTTTCAACTGGACGTATCTTTTTATCCCCGCTATAAAATTTTGATTTTTCAGATTCGTTGGAAAGATATTCTCGATTAGATTCAAATATTTTTGGTTTCACTAAAATCCGTTTTATTTTGAATCCTGTACATTCATTTGAAATTTGAAATCGAATTATCGAACTACCGCGCCATTTTCAATTCCTTTTATAATTATATATAATTATTTATATTCTAACGACGACGTATATAAATATATACATTCTATTCTATTCAAAATAAATTTCTCATCGATATTATTTAAAATAATTCATTTTAAATATTCAAAATTCATCAAAATTGCCAAAATAAAAATTTTAAATTGGCTCGGATTTTCCGGATTATTACAATCTCCCCCACTTAAAACTTTTCGTCCCCGAAAAGGAACGAAACCAAAAGTTGTTTAATTAATCAACTCAACTTCCTTTCTTTTCATTACAACTTAAGTTCTTCAACTTTTCAGTTTCTAAGAACTTTTCAAATTTTTCAAAAATTTGGCTAACTCCCTAAATTTTCGAAAAATTTCGCCATAACCTCCCCTGCACCGGGGACTTCGGGATATTTCATATAGCCTCCCATGGCCTTCTTTAATCAAAAATAAAAATAAAAAGCCAATTGGTTCATAAAATCATCATCACCCAAACAAAATAGTAAATTATGGTAAACATGTACCTATTTGTCGGGCAAACAATTTTATTTCTTCTGCTCTAGCCTCCTTGCTATGACCTGTTCAATGTAAGTATATGTATATGCATGCATTTTCAAACAATTTTCAATACAGTTCAAAATTCGGTTCAATTAGGCCAAAGGGTTCAAAATTTCAAACAAATAAACAAACAACACAACCATCAATCAATTAGTGAATTAGAGTTTCAAATTCATAATTTGATACATATACAGAAAATCATGTTTTTGATGCCAAATCACAACAATGTATTGTAGCTATATTTTTGTTCTCACACCAGTCTAATGGAAATCTATAGATATCACACCTTCGTCACTCGAAAATAAATACTAGTGATGGCGCGCCATCATCAGGATCATGTCCGGGCGACTAGAGTGCGAATCTATATCTATCCAGTATATTAAAACTTCGAATATACGTTCATGATGCGTATATGCAAAACCTTTATATATTGGATTGTCCAAATTCAATAAAAATAAAAATATCCAAATACGTGCAAAACGATTTAAATTTTCAAAACAAAATTTGTTTTCATTTTAAAAATATACTCTTCACACTCGTTCTAGGATACTACTGATCCTATCTCTAACGAGTCATTCTAATTGGATATTACTTATCCAATATCTGATGGATTCTTTCGTTCGGTACTAATGTGTCTTGTTCTCGAGCTCTGCAAACCATGGCTCTGATACCACTCTGTAGCGACCCGAACTTCCCCGGTAAGGAAAGCCCGGATTGCCTTGAGAACACGACAAAATAGAACACAAACAGAAGAACATTTCATTGTTATTTACAACAATTCCATCAGATACAAGAATATACAGAGTATGAATAAATATTATACAACAGAAAAATATCAGAGATTACAATAAATTATATAGCAGCGGAAAAACAATACAAAACACAACTGAAACTAATACACGGATACAGAGCTTTCCGAGCATCGTTCCAGCTGTAAATCAGGATCCTGTGAATATAAATCTGCAAAACCAAACTACTAGCTGCCTGTGTGGAACATAGGGGCACCCAGAGTTTAGGTTAAAACAATAAACTCCAGGTCAGTCATGTGACTGGTGTGAGAACTAAAACAGTTATTAATCTTTATTTTTAAAGTTAGGTAAATCAAGGGACCACGCCGTATAACACGGAACGGGTTTCCTCCCTAGAATACCAGTGCATAACACAAAACAGCGCAGTGCTCTTTGGAAAAATGAAGTTATTATAAGACCCAGGTCCCATCACACAATGCAACGCAAGCCAGAGGATAGCGTTTTTACCTTATAACAGCCAAACATGCTTGGTACATTTAAAACAAATCTTTTGATACTATTATAAGTGTATAGTGCCAAAACAATTTCAATCATAAATATCAATCATAGACGGCATTAATGACCCATACCACTATGTCGCCATACTAGGTTCTACAAATAAAACCGCAAGTCACGTATTGGAAATTGGATTCCATCATGAGTCGAGGCAAGGGGCAAGCTTCTTTCCGATTCGAGACACTCCAGCAAATGTCTCAGGACCCCACTATGATCCTCTGGAACCTCCAAGGCCGGTCCTCTCTTACTTTTGAGGATTGGCAATTCCTGAACACACGTTTCCCGGTCCTAACAGACCTATATCCGAGGCGCCTCGCATTCCAACAGCTACACAGGTGAAAAGTATATAAATGTCAGTCAGTTTAAGCTCTGACACCACAACTAGCTAGAAAGAAACGTCGTGCACTCCTTGGGTCCTTATCCCATTTTTTGACTCATATCGAGATGTGAGGCTCGCAAATTCACGCTATACACAAAGCTACGCCACACAGGCCGTGCTTTGATCATCAACCACAAAACTTTGCTTTTCAACAGAAGCCTTGATTATCTGCCACTTAGGCGTGCCACACAGGCAATTCACTCCATGCGACTGATGTCCATCGATATACAACCTCTGAGCTCGTACGTCTCAGAGAAGGGCGTTAAGCAAGAGAATAAATTCTCCACCGCCAAACAGATGTATATTTAATAGAGATCAATCAGCACAGAATAAAATCCAATGTCAGACACATAGTCCATTTACAAGTTCGTTCTGGGTCTGAACGAAACCGGAGGCACTTTCCTCGCATATCCATCGATCTCCAAGTACGTCTGAATGATCACCAACTGATTCCCTCATCTTGGGTGTACATCCCAATCAAGATCATCAGTAATTACCCAAACGATATGAAGACTTCCGGTCTTCAACCACCGTCTTCATCTTCAACTTATCGTCGAAACGGTTATTCAGAATGAGTATAAACCCGGCCTTTCTGAATAACCCGCGTATATAATAAACACGTGTTACACAAACACAACATACGCCTCATTCCAATTCAGAATATTCTTTTATTCAAATTTTCACATTCTTAGGGAAAGGTTCCCATTAATTTTATCAAAGACAAATTCTTCTAAATTTATTCTTTAATCTTCCTTTGGATATCATTTCAAACCATATTATGGTTTTCCAAACTAGTCGGGATTAGCGAACCACACCGAAGTAATTATTTATTTTATTTCCCAATCCCAACCTATTCATCCCATGAAGAAAAACTGGTAATACTCCATATCTAACACCACGGTGTTATCGGTAAAATTAATTACCATTTCACGTTCAAATCTAATTAAAGATTTAACTATCGCTTTGGAGCAAAACTGGTGATACTCCATTCTCGATCACTTTTCAGATTTGATAATTTAAATTATCAATTCACTTTTAATCTAATTAAAGATTCATTAAAACTCCACTTAGTTTTAATCTTCTCAAAAATCAATATCCTGCCTTTAACTGGGTTAAAAAACCAATGTCATCTAAAACACGATTCACGATAAACCCAAAATCACTTTTCTACTGTTAATCGGTTAAAGAACAGGTGTTATTCAAAACACCTCTCACGATAAACCCAAAATCACTTTCTATTGTTAATCGGGTTGAAGAACATGTGTTATTCAAAACACCGCTCACGATAAACCCAAAAACCAATTCAAATTCAATTTATTTATTTCAAAAAAATAAATTGATTTTAATTCTAGTTCAAAACTAGTTCATCTCGATAAAAATCTATTTTTATCTTTTCAAATATGGAGTTTTTCATCCTAGTTCTTTTCAAATCATTTCTTATGATTTTACACTAATTATTGATAGTTTTAATAATTTTATCAAGGCCCGTACAGTCGATTTCCATCAACGGCCATCGAACTGCACTTATAGCGACCTTTTCCTAATTTGATTTGGACATAATTCCAAATCCAACTGTTAGATTTCAAATTTCTAATATTCGTCAGAAAACTCTTTTCGATACGAACCCAACGGTTTCAATTTCAGGAGAATCCGACGTCGGATCTCCCGTAATGTCCATTCGAACTCAATGGTCGAAATTCACGAACTCCCACAGCGCGGCGCGTTCTATCCAGGCCATTATATATATAATATATATATATATTATATATTTCATCGATTTCCTTTTAAAATGTACTTTATAAATCGTTTTAAATTCGTTTTTGAAACTATTTCAACTTCATATTCAATTTCGAATCGAAATTTGAATATTCCACATCATCGATATACAAATGATAATATTTTCAAAATGTTATATTTTGAAATCACTTCTTTTTCTATAATTATTTTAAAAACGAATATAATCGATATAAATATCGCTCACGTCAAAATGGCGCATCTCTAATCAACACGGCTTTATATATTTCACTAACTTCATTATTCTGTTCAACAAATGAATATTTATTCTATTCAACACATGAATATATATTTCTTCTTACTTACAATAAAAGGGTAAATTTTATTGTATAAATATTTTATTCAACACATGAACACACTTTCAACACATGAATTCTCAACACATGAGCATCGCCAACACATGACTATTTATTCCATTCAACACATGAATTTTCTTTTATAATATTCATTATTTCCCAATTGGAATGAGGCCCAATCAATCACCATATAATGTTAATTATATGGATTCCATACAACACATGTATATAAATAGCAACGATAAATAATCAACCATCATCCAAAGTGCACTACACAACTGCATAAGCATTAAATATAAATAATTAACGCTTACACAGTCTATCGACCAATCGATCGACATACTATTAAATAATTGGGATTAGTGTACGCCAAATATCATCCCAACACCCGTGTGGGGTTTCAAATCAACAAACACAGATTTTTATTGGTGCAGTTGGGCAATGTGTAAAATTTATCGTCCCAATCAATATCCTTCAAATAGGTGTACATAAACAAACCGTCTGGTTTGTAGATGAATATTTATTTATTCACATTCACGTTAAAAATTATATTTTTAATGATAATTAATTTATTCCAACCATCAACATTTTATTATCGATTTCACATCAACATCACAAACAAATTTCACAACACATCAAACAAGCATACAAGCCGTCTATGGTCTGTGGACGACGGGTGTCAGGTGCTGCTAAGCACCGTCTGCATTCTAGTATATATATATATATATATATATATATATATATATTAACTAGAACACAAGATTTACGGTGAGAAGTTCTCACCTTGGTATCCACTACTCCATTTCATTCTGAATTGTCTAAATTTTCTTTTTATTTCTATCCGCCCCATCTCACTTCTTTTCACGCTGTTCATGGTAAAAATCATATTTCTAATATGATGTTCATTTTAAAAAAAAACACGGTTTCATAATGGCACTTTAATAAATATTATATATTTTCATATATAAAAATCGTATTTTTATATCGTTATAGAAATAATAAAAATCGTCTTTTTATAATATCGCTACATATACAAAGATCAAATTTTTACTTCGCTATTCATATAAAAACTGGATTTTTATTTCGCTACAACTTATGTAAAAATAACGCACTTCTTTATAAAAAAATATCGTCTTTTGTTTTTAAAAATTGCATCTTTCTAGTTATAAAAATTACGTCTTTTTAGTTATAAAAATCACTTTGATATATAAATAAAAATCATATCTTTGTATAAGATAAAAATCAAACCTTTGTCACTTTAAAAAAAATCAAAGCTTCCTATTTCATAAAAATCTTATTTTTAACCAATGTTATTCATATCAAAACCTGATTTTTTCCCTAATTTGATTCTTATAAAAATCTGATTTTATATTACAAGGTAATTCATTTAGAAAAAAAATCGTGTTACCAATTATTATTTAAATAAATAAAAATAATTAAATAAAGGAAAACTCGCAGTTGAATTGGAAAAAGGAGGGAAAGGGCAGCGTAGTCGTTTGAGTTGGCGGAGGAGGCTAATGGCCGTCGCTGGTGGCACTAGGTGGTGGAACGGACCTGGGCGCGGCTGCTTTAGGGTTTGGAGGGTATCGTCGATCGCAGGGGGGCTGAGGTGGCGCGAAGGGGAGGCGGGGGGGGTGTGGCTATCGAGGTGGCGCAGGGTGGCCCGCCTCCGGCGCACGACGAAGGGTGGGGCGGCGCTCCGCCCCCTTTTCCTTTCTTTCTCTTTTTTTTTTTTGATTTTGGTTTATTCTGAAATGAACGGGGGGAGGGGGTGGGGGTAAGGGCTTAATTGTTGACCGTTGACTTTGGGGGGGAGAGATAAAAGGGTATGGGAAAGATTTTATATATTTATTTATTATTTATTCTAAATTTTGAATTCTATAAAGTACCCTTTCCATTCGAACTCGAAATCGAACCCACTGACTGTCGCTCCTAGCTAATTACCGCCATTCCAAACACAATGGGATATGTATCGTATGCCAATTCGACCGTTATGATCAGTTTCCGTTGAGTTTAAAATATAAATCTTTATATATTCAATTTAAACGCACATTTCAATTTACTGGGGCCACGTATGAAATCTAAAAATTCCCAAAAAATATTTTCTTGCTTCGTATTGACAACACGGTCCTAACAAAACTAATTTCGTCGAATTCTGAGACCATTTGAAAAATGGCCATTTTCTAGTCGATTAAAATCAATTAAACTGGTCAAACGCGTTTTCTTTTGCCACGCTCAAATATTGATTCGAAAAATTACGAATTTTGGAATCTATCTATAACTTTACATCCTAGATCCAACAAAAGTGGATTCGTCAAAATCCGAGGTCGTTTGCAAAATTTCCATTTTTAAGGGCCCGAATTCTATAGCGACTGTTCTGAATTTTCAACTGGACGTATCTTTTTATCCCCGCTATGAAATTTTGATTTTTCGGATTCGTTGGAAAGATATTCTCGATTAGATTCAAATATTTTTGGTTTCACTAAAATCCATTTTATTTTGAATCCTGTACATTCATTTGAAATTTGAAATCGAATTATCGAACTACCGCGCCATTTTCAATTTCTTTTGTTATTATATATAATTATTTATATTCTAACGACGACGTATATAAATATATACGTTCTATTTTATTCAAAATAAATTTCTCGTTGATATTATTTAAAATAATTCATTTTAAATATTCAAAATTCATCAAAATTGCCAAAATTAAAATTTTAAATTGACTCGGTTTTTCCGGGTTATTACAATCTTCCCCACTTAAAACTTTTCGTCCCCGAAAAGGAACGAAGCCGAAAGTTGTTTAATTAATCAACTCAACTTCCTTTCTTCTCATTACGGCTTAAGTTCTTCAACTTTTCAGTTTCTAAGAACTTTTCAAATTTTTCAAAAATTTGGCTAACTCCCTAAATTTTAGAAAAATTTCGCCATAACCTCCCCTACACCGGGGACTTCGGGATATTTCATATAGCCTCCCATGGCCTTCTTCAATCAAAAAGAAAAAGAAAAAGCCAAGCGACTAGCCAATCGGCTCATAAAATCATCATCACCCAAACAAAACAGTAAATTATGGTAAACATGTATCTATTTGTCGGGCAAACAATTTTATTTCTTCTGCTCTAGCCTCCTTGCTATGACCTGTTCAATGTAAGTATATGTATATGCATGCACTTTCAAACAATTTTCAATACAGTTCAAAATTCGGTTCAATTAGGCCAAAGGGTTCAAAATTTCAAACAAATAAACAAACAACACAACAATCAATCAATTAGTGAATTAGAGTTTCAAATTCATAATTTGATACATATACAGAAAATCATGTTTTTGATGCCAAATCACAACAATGTATGCTAGCTATATTTTGGTTCTCACACCAGTCTAATGGAAATATATAGGTATCACACCTTCATCACTCGAAAATAAATACTGGTGATGGCGCGCCATCATCAGGATCATATCCGGGTGACTAGATTGCGAATCTATATCTATCAAGTATATTAAAACTTCGAATATACGTTCATGACGCGTATATGAAAAATATTTATATATTGGATTGTCCAAAATCAATACAAATAAAAATATCCAAATACGTGTAAAACAATTTAAATTTTCAAAACAAAATTTGTTTTCATTTTAAAAATATACTCTTCACACTCGTTCTAGGATACTACTGATCCTATCTCTAACGAGTCATTCTAATTGGATATTACTAATCCAATATCTAATGGATTCTTTCGTTCGGTACTAATGTGTCTTGTTCTCGAGCTCTGCAAACCAAAGCTCTGATACCACTCTGTAGCGACCCGAACTTCCCCGATAAGGAAAGCCCGGATTCCCTTGAGAACACGACAAAATAGAACGCAAAAAGAAGAACATTTCATTGTATTTACAACAATTCCGTCAGATACAAGAATATACAGAGTATGAATAAATATTATACAACAAAAATATATCAGAGATTACAATAAATTATATAGCAGCGGAAAAACAATACAAAACACAACTGAAACTAATACACGGATACAGAGCTTTCCGAGCATCGTTCCAGCTGTAAATCAGGATTCTGTGAATATAAATCTGCAAAACCAAAACTACTAGTTGTCCGTGTGGAACATAGGGGCACCCAGAGTTTAGGTTAAAACAATAAACTCCAGGTCAGTCATGTGACTGGTGTGAGAACTAAAACAGTTATTAATCTTTATTTTTAAAGTTAGGTAAATCAAGGGACCACGCCGTACAACACGGAACGGGTTTCCGCCCAAGAATACCAGTGCATAAAACAAAACAACGCAATGCTCTTTGGAAAAATGAAGCTATTATAAGACCCAGGTCCCATCACACAATGCAACGCAAGCCGAAGGATAGCGTTTTTACCTTATAACAGCCAAACATGATTGGTACATTTAAAACAAATCTTTTGATACTATTATAAGTGTATAGTGCAAAAACAATTTCAATCATAAATATCAATCATAGACGGCATTAATGACCCATACCACTATGTCGCCATACTAGGTTCTACAAATAAAACTGCAAGTCACGTATTGGAAATTGGATTCCATTATGAGTTGAGGCAAGGGGCAAGCTCCTCTCCGATTCGAGACACTCTTGCAAATGTCTCAGGACCCCACTATGAACCTCTGGAACCTCCAAGGCCGGTCCTCTCTTACTTTTGAGGATTGGCAATTCTTGAACACACGTTTCCCAGTCCTAACAAACCTATATCTGAGGCGCCTCGCATTCCAACAACCACACAGGTGAAAAGTATATAAATGTCAGCCAGTTTAAGGACTGACACCACCACTAGCTAGAAAGAAGTGTCGTGCACTCCTTGGGTCCTTATCCTGTTTTTGACTCATACCGAGATGTGAGGCTCGCGAATTCATGTTATACACAAAGCTACGTCACACAGGCCGTGCTTTGATCATCAACCACAAGACTTTGCTTTTCAACAGAAGCCTTGATCATCTTCCACTTGGGCGTGCCACACAGGCAATTCACTCCATGCGACTGATGTTCATCGATATACAACCTCTGAGCTCGTACGTCTCAGAGAAGGGCGTTAAGCAAGAGAATAAATTCTCCGCCGCCAAACAGATGTATATTTAATAGAGATCAATCAACACAGAATAAAATCCAATGTCAGACACACGGTCCATTTACAAGTTCGTTCTGGGTCTGAACGAAACCGGAGGCACTTTCCCCGCATATCCATCGATCTCCAAGTACGTCTGGACGATCACCAACTGATTCCCTTATCTTGGATGTACAGCCCAATCAAGATCATCAGTAATCACCCAAACGATGTGAAGACTTCCGGTCTTCGACCACCGTCTTCATCTTCGACTTATCGTCGAATCAGTTATTCAGAATGGGTATAAACCTGGCCATTCCGAATAACCCGCGTATATAATAAACACGTGTTACACAAACACAACATACGCCTCATTCCAATTCAGAATATTCTTTTATTCAAATTTTCACATTCTTAGGGAAAGGTTCCCATTAATTTTATCAAAGATAAATTCTTCTAAATTTATTCTTTAATCTTCCTTTGGATATCATTTCAAACCATATTATGGTTTTCCAAACTAGTCGGGATTTGCGAACCTCACCGAAGTAATTATTTATTTTATTTCCCAATCCCAACCTATTCATCTCATGAAGCAAAACTGGTAATACTTCATATCTAACACCACGGTGTTATCGGTAAAATTAATTACCATTTCACGTTCAAATCTAATTAAAGATTTAACTATCGCTTTGGAGCAAAACAGGTGATACTCCATTCTCGATCACTTTTCAGATTTGATAATTTAAATTACAAATTCACTTTTAATCTAATTAAAGATTCATTAAAACTCCACTTAGTTTTAATATTCTCAAAAATCAATATCCTACCTTTAACTGGGTTAAAGAACCAATGTCATCTAAAACACGATTCACGATAAACCCAAAATCACTTTCTACTGTTAATCGGGTTAAAGAACAGGTGTTATTCAAAACACCGCCCACGATAAACCCAAAATCACTTTCTATTGTTAATCGGGTCAAAGAACAGGTGTTATTCAAAACACCGCTCATGATAAACCCAAAAACCAATTCAAATTCAATTTATTTATTTCAAAAAAATAAATTGATTTTAATTCTAGTTCAAAACTTGTTCATCTCGATAAAAATCTATTTTTATATTTTCAAATATGGAGTTTTCATCCTAGTTCTTTTCAAATCATTTCTTATGATTTTACACTAATTATTGATAGTTTTAATAATTTTATCAAGGCCCGTACAGTCGATTTCCATCAACGGCCATCAAACTGCACTTATAACGACCTTTTCCTAATTTGATTTGGACATAATTCCAAATCCAACCGTTAGATTTCAAATTTCTAATATTCTTAGAAAGCTATTTTCGATACGAACCCAACGGTTCCGGTTTCAGGAGAATCCGACGGTCGGATCTCCCGTAATGTCCATTCGAACTCAATGGTCAAAATTCACGAACTGCCACAGCGCAGCGCGTTCTATTCAGGCCATTATATATATAATATATATATATATTATATATTTCGTCGATTTCCTTTTAAAACGTACTTTATAAATCGTTTTAAATTCGTTTTCGAAACAATTTCAACTTCGTATTCAATTTTGAATCGAAATTGAATATTTCACATCATCGATATACAAGTGATAATATTTTCAAAACGTTATATTTTGAAATCACTTCTTTTTCTATAATTATTTTAAAAACGAATATAATCGATATAAATATCGCTCAATTCAAAATGGCGCATCTCTAATCAATACGGCTTTATATATTTCACTAACTTCATTATTCTGTTCAACAAATGAATATTTATTCTATTCAACACATGAATCTATATTTCTTCTTACTTACAATAAAAGGGTAAATTTTATTGTATAAATATTTTATTCAACACATGAACACACTTTCAACATATGAATTCTCAACACATGAGCATCGCCAACACATGACTATTTATTCCATTCAACACATGAATCTTCTTTTATAATATTCATTATTTCCCAATTGAAATGGGGCCCAATCAATCACCATATAATGTTAATTATATCGATTCCACACAACACATGTATATAAATAGCAACGATAAATAATCAACCATCATCCAAAGTGCACTACACAACTGCATAAGCATTAAATATAAATAATTAACGCTTACACAGTCTGTCGACCAATTGATCGACATACTATTAAATAATTGGGATTAGTGTACGCCAAATATCATCCCAACACCCATGTGGGGTTTCAAATCAACAAACACATATTTTTATTGGTGCAGTTGGGCGATGTGTAAAATTTATCGTCCCAATCATATCCTTCAAATAGGTGTACATAAACAAACCGTCTGGTTTATAGATGAATATTTATTTATTCACATTCACGTTAAAAATTAAATTTTTAACGATAATTAATTTATTCCAACCATCAACATTTTATTATCGATTTCACATCAACATCACAAACAAATTTCACAACACATCAAACAAGCATACAAGCCGTCCATGGTCTATGGACGACGGGTGTCGGGTGCTGCTAAGCACCGTCTACATCCTAGTATATATTTATTAACTAGAAGACAAGATTTACAGTGAGAAGTTCTCACCTTGGGATCCACTACTCCATTTCATTCTGAATTGTCTGAATTCGCTTTTTATTTCTATCCGCCCCATCTCACTTCTTTTCACGCTGTTCATAGTAAAAATCATATTTTTAATATGATGTTCATTTTAAAAAAAACACGTTTTTATAATGGCACTTTAATAAAAATTATATATTTTTACAACGCTATTTCATATATAAAAATCGTATTTTTATATCGTTATAGATATAATAAAAATCGTCTTTTTATAATATCGCTACATATACAAAGATCAAATTTTTACTTCGCTATTCACAAAAAAACTGGATTTTTATTTCGCTACAACTTATGTAAAAATATCGCACTTTTTTATATAAAAATACCGTCTTTTGTTTTTAAAAATTGCATCTTTCTAGTTATAAAAATTACGTCTTCTTAGTTATAAAAATCACTTTGATATATAAATAAAAATCATATCTTTGTATAAGATAAAAATCAAACCTTTGTCACTTTAAAAAAAATCAAAGCTTCCTATTTCATAAAAATCTTATTTTTAACCAATGTTATTCATATCAAAACCTGATTTTTTTTCCTAATTTGATTCTTATAAAAATCTGATTTTATACCACAAGGTAATTCATTTAGAAAAAAAATCGTGTTGCCAATTATTATTTAAATAAATAAAAATAATTAAATAAAGGAAAACTCATAGTTGGATTGGAAAAAGGAGGGAAAGGGCGGCGCAGTCGTTTGAGTTGGCGGAGGAGGCTAATGGCCGTCGCTGGTGGCACTAGGTGGTGGAGCGGACCTGGGCGCGGCTATTTTAGGGTTTGGAGGGTCTCGTCGATCGTAAGGGGGGCTGAGGTGGCGCGAAGGGGAGGCGGGGGGTGTGGCGATCGAGGTGGCGTAGGGTGGCCCGCCTCCGGCGCGCGACGGAGGGTGGGGCGGCGCTCCGCCTCCCTTTTCCTTTTTTTGATTTTGGTTTCTTCTGAAACGAACCGGGGCGGGAGGGTGGGGGTAAGGGCTTAACTGTTGACCGTTGACTTCGGGGGGGGAGATAAAAGGGTATGGGAAAGATTTTATATGTTTATTTATTATTTATTCTAAATTTTGAATTCTATAAAGTACCCTTTCCATTCGAACTCGAAATCGAACCCACCGACTGTCGATCCTAGCTAATTACCCCCATTCCGAACACAATGGGATATGCATCGTATGCCAGTTCGACCATTATGATCAGTTTCCATTGAGTTTAAAATATAAATCTTTATATATTCAATTTAAACGCACATTTCAATTTACTGGGGCCACGTATGAACTCTAAAAATTCCCGAAAAATATTTTCTAGCTTCGTATTGACAATACGGTCCTGACAAAACTAATTTCATCAAATTCTGAGACCGTTTGAAAAATGGTCATTTTCCAGTCGATTAAAATCAACTAAAACTGGTCAAACGCATTTTCTTTTGCCACGCTCACATATTGGTTCGAAATATTACGAATTTTGGAATCTAGTAATAACTTTACATCCCGGATCCAACAAAAGTGGTTTCGTCAAAATCCGAGGTCGTTTGCAAAATTTCCATTTTTAAGGGCCCGAATTCCATAGCGACTATTCTGAATTTTCAACTGGACGTATCTTTTTATCCCCGCTATGAAATTTTGATTTTTTGGATTCGTTGGAAATATATTCTCGATTAGATTCAAATATTTTTGGTTTCACTAAAATCCATTTCATTTTGAATCATGTACATTCATTTGAAATTTGAAATCGAATTATCGTGCTACCGCGCCATTTTTAATTCCTTTTTTAATTATATATAATTATTTATATTCTAACGACGATGCATATAAATATATACGTTCTATTCTATTCAAAATAAATTTCTCATCGATATTATTTAAAATAATTCATTTTAAATATTCAAAATTCATAAAAATTGCCAAAATAAAAATTTTAAATTGGCTCGGATTTTCCGGGTTATTACATTGGGATTGCTATTCTTAACTTTGACAATGTTGTATTTGCACACGATTTGTTGTACACAATTTACAAAACTTGCTGACTTTTTGCATTTGAGTTTGATCACTTATGGATGAGCCTTGATTTGTTGCACTTGTGTGTTCAGGGATACTTGCAGCATGCCTGTGTTGTCAAGCTTTACCTATTCACATCATACTTGATATGTTTGTCCCTTTCTGACCATATTGCCCCTGCACAAAATATATGTGTATATACATGCACATGTATGTGATACATGTATTGTGTATGTGCAGAATATATATATGTGTGTGTGTGTGTATGTTTGTGTGTGTAAGAGAGAGAGAGAGAGCACTAGAGACACCGTCTACCTTATGGTATTTACAGTGAATCATTGTGAATATCACAAGCTATCTAGACACAGATGGATATATATATACACACACAAATCAGATCAAGTCATGAAATATGATGAGAAAAACACCAAAATTATGAGGCAAATAAATTTTAAAATAAAAATTATATCGGTTAGAATTTGAAATTATTTTTATTCCAGATTACTTTTGTGTGTTTCTGTTACAGGTGTGCAGGTGACTGGACTGACTGTGAAGCTGGCTGAAGCAACAGTGATCTGACAGAAGGTAAATATGTCAATGAGTGTTAACGCATGTATAACATAGAGAGAGAATGTATATGTATATATTAGTTTGTACAATCTGAGTAACGAGTGTTGTAGTGAGGAACATTGTAACAAATGTAATTGAAATTGAATGTACTGTATTACAGTGTGATTTACATATAATGGAGTTATAAGTTTGTACGATTCAAATATTGAAATAAAATATTATATTTAAATAAAATACTGTTTGAATATTTAAATTCTTGTGCAGTGTATTTTATTCAAATATAAATATTAATTTCTGTATGTGATGTAGTATAACCGTATAATTGCAAACACATTTATAATATGTGTGTATATATATATATATATATATATGTTTGTTATCATTAAACAAAAATCATATAATTGTTATGTACAACAAGCTCCCCCTTTTGATGATGACAAACATATAATAAGATTTTGAATATAATAAATTTGTTTGATAGTGAGTTGTCGAACTCCCCCTGTATGTATGCTCCCCCAACATCACTCCCCCTAAATATGTGCATAAGTGAAAAAAATCGACTGAAATTTCAGTGCTAAAATATTCACAATATATTCACTCATCGATAAAAATCTTAACCATTCTCCCCTTTTTGTTATCATCAAAAGGATACAGAAAATAAAACAGTGATGAAAAATGAATATAAATATAAAATTAGCTTAAGAGAGAGAATTGTCATCATAAATCTCATTCAACCAAACAAAAATCATAATATTCTAAGAACTAGTGGCAAATTACACATTATAGAATGATGGACTTACAATGAAATTTATAAAAATGAAGAGAGTTTAAAAACACATGATTTCCAATTATTTTCGAATAATATTTTTTTAAATAGCACAAAACAATGATGGATTTGGACAACGATTATAAACTCAATTTAAGTGATGTAATCAAATAATCTCAAATCCCAATAGCTATCAATCAACAAAACATAATATATCATAAAATATTAACACATTTCACAAATTAGAAAATGGATCGATAGGCTGGTTTTTACACACCAAGGACGATTTCATATAAAATTTTATTTACTAAATTCCCTTTTTCTTTTCTTTTTAAAATTTAAGAGTAAACTGACCACGCATAACCAGATCTTAGATTTTTAAATGTGGTCAGTCGCAAATTAAATTATAAGTAATCTCATAACCATGCATGACTAGATCTTGGATTTTTAAATGAGATTAGAGAAACCCTTATGTATAATATATATTTATCATTTTACATTTAAAAAAATCTCCTCAGTATATAAAACCAATATGGATGATAGAAATATGGCAGGTACAGAAATGATTGTGAAATAAATTTCTAAATTAATCATATTATGAAATATGCTCAGCTGTACCGGGATCTTTGAAAATTTTGAATTATCTCTTTTTCGAAAAATAATACAGTCACATTTCCGTCACAAATTTTGAACCTGTAAACTCATTAAGATGATTTTAAAAATATTAAACTCTCCATATTGATATAAATCATGATGGGTGATAGAATGATGATAGAAAAAGAAGATGGTCATGAAATAAGTGCAAATTCAATGATATTATAAAAACTGTTCAAAACATCATGAGATTTAAATATAATTTCCTCTTTTTGTGAAATATATTGTAGTCACAGTTCATCACAATTTAAAAAATCTGATAATAATTTTGATGAATTCTTAATACAGATCAATTTGGTTATTGATTTCAATTTCTGAATAAATAATCAATAAATGTTTTTAAAATTAAAAATCAATTACAAGAGGGGTTTGAAGGATCTATACAAGATGCGAATCAGCATAAAGAATCAAACAAATGAGAGAAAATTCAAAGAATCTGAGGCTGATCTACATGTTATCTCCATTAACGAGGATTTTAATACCACCCCGGTGGCTAGCAAAGGTATCTTTTATCAGGCAAATCTAACAAATATATCCAATCACCAAGCCCAAGCAAGAAAATTAAGTACACAAATTCTATCTATCCGAGCAGCAATCAATATTTACCAAAAACAAGCAGTCATTAAAACATTTTCAAAACGATTTCTTTCATCAGAGCAGCAATACAATGAGTTTCAAAACAATATTTTCAAGGATGAATTCAGATTATTTACATCAGGCCTAAGAGATGATTCATGATCCAAATTTAGAAACAACTTATTTGAAATCGCTTGAAGGGATGTGAAAACTTAAGATTCAAAGAATCGATCACACAAGATTATTAATTTCAATTCGAAGAAGTGTGTGAGATTCAAGATATAAAAAAATCAAATGATTTCAAACAACCAAATATCCAACCCAAATGATCATGAACAAAAATGAATTTCAAGACGCAACATAACGATTCAAGCAGAATGTTATTCAATTCAGAATATCCAAGCCAATCCAAAAAAACCAATGAAATTATCACAACCGAAAATAGTATAGTGCTGCAAAGAGTGTAATTTTTCAAGCCGTTCCAAATGAATTAGAAGAAACTCAAAATAGCAGAGATGTGTGAAATATCATTAATTTTTCAGATCTTCAAAAATTTAGAATTTAAATTAACAATGTTCAAGATATAACAAGAATGCTTAAGCATTGTTATGAATTAGAAAAACTAAATTTCAAAATAATTGCAAGTATTTACAAATTCGAATTCAAGATCTGAAAACCATTAAATCATGAGTGTTTTTTACAAATGAAGCAAATTTCCAGAAGATCGAGAATATTGCAATTTTGAAGCTTAAGAAGTCAAAAAAAATTTATAAATGATATAGCAGTGTCAATATAGATAAGCAAAATCAGAAGAAGGAAAAAAAGAAATGTGGCCGAGACATTACAAATAAGCATAGCATAACCAGAAAAAAATAGAAGGAGGAATATAGTGAAAGAACAAAAACCAAAGAACATAAACAAAAAAATGTGAGTCTAGAGATTAAATATGATTTTCAGTGGATGATATTGATTCTTTAACTCAACAAACTTGGCTAAGGAACTCTGAATAACTCAAAGATGGGGAACAACTTGAATTCTCGACTTTAGGGGATCGAGTGGTCTAAAAAAATTTGTGAAACCACTCTGAAATGTGTTTACGACTTTAGGTACCCAAACCTGTATGTATAACAATCCATTTGAATTTACCCTTGTACCCTTAGGAACCTAAATCTGTTTGAATTTAGTCAAAATCGTTTTATTTTTATTTGGGATCCAAGATTGTTTAAATGGTTTGTTACCAAACAAATTCTCATTTCGTTTATGATTCAAAAATCCTTTGAAATTACTAGAGTTCAAATTATCACGACGAACATTTACAAAGCAATTTGAAGGATTTCTAAAATCATTAGAATTCAGCTTTTCAAATCCATTGATTTTCCTAAAGCCAAGACCACATTTATTACAATAGAAACATTGTTTTGTAACAACATATTCAACGATTTTTCTCCATTACAAAATTTATCCGAAGTTGATTCTAATCATTGAATTTTGAATTTAAGATCACTGTTTTCTTGTATTAAATCTGAACAACGATTATTAGTGATCTTCCTTTCAGCATCATATTATTTCAAAACCAAATTTCCATTTTTAGGTAGTTTAATTTTGGCTTTGGACTCAGAATTTCAAATTCAAAATGTTTTTGCTTTACAAATTCAAGATTTTCAAATTTTTTGAATTTTTCAATCTCACTTTCTAGCTCTTTCAAAATCAAATCAGTTTTCAACAAGCTTTCTTTTTCAGCAATTTCATGTTTGGAATTTTTGATAGCCTTAAAAAATTTAAATTCCTTTTGCAAAAAATTATTTGTACTTTTTAGCTCAATCTCGTTGTCTTTTAAAATCAGAATTTTCTCTTCAAGCTTTTGAATATTTTTATAGGGATGAACGAGATCAATTTTCAATTTCAAACAGTTTTTACAATTTTCAAATTTCCTGACATTTTTAAGTTTTGATTCCAAAGTATTATTTTTGCTGATCAACTCAAGTTTTTTAGATTTCAGAGTTTTGTTTTTCCGTTGGAGTTTATCACCAAATTTAGTTAAATCAGTACACATGTTAACTAAATCTTCATGAGAGAAATTTCCTGTCTCATCATGTGTTGAGTCTCCATCTTTTGATATATCTATATTATCATCTGTAAAACCTGTTACGCACAAAATTAAATCTGATTTGACATTCAGGGGTTTTGAACAGTTGTTGTCTCTTCCATACATCTCGTCGAGAGTTTTCCAGATATCTTGTGCAAATGAGCAATGAAAATAAGATTAAACTGATCAATATTAATGTAAGAATAAATAATAGTGAAAATAAGGGATTGTCCCTAAAAAGATTGCAAATACAAACGGCATCCTCCCCAAATTTTAATTATAAAGAGGGTCCCTATTTTGGTAGTTACGTGTTTTTCAAAGTGAATTATGCGCTGCACTATAAAATAAAAAATCAAAAAATCGTAAATATTCCCAGAAGAAATCTGAAAACTAAAAATTGCATACATGTATGCAATAAAACTCAATTATTGCATACATGTATGCAACAATTCATGCAGCGTTTCTATTAAAATATCTGCATGAATTATTGCATACATGTATGCAAATTTTCTCAATATATGCATGCATGTATGAAAATAAAGATGAAGTAATATGCATGACTACGAATATCTGCTGAAATGTTATAAAGGGTAAAGGCTTATCAATATATGCATATATATATATATATACATACAGTTATTCTGTATAACTACATGCATGTATGAAGAAATGAATAACTGCATATATGTACGTAGATATTGATTTATTGCATCAATAGATGCATTTATTGCACAATTTCTGCGTACATGTATGCATTTATACTGCAGTTTGATGCATAATTGCAATGTATGCATACATATGTGTAGAAATTGTAAAATAAGTGCATCCTTTGATGCAATAAACTGGAGAATCGCTGTTTTTTTGTTTTCGATGCGTTTTTTGATGGTTTTAAAGGATGAATTCGATGACGATTAGTTGTTTTATTTTATTATGAAATTTCGTGATTTTATTATTTTTGGTGATTTTTCGAAAAATAGGCACCAGATTTATATAAAAAGTTAGACTGGGTGTGACTTGAATTTTGAAACTTATTAGGGATGTAAGCCAAACTTACCCTAAATAATATTCATTGCAATGTCATTCATGTCTGCGTCATTACCCTCATTCATAATAATATCCCAATTTTTAATATTAATAGATTTTAAATAGGATTCCATTTCTAATTTCCAATTTTAAAAAATCTGTACCATTGAAAATAGTTGGAATACGACTGGACTAACTCCCGATGAACTGATAACTAGGGAACACCATGACTCTAGAGTTAATGAAATCCCTGGCTCTGATACCACTTGTTGGATCTAGATTAACACTAGAGGGGGTGAATATGGTTTATTAGATTTATATGAGATGTTAAAAATATTACAGCATAGATTACAACAGAGAAAATAAATGCAGGAAATAAATAACGCATATTTTACCCAGCTTCGGCAAACCCTGCCTACTGCTACATTTCCAAGATTTCTACTAGGTATTAAAACAGATCCCACTTAAAAAATCCGTAAACTTGCAAACCCTGCTCTTGTTCTAATCTTAAACTCAAAACCCTAGACTGATCTTTATCCTCAAGATCAGATTTTCCGCATATTACAATCTCGTAACCCGTAAACACTTATAAATCTTATAGCTGGTAAACCCTAATTTTAAGACAAAATAGAAAAACCCTAGTTTTTACAGACAAACTAGAGAACTGTGTAGATCGGTTACAAAAAATAATAAACAATACAATAATAAAATAAAACAAAACAAAAACCCTTAAGCCCTTAATAATAAAACAAGCCAACCCCCTTCGTTTATTTATTTTATTCCCAAAAAAGTTTTGGCCGACCGTATCAAAAATAGGGTTTTTGCTTCCTCGAAATCTCGACTTTGAAATTGTTGGAAAAATTCTTGAAAGCTTCTGATTTCTTGTATCTCTTGGTTGACCAAATTCGTGATGATCTTGTCGAGTGATTTGGAATTTGCAATAGAAAAAACTGTGAGTTTTTCTGAATTATTTTTCTTTGTTTTCTCTCGAATAGTTGCTTTGGAAGTTTTTTCGGCAGATTGCCTATGATGAATTGTGCAGTTTATATAGGGTAAAGAAAACTCTATACCATTCTTCGATTTCAAATATGACTTGTCTGTTTTGCATGTGACTGTTGCGTGATTAACTTGATTTATTACTGCGACTATTGTGGTTGAATTCTTAGAAAGAATGAATTGATTCCCAAAATTTCTTACCAAAATTGTGATTGTATTTCTGAAAACAAATTGTCTGATTTCTTGCCAAATATATTAAGTTGAACCTTTGCCAATTTTAACTCATCCAAATCAGGAAACAAGTTTGCTGGGAATTGATTTTCTTGCCAAGTTTGTTTTCGATTGCTGGAAAACATTCGAACTTGATTTTTGTCAAAAAATGTGCTTGCAAGTTTTCTGGAAATGCACTTGAATTGTTGCCGTGAGTCCACACTTGATTTCTTAAATTCCTGGTAATAATGAAATTGTTCTCTTGCCTAAAAAGTTCTTGCCAAATAATCTTGAATAACTTGCCTGTATATTCTTGCATACAGAATACGAATTATTGCCAAAAATGTACAACTCAATTTTAGTTCGTGCAGATTTTTTTTAATACTATGTAAATCTGAAACATTGATTTTGGCAACAGTTAATTTTCGAAAAATATTTGCTGGAAATTTCTCTTGATCAATTTTCGGAAATTTTTCTTGCACATGTGACGATCATTGATCTTTTCTCCTTTAATATCCAGATTAGTTTGAAGTCAATCTAATTCAGTTGTTTTCACTTGTTCTCCTGAAATTTTATTTTGCAATTGCACCCATGTATACATCATTGTGTGATTGTTTATGAGCCATTTGTGTGTGTTGCTTCACTCCTTTGTATTGCATCACTGGCTTGTTCCATTGTTGCACTTAGTTATGTGATATTGCGTATTTTCTGTTTTGTGCACATCTTTATACTTGCTATCTTGTATGTCTAGTAATACATGTTGAATCTTGGCTTGAATTTGGAAAGTATTGAACTGTTGAGCTTGTACGTGGTTCTGATCTTACTGAAACATATAGCTGCTCCCTTGTGCCTTGGTACGTTTTTAGTCTGTCCTGAATTTGAAAGATGGTCTTGCTTGTAAACATTCTTGACTATGTTGTGTGTACCATTGTTATGCATATTTGGGTCTGGCTCCTCTGCTTGTTCATGAAAGGCTATGCCTGTATTTTTTTGAATTTGAAAGCATGCGCATGTATGGTGTAGTTTCACAATGACTTTTTCCATTTGAATTTCCATGCACTCTTTACTCTGTCATTTGCATGTGCATGAATACATTGCACTGTTATGACAGATTCACTCTGGCTTGACCATACTGTCTAGATTTGGCTTTGTAAATCCCATGCATGCATATATATACAACTATGTATATGTGTGTTTTTCGAACCATTTCTTGGGCTTATACTCAATTCACCAAATGACACTTCATTTATCTGAGTTAGAACCTGGCTTGCATTGAACTTTTTTGCTATGTAGTAGGTTCGACCTTGTTATGTATATATGAACTGCTGTGTTTATGCCCCGCAGCTTGAATCTTGGTGCCCAATTGTTGTTGCTGTGTTTTTGTCCATTCCTTGGGCTTTCTATTCTCAGCTTTGACAATGTTGTATTTGCACACGATTTGCGGTACATAATTTTTAAAACTTGCTAAGTTGTTGCATTTGAGTTTTCTCACTTATGGCTGAGCCTTGATTTGTTGCACTTGTGTGTTCATGGATACTTGCAGCATGCCTGTGTTGTCAAGCTTCACCTGATCACATCACACTTGATAAATTTGTCCCTTTCTAACCATATTACCCCTGCACAAAATATATGTGTATATACATACACATGTATGTTTATACATGTATTGTGTATGTGCATAATATGTATATGTGTGTGTGTGTGTGAGAGAGAGCACTAGAGACACTATCTACCTTTTGGCATTTACGGTGAATCACTGTTAATACCACAAGATGTCTAGACACAGATGGATATATATACAAATCAGATCAAGTCGTGAAATATGATGAGAAACAAACCAAAATTCTGAAGCAAATAAATTTTAAAATAAAAATTATATCTTCTAGAAGTTGATTTTGTTTTCAGAATACTTTGTGTGTTTCTGTGAAAGGTGCGCAGGAGACTGGACTGACTGTGAAGCAGGCTGAAGCAACAGTGATCTGACAGAAGATAAATATGTCATTTAGTTTCAATGTATATATAACAAAGAGAGTTAATGTATATGTAAATATGAGTTTGTACAATCTGAGTGCTAAGTGTTGTAGTGTGAACAATGTAACAAATGTAATTGAGACTGAATATACATATAATGGAGTTATAAGTTTGTACGATCCAAATATTAAAATAAAATATTATATTTAAATTAAATACTATTTGAATATTAAAATTATTGTGTAGTGTATTTTATTCATATATAAATATTAATTTATGTATGTGATGTAGTATAACCGTACAATTGCAAACACATTTATAATATATATATATGTTTTCATTAAACAAAATCATATAATTGTTATATACAACATACACGGGATGGTATTGTAGTATTCATAATTTCGTCGGTAAAAGGGCCCACCCTTTCATTGTCGTTAACCCTCTCATCTAGGGTTCTCTTTCCTTTACTCCCAATCATGTTTTTGACAACTTTATTTGTTATGTTTTTGAGGCAAGCTTCTGTATTATCATAGTCTAACCTCTTGGGACAGTACCTTTTGATAGTAGAGCTTACGTACCGATCCTGGCTGTATTGATTTCGCTGATGATCTACATCTAACAAATGAGATCTCTTCTTTTTGGAGGAGGCCGCCTTGAATTTTTCTTTTCCCTTGGACTGTTGGACGAGAGCATTTCTTTTGGGAGATTCAACTACCTCCCTTTGACTTGGTCTGGTGTTCCTTGAAGACTTTTGCATATGAACAGCTTGTAGGCGAGTTTGCAGTTCGAGGACCTGTTGCTCCAGAGCCTTTAGTTTGATATAATTTTCTTTCGCGACATTCGGGTTTGGAGGTTATATTGGATTAGAGGTTCCACCCAATTCAGTGGTGTTCAAGTTGAGTGTCAGAGTTACGTTCTCCTCAAGGGTAACACCAAGAGCTTGTTCTTTATTTAGGGCTTTTAATCTCTTTGATTTCATCTTTCCCTGCTATTAAGCAATAAGTTCACCAAATTAATTTATAATTAAATAAGATAATCGAAGGTTTAGGCCCTCCTTCTAGCACCAAAATATCAACGATAAAAACCATCAACATCCAATTTGAGGATTAACAATGTATATGATAAAGTTTAGAGGGCACTTGAGCATAACTTAGCCTCACCAAGTTTAGCCTATTCTGCCATTTCCTAGATATCAAGACCCTTAGTTCGAAGATTAGTTACTCTTCCTTCAACAGGTGAGTTTCACTCTTACGAAATTTAAGATCAACGGTTACCTTATGATAAGGGCATTATAAGCTTACAAAAGGTCGAGTACTTGTTACAACAGTGATCCCTAGATTCAGGATAAAATAATATACAATGTGTAGAGAAGAAACAAACAAATATGCCACAACATTTGGGTTTGGTGACATATTGTAGCTCCTAATGACCAAGATGATACTTTCTCATCGATCCTACATACAAAAAGCCATGGTTATGTCAGTTATCGCGTCATAAGGCTATAATAAGTCTTTTAGAATGTCGTGTTATATTAGGCTTATTGTGAGAGGGTTGAAGCACATATAAATATCATAAGGAAGAATTCATTAATTTCACTCAATGATTTCCCTTTTTTGAATGTGTTTGTACTAAAATCCCCCATGAAAGAGGTTAATGATAACTCCCTATTCAATCAATATTGACACAACATGCTTATAAAATTGAGAGAGGTTTAAGTCTCAATTTCCCTTTCCATTTATTACTAATGTATTACAATTATTGTTAAAATCCCCAATTTTATTTAGAAATTAGGGTTTGCTCTCCAATAAAGAATACAAGATTATGGAATAAGAAAAAGATACTAAAAATGTGACCCTTAGGGTATTATTTATAGACAATTTGGACCCCCTTTTGGGAATGATTATGTTGGAAGCCCACTTTGTGTTTATGCTTCCGATGTCGACCCGCTTTTGTGGCATTCGGTGCTAGTTTCTGGGTATCGGCCTTCCTGGCTTCGGAATCTTTTTATTTTTGCTTTGGTTCTTTGATTTAGGCCATGATTATCCGGTATCGGCCTTTCTTCAAGAGCTGCTTCAATACTCTTTTCTTTGTAATCCTGGTTTGCTTTCGGTATAGCTATCAAGCCTCTTGGTAGAGATAGCGCTTTTACTTGCTTTTCTGCTCTGTTGTTAATTCTTTTCCTCCATTGCTCTTGGTATCATGCTCTGATGCTTGGATTTGTCTTTTCTCAATAGTACTGATAGTAAAGTGACCGGTACCGATAGCACTTTATTTCTTCTTATGTTGGTTATCGGCTTTATTTCTCCTTTGATGGCTCTGCACTTCCGGTATCAGATTGTATACCTTGGGCTTTCTTCCATTGTTTGCTTTCGGTACATAGCATTGCTTTTAATCTTGCTTCTTTGGTATCAACTGTAACGACCTGAATTCCGTACCCTTTGAGTTGACAAATCATACCACACGTCCAACCCAAATTGCACAGAAATACGAATCATTATTAGAAAGAAATTAGAGGATGAGAAATAGAAAGAAAGAAAAGTTGGAATAGAAGAAAAACGAAGATCACAAACTCACAGCGGAACGAATAAAATATATTATATAACATAACTTTTGAAAAACACAAATCAGTATTCGTACATACATACCATCATCAGAGCACAACAGCTATCTCTAGAACAGTTATAAACACCTGCTTCCAGATACCACATAGTACGCAGTGGAAAATATGATAGTCTATAGCTACTGGTGAAGCCTTCAACTCCTCCAAGTGAATCTGTAAAATCCCGACTACTTGACTGCCCGTACTAATTTGGGCACCCAAGAGTTTAGGGAAAAACAAAATAAACTCTGGGTCAGTCATAGGACTGGTGTGAGTAAACTCCAACCATTTGTTTAACTTTCAAAATCCTTTCGAAAGAAATGGTAATCGTAAGACCGATCCACACATAAACACGGATGATTTTACCTTACGATAACCAAAAATGTTTTTGATATCAAATCCAGTGATATTATAATAATGTCTACATCAAATAAATAGAATCTAGCGAAACACTTGCATCTCACGCTCTATATATAATATAAAATCAAAAACCGCAGGGCCCTTATTGGAGATTGGATTTCCAACATGACAAGGTATGGGACCACCTTCCGATAGTGTATCTCTAGAGACGAATACACTAGGTTCAACAAGAACGTCTTGCAACCCGGCCCTCACATGACCGACCACTCATTTCGCTTGAGTGTATCGAATGTATATCACCAACGGTTGGGATCAACAACCGTTTCCCAAAAGGGGCAGCACCGATAGATTAAGAACAAATGGAATTTCTCTAGATAGGTGATTATACATCCTAATGGGAGCGACCCACATAGCCAAGCTGCCTGCCCGATTTTTGTCAAATTCCGGGTTGCGAGGCTTGAGGTTTGAATTATCTTCCAGGACATCTGGTTACCATTCACTTTGAATTCCACATCGTCGGATCCATTGGAAATTATCAATTGGTTCCCACAAAAATACTCAGATTGTTAGGCTAAAGAAGTTTCCCTTCTTTGCCACTAACTTCGTACGTTTGAATGAATCAACGTACGTAATCCCTTTGGAAATACTCTGTCAGACACTTGTCCATATAAGTTGTCCTGGGTCTGGACAACTGAAGGCACCGTTATATTAATCATCTTGGGCAATTTCTACCTAGGTTTAACGGAACAGCCCTTGCATTTTACTCCGTCTTCAAGTCAATCTTCAGCATAAATTGATTCATAACGCTTATATCAATACGGAGTAGTTTTCAGATATTAAATCTGATCCCGGTCTCTCCGTATTGACAACGGAGGTATAAAATAAATCAAAGCTTTGATAGTCGGTGATTTAACTATCAAAGAAACATCCATACAATCAACGGTCCTATTTCCCATTTGGAAATCCTACCGATCAAGCATCAAACAACAATGGGCCCCTTTTTAATTTAATTTCTTATTTGATTATTATTTCCAATTCCCTTTTCTTAATTCCTCATTTTATTTGGGGAAAAACATTTTAAATTCTTTAAATTAACGCGACGTTATAAAACATCGTTATAATAACTCCAACCACTAATCATTTATTAGCTAACTATATTGCTAACCAAGTTTCACCATTGAACCTTAACCATTCCTCCATCGATCATAAAGTTAATTAAGTTGGGGTATAATTACCTCTTAGACCTTAATTGAACAACATTCTCGACTTTGAAATAGTCCAAACTCACGACCTTAAACAAAACATTACTTACACGACTCTTAGATTCAATCTAAGAGTACCCTTCCTTTTACGGAAAGCATTGATTATAATGGCAGCGTTATAATTGTTGTTTCCAATTGTTTCATTTATAGAACATTACCTTTAACAGCAGCGTTACAATCGCTGTCTAGAATGATAGAACATTTATTATAGCAATAGCGTTAAGATCGTTGTTTAGATTTACAACACATTTATTATAACAGCAGCGTTAGAAATTGCTGTTTAGATTTATAAAACATGTATTATAACAACAGAGTTATAATCGCTGTTTTGAATAAAGTACCGTGTGCGACGCACACGCTCCCATCGTTCATTTTTAAAAGATAGTCAAAATGTCCTGATGCAGACATATACCATTCTGTTTGTCGAAACCCATAAGATAAAGGGTTTATAAGAATAAAAATCGCTTTCCACCATCTTTACAACAAAACTCTTTCTTTGGATTTTATTTCAAAAATCCATTTATCGATGTTTAACACAAGCTATCTCATGTGTTTTCCTTAGCGTTTATAATCTTTATTTCAATTTGCAGTGCTTTGCTAAATTCAATTAAAGTCCTCACTTTGGTTTTAAAAACCTCATTTAAATCTTTGCATTTACCGACAAATCCCATTTACAAATCTCATTTAAAAACTCAGATTACAAATCCCTTTATGAAACTCTTATCACCTCCTTGATCAAATTATAATGCCACTAAATCATTTCTTAATTGAATCTCCAATTTAACCCATTGTTTTAAGTATTATTAATTAAAATAACAATTAACCTTATTATTAACTATATTAAATATAGTTAACTTTGTTATTAACTAAAAATAGTATAATTATTACTTTTAAAAGCTTAAATGATTAACTTTATTGACACTAACCAATTCGATAATTACTTTAATTACAGTTAATCGAAGATTAACTAATATTTAACTCAAATTAATTTCAAATATTGGTTTCAAAACCATTTTTCCATATAAATTCAAAACTTTGAACTTATATTTCAATTCTTCCAAAAATACTTCACTTAATTTATAAACATACTTATAATTCACCTCTTGTTTATCCATTTAAAACAAGTGCTTATTTCTAGTTAATTGGAAATCAAATTCCTATATTGGAAATAAATTCCCTTTTTAAAACTCAAATTTTATTTTCTATATCCTAAAATATTTTACGGTATTTAAATACCAAAATTTATGGGCCCAGTGTAATTCAACCACAGCAAAATCAATAAACAGCTATATATCATGTCATATATCACAATAAATAAAACAGTAAATAAAATGTTGAGGAATCCAGTTGGATCCCTCCAACCTATTTCCCTACATCCACAGATGTTAATCAATGTAAACAACATCAGTTTTAATTCCAATATAAGGTATTGGAATAAACAGAATCAATATTCAATCAGCGATCAAATATATTTAACTACTCAACCATTCAACCAATTCATCAACCATCCATAAAATCAACCAACACACCATACAAAAATAAAATATAAAAAAGCTAGAGTTAGCGAGTTTACTCACCTTGGTTTTGCAGTTGACGGTTCTGCATTGGTTTCGTTTACGATCAAACATATGTTTGATTTTGTCATAAAATATTGGTGGCTCTGTTCTCAGTGAAACGCTGTGATTCCAATGGGACTGATTTCGTTCGATTCTGTTAACAAATGATCAAACTATAATCATTATAACTATATTTTAAATAAATTAATTATTTTCCTTAATTAAATAAATATTAACCAAACTGCGTTTTATATTCTTTTAAAATAGACCGATTATAATTTATGTCCTAACTGGTGTGTTCCAAATTGTACACAAATTTAATAAATTAATTTACTTCCTAATTACTATTAAATTTCCTTAATGATAGTTAAGCATATAATACCTTCCTTCTTTATTTCTTGCTACAACGCCTTATTGGGATAACCACACTTTTCATCAATCCTCCCATTTCTCTCTCCTGTAACTCCCACTCTTCATCACAGTGACTTTCATTGGCTTCTCTCCCTCCACACTCACTCACGTCCACCGCAACCATTTCCATTGGCTACACCATTCTGAGCTCCTAATGCCTTTTAACCCATTCATGGCGCATCTACCCATCCCCTTCCCGAACTCAATCCTCCATGAAAACACCCTACGTCAGTTCCATTAAACCCCCTGTCGGAAACGCTATCACCCCACATGCTTGGGTTAAGCTCGCATGCCTAACGAGACATGTGTCTTCTGCATGTACAGTGACCGTGCGTCACTTCTTGACTCCTAATCCCTCCAAATCACCATGCAAGCACCTTCTCCCAGTTCAAAGAATCCATCCGCACCTCACTCCCATCCTCCATCCATTTGAAATAGTACGCACGCATGTACCAGGTCTGAGTTTTCTTCTTCACGCACCGCTAGTCCCCACGTTTATCCCCTCGACAGTCGCAGCATCCCAACCGAATGAACAGCTTCCTCCCATGCGTTGGCTTATCAGCACCCTTCAGTTCTTATATTATAAAGTTTTTTTTCATTTGTTGGATGCCATTCTTCTTTGCGTTGGAAGAGGAATCGGAAGCGCATTTTTGGATTTTAGCTTTCTGAGAGGAGGAGAGGAATATGAGTGTTTACCCAGATGTGAATGGGAATAAGAGAACAAGGAAGGCTTATACACTGTTTTCGAATGGGAGAACGGTAATGAACAGATGGGTTTTGTTTTCGAGAATGAGGAAGATATATGCCAATATTTAATAGAGGAGAAATTTTGGGAAGCAAGGCATCCGATAGCTTGAGCGGCACGACAGTAGCAATCGCTTGGGAAGCACGAAAATCAAACAACTTGCGGGTCACGGTTTTCAAGTGGCTTGGTATGCACGCACATGTGGTATATGTTCGAGAGCACGTCGCTGGAGAAAATAGAGCACGAGAAATGATGGGATCTGGGGCTTAGGGATTCCATCTATGTTGATATATAGGAAGAGGATATATTTTTATATTTGAATATTTTATTGAATTAAATGAATTAATGCTTATCTCCGTTTCTTATTCAACATTTTAATTTTGTATGACTATATCTGAACTGCAACAGACAGAAATAAGAGTATGGTCGTGTCCAGCGAGGTACCACGTTCCCAAAAATACAATAATACCGGTAGTTTAACTTATATTATGAAACCCCAAAATATTGATATAGGGTGCAAAATACTCCAAATAAAAAGTTGCGTATTTAATTAATTAAAAATTACAGAAAAATTCTAAAAATTAAATTATAACTACGCCTCAAAAGAACCTTGTCCAAATTCAAGACCGATATTTAAATATATTTGAATAACCGTTATGGCATACATACGATTCCACACCGACTTTCTGAAAATTTGATTTGGACATAATTCACAATATATAAAACGAAATCTCGATTTTTCACATTGGTTGGAAAGATATTTTCAAACAGATTCAAATATTTCTGGTTTCGCTAAAATCCGATTTATTTTGAATCATGTACATTCATTGGAAATTTGAAATTGAATTTTCAAACTACCGCGCCATTTTGAACTCGTTTTAATTATACTATAAATTATACATCTAAATATCGTTTTATTAAATAAATTCCTATATATAATTTAAATCAAATATTTAAAACAAATTTAAATATTCAGAATTCAACGACTGAAAATCTGGGTCATTACATTAACATTGAACTTCTGATTCCTTCCCGCAGGTACCAGAATTGGATCAACTACCTTTTTCCTTTTATATCGACATCAAGCCAACTGTTCCCAACATGTTGGTGTCGATGTCATGCTTTCTTCCTCCTTTTGTTAGTGTCGGTGCCGAGCATTGTGACCTCCTGTTGATGCTGATAGCTCTCCAACTTTAGTATCGGCTCTTGTGCGATGCCCCTTCACCTCAACTTGGTTCCAGTGTCAAATTCTAGTAGTAACCACCGCCTTGAATTTTTATTTTCCCTCGCATTGTTGGATGAGAGAATTTCTTCTTGGAGATTCGACTTCCTCCTTTTGGATTGGTCTAGTGTTCCTCGAAGACTTTTGCACCTGAGCAACTTGTAGGAGAGTCTACATTTCAAGGACCTGTTTCTCCAGAGCCTTTAGTTTGATAGCATTTTCTTCCACGACATTCGGGTTTGGAGGTTGTGCTGGATTAGAGGTTCCACCTATTTCAATGGTGTTTAAGTTGAGTGTCGGAGTTACGTTCTCTTGGAGGGTAACATCAAGAACTGGTTCTTTATTTAGGGCCTCCAATCTTTTTGATTTCATCCTTCCCTGCCATTAAAAAATTAGTTCAACAAATTAATCATAATTGAATAAGAGAACCGATGGTTCTGGCCTTCCTTCTAGCACAAAAATATTAATAATAAAAACTGTCAACACCCAATTTGAGGATTGACAATGCATGCATGATGAAAATTTGGGAGGGTGGTCGATCTAGAGGGCACATGAGGATAACTTAGTCTCACCAAGCTCAGCCTAATATGTCGTTTCTTAGATATCAAGACCTTAAGTTCGAAGATTAGTTACTCTTCCTTCGAGTGGTAAGTATCATGCTTACGAAACTTAAGGATCAACAGTTACCTTGGGATAAGGGCATTATAAGCTTATAGAAGGTAGTAGACCTTGTTACAACAGTGATCCCCGGATTCAAGATAGAATAATATACATTGTGTTGAGAAGAAACATGCTAATATACCACAACAGTTAGGTTTAGTGACCTATTATAGCTCTTAATGATTAAGATGATACTTTCACATCGATCCAGCCTACGAAAGGCCTTGGTTTTTTCAGTTATCACATCATAAGGCTACAATAGATCTTTTAGAATGTTGTGCTGTGTTAGGCTTATTGTGAGAAAGCACATATATGTTTCGTAAGGAAGAATTCATTGATTTCACTCAATGACTTCCCCTTTTGAATGCGACTATGCTCAAGCCTCTCTAGAAAGAGGTTAGTGATAATTCCATGTTAAATCAATATGGACAAAAAATGATTATAGAATCGAGAGTAATTTAAATCTCGATTTTCCATTTCCATTTATTATGAAAGTATTACAATTGTTGTGGAAATCCCCAGTTTGATTTAGAAATTAGGGTTTGTTCTCTTATAAAAGAATACAAGATTGTGGAATGAGACAAAGACCCCTAAAATGTGACCCATAGGGTCTTATTTATGCTTCAATCCTACTTTCAATATCGCATTAATGCTTCAATCTTGCTTCCTTGGTGTCTCCTTTGGGCCTCTGCTTCCTCTCCATTCGTACTGAAACTGGATCTGTCTTCTCCCGTTAGTATCGACAGCAAGCCAATTGTTCCCAACACGTGGTGTCGATAGCATGCTTTCTTCCTCCCTACCTTGGTATCGACACCAATCATTATGACCTCCTGTTGATGATGATAGTGTTCCTGCTTTGATACTAGCTCTGCTTTCGTGGCTCCTGCTTTAGTATCTACTCCTTCGCGATACCCCTTCACCTTAACTTGGTTCCAGTATTGAATTACAGTAGTAACGCCAACATAGCAATCTTTATCATTGTCCATTTAACAATTGCCTCACTACTACAAAAGTGGGCATATTCGACACTAGTTTTATGTGGCCGAAGATCAAAAAAGCATTGTCGTAGGCCCTTTTTCCAAATAGGTAACACCAAAAGGGTGTGGCATCCGCGGCCGTTGCATTAGCCCTCTAATGCAACGCTTTTTCCCATCTACGGCCACAGAAAGAAAGTGTTGCATTATAACCCTATTGCAACAGTATATGCAAGTAATGCAACAACATAGAGCGTTGCCTTAAACAGAATCCAGAGCCTGGATTCCAGCTCATGGTAGTGAGGTCTACATGAACTTTCCAGTCAACTGCCAATGTGTCACATGTCACGTCAGCACTCCATGTCACCTGCACATGTGTAACATGCCACGTCAGCTCTCAATGTCAGCTGCCCACGTGTCATATGCCACATCAGCTGTAGGGTCCACTTGACATGTGGAATTAATATTATTTTAGTTAATGCAACACCACTGCATTATGTAATGCAACACTGTTATCTTGAAATGCAACATCAAAAAAAAAAACGCAATAGCAGAAGAAGATAAATTCTACATTAAAAGAAAGCAAATACAACGCTTTAATTAAAAATATTGCAATACAAGTTTTGTACATAAAAGAAACCCATCCAAAACATACGTTCCAAGTAAACATAAAAAGAACCACCACAGCATACGAAGAGAAAAAGCAATGACTTATGTATTATCCAAATATCAAAACTTAAAAATCAGCTACGTTATGCATCCGTCCATTTTCTTCATTGTATAGAGTAAGCTCGAACTACTTCAAGAATAGGTGCATGGCATAATGGACATTTTCCTCCATTCCTGACCAACTCATTAGCACATTTTGAACATGTACACATGTGTCCACATCTGCAAAATGTATTAACCGTTTATATATATGTAAATATATATATATATATATATATATATATATGCGAATCGTATATATGTAGTAATCTAATTGCAATAGGAAATATATATGTATGTACTTATACAAGAGGGCATCGATGTGAGTATCACAGCAAATACAGCATGTCCCTTTCCTCACTTGACTCCATTTGGACCCATCATCCGAGAAGTCATCAACCATATCTAACATAATAATATGTCACGTCATTTACATCAAACTTGGAAAGAACAAAGTCACGTGAACCAACTAAGCATCCATACATAGAACCGTGGTTGGTCCAGTTCATGACATCTAGATATATCAAATGCAATTCACCATATTTTGACTTCATGTGTTAAAATCTATCTATTAACTCAGTAGTGCTGAAGTAGACTGTAGACTAAGAGAAAATATTAAAGCAGGAAATTGTAGACTTAGGTATTGCAATTTTCCATTTATGTAAAGCAATGATTTGCTTAGAAATCTAGAGACATGGGGAGAACACAACATTATCAACCATCAAGAGAAGGCAACAAATTCTTGCATTCTGGAGATGGTTGTGCAAATTGCATTTAGACAAGTTTCAATCAATTTTTCTGCCTTAAATTATGACTTTTCTTAAATGTATTAAGATGAAGTTTGCGCTTATCATTAAGATAACTGCGCTGATGATGTTTTAAAACTTATATTCCATTGTTTACAATGTCAAGCTATGTGATGGGCTCAGTGCCCATTGTTTACAATGTCAAGTCATTGGTGCAACCTTTCAAAGTAAAACAAATTATATATTTTTTTAGTTTAAGTACCGATTTACATAACCATGTGCTGATATGCATCCAGACATCAGAACTTGTAAAACATGTGTAATAAAAGAAAACCAAATTTTATCAACTTCAACTCCACGATGGAAATTTATTTGTCAGGTGCTACAATTAACTTAGCGTTCATTTTACATTACTTTCCAGTTTGCGCTTTTCTCACTCACAAGCCAACAAATTTTGAATAAGATTTCGAGTGATCAGTCAAATAGTATTGATTACGATAAGGACTTTTGTTCATTGTTTGTAAACTATAGGAAAAAATACCTTGGACTAAAGAATAAGAAGTGAATCAGTTTCCAGTCGATTGAGTGGATAGGCGAATTTAGTTGGGAGTAGATTGAGAGGAAATGCAAAGGCGAAAAAGTTAGCAGCGTTGACGAGTGGGATGTTAACGACGACATGAGGGAAAACATGAATCCGAATAGGTAGGGTTTATGAGGGGGTAAAAAAGGAACGGAAGAGCGGTGTACAGGAAGAAAGAATTTGAGAAGGAGACGGTTGAGTTTTATGTAATTTGGGGAATGCTTGTGAGCCTTGCAATCAGAACTTAGTAATTATAGTATGGTGTTTGTGTGTGTGTGTATATATATATATTTATAATTTTCAATATATATATATATGTATATATATCATACTCATTTACCTATTTACTAAAAGCCATGTGTCGGTGATTATATTTAGCTATGTACCATCAATATACTAAATCGCATGTCGGCATAGATATTTTGTAATAGATCAGTATTTGCTTAGTTCCATATGTCAGAAATTTAATATATAACAATGAGTCTACTACTTTATAATATGTATCATTAGATGGTGGTACTAGTTTATCACTCGCCAACATCCATTTTGTTGCGGAAGTGAACTAGATTGACCACTATCTACCTTAGGGCCTGATCGTAGTGGTCACAACCGAGATCTATCATACAAATGACGTGTGTCAAGGTCAGAAGCGTGTCCGCGTCAGCCAAGTATCGACAATCAATGGTATTTATATAGCTTTGTGTCTGTACCATTTATCCCCTCGCATCACTTAGGCCAGTAGTCTGTTACCATTAAGGGAGAATATGTAACCATAGCCAAAATGAAAAGTGTAGTCTTATTGCATGTTTTTGACATGCGGTGGATAAGAGCCATGATGTCCATCGAGGTAACCAAAAGACCATGAGAGGAAATCTGGGTGGATATGTGCATCATGTTTGCCAGATCAAAGGGTAGTATCCTAGAGTCGATGTGTCCATCAGTCCCATATTCTAGTTTTTGCATCATGTATAGTCAAGAACAAGTTTATATCAGAGATTTTTTAATCATTTGTGATTCAATTTTCATATTACATCCCTCATTAAGGTGTGTAGCTCTTTTTAGTGATTTTGTTTATCAATATTTTATTTTATTGATATGAAGGATATTTTAGAGATTTAGTAACATATGGACTTAATTGATTATTATTAGTCCAACTATAAATCGTTATATCTCATTAGAGATGATTTGGAAATTTAAATGATAATTACTTGTTTTATAAGATTTATTCATCTACGATGATTTTATGATTTCCATTTTGATGGATTTTACGAGTGATGGTATTTTAACCAGATTGGGTTGGGATTTCCTTGTGTTACTATTATTCGGTACACACTACACACATATGTTATTTACATTGGATTTAGATATAATCTAACCCGTTTATTATTTAGACAGTACTCAAGTTAGTCCGACTAACATTTTATATTATGTGGATTTCGATGTATATTAAGCATATTGTGACGGCCCGCCCCACACCAACCGACATTTACTCCAAAGGTGCGCTGTACACATGTCCAGTTAGCATGGAACGGGTCGTCAGAAGGAAAAGGAAGAAGGAAATGAACTAACAAGGAACCTGTAGAACGTCTCACAGCGCATAGAACAAAATATAATAATAACATATTTGACATAAAACAGGAGAGATAGTGCATAAGCTGAAAACCAAAACTAAACATCATAGCAGCGGAAATCCAAAATACAGCTTATTACAACTTTCAAACTGTCTCAAAGCAAAAGCAAGATAAAGGAGGTACACTACTAATGCCCAAGTAGCGACCACCAACGACACAGGGAGAATGTGTATATATATCATACGTGGAAGCCTCCTGCCCGCCTCCGAATCAGCTACTCGCGCACCACCGGCTAACCTGTCTCTAGTCTGCTCGTGTGAGCACCCAGAGTAATAAGAGGAGACATAAAACTCTGGGTCAGACATAAAGCCTGGTATGAGCGATAAGCATCTAAAGTGAACAATAACAGGTAGACTAAAACATACCTGAACCTGGACCTGCAACCAAAGAGTTAGCACTACATACTGTACAACACTCTAAGGTGCCATATCAAACAGTATAAAGATACGGAGGTGGGGGTGTGCATGTCATAGTGATGGCAAACAATCAACCATAACAACCATCCTCACATCTCTCACTCGGTGCGTAAAGCATACGATATTCACCACTTCGATCACCCCTCCTTGCCACGATCACTTTGCCCCATGAAGTCATAAATGGCTTCACTGCACTGATAACGTAGCCACTAATCCTTTGCTATGTCCACTTGCCCCATGGAGTTATTCACCCCATCTGCGCTGGCTCATAGCCTTACTAATCCTTACTATGTCCACTTGCCCCATGGAGTTATTCACCCCATCTGCACTGGCTCATAGTCTTAACAATCCTTTACTATGTCCACATGCCCTATGGAGTTATTCACCCCATCTGTGCTGGCTCATAGTCTTACTATGCATCACTTTGCCCCTCAAGTCATAATGACTCTACTGCACTGATAACATAGTCTTGCTACCATCACCTTGCCCCTCGAGTCGCAATGACTCTACTGCACTGATAAGTAGCCCATCATCCATTTTTAGTGGTGAATCGAAGTTATGAACGTCGACAACTCCTTAGCTCACGTCCCGCAGCAAAGTCCAACCATGAAGTGAACTCATCGGTTCCCAACTGGATCCTGAGCTCTAGTTTCCCATATTGGACTACCTTTGCATCTCAGGTTACTGGTCAATACTGGGTCGGGTCGGGTTCCTCCTCAAGCCGTCGGTTCAGGTCGGGTGTCCTCCATCGGTTCGGGCGGGTCTTCTTCTGGTACGGTTCGGGTCGAGTCCACTCCATCGCGTCGGTTCGGGTCGGGTGTCTCACTTCGGTTCGGGTCGGGTGCCATCTCCTATCCAATTCGTGCTTCCGCTCCGATCCGCTCCCTCATTCTTCACGTGCTCCGATCCGATCCCTCCTTTATTCGATCCGATCCCTTCTCCTTTATCCGATCCGATCCCAGTTCAGTTAGCGTGGCCTTCCTTTTTGCCAATTTTCCCAAGTGTCAGGTTCCGATCGAATCCCTTGCCCAGTTCAACATATCCGATCCGAGCCCTCATATCCGATCCGATCCTGCACTGTTTCCTGCAGCTTTTCCAGCAAGTGTTTACGCCATTCGACGACGTTTTCGACCATTCTAACTATTGAAATCAATCACAAAGCATATCATACAGTCATAGCAACATGCATAATCAACCACAAACATCAAAACATCAATATGATAGGTTAAAATGGATCAAACATACCCAAAATCCCATATTTCCCCTTAAGCATGTTTAGGTGAAACTAATGATAGGATTAGCAAAACTTAACCATATTAACCCAAATTCATATCAGAGGTCTAAAACATCATTTAAGAATTTATAAACATTTTTCCAGAATTTTATCATGCTTAAATTCGCTAATTAACACTAATTACCCTTAACTAGCCATAATTAGTGTAAAACTATGCAAATCACTTACCTTAGCCACAAATAAACTAAGATCTGAAATAAATCTCTGATTTGATGTGAATCCCAATGCGAAACAGCAGATCCAATGTTGCTTTGGTGTAGATCTTCCTTGATTAGAGGTTACTAAGCCAAATCCTTGACCAAAAGGTGATTTGGAGGTGATTTAGAGGTTAGAGGCCATTTTAGGGTTCCTTGGTGATAAGTGGAGGCTAGAAAACTGAAATGGAATGATGCTCTATCTCATTTCAGCCTTCCCATAACCCTAATCCCGAAATGGGTTATGGGCCTACTCACTAATCACCCGATTTAGCCCGGTTAAGCAGTTTTTCACCCTCCAAACCATATTTCAGCCATATCTCCCAAACGTTAAGTCCGTTTGGCTATTATGACCACTCTACGGAAAGGTAAACCATCAAACGAATCTAATGGAAGTGGTTTCAGGTCAAAATTCCTTTCAAATCAAAAGTTATGGCCAAAACAAGATCAAGTAGGGGCAAAATGGTCATTTAAAAATCGACAAAAATCATAAGCATGGGAAATGACTCTATTGGATGTTTCCCAAAGTTACATGACCATACGACTTCATACGGGAAAGAAATAAATATTCTACGATCCCCCGATGCGTAGAATGCGGGTCGTTACACTCTCCCCCCCTTAAGAAATTTCGCCCTCGAAATTCCCTAATCAAAACACACACAAAGGTCCCGCATGCCTATCAATCATAAAACAACAATCAAACATGCAAACAAGCAAAACAAGTCTACCCTAGCATGCAGAAAACTAAATTGCAAAGTAAATCTCACCAGGCAAAGAGTTCTAGATATGCCTTCCTAAAGTCCTCCTCTGTCTCCCAAGTACAATCATTCTCGTCCTCGCCCCACTGAACCTTGACTAGCTTCACCGCCTTCCTTCGAAGTTGCTTCGTATCGTGTCCCACAATACAAATCGGCTTGCGGTTCCCAACCGCCTCGGGTTCTACTTCGAAGTCCTCTAACTGATCAGGTGAAATAGTCATATCTGAGTCGTGAACGAACTTCCTTAGTTGGGAAACATGAAATACATTGTGAACTCCCGCCATCTTCTCTGGTAAGCCAACTCTATACGCCAAATTCCTGACTAGTTCAAGAACAGGGAATGGGCCAACAAATCTTAGTGCCAACTTGCCTCTCCTGCCAAATCGAATCACGCTCTTTAACGGAGAGATCTTGACAAACACCAAGTCACCAACGGAGAATTTCAAGTCTCTTCTCCTCTTATCAGCATAACTCTTCTGCCTATCTTGGGCAGCCTTCATTCGTTGCTGAATGATCTTAATCTTATCCGAAGTTTCTCTCACCACATCTGGTCCAAGCACAAACTTCTCGCCAGTCTCTATCCAACATGATGGTGAGTTGCACGGTCTTCCGTACAAAGCTTCATATGGAGCCATACCGATACTGGATTGGTAGCTATTATTATATGCAAACTCTACTAGGTGCAAATGGTCATCCCACGATCCACCAAAATCCAATATACAAGCTCTCAAGAGATCTTCCAATATACGATTCACCCTCTCCGTCTGACCGTCGGTCTGAGGATGATATGCGGTACTGAGATGTAATCCTGACCCTAAAGCCTCTTGTAAGCTCTTCCAAAACCCACTAGTGAACAACGGGTCTCGGTCACTCACAATGCTTTTAGGTACTCCATGAAATCTCACTACCCACTTCATATACAATTCTGCTAACTTGGCTGCCGTTCTGGTCGATTTGACTGGTATAAATCTTGCACTCTTAGTCAATCGATCCACAATTACCCAAATGCTATCATATCCCGATCTAGTCCTTGGTAAACCATCGATGAAATCCATCGAGACTTGCTCCCATTTCCATTCGGGAATTTCTAATGGTTGCAACAAACCATTAGGCTTCTTTTGCTCGGCTTTAACTAGCTGGCAATTCATGCATTTGGATATAAACTTCCCAACGTCTCTTTTCATCCCTTCCCAATAGTAAGTCTGCTTCATGTCTCGATACATCTTATTACCACCGGGATGTATAGTCAGTTTTGAGTGATGACATTCTCTAAGCACTTCATCTCTCAAACCATTCACGTTGGGTACAACTAGTCTTCCCTTCTTTCGAACCCATCCATCTCGATCAAGCCCATACACATTCATCTCCTCACCGTCGATGTTCATCTCTAACTTGGAGATGATTTCCAATAGATTAGGATCGTCCATCTGGCTGGAACTAATCCGCTCTATCAAAGTGGGTCTAATCGTCAAACTAGCTAACATAACTGGATCTAAGTCGTACTTTGGTCTGAAATCAAACCCCGTGATATACTCCAGTTGCTTCCACTCAAGAAACATTGCCCCTAAACTGGCATGTCTCCTACTCAAGGCATCGGCTACCGCATTACCTTTCCCAGGTGTGTGTGCGATATCAAAGTCATACGAAGCCAAGAACTCTAACCATCTCTGCTGTCGGAGATTCAGATCTTTCTGAGAGAAGAGATACTTTAACGATTTATGATCGGTAAACAGCTCGAATCTTTCTCCCAAGAGATAGTGTCTCCACATCTTCAGCGCAAACACGATCGCTGCTAATTCCAAATCATGGGTAGGATACTTCTTCTCATGCGGCTTTAGCTGTCGACTAGCATAAGCTACAACCCTACCTCCTTGCATCAATACAGCACCCAGTCCGGTACCACAAGCATCTGTGTATACCGTCATATCTTCATTCCCTTTAGGAATGACTAACACTGGCGCACGCATCAACTTCTCCTTTAGACTCTTGAAGGCATCCTCACACACTCCGTCCTAGACGAAGGACTGATTCTTCTTAGTCAATTGAGTCAACGGTGCTGCTACCTTGGAGAAGTCCTGGACAAACTTACGATAATATCCAGCTAATCCCAAGAAACTTCTTACATCCGTTACATTCTTGGGCGTAGGTCAATCCTGTACCGTAGCCACCTTCGCGGGGTCTACGGCAATACCACTATCGGAAACAACATGACCCAAGAATCTCACTTCCCTTCTCCAAAAGTGACACTTAGAGAATTTCGCTTTCAATTGGTGTTTCCTCAACACCTCCATCGCTATCCTCAAGTGTCCCTTGTGTTCCTCCTCTGTCCTTGAGTAAACAAGGATATCATCCACGAACACAAGAACAAACTTATTCAACTGATCTCTGAATACTCGATTCATAAGATCCACAAAATAGGCTGGTGCATTGGTCAACCCAAATGGCATGACCAACCACTCATAAAGTCCAGACGGCGTCCTAAATGGCGTTTTCGGAACACTCTCATTCGCTACTCATAGCTGATGAAATCCTGTCGCGAGGTCCAACTGGGAGAACACTCTTGCTCCTTCCAGTTGATCAAACAAATCATCTATCCGCGGTAGAGGATACTTATTCTTCCTCGTTACCTTATTCAACTCGCGATAGTCCACACAAAAACGAAGGGAACCATCTGCCTTAGTGGCAAACACAACTGGTGCTCCCCACTCGGAGACACTCCTTCTAATAAGTCCCTTCTTCAAAAGATTGTTGACTTGCACCCCGAGCTCTCGCTGCTCCCTTGATGCCATACGACGAAGTGGCATCACTATAGGTCTGGCATCTTTCACTAAATCAATACGGAACTCAATCTCACGGTGTGGTGGAAGCCCGGTCACCTCCTCGAAGACGTCCGGATACTGGCCAACCACGGGCACATCTGACAACTCATCCTGCCGGATGTCGAGGGAATTTACAAAACTAGCCATAACCCCATCACTAGGTAGACTACCAAACACTACCCTCCGCCCATCATCCGCCCTCACTGTCACCAAAAAGCCTTCACAGTCTACCACCACCCCGTATCTTTGGAGCCAATCGACTCCCAATATAATGCCATACCCAGTAAAACCCAAAACAAAGCAATCACAAACAAACATACATCCATGACTCGATAAGACCAAATTCCTGCAAATCATACTAAGGCTAGTCGAACCACCAATCGGGTTCGTCACAACCAATGGTCTATCGACTATCTCGGGTTCCAGTCCCAACCTATCTACCAGGTCACTAGATATGAATGAACGGGAAGCCCCAGTATCAAACAAAACTCGAACTGGTACATCATAAATAGAAAGCATACCTTGAATAACAACATTCTTTCCTTTCTCCGCCGCAGTTGGGGCATTCGACGAAGAAGGAACAACATCAATAGCATATGCTTTCACAATCTTCTTCTCCTTAAGAGGTTGCGGACACTTATCCTTGAAATGTCCCACTTGACCACAGTTGAAGCACTTCTTATCCGCTGGCTTGGCCCGACAATCTTTAGCATAATGGCCCTTCTTACCACAGCTGAAGCACTCAACATCCTTCTTGCTCTTTTTCTGACCACCCTTAGATTGGTCTTGCTTCCTCTTATTCTGAGAGTTATTCTTGCCTCCACCGCCTGCTTGCGGCTTTGGCCCTTCTGCAGATGCACCCTCAGTCTTTGACCTAGGGTAAAGACTCTTTGATCTCAAAGCTTTCCCCACGATCGATTCAAAAGTCTCATCGATGTGATTAATAAGCCTTTCCCCCAAGTATCCATCCAAGCCAGTAATGAACTTCTCATTCTTCTTCTCATGAGTGTCGATAAGAGATAGCCCATACTTTGACAAGGTGTCGAACTCAGCAATATAGTCATAAACTGCCCTTCCGTTCTGCTTGAGTTCCAAGAACCTCTTGAACAACACTGACTTCTGGGCAGTTGGAATAAACTTCTCGCTAAAGCGAGCCTTGAACTGAACCCAAGTAACCTGATTCTCTGGAGTAGCTGTTCTAATGGCATTCCACCAATTCATCGCTCGCCCTTGCAGCTGACGAGACGCTAGCCTTCTCTTCATCGCATCCTCAAGACCCAAGTCATCGAAGATACGGTCACATCTATCCATCCAATCTTGAACATCTGTGGCCGACTCCGTCCCGTGGAACGGCTTCCCACCAAGGTTAGTGTAATCCTTGCACAACTTGGCGAAATCGACCCTAGGCGCCTGCACTACTGGGCCAACACCAACTCCGGGATTGGGAACTGCCCCTTGCACTTCTCTAAGCATGTCTCTCATGAGGTTAGTAAACATCGCCCTCATGTCAGCGGCATTCCCATGGTTGGTCCCACTACCAGCACCCCTCATGTCTCGGCTCATCGTCAATCTGAAAAAGGGAAACGATTAACGACCCCATAGTGGTGCTAGTGCAGTGCGACTTCATTCTTATACTACTAATAGTATATATATACATAGCTTTTGAAAACCAAAGTAATGACAAATACACGCTCTCATATACGTACTATCTCTCCCTAGTGTCTTTCCCTAGGTTAACTACGCAACCTAGAGCTCTGATACCAAGTGTGACGGCCCGCCCCGCACCAACCAACATTTACTCCAAAGGTGCGCTGTACACATGTCCAGTTAGCATGGAACGGGTCGTCAGAAGGAAAAGGAAGAAGGAAATGAACTAACAAGGAACCTGTAGAATGTCTCATAGTGCATAGAACAAAATATAATAATAACATATTTGACATAAAACAGGAGAGACAGTGCATAAGCTGAAAATCAAAACTAAACATCATAGCAGCGGAAATCCAAAATACAGCTTATTACAACTTTCAAACTGTCTCAAAGCAAAAGCAAGATAAAGGAGGTACACTACTAATGCCCAAGTAGCGACCACCAACGACACAAGGAGAATGTGTATATATATATCATACGTGGAAGCCTCCTGCCCGCCTCCGAATCAGCTACTCGCGCACCACCAGCTAACCTATCTCTAGTCTGCTCGTGTGAGCACCCAGAGTAATAAGAGAAGACATAAAACTCTGGGTCAGACATAAAGCCTGGTATGAGCGATAAGCATCTAAAATGAACAATAACAGGTAGACTAAAACATACCTGAACCTGGACCTGCAACCAAAGAGTTAGCACTACATACTATACAACACTCTAAGGTGCCATATCAAACAGTATAAAGATACGGAGGTGGGGGTGTGCATGTCATAGTGATGGCAAACAATCAACCATAGCAACCATCCTCACATCTCTCACTCAGTGCGTAAAGCATACAATATTCACCACTTCGATCACCCCTCCTTGCCACGATCACTTTGCCCCATGAAGTCATAAATGGCTTCACTTCACTGATAACGTAGCCACTAATCCTTTGCTATGTCCACTTGCCCCATGGAGTTATTCACCCCATCTGCGCTGGCTCATAGCCTAACTAATCCTTAATATGTCCACTTGCCCCATGGAGTTATTCACCCCATCTGCACTGGCCCATAGTCTTACCAATCCTTTACTATGTCCACTTGCCCCATGGAGTTATTCACCCCATCTGCGCTGGCTCATAGTCTTACTACGCATCACTTTGCCCCTCAAGTCATAATGACTCTACTGCATTGATAACGTAGCCTTGCTACTATCACCTTGCCCCTCGAGTCGCAATGACTCTACTGCACTGATAAGTAGCCCATCATCCATTTTTAGTGGTGAATCGAAGTTATGAACGTCGACAACTCCTTAGCATACGTCCCGCAGCAAAGTCCAACCATGAAGTGAACTCATCGGTTCCCAACTGGATCCTGAGCTCTAACTTCCCATATTAGACTACCTTTGCATCTCGGGTTACTGGTCAATACTGGGTCGGGTCGGGTTCCTCCTCAAGCCGTCGGGTCGGGTCGGGTGTCCTCCATCGGTTCGGGTCGGGTTTTCTTCTGGTACGGTTCGGGTCGAGTCCACTCCATCGCGTCGGTTTGGGTCGGGTGTCCCACTTCGGTTCGGGTCGGGTGCCATCTCCTATCCAATTCGTGCTTCCGCTCCCTCATTCTTCATGTGCTCCGATCCGATCCCTCCTTCTTTATCCGATCTGATCCCTTCTCCTTTATCCGATCAGATCCCAGTTCAATTAGCGTGGCCTTCCTTTTTGCCAATTTTCCCAAGTGTCAGGCTCCGATCCGATCGAATCCCTTGCCCAGTTCAACATATTCGATCTGAGCCCTCATATCCGATCTGATCCGATCCTGCACTATTTCCTGCAGCTTTTCCAGCAAGTGTTTACGCCATTCGACGACGTTTTCGACCATTCTAACTATTGAAATCAATCACAAAGCATAACATACAATCATAGCAACATGCATAATCAACCACAAACATCAAAACATCAATATGATAGGTTAAAATGGATCAAACATACCCAAAATCCCATATTTCCCCTTAAGCATGTTTAGGTGAAACTAATGATAGGATTAGCAAAACTTAACCATATTAACCCAAATTCATATCAAAGGTCTAAAACATCATTTAAGAATTTATAAACATTTTTCCAGAATTTTATCATGCTTAAATTCGCTAATTAACACTAATTACCCTTAACTAGCCATAATTAGTGTAAAACTATGCAAATCACTCACCTTAGCCACAAATAAACTAAGATCTGAAATAAATCTCTGATTTGATTTGAATCCCAATGCTAAACAGCAGCTCCAATGTTGCTTTGGTGTAGATCTTCCTTGATTAGAGGTTACTAAGCCAAATCCTTACCAAAAGGTGATTTGGAGGTGATTTAGAGGTTAGAGGCCATTTTTAGGGTTCCTTGGTGATAAGTGGGGGCTAGAAAACTGAAATGGAATGATGCTCTATCTCATTTCAGCCTTCCCATAACCCTAATCCTGAAATGGGTTATGGGCCTACTCACTAATCACCCGATTTGGCCCGGTTAAGCAGTTTTTCACCCTCCAAACCTTATTTCAGCCATATCTCCCAAACGGTAAGTCTGTTTGGCTATTATGACCACTCTATAGAACGGTAAACCATCAAACAAATCTAATGGAAGTGGTTTCAGGTCAAAATTCCTTTCCAATCAAAAGTTATGGCCAAAACAAGATCAACTAGGGGCAAAATGGTCATTTAAAAATCGATAAAAATCATAAGCATGGGAAATGACTCTAATGGATGTTTCCCAAAGTTACATGACCACACGACTTCATACGGAAAGAAATAAATATTCTACGATCCCCCGATGCGTAGAATGCGGGTCGTTAAACATATGTTAAATATTATGTATACGGAGTACCAGTGACATGTCCCTAAAATCAAAGATGATACACAACGCATCCTCCTTTAACTTTCAATATAAGGTGGTTCCCTATTATTGTACCAACGTGTTTTCCATGTTTTTTGTGCTACTACTCAAAAAAATTAAATGTTAATAAATGATTATTGAACAACTAAAAAAAAGTTGCAGAATTGTCAGCACTTATTATGAAAAAAGGCAATTATATCTACAACCATTCGCATAGTGTATTTCTGAATATGAAAAAGCAAAAAACAGTGGCAGAAACGTGTGCACTTAAAAAGTGCAAACATATATGCAACTATTTCATAGTGCATTACAGACAGGTCCCGATGTATCTAAAAACTGCAGACATATCTGCAATATTTCTGTGTAGTTGCTTTTTTTCTGTATTCTGACTGAAATTGTGATATTTTTCATTTTTATGCAATTTTCATCTTATTTTTAATTTATTTTTCTACAATAATGTGATGTTGAATAGTCGTAGACATTAAATTGAAAATTTTGAAGTAATCAGCAAAATTTTTATAGAAGTATGCATATTTTGTTATAACCGCGCTGATGCTCTCAAATTTTGTATAAATTGCCTTTTTTTTCTTATATAGTTTGCTAAAGCATGAATTTTCTTTTTTTAAAGCATTTTTTATTTTTTTACATGAATACGAAGATGATTATATATTGAATTAAGGTTTGAAGTTTGGTTGTTTGGTAGTTTTTATGTTTAAATTTGGTAGTTTTTATGTTTAAATTTGATATTTTTGATGACTTTCGGAAAACAGGGATCTAATTTACCAAGTTTTAAGGTAAGAAGCTTTTATTATTTTAAAAACTAACAGGAACCTTAGCCAAACTATCATGTATATATATACCTTAGCCAAACTATCATGTATATATATATACACACACACACAAACACACATACACACATTTATACACACACACACACTATCGCCGCGATCGAGTCCGTTGTCTCTATTATTTTTGTTTATTATGTACCATTATATCCTGTACATGTTATTGTTTTGTATCAATATTGTGTACGTATAGGTGAGTTATATATTTGATATTTAAGTACGTACTAGTGTTAGTCCAATAAAATTATCACATATGTACTCTTATAGCCCTATTCTTTATATTATCTAATGGCATTACATTGTATTATTCTTGGACAATATGGGGTGTTGCAGGACCTATTGCAATTTAGCTGCATGTTGAGTTTGATCACTCTTTAATTACACTAGGATGCAATTTGACGCTACCTTATATAGAATTTTGTGAAAAGCAATTGGTAGCATCACTCTTGAACCAACTGCTACCGTTTTCTATACATAAGCTGGCTTCATAATATGGATACAATTGGGCTAAAATCAATATGTATTTTTCTAATATCGATTAGTAATGTTGTCTTTCTTGAAATAAACAAGTTTTCATGCCTTTCATCATCAAATTAAATGAAAGCATACATATGCTATCTCTAGTTTTGCAATCACAAATTAAGCCAATGACATAACTGTTCCAAATCAAAAAATAATGTTAACAAATTATCATCCTCCGTTACAAGATTAAGTTCACAAACAAATCTTTGGAAGCTATTAGAGCTTGGGAGGATGAGATGCTGTTGTTTAACAGTGGCGACGAGGTTGAAAATTGTTGGTTGAAGGCAGTGATGGTATGGTAATGGTCGTAACAAGCAAAACACTACAGGCATAGGAATGTACTACATTTAATAGAGAAAATGAAACATAGGGAAATAGTGAATAGAATGTACTTTTTAGAAATTAAGCAGACAATAAAAATTTCATTTAATGTGATTTTTTTTCCTTTTCTTTTCAAAATGTAAGATAAAGAACAGTGAGCTGACATGAAAAGTTAACTAAATGACACAGTTAATAACACAAAATGTCATGTATAAAGACAAAGTAACAAAATCGAAATGTCAAAAATTCAGTGGCACTTATTTTTTAATATAAAACGAAGAAACACAAATTAGAAAGAATAAATAACAATGAACACAAAGAAATAAGAAAAAAGTGCGACTACTGGAAAAAAATTGTAATAATAGATGCATATAACATTTTTAAAGAGAACAAATTCTGACCGAAAATAACAAAACTTGATAATTTTTTCTCTTTTTTCATTGAAAACTCAGAAAGAACGATACAACATGAATACAACAAAAGGAAATAAAAATGAAAGCAGACAAAAATAATTCTTTTTCGAGGACTAAATAAAACTATAGAAAAAAATTAATTCAAAGAGTAAAGTTAAAATAAAATTTCTTTCTTCGACAGCCAAAAACTTGATTGAAAAAGACTTTTTTATCATTAAATAAACCGTTGAATCATATCTTATGCAAACTGCGAGCGCATGACAAACAAGTGTAGTATGTATGCAAGTACAGATCAACCAACAGGAAAATCAATCATTTTAAAATCTCTAATCAAATTAAACCAAAGAGTTTGAATTTATTGTTACCTAAAAATTTTTGAAACTAGAAAATGTTTTTTTAATTAACAATGAGATTATATTTAAAGGGAAATCGTCTCTCGTGATTATACAAACCAATATAAAATGTAGTTATGATCTCCCTTTTTAATCGTTTTGAAATTAGCGGATGTATTTATTGTAAATATGGTTTAATTGTGTTATTAACTAACATAACTTTGAGTAATCAAATGCAAATACAACCTTTGACCCATTTGTAAAATTCGTGAAAAATGTAAAAGAATAAACGTAAAATCTGCTTTATGCATGCTCTATTTACTATTGAGCTAGTAACACTGAGCATTAAACTTTGATTCTGTTTTCACTTTCATTACCATAATCATATTTAAATGAAAAGGTAATTTTTTCTACATTTGATTAAGCACAGCCTAATTATTATGAACAACATAGACTATCAAATTCAATATTAAACGATAAACGTACATAAACATCAAATTCTCTACCAAGCATAAATGTAACATTCGAGATTTTTGACCGTTCAAATCAACAGTGATCCTTAATGTCGACATAAACAAATCAAAAATACGGATAGTTATTGGGATTTATATAAGAAAAAGAAGAGAAGAAGAAAAAAAAAACACATAATCTCGCTACGGAAGGACAAAATATAATAATTAAATAACAGTTCATGAAGTTGTTAAAACATACATTTGATTATACACTTACAACGATTTATCAGAGTTAACTATAACAAACATACCAATATTTGCAGCGGTAATAAATAGTAATAAATACGTCTGTTGAGCTCCATCTTCATATCCATGATGGTATCTTCAATAACTGAAAAACTCAGGCTGACCCGAGCATAAATGAAAAGACAAAAACAGTCGAGTCAGAACTAAAATATTCTCATATTAGTTAAATCAAATTCATGCGATAATATGAGTGCAATAACTTAAGAGATGTTACGGGAATCTTCATCTCCTAAGGATCCGTTAAACTAGATACTATATAATACAATACGCTATTATAATAGTGTCTATGTTTAAATATAAAATATGAAAATAGTGTAAGCGGGATTAACATTATTACCCTTACACCGTTTATACCGTTGCTGTACAGTTTGCATATAACACACCAGTACGTCGATGGATACGGACGCGCCGTGATACGACAACGTTAAATCAAAATCGTAGGGGGCTCGATCGGGATAAATATGACAAGGCATCGAGGCAATACTCATCAGTAGTGATTATACCGGATTCCGGACCCAGGCCGATGGTAACGCATAGCCGCGACTACCGCCCACCCCAGACAATACTCGCAAAAATCAAAGGCGTCAATCAATCACGAAGTAATATATATGGTACCGAAGAAGCATGTCTGCTAAGAGGAGCTAGCTCACATTAACCTGGGTAGGGCTCCTGTTTTAGTCATTTTAATTATGACCCGGAGGTTAAGGAAATCCATCATCGTTCTCCTTCTTTAAATCCAGTAATCGCCTCCAAATCCATCCTACTTCATTCTCGAACTCCACTGCATACACAGTTGTTAATGTGGTTTTCGGTATTGGCAGGGAGTATGACAATATCCGATCTCGGTCTCTTTAACAACCAATCATTTACATTTTTCACACCGGTCAGTTCTTTTACATTTCAATGGGTTTCGTACTTCACATCTAAATATCAGATTTTTATAAAATCATTTCAATAGTCAAAATAGAACATTTCATAATAAAATCTCCCTTTAAAATCAAACTTAAATCTTGAAACAATTCCAACCTTTAAAATAATTTGAATATTAAAATAGTAAACAAAAAATATATATTTAAATAATTTAGATATATAATTGAAATAGTTTGAAAATAAATAATTTGTATTTAAAATAGAAATTACAGATTTACTAAAATTTATAATTAATATTAAAATAGTTTATAAAATATATAGTTGATAATAAAAATGGTTTATTTAAAATAAGTAATAAAATAAAATAGCTATAAGGTAAATAGTTTATAAAAAAAATAATTATTGTAAAAATAGTTTATAAAATGGTTTACAAATAGTATAGTTGGAGTTAGAATCATATCTTCAAAATTTAACCAACCTGGGAATCATATTTCAGTTTCAAATCAATCGACTAAATTTCGATATCTTAATTCAAAAGGATTTGACTTCCCATTTATATTTCAATTCAACAATTCAATTTCAAATAAAATGGTTTGATAATTCGATTTAGTAATTAAATTTCAATTATAATTCTCACTCTGAATTATTTGTTTATAAAATCTCGAGTTCACGGTTCAATTATTACTATAAATCAGGTTAACTTAAATAATATCAAAGATGGATAAACAATTCAATTTTTGATAAATTTTGTTCATATTCAATTAAGTTTTACTTCAGTTATCCACATTTATGAAGTCTATTAAAATTGAAAATTTTAATTTCAAAGCTCAAAGTCCAAATTTAAAGAAAATAGATTAATAATGTCATTTATTTTGTCTTTAAAATAATATTCCAAATCAAGATTAAAACAATTTTTATTTAACCAACCGATATCCGTATATAATTTTCTATCCTATGGCCAAGTAATACTTAAAATTTAATTTTAGTATTTTGGGAAATGATATATATCATTTCAATCCATATCAGGGTCACAGGTATTTATCATTTCAACCTACGTTCTTAATTCATTTTAATGATTAATCCCGGGTTTATTTGATGCCCGTAACATCTAGGGTAATAGTTGGGATTAATCAACAGAAATCAATAACATACATAAACAATATCGATAACAAGATGAATTTCATATCAATACATTAAATACATAAATTCAAGGCATACATCAAAATCAACACATCTAAACAGTTCAATAATACCAGTTACTAGTCATCAGGTATGAGATTCTATTTTTTTTATTAAAACTAGAAATTAATCTCTAATTGTACAATTTATATAACAGTTAAATTAAATAATACAGTCTATGCAGATTCAACACAAATATGAAATTTAAACGATCAAACAATATACAATCATATCATGACATGAATTTAATTTAACTAACAATCAAATATTTTAGTTAGATGTGAGTGGGTTTAATCACTCACCTTTGGTTCTGAACGCATTTGAAATCCGAAATAAGCCCCAAAATTTAACTATCTCAGAATCAGTCCAAACCTGCGGTCGTATGAGAAAGTTATACAAGTTTAAACATTTGATTATGACCTGAAGGTCAAGGCTATCCACCATCGTTCTCTTTCTTCAAATTCCGTAATCGCCTCCAAATCCATCCTACTTCATTCTGGAGCTCAACCGCGTACACAGTTGTTAATGCGGTTTTTGGTATTGGCAACGAGTATGACAATATCCGATCCCGGTCTCTTTAACAACCAATCGTTTACATTTTTCACACCGGTTAGTTCTTTTACATTTCAAAGGGGTTCGTACTCATATCAAAGTATCATATTTTCATACAATCATTTCAATAGTCAAAATAGAACATTTCATAATAAAATCTCCCTTTAAAACCAAACTTAAATCTTGAAACAATTCCAATCTTTAAAATAATTTGAATATTAAAATAGTAAACAATATATATATATATATATATGTGTGTGTGTATTTAAATAATTTAGACATATAATTGAAATAGTTTGAAAATAAATAATTTGTATTTAAAATAGAAATTACAGATTTAGTAAAATTTATAATTAATATTAAAATAGTTTATAAAATAAATAGTTGATAATAAAAATGGTTTATTTATAATAAGTAATAATATAAAATAGCTATAAGGTAAACAGTTTATAAAGAAAATAATTATTATAAAAATAGTTTATAAAATGGTTTACAAATAATATAGTTGGAATTAGAATCACATCTTCAAAATTTAACCAACCTGGGAATCATATTTCAGTTTCAAATCAATCAACAAAATTTCGATATCTTAATTCAAAAGGATTTGACTTCCCATTTATATTTCAATTCAATTCAACAGTTCAATTTCAAGTAATTCGATTTAATAATTCGATTTAATAATTAAATTTCAATTATAATTCTTACTTTGAATTATTTGTTTATGAAATCTCGAGTTCACAGTTCAATTATTACTATAAATTATATTAATTTAAAGTAATATCAAAGATGGATAAACAATTCAATTTTTGATAAATTTTGTTCATATTCAATTCAGTTTAACTTCAGTTATCCACATTTATGAATTCTATAAAAATTGAAAGTTTTAATTTCAAAGCTCAAATTCCAAATTTAAAGAAAATCGATTGATAATGTCATTTATTTTGTCTTTAAAATAATATTCCAAAATTCAAGATTAAAACAATTTTTATTTAACCAACCAGTGTCCGTATATAATTTTCTATCCTATGGCCAAGCAATACTTAAAATTTAATTTTAGTATTTTGGGAAAGGATATATCATTTCAATCCATATCTGTGTCATAGGTATTTATCATTTCAACCTACGTTCTTAATTCATTTTAATGATTAATCCCGAGTTTATTTGATGCCCGTAACATCTAGGGTACTAGTTGGTATTAATCAACAGAAATCAATAACATATATAAACAATATCGATAACAAGATGAATTTCATATCAATACATTAAATATATAAATTCAAGGCATACATCAAAATCAACACATCTAAACGGTTCAATAATATCAGTTATTAGTCATCAGGTATGGGATTATATTTTTATTATTATTAAAACTAGAAATTAATCTCTAACAGTACAATTTATATAACAGTTAAATTAAATTATACAGTCTATGCAGATTCAACACAAATATGCAATTTAAACGATCAAACAGCAAACAATACAATCATATCATGATATGAATTTAATTTAACTAACAATCAAATATTTTAGTTAGATGTGAGTGGGTTTAATCACCCGCCTTTGGTTCGGAACATGTTTGAAATCCGAAATAAGCCCCAAAATTTAACTATCTCAGAATCAGTCCAAACCAGCAGCATCACGAAGAGCTCGTCGATACGATTCCAACGCAACAAACCGCGTGTTGATCTGAGGTCGTATGAGAAAGTTATACGAGTTTAAACATTTGAATTTAAATTAATATAAAATAAATAAAAACACTCCCCACCCATTACAATCTGCCATGTCATCGCCTGTTGTACTCCTCTTCTTCTACATCGCCTGCAATTCCAAGAAGAAATAACGTAGCCCAGAACGCGTCGTTCATTCTTAATTCACGCACTAACTCGAGACCGCCGGATTTCAATCCACTAACGCCACCAGAAGCGTCGTCCACCACTCGTCCTACACCCGAAGTTCCACCCCCTCCGTTCATCCTTACAGCCGCGAATCCCTCTAAAAACGCTCCAACCCTAAGGAGCAATCATGGCGAATTCTTATCAATCCAAGGAAAACCACCATATAGATGTGGAGATCTCTTCGAGAGCTACAATATTTGCTTTGGAAATTTCCGAATTCGTTGATTGGATTGAGAGATTATAGGCCTTAAAGTTTCGAAAGAAATTTTAGGCCATTAAAATACATGGCGGCTCAGCAAGCAATTAGGGTTTTGGAATATTATTTAATATTAAAATTCTTGATTTGCGTGTATTTAAGCCGAAATTTTGACTGAGTCCAAATCAAGCCCACTTACTGCTAAACAATATGTTTTGACGCCTTCTAAACGCAATGACTAGGTTTCAAAACCCAATTCCAAAGTCTTTAGCAGTTTATTCTAAAAATCGATTATTTAATTGAATTGTACATATAAATTTATACGATTTTAAAATTTTCCGATCAAACTATAATTTCGACTGCTACGAAATTTTAGATCATAAACTAATTTACCGTTTCTGATTCAATAAAATTAATTTTACTGAATTCTGAGATTATTTACAATAATGTCAAATTTCAATATTTATTAATAAAATATTAAGTTTTCACTTATTTACCTAAAATTAAATTCAACAGTTATAATCTCTAATCAAATAAAAGTATAGAATTCAAATTAATTTCAAATTTCTAAATAAATAAATTATCAACTCCAAACTTTCTCATATATAGTTATTGCATATTATTGTTCAACAAGTCAAATCTTATTCCTACCTTATCAATATAAGACATAAATAATAAATTTTAATATTTAAAACAAATTTTTGTTCAAAACACATTAAATTAAATATTTTAAATTTTCACAAAATCTCGGGATGTTACACTCTCCCCCACTTAAAACTTTTCGTCCTCGAAAAGGTGTAGTAAGAAAGTTGTCAATTTATATATATTAAGCCATATAAATTTTTATTCAACTTAATTTTATCAATATTTTAGTTTTAAAAGAAATTTCCATACCGCGATTTTTCTGAAAATTTGAATTACCCATATTTTAAGATCTACAAGTCGAAATTTAAAATTTTCTCTTTTATTAGAAAACTATATTCCAATAGATCCAAAAGGTTCTTGTTACAAAGAATTCCAATTTATTTTGGATGCTATACATTCATTTAAACTTCAATTCGGAAAATTATGAATTGCAGCTACACGACGAGCTCATTTTAATTAAATTAATTAATTCGTTCAATCTTCGTTTAAATTCATAAATTATAAACCAATTCACTTTTATTTTCACAAACTACTTTAACATTTATTCAATCTTGAAAATATCGACCATCTTAAATCATAAAACATTCAACCCTCTATATCGATACATTTAATTCATAACTGAATGATTCACTAAATTAGCCTATTTCATTGATTTAGTTTGTTTGCCCCACTTAGTTGAATTCAATTCCAAAACAAATTAAGTATACATCATTTATAGTCGTGATTTATGTTTTATTTGTTTTCATAAGCCAACAAATTAATTTATTACCAAACAAATTTTAACTAGTTTATTTCATTGATTTGGTTTATCTTCATTACCAATTAAATTCAATTTCAAGCACAGCCAAGTATATATCGTTTATTCCATAACCTAAATTTCATTCATATTTATAACCCATCAAATTTTCCAACATTCATTATTCATACCAGTACTGGCATATTTTCCAAATTTATTCCAATAACACGTTAACTTTTGATCAATTGGTAAGTCATATATATGCTATGGAAATGTTCGATTTTTATACAAGTTCAATAATTTTAGTTTATTTTGAATTCATTATTTCAAATTAAAAAGAGTTTTATTTTAATTATAACTCTCTTGGATTCATATTCTTATTATATAATTCAGAAATTTCTATAATTTCAATTTTAGTTCATTTCAACAATTTGAAATTCATTAACTATTCAAGAACTTAAAATTTTCAACTTCGGGTTTGTTTCCAAATCAACCTTGAAAATATTATATATATTATATCTTTATATAGGTCATATTATATAAATGAATTTAAATTTCTCAAACAAGGTAAAACTTCCAAGTGGTCCCCCCACTTAAGTTCTTGAAAATAAATGTCGACGATGCGTGCACTCATCACCGAAATCAATTTACAAGACAAGAGGGGCGTATACACTTGTTTCAAAAATTCATTTGAAAATAATTTCTATATGAAATAATTTTTTAAAAATATAAATATATTATTTCAAACCATTTGTTAAACAATATTACAAAACCACCCGAAATTAAATTTTCAAATTCATATTTAACTTCTTATATCATTACCAATTAATTTTCAATATTTCATTTTCAATTTATTTTCAATATTTATTTCTTAAATCATTCAATAACCAATAGTTTTAAATTATTGATTAATCGAGTAATAAATGATGAAAATTTGATATTATCATCCACAAAATCAAAATTCATATATTTTCAAATAATTCTATATATAAATAAAATATAATTCAAAACAATATTATGTCAATGAGTCCTATTCGTGTGTTTAGAAATCTCTGTCGATGCCTTAGCGTCCCAAGTACCGACCAGAATTCATAAATACTCAACAAAACAAACCAACATAATCCAAAATCATTTTATATCGAAATTACAAGTACGCTCTATCATATACACTCAAACTCATTATAGGGGATTACTACCCTATCTCTAATGAGTTAATCCAAAATAGAGCCAAGATTTCACTAAACCAAAGATATGATACCAAATGTAACATTCGAGATTTTTGACTGTTCAAATCGACAATGATCCTCAATGTCGACATAAACAAATCAAAAATACGGATAGTCATTGGGATTCATATAAGAAAAAGAAGAGAAGAAGAAAAACAAACACAGAATCTCAAAGCGGAAGGACAAAATATAATAATTAAATAACAGTTCATGAAGCTGTTAAAACATACATTTGATTATACACTTACAACGATTATCAGAGTTAACTATAATAAACAAACCAATATTTGCAGCCGTAATAAATAGTGATAAATACGTCTATTGAGCTCCATCTTCATCTCGACGATGGTATCTTCAACAGCTGAAAAACTCAGGCTGACCCGAGCATAAAGGAAAAGACAAAAACACTCGGATCAGAACTAAAATATTCTTATATTGGTTAAATCAAATTCATGCGGTAATATGAGTGCAATAACTTAAGAGATGTTACAGGAATTTCCTTCTCCTAAGGATCCGTTAAACTAGATACTATATAATACAATACGCTATTATAATAGTGTCTATGTTTAAATATAAAATATTAAAATAGTGTAAGCGGGATTACCATTGTTACCCTCACACCGTTTATACCGTTGTCGTACAGTTTGCATATAACACACCAGTACGTCGATGGATAGGGATGCGCCATGATACGACAACGTTAAATCAAAATCGTAGGGGGCTCGATCATGATAAATATGACAAGGCATCGAGGCAATACCCATCAGTAGTGATTCAACCAGATTGCGGACCCAGGCCAGTGGTAACGCATAGCCGCGACTACCGCCCACCCCAAACAATACTCCCAAAAAATCAAAGGTGCCAATCAATCACAGAGTAATATATATGGTATCGAAGAAGCATGTCTTTTAAGAGGAGCTAGCTCACATTAACCTGGGGTATGGCTCCTGTTTTAGTCATTTTAATTATGACCCGAAGGTCAAGGCTATCCACCATCGTTCTCTTTCTTCAAATCCAGTAATAGCCTCCAAATCCATCCTACTTCATTCTGGAACTCCACCGCGTACACATTTGTTAAAACGGTTTTCGGTATTGGTAGCGAGTATGACAATATCCGATCCCGGTCTTTTTAACAACCAATCGTTTACATTTTTCACACCGGTCAGTTCTTTTACATTTCAAAGGGGTTCGTACTCAAATCAAAATATCAGATTTTCATAAAATCATTTCGATAGTCAAAATAGAACATTTCATAATAAAATCTCCATTTAAAACCAAACTTAAATCTTGAAACAATTCCAATCTTTAAAATAATTTGAATATTAAAATAGTAAATAATATATATATATATATGTGTGTGTGTGTATTTAAATAATTTAGATATATAATTGAAATAGTTTGAAAATAAATAATTTGTATTTAAAATAGAAATTACAGATTTACTAAAATTTATAATTAATATTAAAATAGTTTATAAAATATATAGTTGATAATAAAAATGGTTTATTTAAAATAAGTAATAAAATAAAATAGCTATAAGGTAAATAGTTTATAAAGAAAATAATTATTATAAAAATAGTTTATAAAATGGTTTACAAATACTATAGTTGGAATTAGAATCATATCTTCAAAATTTAACCAGCTTGGGAATTATATTTCAGTTTCAAGTCAATCGACTAAATTTCGATATCTTAATTCAAAAGGATTTGACTTCCCATTTATATTTCGATTCAACAATTCGATTTCAAATAAATCGGTTTGATAATTCGATTTAGTAATTAAATTTCAATTATAATTCTCACTTTGAATTATTTGTTTATAAAATCTCGAGTTCACGGTTCAATTATTACTATAAATCAGGTTAATTTAAATAATATCAAAGATGGATAAACAATTCAATTTTTGATAAATTTTATTCATATTCAATTCAGTTTAACTTCAGTTATCCACATTTATGAATTCTATTAAAATTGAAAATTTTAATTTCAAAGCTCAAAGTCCAAATTTAAAGAAAATCGATTAATAATGTCATTTATTTTGTCTTTAAAATAATATTCCAAATCAAGATTAAAACAATTTTTATTTAACCAACCGGTATCCGTATATAATTTTCTATCCTATGGCCAAGTAATACTTAAAATTTAATTTTAGTATTTTGGGAAATGATATATATCATTTCAATCCATATCAGGGTCAAAGGTATTTATCATTTCAACCTACGTTCTTAATTCATTTTAATGATTAAACCCGGGTTTATTTGATGCCCGTAACATTTTGGGTAATAGTTGGGATTAATTAACAGAAATCAATAACATACATAACAATATCGATAACAAGATGAATCTCATATCAATACAATAAATACATAAATTCAAGGCATACATCAAAATCAACACATCTAAATAGTTCAATAATATCAGTTACTAGTCATCAGGTATGAGATTCTATTTTTTATTATTAAAACTAGAAATTAATCTCTAACTGTACAATTTATATAACAGTTAAATTAAATTATACAGTCTATGCAGATTCAACACAAATATGCAATTTAAACGATCAAACAGCAAACAATACAATCACATCATGACATGAATTTAATTTAACTAATAATCAAATATTTTAGTTAGATGCGAATGGGTTTAATCACTCACCTTTGGTTCTGAACGCATTTGAAATCCGAAATAAGCCCCAAAATTTAACTATCTCAGAATCAGTCCAAACCTGCGGTCGTATGAGAAAGTTATATAAGTTTAAATATTTGAATTTAAATTAATATAAAATAAATAAAAACACTCCCCACCCATTACAATCTGCCACGTCATCGCCTATTGTACTCCTCTTCTTCTACATCACGTGCAATTCCAGGAAGAAATAACGTAACCCAAAACCCGCCGTTCATTCTTAATTCACGCACTAACTCGAGACCGCCGGAGTTCAATCCAGTTAATAAAATATTCAGTTTTCACTTGTTTACCTAAAATTGAATTCAACAGTTATAATCTCTAATCAAATCAAAGTATAGAGTTCAAATAACTTTCAAATTTCTAAATTAATAAATTATCAACTCCAAACTTTCTCATATATAGTTATTGCATATTATTGTTCAACAAGTCAAATCTTATACATACCTTATCAATATAAGACATAAATAATAAATTTCAATATTTAAAACAAATTTTTGTTCAAAACACATTTAATTAAACAGTTTAAATTGTCACAAAATCTCGGGATGTTACGATAAAAGAGAAGACCATAAATAAGATCACTATGTTAATATAATATGATTCATTAGAGACCACTTAATTAAAGGGATTTAGCTACTCTAATCTAAATGCATATTAAAATAAGAAGATTTCAATATAAATTTAAAGGAATATGTAACTAACTAAAAATAAGATCTAACTAACTTGCATAAAAGGAACCAAACTACTTGCAGAAATTAGAAAGAAAACACAAAAGAGACTTACATAAAAGAGCATATCATAAAAGCATAAACATTAAAAAAAAGTTGCATGAAAATGAAAAGTTGAAGAAAAAGACACAAGGCTAAAGAGAGGCGTTTATTTCTCGTTTTTGCTTACAACTTGCATAAAGAATTGGGCTCCTTTTTACATAAACTTAAGAGAATTATTTATATAGGTCTAAAGTCTAATCTCATTTAGGCAACTCAAAAGATGCTATTGACACGGGGAATAATTAAGAACTAATTAGTCCTCCATTAACTTGTGATTTTGCTTTTTGATGCGATCTATTAGTAAGTGGGTAGGCGGGCTCTTCACTACCAGTTTATTGGCATCCCCACGTCCAGTCCCCTGCTTTGAGTCGCAACTAGAACACTCACAAATTATTAATGCTTCCTTAGCACTTCCAATCTTCAAATTCTTCCTACAACTTCATTCCCAAGCACGAGTTCTAACACTCAAGCCTGTTCTTTGTTCTGCTGCCTCATTTCATCCAAAGATGCGTTCAAACTGCTTCAGTCCTACTCCTTACTAAGCCCCGATTGAAGGGTTAAATTTTCTTTTAGTTGCAATGTTTACAACATAGAAGAAATTAACAAGCCACCAATGTCCACCATGACCCTTTGCAACTCCTCTTCCTCCCCTATAGGTCGAACGCAACGGGAGCTCCACATTTGACCAGACATCAATCTTAAGCCCTTAACTTATCTACGATACAAAACTTCACCATTTTCAGCTCTATTTTTATTCTAACCTCTGGTGTAATATTCCCTGATGTTAACGACCACAAGTTATCTCTTTTAGCCCTCTAGTCTTCTCTTAATGCACCATGGTCTAATTCATTAGAGATGAGTTATGCATTCTTCAAAACTTGGCATATCCATTAACTCAAAACTTAAGAACACATTTTACAAAGCATGCTCTATTTCCATCGTATGAGTAATCGACTCATTGGAACCCTAAAATAGACTCAAAACCAATCCAAGTGATAAGATCGACACCAGTCCAAGGAATTCACTCCAGTCGAGGTGTGATTCACATGGTTCCTTTCCGCCATGCTCCAGAAATCATCCTCTAAGCTTCGTGTGATTCTAACAAAATTCGCTCTTGGTATACTCTAACCACCAATCTAAATTCTTAATCAAGCATAATGTTAATAAAGAAATCAAGCATAACATCTAATACGATTATAATAACGATTAAATAACAAATTACATATTATTTCATCGAATTATAAGCTTTTAATCGTTCTAGTAAACGAGCAAACACTTCTAACATAGATCAACAATAAAACATGCATAAACATACACCACATACACTGTGTCTAGTAAATTAATACGTAATTAGGTTAATTTAGGATTTTAGATATGAAATTATAAAAATCTATCAATTTAAAAATCAACTTGGATATTCTAACGTAAATTCAGCTAATTACATTACATAATCCATCATAGACAAGCGAGAGACTACTACAACTCACCAAATCAACAAATTCGATGAAATCAAGTGTAGATCAAATCGAACAACCAAAAACCAAATGAGTATGCAACCGAAGCATGTGGTCTAGCAAAGCTATGTAGATCTAGCCTCTAGTTTGATGGTAGAGATGATTTGAAATGAATGGTAGCACAAATTGTTAAATTGATTGGGAACTAGCTGAGTAGATCTATTATCTGAGGCTTTGACAAAATGAGAGGAAACTTTCAAGTGCTCTCTCTAACTTGTCAGCAAAGGTCATTAGGACGACGGGCAGGCTGATTTAGCCCATTATCAATTTTCATATTATAGCAAGTAGTTTTAAAAACATAAAATTAACATAAACTCCTAACTTCATGCCCGATTTTTCTATATGCCCATCCCATCGAGTAGGAAATCATTATCTTGAAACATTAAAATAGGTTATAGCATCTAATTCAGCTCTTATCAACAGTTATAATCAAATACGGTTCTCGATGATAAAATGCTCATGTAGACATTTGGGAAAAATCATGGAGGTGTAAAACATCTCCAAGATCTATCAATTTAAAAATCAACTTGGAAATTCTAACGTAAATTCACCTAATTACATCACATAATCCATCATAGACAAGCGAGAGACTACTACAACTTACCAAATCAACAAATTCGATGAAATCTAGTGTAGATCAAATCGAACAGCCAAAAACCAAATGAGTATGCAACCGAAGTATGATGTCTAGCAAAGCTATGTAGATTTATCCTCTAGTTTGATGGTAGAGATGATTTGAAATGAACGGTAGCACAAATTGTTAAATTGATTGGGAGCTAGAGTAGATCTATTATCTGAGGCTATGAGGAAATGAGAGGAAACTTTCAAGTGGTCTCTCTCACTTGTCGACAAAGGTCACTAGGACGACGGGCATGCTTATTTAGCCCATTATCAATTTTCATATTATAGGGAGTAGTTTTAAAAACTTAAAATTAACATAACTCCTAACCTCATGCCCGGTATTTCTATATGCCCATCTCATCGAGTAGGAAATCATTATCTTGAAACAATAAAATAGGTTAGAGCACTAATTCGGCTTTTATCAACAGTTATAATCAAATACAATTCTCGATGATAAAATGCTCATGTAAACATTCAGGAAAAATCATGGAGGTGTAAAACATCTCTAAGAATTATGTACAAAAATATTAGAGTCATAAGACATCAACTGAATTAAATAGGATCATTTTATAATCCTCTAATAATAAAATATGGGTCGTTGGACTCTCCTTCCTGTAGGAATTTTCCCTCGACATACTCAAACAAACACAAGTAATCAACATTATGTCATATGCCTACTAATCCCGAGCAACAAGGCAGCCATACAAACATCAGCAACTAAAACGTAACCTAACATGCATGATTCTATTAGTTTAAGACATATTAGGTAGATATGATAAGTGGGTCCTACCATTATAAATGTTCTAAATAGGTCATCCTCGTAATTTCTACAATTTCTCATATGCAATTAGTATCTCCTTTCTCCATTGCACCTTAAATAGCTCAACCATCTCCCTCTTAAAATTCGAATAAGTGGCCTGAAATTCTTAGAAACAGCCAAGTCGTGGCTTCAAGTTGGTGGCTCGATTTCGACAAGTCGACTACTTGCAACTAGTCGACTAGTTGCAACTAGTGGAGCACCGTAATGACAATGATGAGGAGAAGTTGAATTAATAATATGTTGCAAAAATGGTACCCTTAAAAGTAAACATAACAGGTTGCTAAAATAAAGTATATGTGTGACATAATGAGTGATAATACAGAATAGACAGTTAAAGTTTAGCCTACAACCCATGCGAAAAATAGCATACAATAGCATAAAAGATCAGCAAAATACCCAAAAAATAGAAGAATACACTTGTATGTATGGATCCAACATAGAGGGGGTAACTAAAACCAATTTGCAGGTACAATGGCATAAATGGAGAAAAAACTAAAATAACGCAAGTGTAAGTGCACGAAGTTGGCCATATGTTGTAATGGTATAAAAATAAATGAATAGAATTATGCAAGAACTGTTGCAAGTTCAAGAGCAATAATCATGCAGAGCAGAGTTGCATATTAAGTTGGTAAACACTGCTGCAAGAATAAAGAAACGCACAGGCACACATGGCTAAAGTGAAAAAACTACGAGCAGAAATGGCTAAAGATCATAATCCAGTGGATGGCCAGCGAGTAAAATAAAGAAGCAACACAACCAATGAGTCGAGGTAGCATTACAATGTGAAGCAAGAAATATGTTTAGAAGTTATAAAAGTTAAAGAATATGAAGCCCATTAAGTAAAATATTTTAATTTTGCAAACCTAACCAAAATAAACCACTATAAACAAATTAACAAAAAATAACTCATCGATCTACTATAATTCACCTACGAATTATAAAATTGACAAACAAAAAAATCAACTTTAGCAGTTAATAGAATGTAAATGTAAATAATAAAACCGAATTAACACAGTAAAGATAGAAACAACAATTTAACTACAAAGTTTAGTAATAATTAGAATACCCCATAAGAGTAAATATAAGCACATGCTTTCCAATGATGGGAAGATAAAAACAAGGTTGGAATCCCGGTTTTCGGTTCGGTTTTAGTCATGTAGGAAGTTTAAAACTTCGGTCCCGTTCTGAAAATTCTAGACGTTCCAGTTTAATTATGGTTTGCCAATTCTGGTACTTCTTTTTTTACAAAAAAATACACAATAAATATGTAGTACTAATAATCAATTATACTAAGTTATTCATATTACATAGAGGATTCAGAGGATACAACCTAAAAATATCATACCAAAAATTATTTCTCTTATTTTTTGCTGCCTTTTGATTGTTATTTCTTTAATCAATATTGAAGATCTTAATCTCACCGATTTCTGTACTTTTAGAAAATACAGCTGTTCATTGTAAAAGGATCCATACTAACGTGAATTAAGTGCTAGATGCCATGAAATTAAATTTGCAAGCGTAAAAATCAAACTTCAATTAGCCAAATTATTTTGCAAACCCCCTACTATATTTAACGTGCAATAAAAAAAGGGCTAGTTCACTTCAAATTTGCCAGCACCATTTCCTAATTCCCAAACCTGACCCATCACGCTATTTTTCCTCTACATCTCGTTCAAATTTCCAATCATAATTCATTTGTAAGGCCGAAATGGAAAAATGGATTAAAAATAAGATTACTGAAAAATAAGATTCTTATCGAAATACCTTAATGTAATATAATACGTAGTAACCTTGGGATACAAGACATGAAAAACAAAACCCTTATCAAAGTTACGTTGCTACATCCCATATGGTTATGGTATGTGGATTTAAGATAAAAAAAATTATAATTGAAGGTTACTGAAACATAATATACATATAGCTAATTCAATTTCATAAAAAGAAACTAAATATGATTCTAACATTAGACCGGATGTTGATCAATTACTTTCCATTTTTTAAACAGATGACACATGGTGTTTTTGAATGCATCAATCTCAAGGATGATGTAAATATAAAATGTCGAAATAAAAACACAATAAACACGTTCTACTAACAAAACTTATGACTAAAAATTCGCGTGTGTAGCACGAGTTCGCGCTAGTTCACAAAACATTTTGATATTTGCAAATGGATGCCATTATGGTACTTAAATCATACGAGTCTTGATAAGTCATAGGAGCATCAATATCCTTTTGTCATTTAAATGCAAAATTAGAATTTGCTGAAAATTTTCTTATTTTATTTTATAAATTTACAGATTCATTAAACCATTCAACCTTCCTTGTATTAAACTTTAACCATAAATGCCAATCAATGGAGTAACTTATCCTTTCGAATAAATACAACAACAACAACAAAGCCATATATCCCAAACCAGTTGGGGTTGGCTAGATATGGAACCCAAAATTAAAATAAAATAAAATAAATAGTATAATATATAAAAAAGAATTTAAAATAACCAAACAGAAAAAAAAGTCGCATATGGTGATCACGTTTTTTTTAAAGGTTCAATAAAAGTGAAACAAAGTCTAAAAGAAATTATAAAAAAGTAAAAGGATTCAATAAAAGTGAAAAAAAGTCTTTAAAAAAAAACCCTAAGGTTCTGGTATATGGATTGCCAACTTCCATGCACTCCTATCCACTACAAGCTCTTCAAATATACTCCAATTTCGTAAATCTCTCTTTATTACCTCCTCCCATGTCATTTTAGGTCGACCTCTACCTCTCTTTGGGCCTTCGGCGCGGCCTATAGTTCCAACGCGCACAGGTGCATCGTGTGGTCTACGTTGGATATGTCCAAACCATCTCAAGCGGTGTTGGGCTAACTTCTCTTCAATAGGCGCAATTTCAAAATTTTCCCGAATATCCTCATTTCTAATCCGATCTCTTCTGGTATGCCCACAGTTCCAGCGCAACTTCCGCATCTCTGGTACACTTATCTTCTGGACGTGTTGCCTCTTAATAGGCCAACATTCTGCAACATATAACATTGCAGGCCTGATTGTTGTTCTATAGAACTTTCTTTTAAGCTTCTAAGAGATCTTCCTATCACAAAGAATGCCAGATGCTAGTCGCCATTTCACCTATTCTGCTTGAATCCTAAAACTAACATCCTTATCAATCTCCCCATTAAACTGCAACATAGATCCTAAGTATCGAAACGATTCCTTCTTTGGGTACTACTCTATCAACCAGGGTGACCTCTCCATCATCTGACCTGACACCGCTAAACTCACACTTCATATACTCTGTTTTAGTCCTGCTAAGCCTGAAACCCTTTGATTCCAAGGTTTCCCTCCATAACTCCAGTTGTCTATTAACCCATATTCGACTTTCATCAATCAACACAACATCATCGGCAAAGAGCATACACCAAGGAATCTCCCTTTGTATATCCCTTGTGATTTCATCCATCACTAATGCAAAAATATAGGGGTTCAAAGCCGAACCTTGATGTAACCCTATGTTAATTGGGAAGTCTTTGGTTTCATCATCGCATGCCCTGACACTAGTCACAACCCACTCGTACATATCCTTAATAAGGGGCAATATCCTTTCGAATAAATGGGCCGGAAAATTAGGTTCAGACCCAACTTTGCTACTTCGTTTCGGAGTTTATATGGATGATCGACTGCCGTCAACATACGATCTTCCACATTTTCCAAATCGAAGGTGAGATTTCCTAGTCAATGAGTACAATTTTTTTTTAATGTCCTTGCTTTTGTGATTTCAAACACCAAACAGTAATTTTTTCAGCAGAGATGGAGGGAGATTTGATAGAAGGGGATAATCAGAAACAACAAAAGCTGACTGTCGTCGATTCGGGCTGGCTTGATTGGCGGGAGACAAGAGTAATGAACATCGTCTTAGACCGTCTTGACGTAGTTGATTATATTCGATTTCCTGCTGTCTGCAAAAAATGGCAATCAGTCCATAAAGAACATAGAATCGGATACTCTCCTTACCCGCCTCCCTTGCCTCTTCTTTTCCCATGGCTTAGATGCCTTTTTTGTTCCATTGTTCATGGCAAGAATGCCACCAGCATTGTTTTCCATTTACCCTACGAACAAAAATCATACTGTATTCCTATTCCAAAACCTAGCATAAGACCCTTTGTATTCAGTTTTAGGCATGGTTGGGAAATCCTCCTTCCTGACCAGTCAGTGTTCATTGTCAATCTTATCTGTGGTGCTCAAATAGAGCTACCTCCTTTACCCAAAGATTTTTTTGGCAGCCGTGTCTTACCCATTTCCCACCCACCTTCTGATCCTAACTGCACGGTTATAATAAGGGATTACTGGGGTAAAGCTTATTTAAACCGTCTAAACAGCAACAACGTCTGGAAATCAATTTTCTGCCCTGAATTATGTTTAGGAGCAACTGTCTTTTTCCAGAACAAAATTTATTGCATGATGTATTACGAAAGAGTTTATATGATCAATACACTACTCTCTGATCTATTTCCGCAGACGACAGAAATGGACTGCTCTGAGATTAGCGCATCTTCACCTGAAATGTTTTGTTTAGTCGATTACTTCGGAGAGTTAGTTATGGCCAATTTTATTGGAAATGTTTATGACGAAGATAAAGAGTTTGAAATTTATGAAGCGGATTTTTCACGGAATAAGTGGGTGAGAATGAAAACACTCGGTGAAAATGCATTGTTTTTAAGTTCATGTAGCAGATTTGCAGTACCTGCAGTTGATGTTGGTTGCAAGAAAAACACTATAAAATAAAATGAAACGCTCTTTTGTTTTTACAGCAGATATATCTTTGATAGGGGCACGAGTTATGCTCGTGCCGTATTACTTGTTTGTACAAACGGGTCTGATTTATAGCATTCAGCCCAATATTCTGTGTATAAATACTCTGAATCTGTACAGAGAGACTTATCAGTTTCAAATACAACAATATTCTCGTTTTACATTTCACTACAAAATTCAACTTGGTATCAGAGCATTGAGACTTTGCTTAACAGCAATTAAAATTCTGGGTTCATTTTCCTGATTAACACCTCTGATTTCACCATCAGAGAATTCTTGTTTTGTTCCCCTCCTCAGAGAAGCTTCATCATTGGAGTGGGAAGTTAATTGCCTCAGTGTGCCGTGCTCGGCATAGATTTTACACGGCTGCATATCAGTATATGTCTCGCCAGTGCAAATCCAGCGGCTGCATCACTGCAGCAATCAACTGGTGATCGATAGTTATTCAAGAAAGTCAGTCAAGAAGTCAAGAAAACATTTCAACACTACTGTACCCTACCAGTTACCTGAGTCAGAGAATTATCATCATTCCCAGGTAGCCGATTGCATCAGAGGGTCTAGTGTTTTCTAATATTCTTCCTGATAGTCAATTCTTGATCTCGATTCTTTGATTTGAGTTTTCTGAAGTCATCATCATGGCAAATGACGCCAATTCCTCATCAACTTCAGATCCACCGCCGGGTTCAAACAATTCAGGGACAGCTGCAGATAATTTGATAAAAACTGTAGTTAATCCACAATCTCAGTTAATTACAGTTCAACTCAATGAGAACAACTATCTTTTATGGAAATTACAAATAGAGACTGCCATACAAGGATATGGGTTAGAAGGTTTCCTAATGGGTATTGTGATCCCACCGCAAAAGTTTATTACCAATCAAGCCAATCAAATCGTTTCCAATGAAGAGTACAGTAAATTTTACAAGCAAGATAGATTGATTTCAGCATGGTTACTATCGTAAATAGGTGAAAAACTATTACCACAAGTTATTGGGTGCCAGTCAACAGTTGAAATATGGCAATCCATTGAGAAGTCTTTCAATAATCAATCTTATGCCAAGATTATGCAATATAAGAGACAACTTCACAAGATCCGAAAGGATAATCTATCAATGAGAGAATACCTGAGTAAAGTCAAATCTATATGTGATTTACTTGAGGCAGCGGGACATAAATTACCTGATTCAGAACAAATATTGTGTATCTTGAGTGGATTAAGTGAGGAATACGAAGCAGTTGAAGCCATTATAGCTTCACAAAAAGAATTCTCATCCTTGGATGATGTTCACGCTATTCTATTATCGCATGAAGCAAGACTCGAGAGTAAAAGAACTCCAGAAAATGAATTAAATGTCAACTATGCTGCTAGTAATGCAAGAAACAAAAATCAAAATTTCAAGAACAAACCTTCCAAAGAGGTGGTCAGACGTCCAGAGGAAGAGGAAGAGGCAGGTGGAACAGCAACAATAATAAGCCCAAGTGTCAAATCTGTGAAAAAGTTGGTCATACGGCACCCAGATGCTTTTTCAGGTTCAATGCAAATTATGCCGTGAACCAGAATCCAACCACACAGAGGGGTTCAAACCCAAGTGCCAACATTGCACAGACTCAAACCGAAGTTGCTGTTCAACCTGCATCATCCAGAAATCAAGGTGAAAGTGCAAGTATAGATCATATAAACGACGACAGCTGGTATCCAGACTCTGGAGCTACCAACCACATCACAAATAATCTTGAAAATCTCAATCTTGGTAATAGAGAATACAAAGATAATCAATCTATATCCATGGGGAACGGTAAGCGCATAAATATTTCTCATATAGGTAAAGGCAGTATAAATGGTAAGAGAAAGCTCTTCTTACATAATTTATTAAGGGTTCCTAGAATCAAGAAGAATTTAATCAGTGTATCTCAATTTGCTAGAGACAACAATGTGTATTTTGAATTTTTTCCTACACATTGTTTTGTTAGAGACATACTGACTAAAGATATTCTTTTGCAGGGTGATGTTGTTAGAGGATTATACAAGTTTAATATTGTTAACAGCAATAACATCACTACTGTAACAACTTGCTGCAATCTATCTGAAATTGATAATACTAGTGTTAATGATTCTCTTTTTAATACTTGGCACTTTAAGCTAGGTCATCCTAGTCCTAGAATTGTAAGAAAAATTCTTCTTGATAATAAGATACCCTTTGTTGATGTGAATTTACCCTATGTTTGCAAGTTTTGCCAAATGGGTAAAAATCACAAACTGCCTTTTACAAGTTCATCTACTGTTTATACACAACCTCTTGAAATGATTGCAACAGATTTATGGGGACCTGCTCCTATAAATACTGACTTTGGTTATAGGTACTACATATCGTTTATTGATGCTTATTCTAGGTTTTCATGGCTATACTTACTCAAGTCTAAGGCTGATACACAAAATGCCGTTAAACATTTTGTGAAGCTTGTAGAAAATCAGTTTAATAATACTGTCAAAATTATTCAATCAGATGGGGGATCTGAATTTAAACCTCTCACTAGTTAGTTTCATGAAAAAGGTATTATTCATAGAATAACATGTCCATACACTTCTGAACAAAATGGTTTAGCTGAGAGAAAACACAGACATATTGTAGAAACTGGATTAACACTGTTAGCTCAAGCCTCACTACCACTTAAGTTTTGGCCTGAAGCTTTTAATTCAGCGGTATTTTTAATTAATAGAATGCCAACTAAAACTCTGAATGACATAAGTCCTCTAGAGAAACTATACAGTGTTAAACCAGACTACAAACATTTGAAAGCATTCGGATGTCTGTGTTATCCCTATACTAGGCCTTACAACGCCAACAAATTTGACTTTAGATCAAAGCCATGTACTTTTATTGGCTACTGTAACAATCAAAAGGGCTATAAGTGTATTGATTCTAATGGCAGAATATATGTAAGTAGACATGTGGTGTTTGATGAAAAGATTTTTCCATACAAACAGTCAAACATGAAAACCACTAGCAAAGTTTATAATGCAAAAGTAGCTATACCTGAGCCTCCATCCATTGAAAATATGTGGGAAGATATGACACGTACTGAGGCTGCTGGCACTCAAGACAACTATCAGAATGTTGACATTCAACAAGCTGACAGCACAGAGCAACTTAGCCTTGCCATGCAGTCACCTGGTTCATCACACAGCACAAACAGGATATCAGAAAACGTTGAAGAAAAACAACAGTTAACAAGCAATGAAGACAATGAATCTAACAGGAGTAACAATAATGAACAACTTGAAGATGCCTTACCAGTCAATCCTCCTCACACTCAAACTGGCCATCATATGATAACCAGAGCCAAAAGTGGCATTTTCAAGCCGAAGTCATTCATTGCAAATATAAACAATGATAAGCCAAACAGCTTTGATGAAGCCATCAGAAATGAAAACTGGAGAGCTGCAATGAAAGATGAATACAATGCTCTTATCAGAAACAATACATGGGAGTTAGTTCATCCACCAGTCAACAAGAACATTATAGGATGTAGATGGACATATAAATTAAAGAAAAATCCCGATGGATCAATTAATAGATATAAGGCTAGACTGGTAGCCAAAGGTTTCACACAGGAATACGGTTTTGATTTTAATGAAACTTTCTCTCCTGTAGTGAAACCATCCACTATCAGATTAGTTTTTACTATTGCACTGAACAATAACTGGAAAATTAAACATTTGGATGTGAATAATGCCTTTTTAAATGGCATATTGCAGGAAGAGATCTACATGCAACAGCCTCCAGGGTTCACACAGGACTCAATACAAGTGTGCAAATTAAAGAAAGCAATCTATGGGTTGAAGCAAGCTCCTAGAGTTTGGTTCGAAAAACTCAAATCAACATTGAAGACTTTGGGCTACTCCCCTACCAAATCAGATTCATCATTATTTACTAAAATTAGTGATGTATCTACTGTTTACATCTTAATTTATGTTGATGATTTAATTGTTGCAGGAAATAATGATGCTGAGATTCAAAAGCTAACAAAATACTTACATAAAATGTTCTCCATCAAGGATTTAGGGGACATAGCATATTTTCTGGGCATAGAAGTCAAGAGACAATCAAATACAGCAATGCATCTAAGCCAAAAAAAGTACATTTCTGAATTACTGACAAGAGTCAATATGCATGAAGCTAAACCACAGCCTACACCTATGGTGGTCAATCAGCACTATTCTAAAAACAGGGGAGAAGCCATAGACAATATTAAACAATATAGAAGTGTTGTGGGTGCATTGCAATACGCAACCATAACACGACCTGATATTGCCTTTAGTGTTAACAAAGTGTCTCAATTTATGCAGAATCCACTCGACGAGCATTGGAAAGCAGTCAAGAGAATACTTAGGTATTTAAAAGGTACAATCAACTACGGGCTAACACTCAAAGATGGAAAGGACCTAAACATTGTTGCATATAGTGATTCAGACTGGGCAGCAGATCATGATGACAGAAGATCAGTGACTGGATACTGTGTTTACATTGGCAATAATTTGATTTCATGGTGTTCAAAGAAGCAAATTACAATCTCCAGATCCAGCACAGAGGCCGAATATATAAGTGTGGCAAGTACAACAGCTGAGATTTTATGGTTACAATCACTTTTGAAGGAACTAAAATTGCTATCAAACATCAAACCTATAATATGGTGTGATAATCAGAGTACGATTTATCTAACAGCAGATCCAGTCCAACACGCACGTACAAAACATATCGAAATAGACATATATTTCGTGCGTGAACAGGTGCAAAAACAGAACTTGCAAGTGAATTACATCCCTACTTACAATCAAAAAGCAGACATATTCACCAAATCACTTGCAGCAAAGAATTTCGTTCGATTAAGAGAGGAATTAAAGATTATAGAACCATACAACCTGGTTTCAGACTGCAGAGGAAGCTGAAGCTCTTGCAGACTCAGATCTGAAGCTATACATCCAGATCTATACCAACAGCATCTAGTTTAATTGATTCCCTCCATTCAGATGGGTCTCGAAGTTCATCCTTGTCGCTTCATGAAAACAATGGTCTCGCCTTTTCAATTTTATTGCTGATCGCCCTCACAAACCTTTCTGAAGACTTTCATCGTGTTTCACTGATTCTCTTCATTCAGATGAGCCTCAAAGTTCATCCTTGTTGCTTCCGCAAGACCATGGTCATGTCTTTCGCTTTTTGTTGTTGATCGCCCTCACAAATCACTCTGAAGACTTCACAAATTAGGGTTTCGCATCGTTGAAGAAAACCCTAATTTTTGAGAGGGGCAAATAAAATGAAACGCTCTTTTGTTTTTACAGCAGATATATCTTTGATAGGGGCACGAGTTATGCTCGTGCCGTATTACTTGTTTGTACAAACGGGTCTGATTTATAGCATTCAGCCCAATATTCTGTGTATAAATACTCTGAATCTGTACAGAGAGACTTATCAGTTTCAAATACAACAATATTCTCGTTTTACATTTCACTACAAAATTCAACTCTATATATTATGCAGGAGGCATTGTAAAGATTCCATGGGGGTCCTTTGACTTAAGCACAAAGGATTGGACTGATGCACCACCTTTGCCAGAATTTGGTTGCATTGATTCAGGAAATGAGGGTTGTTCTTGGGTCCTTCCATCTCTAGATTATTTTGGTGTGGACAAATGAAATGGAGCTTGTCCGATTCAATAGGAGTGATGCCTTTCAGTTCTGTAACTTTTATCAGAATGTTCAGTGTTTGTCTTATGCATATTATGTGCTCGTAGCCTTGTATGCGTTTATAGCTGTACTTCTCTTCAGCAACTTACTGTTTTCTTTCAACGAAAGCAAGATGAAGATGGAACTTTGATCTGTTTTAGGTTTTCATATTATTGCCTGTGCGGACTAGTCGACTTGTCTTTTGCATTTATCTAGTTTTATTTACTGCTCCTTTTTTTTTTTTTAAATCATATGCAACTGTAGTTATGTTCTCTAGCCCCGCTCTCTCTCCCTCCCTCCCTCCCTCTCTCACTCAAATTTGGTTACGTGTTTTGGCTTATTCTTTTTTTTCTTTTTCCACAGTAACATTTATGATTTGTGACAAGAAGTTTTTTGAATCACGTCAGCAGATATGTTTATGTATTTTAATATTTATGATTCGTGACAAGAAGTTTTTTGAATCACATCAGCAGATATGTTTATGTATTTTGGCTTATCTTTTTTTTTTTTCATGGTAACATTTATGATTTGTGGTATGAAGGTTTTTAATCATGTCGATCTACTTATCCTTTATGACATAACCTTAATTTAACTAAACTGCAAGATTATGATTAATGCACTTTCCGTTAGCATTTGTATTAATGCCTTTCCCAAGTGATTTATATATACCAATTAAAGTCTATATGTTTAGACATACAGTATAATTTTGACATCTTTAATAACAAGTAGCATAACTTTAGTAACTGTTGTCAAATAAATGTATCTCATTCTCATGCATAGGTTCGCTGCCTTATTGCAGCTTCTGAAATACACATCACACTGGGCTTTTTATTGACTTATCAAGTATTAATTCACCTTACCTGTCCTCATAAAGCAAATTGCAATTTCGTACTTGAGATTCGTTTACCAATTATCTGAATATCTTTTAGTGTACAGTGGAGCCTATGGAGGCCAAACTAAACAGTAGAGATATCTAAATGTGAATTATTAGTGTAGTAGTGTTTAGCAAAAGTTTGGAGAGGGAACAAGGAGAAGGCTAAATCCCTTGGTTTGTGCGTGTGAACAGATCCTTTGCATGATAATGTTTTGCATCAAAATCTTGATGCAGTTTTCACAGTATAGAACAGCATCAGAGCATGTAACATGGAGTTCTGTTGCAATTTGCATTTGAATATTCAAATGCGATGTTGGTAAAATCACTTTTGTTATAGTTTATTTGGCTGCCACTATGACCGCTAAGGACCGACCTATATATATTTTCCGGTGTTCTGATCGACATTCAAGATCTCAGTTTTGGTTTTGATATTTTATAATTTTAATTTTTTTTGATGTAATTTTTTAATTGTGGAAATTTCGTTTCAATATTTGATTTTGGACTTCATTATCTATTTTACGTATGATTACAAATATATTTGTTTGATAAATTGAAACACTGAAAATATTTTAATACACTATCCCTTTTTTGTCTTTGCTTTCTGATTTTTTCTTCTATCGCAGTTTATTAGTTTACATGCATCTTAATTCTACTGCTAGTTATATGTATTTTCAAAATTTGAACAATGCCTCACCGAACTTTTTAAATTAAAAAAATTCAGCTCTCTGGGACAGAATTTTAAAACTAGCACATACGTTGGGGGAAACTTGTTGGCAATTGTTCTGGAAATTTTTGGACTGGTTCTGTTTGGACTACTCATTGGAAACATGCAAGTCAGTTTCTATATTTATTGATAACAATAATGTAAATCAATTAGGCATTATAACATTCATAACGCTAACCAAACCAGTTGAATGAACATGACAGTCATATATACAATCTACTGCTGCAAGATTAGACGAATGGAGAACCAGAAGAACCTACACAGAGAGATGAATGAGTCACAGACAGCTTCCATTAAAGCTAAAGCAATGCATAAGAAGGTATGATCAGTACAAGTGGGTAGCAACACAAGGCGTGGATGAAGAAGCCTTGCTTAGAAGGCTTCCTTTGGATCTTGTTCGCAGAGTGAGCGTTCCCTTCTCTATTTTTCTGGTTTAAGAACATGGATTCATTTCTTTAATCAAACTGTATCCTTCGGTGCTACAGTTATAAAATTATAAATAACAAAGTTCTCTTTCAACATATGAAAATTTTAAACTGGTTTAAAAACGAAGTAGTGGTTCAACTTAAGATGTGCACTGTTCGGTTTAAAGCTTACTGAATGTACAGGTCATTTTAGTCCTCCTTCACATTCAGAATTTTTGGATTGCTTTCATTGAAGCAAAAAATAAAATAAAAATAGCAATTAAATTATAATGAAATAAAAGAAAAATAAGAGAATGATACTTGTTAGAGCAACTCCAAAATACAGTCGTTTGAATACGATCAATCTTAGCAATCCTTTATGAGACGAGAAGTGTTAGGACAACACTTGAATTATTAGATTAAATAAAGATTTAAAAAAATGTATTATTTTATGGGAAAATGGTAAATGGTTTCTTTTCCTCCTATAACTGAAATTTTATCATCTTAATTTATCATTTCCTTGTGAAATAATAATTTCTCTTTTGTCTTTTATCATTAGAATGAGTTATTTTAGAGTGCTATCCTTGATAATTATTAATTTGAATTGAGAAACCATTTTAAGTGGAAATCTGTTGAAACAAGTCCCACATTGGGGAATTTGTAAAATGAATCCTGTATAAGTAAAATGAGTTCACCCTTCACATTGCTAATTGGTTTTGTGATAATTCAGGGTTCTCTAACATGGTATCAGAGTGGGTTTAATTCGTGCGCACAATGCCACACTTATCCACGTCATCCAATATAAAGGTCCACGTGTAAGTATTTGGCACACATTAACTGATCCACTTATCAACTGAGTATTCACTTTTATATCCCTGAATAATCAATAATTCTCTTATTTATCACATATGCTTCAAATTTTTTGTGTACGTATTTGGCACACATTAACTGATCCACTAAAATTGATTAATTTTCTCTATTTCAATGTATTGTCTGGCATGATTTTTGTTATCTATGCATCAATTTCTATTCACATTTTCAATGCATTAAATTTGGTAAAATTATTCAAATTCCAGTACCAATGTGTGACGTATATTAGCTATGCCCAATTTGTAGATGGACAGAAAAACATATTCGCGTGGAATCCATGAAATTTTGCAGTAAGATACAAAATAAATTAAATAGTGCACATGACAAGCTAGGACTATTGAAACATAGTATTCTAATCCGTACAAAATTTCCGTTAATTTTTTGCAAAGGCTCCGCTGTTCGGCCAAATGGACGGGCGAATGCTAAACGCAATGTGCGAACGACTCCAACCTACTCTCTACACCCCTGAAACCGACGTAACCCAGGAACTCGACCCGGTAGCCGAAATGATCTTCAGAATCCGGGGCTGTGTCTGAAGTGGAAGCATTCTCACTTGTGGTTGATGACTTAGTGTTTGTGGTTGCACAGTTTAGGGGGCTGCATAGCAAGAGGATCAGGCATAAGTTCAGGTTTTATTCCCAGCGCTGAAGGACATGGGTCGCTTTTTTTACACAGGCGGCTTGGAGAATGGATTGGCCGAGGAGGAGGTGGAGGTTGGTTGAGAGGGCCAGGAGGAGTGGGAATGACGGTTTGGGATTGGAGCAGAGTTCGCCTAGGAAGCGACCGAGCCTGATTTTGATGTGTATGATGAGAGATCAGACATATAATGTTATGTGTCTTCTTCTCTTATGTTTATATATATGTTACATTGTTGATGTGGTCGAGATGTAAAAGAATATCTTACTATTTTATTAGGTAGGGTATGGTATGGATTTACAAATGAGCAAGTCAGTTTAAAAGCAGTAGATGACTTGTAATTTAAACTGAGATTTAGGTATGATTGAATATAGACAAATAACGTGCTTGCATGCACGATGTTGAACTTAAACTGAGTTGTTGGTTCAAAGCCGATTGAAGGAGGCAAAGTGCAATAGTGACATGCATATACATGTTGGAAACAGTCACCTGTTTTAAATGAATAACTTAAACCTGAGTTTTGCTGGCTAATAACTGTAAGCATTCAATTTGGATAGCATTAAACTCTTTTGCTATATGAACCTCAAAGATATATAATGGTGACGAGCGAGACTAAGCAGTTGCAAACCTTGGAGTAATTGATGCGATGATCCTTTTATTAATTTTGTTCACAAGAGTACTTTATTTATGGAGCCTTCGGCACTGGGTATCCACCTTATTAAAGTAATGCGACAATCCTTTTATTAATTTAGTTAAATAGATTTAAGTATTCATAGCAGGGTGTGACTTTTACCTTTGCTCATCTGCAAACACAAATAGTCAGTGTGTTGTTTTTTCCACATGGAACAAAGCAGCGTAACGCTATGGATATGAGAGAGAATCTACAAAATGAACGATACATAATAACATTGTACCAGACAGGGAATTGAATATGGGTTCTGTTAATATGTGCCCTAAGGGCATATGTTAAAGATGGTGGTTATTAACTAAATAACAATTTTTTTAAATACCTACCTTATCCATGTATGGTTTTAAAAATGTTGAATTCAAAGAGGTCATATTGGTAATTTAATAACCTTAACATGTGTCTTTGGTTACAGTTAACATTTTTCTTTGAATATTTATGAAGATTCTTATTAATATTTATTTCTTTTCATAGTACTTGGCAACAAATGGTCATTAGTTTTTCTTTTATGATATTCACCCTATGCCAGTCAAACTTTCGCACCTAATAAGGAAACAAAAAGCAGGCAAATCTCTCTTTCATGTACTTGGATTTTAGATCCATAACACTTTTGTATTGTATAACTGTGCAACGTTAGAAAAAACGACCGTAACTTTATATTAAAAGAAGTCGTTAATGAGGTAAACAAATGACAGCATGTGCAAAACTGTTAATGTACAAAACAATTAATGGAACTATTAATAGTAATCCAAAATAAAATATTAAATAATATTCATGACATCACATATTTTCCTTCAAACTAATTAAAAAGTTCCTTGAATACCGACTGATTCTAATCTAAAAGGTTTCTAAATAAAGCCGATCCAAAAAGTGAACTATCCTACTAAATTTAATAAACACAAATTAACATATAATATTTCGCATATGATGTGTACATCAAAATTTTCGCAAATAAATTTCCAGAAAATTTGATGGTCGCAACACACTTTAACGAGTAATAAGCATCCGAATACTGCAGAATAGAATGCTGACTAACGTATCGTTGGAACACCCAGACTGCATATTGGTTATAGACATATAAACTACTTTAGTCCCTACTACTTAATGAAATGCAACTATGAAAATTCAAACATTATCGTTTTGATAAATAAAATAATACCAGATAAGAGGCTGAAAAAATAGCATTGCTCAGTGGCTGGTCCACTATAAAAACCAGTCGGCGATGCCCTCCCCCCCCCCCCCACCCCCCTCCCCCCCAAAAAAGCATTGCTCAAAGTTTGGAGTAATGTAAATAACAAATACCAATTTTATATTAGGCAAAGATTGATGTTTTGGTAATGTTCTTTAAGGTTAAATTTTTTACTCTATGGTTCAAATCACTACATGAAGATATAAAGTATGTGAAACGTGAAAGTAGAAATAATATTTACTTATTTTCCTGAGCAGTTTCATCTGAGAGCATGTGGCATTGGTGCATTCTCGAACTGCTTTAGCTATGTAAGATACTTCATCCCTAGTTTGAGTTGGACGGTCTATCATGCTTTCAAGCATCTGTATCCACAAAGACTAGTTTCTTCGTGCTTCTACATTCTCATATGAAATATTTATTTCCAACCAAAGTAATCGGTAGATTTGAATCGATGGCACATGGTTGTATGATCATGCATAACATAAACCTTTCTAACGAAAGACGGTAGGAACAAGGAAAGAAGTCGTAGCTATTTTTTTTACTGTTATTATACCTAGTATGATTGTGATACAGATTAACTGAAAAATATTATTATCAAGTCATGTGATTTTCAACTCCTAGAATTTAATAACCTAACATCCTTCTTGTCAATAATTCAGGTACCAATACGATCATTCAAACAGTATCTAATAATGATACTTAATTTCCTATAGTGGATATTCTTTTGCATGGAATATAGATATTGCCAAGGGCCAACTCATATTTGAAGTAAGTTAAAATACTAAGACTAACCGAAATGAAACTTCATGAATATGGTTTTAAAAAAAGAGAAAAGATGAATGATGTTAAGGACGTTGCGGAGCAACTTGATGTCGGCGTTCAAGACAATGTGAAGAACTCAATGTGATTGTTTCACCATATTCATTATATTTGTAAAAGTTCTTTTATTATAGCATTCTAAATTCTAACATTACTATATATTCTGATTTTTATACGAAATGTTACAAATTTTTTTTTGTCAAAGCATATTTTGTATTGCGGAAAGATGGAAGTAGTTCTTGTGAAAATTCAAAATAATGCTTTTTTGTTTTTGAATAGAACTAACAAACGGTGCCTTCTTTCAATAATGTAGTTATATATTCATGTGAAAATTAAAATATTTAACATATTAAAATATAATATCTCATGTATATAAAATTTATTTGGAAGATAAATGGACAATCATAAATAAGCAAATAAGTATTCGAGACCATTCAATAAACAGGAAAATTAATGGCGACGGCTTTCTCTGAGTTCTCATATCAAGATTCATTTTCCCACTCTCAATCTGGCAATCTTTCTTCTTCTCTGTTCAATTCGGTGGAAGAAGATCCAGTGTTCGTAATTGTTTTCGTTGTAGTGATACTGGACATTTCGCGAAGCATTGCAAGAATTCTTATCGTTGTTTCAAGTGTGGTGGTATGGGGCACAGGAAATTCAATTGTCCAGTTCTTTTTCGAGGCGGTTCAGTGTTCGAATTGTTGCACTTTAATTGTTCGAAGATATGTCTGAAACTTATTTCTCTCATGGATCTTTACGTTTTGATTTTTCCTGAGCAAGATAATGAAGGTTCCTATCTGTTGCTGCTTTTGGTTTGGCACATTGAGGGTCTTGTAAATGGGTTGTTATGGCGTGAGGTGTTTGCTAAAGATTCAAGTTCTGGTGTATTTCCGCCCTTACCGAGACCGCTCGATAGAAAAGGACATGCGCTTTCGTTTTGGCTGAACTTCTCGAAACTTCGAAGGTTTTTTTCTGATACTGTATCGAATCACAAGAGGAAGGGGGTTTTGTTGTTGGATGAGGTTTTATTACATTTCGATGTTATCAATTCTGTTGTGAACTGTGGCATGGGTGTTGGCGAATATCAGAACTGTTCCAAAGGGGAAGGTGTCTTAAGTTCGAGGGAAGGGGGTCTTCAAAAGCCGGCGGTGAACTGTGGGTTTGAGGATGGTTTGGTCTTTGAAGAGGGTGATGGTGTGGTGTTTGTTGAAGATGTGATGATGGGTATTGCTGGGTGTCACTTGGTTGGCAATCGGGCTGATTCTTTGATGCTGGATCCTTGCGTTAGGAAGTGTTTGGATAACATTGAGGAGTTGGGATATGATGTTGTTAAGAATTTCAAGTTTGTTGAACATCTCTGGTTGTCTATGAATAAGGGGTTTTGCATGGGTTCGGTGCTTTCAGGGATAAGAAACAGTCTGAGCTCTTTCTCTCACTGTGATTTTATGAATTATGATCGGTTTGGGTCGGTATTTGATGCTCTTAGTCAGATTGGAGATCTGGAATCGGTCGGATTGAAAGAGGTTAGTGGAGAGATATCTTCTGTTTGTGATATGACTATTTCTTTGACTAGGAGGGGTAGGCGTAGGAGAGATACTCCCATCTCGGGTTTGGTTCGGCGTAGCGCACGTATTAGATCTTTTTCTGATTCTTATCATGGTAGGTTCTCAAGTCCAAATGCTAGTGTTTGCAATTCAAATTTGGACTTAGGACACTGCTAGTAGTTTTTGCTGGGAAGCTTTTTAGCGAGTTAATTTGGATTGAAGTTGGTTTTTGATCTGGAGCTTTTTTGTGTTCTGTTTTGGAGTGTTTGTATCGAGTTAGTCTTTTCTCTTGTTTTTGTTTGTTTTTTGTTTGGCGAGACTTGTCATAGCTCGTGTAGTTGTTTTTTTGTTTTTTTCTAGGCTGGTAGTCTGTTTTTGTAAACTTTTTTTCTTTTATATATATATGTGTGCTCTCTTCTTTTTAGAAGATCACACATTTTGCTTTCAAAAAAAAAAAAAAGCAAATAAGTATTCATCTGTAGCAACAGAACATCACTACCAGTTCTAAAACAACTAGGGACATTACATTAAGGGAAAATAAACAGTTTTCCCCTAGTAATACATTGTTAGATACAGAAGTTTTAGCTGCCCCATTAACTATTTTAACCGATAAATGTTACTGCCTCTAAAGTGAACTAAGGTGGAAACTTACCGACTTCTACTGGTATCACCAATAGCAAATATAAATGCCTCTATTCTCATAAAATGTTCACTTGGCGACAAAAAAAAAAAAAAAGATTTCGAGCTAAATTTCGATTCTCCACTTTACGAGTTAACTCGTTGATGATGAGACTCTCCAAACCAATCATGATTAATCTCCGACCCGATCTAGATTTTTTTAGAATTCGAGGTACCGATTTCATTAATAATAGTAGATCTAGTCTTCTGATTTGATTATCGATCAAACCCTAGTTGCAATTGTTTATAACAGTATTGATTTTCTGATTTGATTTACTAATTATGTAATTTTTGCCAATGCTTTGTAGTTTGATTTGCTGTTAAGCAATATTTTGACCATAATTCCATGGCTCTACTTGTTTAATATTGTCATTCCATTAATCACGACTATGGTTTAATATTTTAATTTTGATTACACAATATTTTCTAGTCTCAGTGCAACTGGTGATAATGTTTAAAAAAAACATGTGTTTCTTCTTCTATGATAAACATATGACTTCATCTCTAGTCGTTGAATTTCTTTATCATTTAAATGGAGTTAGCCAATGCACATTTATGGTAAATGTAAATTATATAATTGGATTTATTTTTAAAAATATAGCGAATGGATATTAATCTATGCACGTAAGTTCTACTCATAAAGGTTAGTCATTTTCAGTGCTAGATTCGGCTCAGTATCGAAAGTTTGTATTTAATACTATTACCATACCAACATATATGATATTAGAAAAATCATGCTATTACCGAACAACGTATTCGGAAAATTCAATGTTATCAAAGCGCACGCTATAGCGATAAATAACGCAGAGCTTGCCCTATTGTAGTTAAAATAGCGCGTGAGTTCTTCATAGCGCGAAAATAGCACGTTATTTTATCATAGTGCAAATTTGTTCATAGCTCTAAATAGCACGCTATTTTGTTTTGTTTCCTTTTTAAATGTTTAGACAACGAATAAAGTCCAAAATAACACAATATTGTACTTTGAATAAGATAAAAACGATACAGAGGATGACCCGTAAGGAAAAGAAACTGATAATTGTTTAGATAATGATGATGGTTTTGCTTCGGATGAAGCAAGTTACTAGCCTTTAAAAATTCAAATGTATAATATAATTTCTATGTTTTATTATTGTATACTCAAATCATATTTGACTTTGTTTATTTGAATCTCGTTATTGTAGACTTTATTTATGCTATACTCGTTTGTCCTTATTTTCACTTTATAGTTTTTCTTGTTTATATTTTTTGCTTAGTTTTTGTCATTAGAAATTCTTTTATATTTTATGCAAAAAATGTGTTTTTCATGCAATTTTTTGAGAGGTTTATCTCACCATAACATATGATTAGGAATAAATTTCAAAACTATAAGGCAAAAATATATTATGTCCATCAATTATTTTGAACATACAGTATGAAATTATTATTATTTTCTTCAATATAGTTACATTTTACATCAAAAAATATTTAGTACACGAGGTATGCTAATGCTTGTATTTGGAGTCATGAATAGTTTGGATTTAGCGCAAAATACTTGATTAGTTTCTTTAAATAAAAAGGACCAAATAGCATGCGCTATAGCGCAAGCCTTATACTATTTTGCGCTATTTGCTATTGACTACACTGGGAAAATCAATACTTCAGTTTGTGGTTGGTAATGATTAGTAGATGCCAATAATGAATTTTACCGTTTATAGTATATATCTATTCGTTTATAATATTTCATGTTAAAAGATTAAATGTTAAGAGCGGTTATGTGATTATTTGTCAATTTTATTTTATATTGTCAAACATACAAATAGAAGTTTTACAAAAAGCTAAAGTACTATTGAAAAACATATTATTTTAAAAAAAAAAAAGGAATACACGATAAAAACTACGTTCAACTAATATCGTATTGGTATTTTGTTAGATTTTCTATTAAATCACTATACATTATGTGATGTTATGTGTATCTCATATATAATGTAAATACGTTGGTCAATGGGTCAAAGTGTAGCTTTTTTTGAATTTCCAAAAATAACCCTATTTTAAATGCTAGTTTGGTAATTTCAACTTGATTTTATTGCCATTTACTCGACGCATCAGGCCAATTTACCAATTTCCACGATCATTTAGTTCTCCTCATTTTTTTCAATCCATGTTCTTCCACTATCCCTTCTATGCCGATTACTCCTTGTTTATGTTTCTTCTCTCCTTTCCTTATTAGGCTTCAAACCTACTAACATCAAATCAAACTAAGGTTTCATCTGGGTGAATAATTTGTCCAATTTGAGTTCTGAACGTGTCCGACGCATCCAAAACCTATCTGGGCAATTTGCCCGTGTTCCTTGACGGAGCAAATGTTGGGAAATTACGCAGATTTCCTTATGATTATATTTGTGGAGAAAAGAAATGAAATGTAGAATGGTAAGAGACACACAAATTTGATAACGGAGTTCGGCCAATTATGCCTACGTCTCCGGGCTGCTGCAGATCTTTTATTTCAGAGAATATTACAAAGTGATTACACAAAACACTTTTCACTTAACACTCGTTCTCACTCTAAGCTTGCTCGCTCCTTTACTTCTTGTTGAATATGAGATTAGGATGAGATATCAAGTTATGAAGAAGAAGGAAGTATTTATAAGGTGAGAAATGGTTGGTGGGGGTTGGTGGCTTGGTTGGTGGTCCGGTTGGTGGTGGTAGGTGGCCGCCCATGTTTATTGTATGGGTTGTTGGTTGCACATGTAACAACCATTCTAACAATCTCCCACTTGAAGACTGATTTCAATCCGTCTTCACACCTTGATCGATGCAACAGCCATTCTGCTCTTTTTACTCTAGCAGACCAACTGAAGTTGAACACAACTTCAGTTTATCGATAGTTACCGTCTTTGTCAACATATCTGATGGATTCTTGCTTCCTTCGATCTTCTCCAGTATTAACACATCATCTTCTAGTAGAGATCTGATGAAGTGATAACGAAGTCCGATATGTTTGGTTCTGGAATGAAATGCTGAATTCTTCGCCAAATGTATTGCACTTTGACTATCACTGTATAAAACATTCATTTCCTGTTTGAATCCCAGCTCAGTTAACAAACCTTGAAGCCATATCATCTCTTTACTAGCTTCGGTGATTGCTACATACTCAGCTTCTGTAGTGGATAAAGTGACAATCTTCTGTACCTGTGACATCCAACTAACAGCTGTAGTTCCAATCGTGAATACATAACCTGTAGTACTTCTTCGATGATCGACTTCGCCTCCAAAGTCTGCATCTACATAGCCTTGAGCTTTAACCTGCCCTTTACCAAAGTACAAAGAGTTATGTACGGTACCTCGTAGATATCTCAAAATCCACTTGACTGCTTCCCAATGAGCTTTCCCTGGATTTGACATGAACCTGCTAACAACTCCCACTGCATGGCCAATGTCTGGTCTCGTACAGACCATGGCATACATTAAGCTTCCAATAGCCGAGGAATAAGGAACACCATTCATGAAATTTCTTTCTTCCTCGGTTTGCGGGGACTGATCCTTGGATAGGCGAAAGTGACTGGCCAATGGTGTACTGACTGGCTTAGCATCGTCCATGTTGAATCTCTGCAAAACACGATTGATATAATCTGCTTGAGATAGCTGCAAGAGTCCTTTCTGCTTATCTCTAGTGATTTGCATTCCGAGAATCTTCTTTGCTGGGCCTAAGTCTTTCATGTCAAACTCCTTTGACAGTTGCTGCTTCAACCTTCTGATATCGTCCATATTTGATCCTGCTACTAACATGTCATCAACATAAAGCAGTAAAATGGTATAACTAGACTTATATCGCTTGAAGTAGCAACAATGATCAGCATTGCACTTCTGGAACTCTTCCTTGTGCATGAATCCATCAAACTTTTTGTACCATTGTCTTGGGGCTTGTTTCAGGCCATACAAGCTTTTCTTTAGTCTGCACACCATGTTCTTCCTCCCTTTCTCAAAGAATCCTTCTGGTTGGTGCATGTATATCTCCTCATCCAAGTCTCCATGAAGAAATGCAGTCTTCACATCTAACTGTTCAAGATGAAGGTCTTCAATAGCAACAATACTTAATACTGACCTGATAGTACTGAGCTTCACAACGGGAGAAAAAATGTCAGTGTAGTCCACTCCTTCCTTCTGTTGGAATCCTTTGACGACTAGTCGAGCTTTGTATCTCTTGGAACCATCAAGCTCTTCTTTCACGCGATACACCCATTTATTGTGAAGTGCCTTCTTTCCTATGGGCAACTCAACTAGTTCCCATGTCTGGTTGGAGATAAGAGACTTCATCTCATCTTCCATGGCAAGCTCCCACTTACTAGCATCTTCAGTCTGAGATGCTTCATCATAGCATTCAGGTTCCCCTGCATCAGTCAGCAACAAATAATTCATGTATCTTTTGTTAGGTACATGAGGTCGAGAAGATCTTCTCAATTCAGGAACAGGAGTAGGATGTTGTAGTGTGTCAGACTGGTCCGCACTACTCAGATCAACGATTTCATCAGGCTGAGCACTTTCTATAGTCGGTTCTATGATGAGACTATCTGGAATATCGTTTGCATCTGCAAATACTGACTCACTCTGCTTTGAGTCGTTGACTTCTGTTTTGTGTCTGTCTTTGTACATTACTCTTTCGTTAAAAATCACATCTCGGCTACGGATCACCTTCTTGTTTTCATCATCCCAAATGCGGTAGCCAAACTCGTTTTCGCCATAGCCGATGAGAGTGCATTTCTTGGATTTGGGATCAAGTTTATTCCTGCCTTGATCACTAATATGCACATATGCTATGCAACCGAAAACTTTTAAATGTGATAATTTTACCTCTTTTCCACTCCATATCTCTTCTGGTATTTTATGTTCTAATGGAACCGAAGGACCTCTGTTGATCAAATAAGCTGCTGTGTTGACTGCTTCTGCCCAGAATTGCTTCGGTAGACCTGATTGTATACGAATGCTTCTGGCTCTTTCTGTCAACGTTCGGTTCATACGCTCAGCTACACCATTGTGTTGAGGTGTACCCGGCACGGTTCTCTGCATTTTGATTCCGTGCTCATAACAGAACTGCTTGAATCTGGTGTCTCCATATTCACCTCCATTATCAGTTCTAAGCTTTTTGATCTTTAGATTTGTCTCATTTTCAACCATAGCTTTCCATATCCTGAAAGCCTCGAACACTTCAGATTTATGCCTTAAAAAATAAACCCATACCTTTCGCGAGTGATCATCGATGAAAGTAACGAAGTAATGCTTTCCACCGATGGATGAGATGGTCGTTGGCCCCCAAACATCGGAATGAATAAGCTCCAGCTTTTCCTTCTTTGGGGTTTTACCACTTATTTGAAAGCTGACTCTCTTCTGCTTTCCAAATATGCAATTTTCGCACATGCCTATTTCCACTGACTGTAGACCTGGAAGTTTCCCCTTCGAGTGCATAATCTTCATTCCCTTTTCACTCATATGGCCTAGTCTCTGGTGCCATATGTTGGAATTTTCATTGCTGGCTGCAACAGTGATCGAACATCGCGCTTCTGATGTCATGTAAAGAGTACCACTCTTCTTGCCTTGAGCAATCGTCATTGCACCCTTCGAAATTTTCCAGTCATCACCATGAAAGGTCGTAGTATAGCCTTCACTAGCTAATTGTCCTACGGAGATCAAATTCTTTCTCAAGTCTGGTATGTGTCTGACATCCTTTAGCTCCCAAACTGACGCATTCAGCTTAATCTTCACAGAACCTTTACCAACAATATCACAAGGTTGATCGTCACCAAGATATACCTTTCCAAGATTTCCAGAGGCGTACCTTTCGAAGTATTCTTTATGCGAAGTGGCATGAAATGATGCTCCAGAGTCTAGCACCCAAGTCTCTTCCTTGCTCTCCAAAGAGCATATCAACGCTTCATCTCCTCCTGAGGTAGAAGTAACATTTGCCTCTGCCTTCGCCTCATGATCCTTTGGTGCACTTCTGCATTGATTTTTGTAGTGCCCGGTCTTGCCGCAGTTCCAACACTCAATGGTCTTTGAGCCGTTGGGATTTCTGGATTTAGATCTCCAATCCTTCGACCTACCACGGTAGTTCGATTTGCTACGTCCATTTCCTCGTGTTGAATTTCTTTCTCTTGATTGTGTATGCAAAATTGAAAATTTTGATGACTCACCAGAATCTCTTCGCCGGATCTCTTCACTGAGAACCATATCACGAATATCATCAAATTTTAACTTATTGCTTCCCGACGAGCTACTCACTGCTGTGACAGTAGCGTTCCAACTTTCTGGCAGGGAAGACAAAAGTATCAACGCGCGTACTTCTTCGTCAAACTCAATTTCAACTGAACTTAACTGAGTAGTAACCGTATTCAGTTCATTGAGATGTTGAGCTACCGATGCACCTTCTGTCATCCGCAAATTGAACAATCGCCTCATCAAATGAACTTTGTTAGAGGCCGACGGCTTCTCATACATACTGGAGAGAGCCGCCATAAGACCTGCCGTGGTCTTTTCCTTTGCTATGTTGAAAGCAACATTGCGAGATAACGTCAATCGAATAACTCCAAGAGCTTGTCTATCAAGAAGAGCCCAATCTTCATCCTTCATATTCTCTGGCTTCTTTTCCGAGAGAGGTTGATAAAGCCTTTTCTGATACAGATAATCTTCAATCTGCATTTTCCAAAAGCCAAAGTCGGCTCCATCAAACTTCTCGATTTTCACCTTTCCTTCATCTGCCGCCATCGCTCCCACTCGAATTTAATTTCTTTTCTAACAAATTATGGCTCCGATACCAGTTGTTGGGAAATTACGCAGATTTCCTTATGATTATATTTGTGGAGAAAAGAAATGAAATGTAGAATGGTAAGAGACACACAAATTTGATAACGGAGTTCGGCCAATTATGCCTACGTCTCCGGGCTGCTGCAGATCTTTTATTTCAGAGAATATTACAAAGTGATTACACAAAACATTTTTCACTTAACACTCGTTCTCACTCTAAGCTTGCTCGCTCCTTTACTTCTTGTTGAATATGAGATTAGGATGAGATATCAAGTTATGAAGAAGAAGGAAGTATTTATAAGGTGAGAAATGGTTGGTGGGGGTTGGTGGCTTGGTTGGTGGTCCGGTTGGTGGTGGTAGGTGGCCGCCCATGTTTATTGTATGGGTTGTTGGTTGCACATGTAACAACCATTCTAACAGCAAATAGCTTCAGCTGGCGTCGGACGTGTTTGACGCAAGAACTTATTTTTTCCCTCTTTTTCTTGTTTTGTTTAACCAGTATCCTTTTGTTTTCCTCCTTAATTACCATGTTTCCCCTTTAATTACACTGTTTAATTGCTTCGTTTGAATGCTCCGCTTAATGCCGTAAATGGATGCGGCATTTAATCTTCTACCGTGTTTAATTACCCCGTTTTAATATCCATTAAGATAACTCATTACCGTTTATCATAAACGCACCTTAAATGGAACTGAATCGAAGTGAAGGACTGATTTGAGACTAACACAAAAGGGAGGGAATGCGTTTCAGGTTTTTTGTGTCAATCGGGCTTATCTTTCTCAGGTAGAATTCCCTGAAATTATTAAACTACAAACCATCAAAGTCCTATTTGTTTTATTTTTGTAATAGTTTAGATTTAATATGATTTTTTTGTTGTTGCTCTTTCTGTCTGCTGTCAGTCGGACTTTTTTTTCTTTCTATGATGATTAACTATTGATTCTGTTTTATAGTTTACATGATATACACTGTAATCATACAAGTAAAAAAGTTAACCGGTTTTTATTTTATAAGATTTTACAGTTATGAGCTAACTGAGCTGAGGAAAAATAATGAATGGATCTGGAAAGTAGAGTTTTTGAATCGACAGAGGATTGATCTGAGATGAACACAAAAGGGAGGGAATGTGATTCAGATTTTTGCGCCAATCCGGCTTATCTTTCTCAGGTATGATTCTCTGAAACCATCAAACTACAAAGTTATAAACTATCAAAGTCCTATTTGTTTTATTTTTGTAACTGTTTAGATTTAATATGATTTTTTTGTTGTTGCTGTTTTTCTGTTTGCTGTCAATCGGGTTGTTTTTCTTTCTGAGATTGTTTGACCATGCCAGTGAACCATGGGTATTTTTTAAACTTTTATGTTGTACCCAATTTAAGTGCGATTTAAAAAAACATTATGCATTCACCGTGAATAAAGAGCAAAAGATTGTTTATTCTTTTGTTTCTGGAAAAAAGGGAAAAGGGTAACAGGAAATTGCTTTTGGATAAAATATAAATGTTCCTAAAATATAATATATAAATAATTAAGCATTAGGACATCTCAACATATAAGAGGAAAAAATAAAAAGGAACAGCAAAGAATCTGCACTGCATGGACAACACAATACATTATTAACTGAGAAAATGAAAAACGGCTCTATTTACTCACATAGACATACTCAGAGAAGCACACTCACTCTCTCACTAACTTTCTGAAAGTGTTTATACCGATTAACAAATGTCCATGTCCTATTTTTTTTTTCTTTTTTTTTTTCCTTGAATGTGCTTATTGTTTCTTTTATTTTATTGTTATTTTTATCTTGATCATCATCAGTCGATTTATATATTATTATTGAATGTCAATTCCCTTGCATATAAAAACTACATATGCAGGTAATAGGTTGGTCAATGTGGTTTAGTGAATATCTCTTCATAGAGAAGTACTGGGCTAAGGATGAGAGCACACTGTAGATATGAAGTTTCAAGAAAAAAAAATGATTGGCATTGTTTGTTGAAGGCACACAATTCGCTTCTGTAAACTTCTAGCAGCTCAAGAATATGCAACATCACTGGGTTTACCAATTCCATGCATAAAGGTGATCGAAATACTTAAGTTTATTTTGTATTTAGGACCTATGCATGATATAATTTGTTCTTATTTGTTTTTTGGCGTTAAAACATCTGTATTCCACTGAAACTTTTTGATTTGTAGATTTTTCATGATTATCGATATTGATTTCTCAGCGTATAACAAGGTTATTCAGTTGAACATGTGTAGGTGTTCTGAGAACCAATCACGTTCTACAACTTGACTTGATTCATCCTGCACATTCCTAAAAAATTATTTCATTTATGCATATAATATCAAAACAACAGCACTGATTATTTTATATTTTAAATACGATGTATTGTTCCAGCAGCTTGTCTATTATAGGTTTTTTTTTTCAGTCCGAGAAGCCTAGGCATGTAGAAGCTTAATATGTTGTTATATTCTAAATCAGAAATGCTACTTTGCCCGCTTTTCATTTTGTCAAAAACTACGGTAGAGACAAAAAAATAGAAGACCCACCCATTGAATTATACAAATACTCATCTGAATTCAATGCTTGTCACCCCTGAATTTCGGATTTACCCTTATTTCTTACTTTTTGACAAAAACTTTTTTAGGTATCGTAGCATTTCTCATTCTAAATTAAGTCTCACATATACATAGAAATTTCTAACGTGGCTAAGAAGTGCACTGGCAGTTCTGTGATATCAGTATTTCCAACATAATCATGTCAAAGTCAATCAACGCAAACATTTGATACAGTGGAAATTATGACATCGAGTGCAAGCTAAATAGTGGCATACAGCATGATCTGATTGAGGGCTTCTTGCAAACCAGAGACTGAAGCATGAGGATGAGACACGCTGTGGACATTATGTGCACATGATCCAAAATAGGGCGAGAACAATCGGCGCACCAGGAATTAAAGAACGGCGGTGAGGGTAAGCATCAGCCGTGAGAGCTTGTGAAGGCGCAGAAGCCAAGCCAGATGGGAGACACCACAAGAAGGTACTAATTTACTAGTATTGTTATATGTTTGCAAGATAGAGCTTGTAAAAACATACTGCATATATTTGGGTTGTCCATGCAATCTCTCACACTTACTCCTAATCATGATTGGTTATATTATTTACTTCATGAAATTATCAACTTTTTATGAAATAATGTCCGCCTCTAAACTCTGTTCCACTATGCCAATATTAGCACATATGTTTCTAAACCCTAATTTCACTATCAGATTAAATTGTTGAATTTAACTGAGATTGAGATGAATTTTCCTTCATGCTCTGAGTTTTTATTAATTTAGGAAATATAGGCTTGAAGGTCAAGAGAATTAGATAGTTTTATTGAGATTAGTGCATGAAAAAAAGAAGGCGGCAATGATGTGAAAATGACATGAGCATTTTCTTTTAAAGGACAAACTTAGCAATTATTTTTATGAAAAGTATGCAAAGTTTAGAATTTAGGGAGAATGACACATTTTAGTGTAAAAGTGGAATTCAAAGGGTTCACTATCCTTTTCTCTTTTACACTAAAATATGTCATTCTCCTTAAATTTCAAACTTCGCATACTTTTCACCAAAAAATTTGCTAAATTTGTCCTTTAGTCTATTTTCCACAAATAATTTGACAATGTATCAGTTTTACTTTATTGCAAAGGGAGAATCCGTAACTATATTTTGCTTTCAACAAAAAAATTATCTGAAAAAAAAAACCAAAATTTAACCTCCGTCGTCATAGTTATTGCTATTTTTCTTCATATATATTTTTTATTCTAATGTTACTGCAATAATTGTAGGATTGTGGACGTCACTTCATATAAAACACTAAAGTGTTTCTTGTATTGGTAAGTTGCTTGTATCTAAAGAGCACCATGAGAAGGCCGGTCAGAATTTTTTAAGCACTGCAATTCAACGTTTTGCAAATGGAACTTTTTTACTGCAATTCAACGTTGGAATTTATAGGAGACAACATTTGGCCTTGTTGCTTATTTTTTGAACTATGTTGTTTTGCTTTGCAAACTAAACTCTTCTATGAGTTGGTTTTGAAGAAAAATTGATGGTTATAACTAATTTTGTTTTTGATTTTGATGTAAATATATTACCATCTGTTTGATATTATATTTTGTTAAATTAATGCTGCTAATTTTCAATGTTTAACAGTGCTTATATGATTATAGATAGTGGTGCCAACCGTTTTTGTTCGAGTTCAAGTGAAATATTCTATAGTTATTTTTGTGTGTTCTGGATTAAAGCTTATTTCAATATGTAATTTCATGTGATGCCTTTTTTAAACTGAAACTCTACTAAATTATGTGCTACCAAAGATTCGAGAATAGAAGATTCTGAAAAAGGCAAGGATGAACTATGAAGTGGTAAAAATAATAAATTTTTCGAGAAAGAAAAATATATCAAGCTAGGAAGAAAATATTGAAGTGTTTCAAAAAAAGAACCGTAGATGATCCTTCTTCTCAATAATGAAACATACAATTCGATCATTGGATCCAACAGATGGCTCAATGAGCCCTAAAGCTAACTTTTAACAGCAAACGTTTCAACCAAATTATGGTACTATAAACTAAAGAAAAGTGATACTCACAACATGGATGATGCAGTCAAAAGATGTCTAGAATGTGTCCTGAATTTGAAGAATTCAGCTTGGGCAACATTGAATTCAAATACATTGTAATATCCCAAATTTTTATAAAATATCATTTAATAATTTAATCATAAGGCTAAATTGGAATAATGTGACACAGTAGGTAATGGGCTTTGCGTTTAATGAATAAATTAGACGGTTGGCCTTGTAACATAATAAGCTAAAGGAAACATACATAAGGCGTGAGGAGGGTAGAACTGGAACTTTCGGCCCTAGTATATATTATAATGTTCTGCAACATTTTCACTTGCTCGTTTTCAAACCTAAACAAAAGAAAACCCTAAAGAAGGTCGACCATTACAAGCACGAAAAGAAGAAGATAAAGCTCGCAAAATTAGAAGCTTGGAATACATCAACGAATCTCATCATCTCTATCTGATCAAGATGAATAATATACTTACCCTATGGTTTCGTTATTATGTGGTAACCGGAAGTTATGTTAAACGTTTGTTTGGTTTTGTGCTGATCGTTGTTAAGAATCTTCCTTGTTTAGTTGTGTGTCATAAATTGGTTTTAGATGTCTTGTTTTATGGTTTAAGTGGAAGATGGTTTTGAATATCATCATCATGTATGAATAACCTGCTTTCATAAGTTAAGTGTTAAAATATGTGAAATGACTAAGTAGAGGGCGAAACCCCTAGGTATATTCAGATAACTTGAAATTGTTGTATAATGTGTGTTGAATGTTTTAGGAGATGAGTTTCGAATTTCATGAATTATTATGTTTGTATGAATCTGTTATAAATTTTCTAAAGGTGCATGCCTTAGGAACGATTATGCGTAATTTTAGTATTAACATATAAGCTTATTCGACCTGTGCATTTTGTATTTTCGTATGGTACAAAGTATTTGGGAAATTGCATAACTTTATTTAGAATACTTTTTTGTAAACCAATGAATTTTCAACAAATATAGTGGAGTCGGTGAAATAATTCAGTTTTGACATTGGGTGCAGGCTAAACAGTGTCAGTGTCACTTCCAGAACCAGAAGCCCTTCCGGCAATGGTCGGAACTCACTATCGGATGCACTGAATGGTTGAAGTTTCATATGTGATACTTGAAGTATTCAGGCTTCCTCCTTTCATCTTTCGGGTATGGGATTCGATACTAATACTTATATATATATATATGTATATATATGTATATATGTATATATATATATATACACACTTTTGGTTTTAAAAGATGGCCACTCCACTAAAGGTTGTTCTGTTGACCCTTTCAGCTTTGCCGGAGGGGTTTTTTCTCCATAAAAGACCTATTTTATTTATATTATATATGTGCCTATGATAGATTCTTCGCGGGTCTTTCGAAAGGAACGGGGGTTGAATGTCTCCAAGTCTTTCGTTGGCACCATAGGGCTTCCTATTGACGTCTATGCTTCTGAAGGCTTAGATATTCTTGGAATCGTTGTCTCCGCAGACATGCTTTTATAAATAAAATGTTTTGATGCTTTGCCTCTATGGCTGTCGGCATCAGGGATGAGAACGAAGAACCTTTATCTATAAAATACTATCTATATATTTTTTAAATGAAATAGAGGCCTAGCCTCTATTGCTTGCCGTCATTACGCAACGACATGCATTAAATGTTATTGAGCAAGCGAAGCTGAAAGGGCTACTCCTTTCAAGATGGCTTGGAAATATACTTTGATATCATTGCGGGAGGAAAAATAAATTGGAGCCGGCACACGTGTCCGGTCCAATGTGATGTATGTGTTCTTCACTTTCCATTGAAATGTTATATATTGGTTGTTGCCATTGTGAAGTCATTTTTGCATTTATGTGAGGAATAATGGGAGGATCCCAGAGGTAGGGAAACTAACACTCACCAGCAAATAAATAAATGTCAATTGATTAAGAATCTATTGCTTCATGCAGTACGGAAGGATTTAGGAAAGGAACCTTCAGTTTCGTGTTAGTGGGGAGGTACTCGGGGAAGCACTGGTGGGAACTGAAGGGGATGTTGGTTCCGAATAGATGACTTACGACGCCATAAAATATCAAAAGGGAACCAACAATAGAATGAAGGTTTGACTCTGTTTTCTAAAAAAGCATATCTTTACGAAAGAACGGGTGAGAGAGTATAATTGGAGAGAGATTCTGTTGTCTATTGCATAATGAATATTGTGTTGTTGTTGGATGTTTATAAGTTATATTGCGATAAATGAACTAACCATTGTGATGCAGGGGATGTAGGTTAAATACTTTCATATAAGATGCTAACAAGGAGGAAACCCATTACGAGGCCTGGTCTCGTTAGATATCATTGGTGTCAGGTTATAAATTATTATTCATACCAGTCTTTTTAACCAACCCGTAGTTCATGTTTTCCCCTTATAATCTTAGGTGTTCACTACACCATATCAGCCAATTTGGCACACAACGTTGCGGACATAAAATAATGTTTATAGCCGTATCATATTTGATAGGTCTTAGAGCCGTAGCAAACTACATTTTGCGATCTGCACCACTCTAAACACCCTAAATCTGACCGTCCATCGGGGAAGCTCCGGATCGGTTCAATTGACACGGCCTTTGGCCAAATCTAATTCGTATCATATTGTGCACCCCTTTAGGCACTCCAAACACAAATTTTGGCCGCTCACTTTTCCTTTTGTTTTAGTTTAATGGTGACCGAAAACCCAAATTAGGGTTTTCGATCGGTGACCAAATCGTGCCTCCACCTTTCTCTGTAATCTCCTCCTCCGGCAGAGATGATTCGATTTGTGTGTCTCCAGCTTTGCACTGGTCAGATCACTGGACTTTGGGTCAGATCACTGGTCAACCACTGTAAATGTAAAGGATGCTAATGATCGACCAATGCAAAGCTAGAGACCCCAAATTTGGGTAATCTGGAGATTGTGGACTTTGGGTAATTCCGATGTGCTAATCAACTTATTCTTAATTTGTATCGTTACATTCAGGTAATTCTTTTTACTTGTTCATATTATCTTAATGTCACTCTCAAGGACGGAGCCATGATTTTAATTTCCACTAGGCTAAGTAAACATTAATTAAAAAAGGAGCGATCTTGATTATAACAATGTCATTCACAGAGTTGATTTGGGGATAAGAATAAACATTTGTACTTGTAGGCAAATGAAATTTAGATAACCACATTTACTTGGTTCTTCACAAAGTAGATTTGGGGATGTAGTTGGGTTGGCAGTTTTATGTGCTTTGTTAAAAACATAGAAGATTGAAACAGGATCTCCTATCTTGAAATGTAAGAAAACCATGCTGACAGCCAAGTTGCATTGTTTCTATTCTATGTGTAATAATAGATAGATGGATTTCAAGGTTAATATCTATGGTAGCGATCAATATGGTCATTTTGTTGGCGATGTCTAGTTCAATAACATTTTTATTAAGGTAATTCTGTCATGGTGTACAACCCTTCATGTAATACGAGAAGTTGTTAGTGTTTTGAATTGTGCAGGGTCTGCTGGATTGGGATTTCTATCATGGTACTTAGCAGGAAAAATCAGAGCATTTTTAATATAAACTTCAGGTAATATCTCGCTTTTTTCCATCCCCTCACCTCGGATACACTACATTAGCTAGATAAGGGTGATAGAATATAAAGGGCAAGGCTATATATAGCAATGTTATATCTACAATATTGCAGCCAAGTGACAAGAAGAATTATAATGAGTTTGTGGTTTAATACTTTTAGAGCGAATTAGTGAGTCATTACGTGAAAATCATGTTTGCGGAGATTTTGGAGAATGAAAAATAAACTGGTTCAAAGCAAAGGAATTATTTTGGAGAATGAAATCATGTCATGTAGCATTACATAAACATGTTATACATATAATTGACAAATATGCACACACGAATAAAAAGACACGATATGCCCTTCACTGTTATCAGTACGAACACAAAGACACGATATTTTGTGTGCAATCAAGCATAAAATTACTTCTTTTTCCCTGTAGATTTTGGGCGCTTTTGTGTTGCTGGAACTCAGGCGCTGGCTATCATGATTCAGTTTGCTGCCAATCATCAGGTTGGCCTTTTAAGTTTTTGTTTTAAACTGCGTACATAGTAACATATATAAATATTTATGTTGTTAATGATCAGCAACATGAGCTAGCTTATTCTCATAGTAATACTGCTTTGATTTACAGCAAACACATGGATTTCATCGGCTTGATCAGCACGTACGCTCAATCTTCCCGGCCTCGACTAGAGTTATATATATTAGGCTAATCATATGTTTTTACCTTTTTTTGTTAGTTCGTACTGTTATGAAAATCTTTGATAGTTTCCTTTGTATATGTTAGTATGTTATACATTGTGTTCGTATTATGAAAAATCTTGTAATGCTTTGAGTATATATATATATATATAATATAAATTGTGTTATTCTTGTGTATAAACAACGGTATATATGCTGTGTTATATGAAAAATATGTGCTACAGTTTCTATATATACATATGCATATATATAAATATGTGCACACACAGATATAATTCGATACGGTCAAAGGCCGTGTCTGAATACTACTTAGATACGGCTATAAGCCGTATGTTATTACTAATGAGATACGGTTTATAGCCGTATCTAAAAATTTAACACGCCGTTTTTTGATACGGCTATTGGCCGTGTTTAAGAGCCGTAGATACAGCTAAAAACACAGCTTAATCAGCATATATGGTGTAGTGGCTCAATTGAGCAGGCTGAGGGATAAGGGTGTTTCAGGTGTTAGCTACGAATAAAGTTCTAGAGGCGAAGACGACGATAGCTATTTAGGAAGCGCTGATGTGTCTTGATTTATATATCGGTTTATGTTTCTAGTCCCATTATCTATATACTCTTGTTACTACAAGAATTTGTACTGATGACACCGAAACCAAAGCAAGGTGAAGGGGTATCGTAATAAAGTCGACACCAGAGTAGAAGCTTGGGAAGTGTTTCACGAGGGTGTCGAGGTGGAGCCGGTACCGATAGTGGAAGGTATGCAAGGAACAAAGCTGACACCGAAAACAAAGTAAGGTAAAGGGATATCATAATAGAGTCGACGCCTGAGTAGAAGCTTGGGAAGTGTTCGATCGATACAAAAGCACGACGGAGTAGAGATGGAGCCATTACCGATAGCGGAAGGTATAAAATAAACAAAGCTAGCACCGAAATAAAGAGAATGGGAGTAGATCCGACACTAAGAAATAGAGACATAGTAAGTGGAGAAAACACTGAAAGCTTGGAATGATGGCAACGAAACTGATACCAAGAAAAGAAGGCAGCAAGGGCATGTTTTCGGCACCAACATGCAGTGAGCAGTTAGCTTGGTGTCGACACAGAAGAATGAAGGCAAATGCAAAGAAAGTAGCAAATATTCAAGTCGGTACCGAAGTCATGAAGACAGAGGCATGAAATCGAATCCCCGAAGGCGGAAGCATGGAATTGGTATTCAAAGTGAAAGCAGAAAAGGATGAACCAAGTACTGAGAACCAATGTCGTGGGAGGTAATACTAAACACAAAGAAAAGGAAGCAATTAAGTTGGCGCTGGATACATAAGCTGGAAGCACGAGACCAAAACCAAGTTCATGAAAGAGAATTGCAGGGATGGTAATGAATATGTTGGAGCAAAAGAGAGCTATCGATACCAATAAGCTTTATGTCAATACCATTGCACAAAGGCAACACATATAAGTACAAGCGGTAAGGGACTGAAGCCGGTACCGGAGCCAAAGATCAATGAAATGAGCCGATACTAAGAGGTTGATGCAAAAGGGGGGTTCCCACCCGACTGCTACAGAAGGGGGTCCGAATCCTCTATAAATAAGACCCTAGGGATCACATTTTGGGGGATTTTTCTCATTTCAAAATCGTGTACTCAATTCCAAGATACAAAACCCTAATTTAGAAATCAAATTGGAGATTTCTCTTGTAATCTTCCGTTTGTTTCATCAAGCGATCAATAAAGGAAATACTTAGCACCTACAATCAACTGCACTTGACTTTCAACTACTAACTTGAACTCAAACCCTTAAATCGGAAGTAATCAACAAACTGACCTCAATAAACATTCTAGCCTCTACTAGCACGAACTTATGAATCCCTTATCCCAAGATAACTTTGTTTTTCTAAGTATTGTAAGCGTGGTACTCACCTCTTGAAGGAGAGTAACTAATCTTCAAACTTGGGACGTTGATATCTAAGAAACGGAAAATTAAGTCTAGCTTGGAAAACCTAGATTACACCAAGGTCCACAACTATAACCCTACAATCGAGTGTTGATGACTTTTATCATTAACATTTTGGCTCTAGAAGGAGGGGCTTCAACCTTCGATCTTCTGGATAACCTATCACATCCCAAGTTATTTTGCCCATTTGGTTAAACATTGAAGGGCTAGACCGTGGATAAAAGGTCTCAACAAGGGTCTTTTGAACCTCGAATTACAACTTCAATCATCATTGATCCGAGAGCCATTGAAGAACAAAGGCTAAAAATGGAAGCTTTACGAATCATGGACAAGAAAAGGGAAGTATAACAGTATAACCCTGACCGTTGGAGCATCAACTCTTTCCATAAAGGACCAACCCCCATCTTAGCTTTAAGTAGCTTATTCTCGCACATGAAAGAAGCCATCCAAGAACAAGCTAAGGGAACTATATTCGTGCAAGAAATTATGAAGGATTTCTACCACTTTACTTCAAAATGGTCTATGAAAGTTACACTTCAGCCCCAAGATACATTAAAAAGAAAACTTGAAGATAATGGTGAAGAACCAAAGTTGAGTAACAAAAGTGTTAAGTTCTAATGTCGAAAGAGAATCTTTGAGTCGAGACAAACTAAAACCGCAACCTTGCCACATCTATTGAGAATATCTACTTCCTAACCAAACACGAGCTTAACTTTTTGGCCATGATCAAAGAAGAAACCCAAATATAAAAGGAAATTAAGAGGACCATACTGCCACTACCATATGATGAATGGACATTAAACTAATCACTGCAATGTTCTCAAAGGCATGATTATCAAATTCTTCAATCGAGGCCAGTTGTACAAATTTGTAAAAAGTATTTAACCAGTTCTAACAAAAGATTCCTTGAAGAAAGAATGTCGACATAGTTGGGATATTGAAAAACTCCTTAAAATTTTGAACTTTCCGAAATGAGTAAAGCTACCTACATGGTAGCAAAACCTTGTCCGCGCCAAGATGGCCAGGGCAAGGCATCTTCTGTAGGGAGGTGGTGTGTAAGCCTTTAACCGCGCTCAAACCGGGAAGGGCCGTAGTTAAAGCATCAAAAGAGTAAGCATCTGTCTGTGCAAGAAATGGCCAGACTGGAGCATCTAAGCCCTTAACTGCGTCACAATGGCTAGGTTAATGCACCTCTCGAGGGAGGTTGGTGTAAGCCTTTATCTGCGTCCAAATCAAAAAAGGCCAGGGCAAGGCAACCCTCGGAGTGAGTGAGTGTAAGCCTTTATCCGCTCCTACAACGGCCAGGGTAGAGCATCAAAAGAGTAAGCCTTTATCGAGGATAAAGCATCTGAGCCCTTACCCACGTCACAATGGCCAGGTTAAGGCATCTCTTGGAGGGTGGTCGGGTTAGTCCTTGGGCCCTACTTGAGAATAAGCCAGCCAAGTGCACCGAACACACAAACCCAGAGAGTGGCTCACAAGGCTTAAACGCCTTGTCAAAGCCCAAAAAATGGCTCACAAATCAAATTATCGCCCAGGGAGTGGCTCACAAGGCTGTAACAGCCAATCAAAGCCGAAATGGAAACTCCAAGAAAAGGTTGTAAATATCTGAATATGGGTTTCGGGTCTTCTATCTATTATTTCCAAAAGTGGATTTCTGTTCTTCTGTTATAAATACCCGAATATGGGTTTTGGGTCTTCTATCTATTATTTCTAAAACTGGATTTCTGGTCTTCTATTACGAATGCTCGAATATGGGTTTCAGAGCTCTATCTATGCTCGCCGAAGAGAATTTTTGGATTTCTATTTTTATACTCGAATCTGGGTCTCGAGACTATAATTCTTATTTCTTGAAAATGGGTTTTTGGAATTCTATTACACGAACCCAAGTCAGAGCTTTGGACCTTTCCCTCATATTTCAAGATGAAGATTCTGGACTTATAATACTTTCAGAAATGGATTCTTATAATTGCATTACTCAAACACCTGAATCTGGGTTATGGATTTTCCATTCTCATTTCTGGAAAAGGGTTTCTGGACTTCAATTATCATACCCAAGTATGTGATTCGGGCCTACTATCTTATTTCCAAAAAAAGGATTTCTTAATCAATACTCGGGTTGGTATATTGGGTCTTCTATTTGAAACCTTCTAACGGAGGTTATGATTTCTCACACCTAACACAAGGAGGTTTTATAAACTTATATTATGAAAAATTGATGTTCACTATTCCAAAAAAATATAAAGTACGAATGATCAAATTATTCTATTGCAAGTTTTGTCTATTACTTAGTTTCGATCTAGATGGAGCCTTACATAAGACGAGAAAGTTATTGTATACATCCTACTCTAAGCAGAAGACTAATACAGAAATGTTATGTGTTGAATTTTATGCAGAAGAAATTCTAGATGAGGATGTTCGAAACATAGATAACGGTTTAACTCAGGTGATATCTACACAATTTACAAAGTCATGCCACAGATTATTAAGTACAAAAGTTAAAACTTAATATTACATTCACATCAAATATTTTATGCCTCCTTTCCTAAATAATCAGTTACAGGAGGATTAACAGAATAATGGATTGCGATACATCAGAGCTATTTAAGCTTTCCCTCCTTCTTCCTAATCTCGTCAGAACTGTCTATTGATTTAATTTGAAATTTTAAAGCTCTATTGAAAGCTCTACCCGCAACTCTTAAAGTTTTGTTTTCTTTCTCCAGGTCAAAGGAACGCTTCTGCAAAATATATTTCTCCTTCTGTAGTTTATTGATTTGGGAGATGTAACCGTTGATGCGTCGAAGTGTGTGGTCCTTATGCTTAGTCTCATAATACTTATTGATTTCATCTTTCACCTTTCTGCACCACTCAGCAACGATTGATTCATCTAATCCTGGAGGGGCATTTACCAAGTGAGGAAACTTTTCAACGGCTAGGGTTTTTGACCTAGTCGTGGTCCTGGAGGACATAGGGGCAGCGACAACCACATCAGGGACAATATTCCCAAGGGAAAACTCGCAGGTCTTACAACTTGCTTTTGCATCATCCAACTCAATTTCCAAGTTAGTAATCCATTGAAACAATTTACTCATCTCTTCATCAAAGTCGATGGAGGGACTAGCCTTTATTTGTCCCTTTAATTCAAGAATAGTTTTATCCTTTTCTTTTATTTGACCTTATAAAGCATCATCTACTTGCTCATTCATATTTTTAATGGCTAATTTCTGAATTAAAAATGTTCTTTCTCTATTTGAAGGGGGTCATCTTTAGGATCATACGGGGTCAACTATGGGAGCATTTCTCTGCTCTACAACTGCCAATGATTCATTTATGTTCTTTATGGCTTGGGAGGGTGCGATTTCGGATTGATCTTGCTGTTTAAGACGAAACAAAATACGATTATTCAGAGGTGCTATTTACACAGAATAATACTAATAAAATTATACTTGTCATTATCGCAAAAGCTTATTACAAAAAACTCTTAGATTTATTCGCACACTTTGAACTGTTTTGGGATACACACACTAAAAATTATGAAGTCTGATCCTGTTTGTCAGAGTATCTTTTGTTTAGGCTACATATCAATTCATCATGATGGGTTCTAAGTCTCTTTAAAACTATTTCCTAGTCATCACCCAAAAAGTCGAAGGGAAGTTGAGGGTATTTCATGTAAGTACGCCAAAGGTCTCCTAGGAAACGATACCTTCTAGATCTAGATGGTGTCTGAGAAAAGGTTTTTGTTGGGTATTCTCTCCTTAATCTAAAAAATGAGTGTAAAGCATCTAACATCTTTTGGAAGAGTATGATTCTGCCATAACATGAAATGAAATTAGAAATCATGGATGCAAGAAGCCGTCATCAGAAATATACGTTTATATTTCTATAATTTTACTGATATTCATCTAGTTCATACAAAATTGACTTTCTGAATAGTTCAGAAATAAATATGTTCTTCTTATATTTAAGCTTTTAAAGGGGTAAGTCCTTGGGGATTAAATGAACCCTTGACAAATTCCAACAAGCCCTAGTATAGAGATCAACTCCACGCTCGTCTAAGCACCATCTGTGAAGACATCGGAGTAAACTACCACTAAAGTCCTCGAAGAAGGAAAAGTTTACAGTTTCAAATCAGTTATAAATCTTGTACAAGAAATGTATCAAAATATCCTTATCCTCTATCAGCATCCAAAATTGAGTCATCATCCCTGCATTTTCCTTAAGAATTCTTTCACACTAAATCAAGCTGCCTTTAATCCTGGCCCAACTTCATTTTCTTTGAAAGACATGAGTTTTATGGCACTTTTATTAAGATGGTAGTACTTTTGGGATAAGGTATTGTAGTCTTTCTGCATCTTGTCTTGCTTTATGCTAGACCGAATTATTTCTTTCTGTTTCTTATCTAACTATGTCTTATAAAGTGAGGCGATATTTTTTGTAAGGACCCGTAACTTCCCCGTGAAGGAAAGAGCAGATACTTTGAGAACAACACACAAATGAACGCAGACGGAAGAACATTTCATTGCTATTACAACAATTCCATCAGATACAAGAATATACAGAGTATAAATGAATAAATTACATTCGAAGAATATCAGAGATTACAATAAATTACATAGCAGCGGAAAAATAATACAAAGCACAACTGAAGGTGATATACGGATACAGAGCTTTCCGAATATCATTCCAGCTGTAAACCAAGATCCTGTGAATATAAATCTGCAAAACCAAAACTACTAGCTGCCCGTGCGGAAAATAGGGGCACCCAGAGTTTAGGTTAAAACAATAAACTCCAGGTCAGTCATGGGACTGGTGTGAGAACTAAAACAGTTATTAATCTTTATTTTTAAAGTTAGGTAAATCAAGGGACCACGCCGTATAACACGGAACGGATTTCCTCCCAAGAACACCAGTGCATAAAACAACAGCGCAATGCTAAATAAAGAAAAATGAAGCTATTATAAGACCTAGTTCCCATCACACAATGCAACGCAAGCCGGAGGATAGGGTTTTTACCTTATAATAGCCAAGAATGCTTGATACGTTGAAAAACAAATCATTTGATATTATTATAAGTGCATAGTGTATAAAACAACTTCAAATCATAAGTATCAATCCTAGGCGGCATAAGCGCCCCATCCCACTATGTCACCATACTAGGTTCTACAAATAAAACCGCAAATGTCATGTATTTGGAAGTTGGATTTCCATCTATGAACCGAGGCCAGGGATCATCCTCACCGAATTCGTGACTCTCTAGCCCGAGCCACAAGTCAGAGCTCGAGTGACCTTGGAGCGACAGGGCCGGTCCACCGATGTGGATTAAACTTAAACCCTGAACATGCGTTCCCCCGCCCTATGGGGCGTAAATGAGCCAACGAATGACTCCATCGGACCCGGATCGTCCGATCAAACCGAGGCGCCTCGCAACAGCAACAACCACATAAGTCAAACTCGTCAGGGCGTATAAAAACACTGATGCCACTTCTAACTAGAAAGAAACGCATGCCCTCCCTGAGGTCCGTCTCCGGTTTTTGGTTCATACCGGGTGTGAAACTCGCGAAGTAAACGTTACACAAAGCTAAGCCACAAAGGCCGTGCTTTGATCGTCACCACAAGACTTTTCTTTTCAACAGAAGCCTCGATCAATTGCCACTTAGGCATGCCACACAGGCAATTCACTCCGTGCGTTTGATATCCATTAATATATAACCCCTGAGCTCGTACGTCTCAGAGAAGGGCGTTAAGCAAGAGAATAAATTCTCCGCCGCCAAACAGATATATATTTAATAGAGATCAATCGCACGGACTAAAATCCAATGTCAGACACACAGTCCATTTACAAGTCCGTTCTGGATCTGAACGAAACCGGAGGCACCTAGTACCCCGCATATCCATCGATCTCCAAGTACGTCTGGACGATCACCAACTGTTTCCATCTTCTTGGGTGTACATCCCAATCAAGATCATCAGTAATTATCCAAACGACGTGAAGACTTCCGGTCTTCGACCACCGTCTTCATCTTCGACTTATCGTCGTATCGGTTATTCAGAATGGGATAAACCCGGTCTTCCCGAATAACTCGCGTATATTTTAAATATGTGTTACACAAACACAACATACGCCTCATTCCAATTCATCAGTCACTAACCGTAAATTAATCAAGAGAATAATTCCCCAAATATTAACCTCGAAGGCCGAAACCAACATCAGATCAATATCAAAAAAACCATTCTGCTTAGCTAACCGACAGTTAGTTTCTAAATTTCACATTCATAGGGAAAGGTTCCCATTAATTTTATCCAAGATAAATTTCTTGAATTTATTCTTTAATCTATTTTTGAATATCAATTCAAACTAGTCGGGATTAGCGAACCTTACTGAAGTAATCATTTGTTTTAATTTCCCAATCCCAACATATTCATCCCATGAAGTAAAACTGGTCATACTTCATATCTAACACCACGGTGTTATCGGTAAATTCAATTACCATTTCACGTTTAAATCTAATTAAAGATTTAACTATCGCCTGGAGTAAAACTGGTGATACTCCATTCTCGATCTTTTCAATCTAATTAAAGATTCATTAAAACTCCACTTAGTTTTAATCTGTGACTGGGTTAAAGAATCAGTGTCATTTAAAACACGGTTCCCGATAAACCCAAAATCACATTTTCATTGATTATCGGGTTAAAGAACGAGTGTTATTTAAAAACACCATTCACGATAAACCCAAGAATCAATATCAATTCAATTCCAATTAAATATTGTTTAATTGGTATACTTCATTAAATCTAAATAAAAAGATTTAATCTTTTCTCAACTGGGTTTAAGAACAGTGTTAATGAAGACACCATTCACGACAAACCCAAATCACATTTGATATTCAATACAAGGCTCTAAATAGAAAATATATCGGCTTATATTCAATATCAAATTCTACGATTAACAAATGTCGTATTGGAAATAACGATATAAATATATATCTTTCAAATTTCCATAACAACATCCGTATAATCACGAATGCCAACATCGAAATATTCCGAAGACAATTTCGATTCAAATCCACTCCAATGCAATCATTGGAAATTCTGGTTATTTTTAAAACCCTTTTCAAATTCAATTTATTTACTTAAAAATAAATAGAATTATAATTCTAGTTCAAAACTAGTTTATTTCGATAAAAATCTATTTTTATCTTTTCAAATATGGAGTTTTTCATCCCAATTCTTTCTAAATCATTTCTTATGATTTTACACAAATTATTACTATTTCTAATAATTTTATCAAGGCCCGTACAGTCGATTTCCATCAACGGCTATCGAACTGCACTTACAGCGACTTTTTTCAAATTTTATTTGGACATAATTCCAAATCCAACCGTTAGATTTCAAATTTCTAATATTCATTAGAAAGCTCTTTTCGATACGAACCCAACGGTTCCCGTTTTAGGAGAATCCGATGGTCGGATCTCCCGTGATGTCCGTTTGAAATAAATGGTCGAAATTCACGAACTACCGCGGCGCGGCGCGTTCTATTCAGGATATTATATTATATATATAATATATATAATATATATTTCGTCGACTTCTATTTAAAAACGAATTTTACAAATAGTTTTGAATTCGTTTCAAAAACAATTTCTACCTTTATTTCAACTTCCAATCAAAATTGAATTTCCTATTATAAATCCTTTTTACTTTCATTTCTATTTGATTTCCATTCAAATCGATTTTAATTCGATTCGAATTCATTTCCTTTTTAATTCAATTTCGTTTCGAATTCGTTTTCTTTTCAATTCAAATTCGTTTTCTATTCAATTCAAATCAGATTCGTTATATATGCAATTGAAATCAAATTCGTTTTCTATTCCATTCGAATTCATTTCGTTTTCTATTCAGTTCGAATTCATTTCGTTTTCTATTCAATTCATTTCGAAATCGTTTTATATTCAATTCATTTCGGAATCTTTTATATTCAATTCATTTCGAAATCTTTTTATATTTAATTCATTTCGAAATCGTTTTATATTCAATTCATTTCGAAATCTTTTATATTCAATTCATTTCGAAATCTTTTTATATTCAATTCATTTCGAAATCTTTTTATATTCAATTCATTTCGAAATCTTTTTATATTCAATTCATTTCGAAATCTTTTATATTCAATTCATTTCGAAATCTTTTTATATTCAATTCATTTCGAAATCGTTTATATTCAATTCATTTCGTTTTTAAATGAATAAAATCGATATAAATATCGTTCACGTCAAAATAGCGCATCACTAATCAACACGGCTTTATATATTTCTATTTTCAATTATTCTATTTCAAATATTTCTTATTATCAAAATACTTCGTTCAACACATGACTAATCTCAACGGATGAGTACTGTCAACACATGAACCTTTATTTTATATTGATAAAGATGTAAATTTTATTATTGAAATATTTCGTTCAACACATGACTAATCTCAACGGATGAGTACAGTCAACACATGAACCTTTATTTTATAATATTCTTTATTTTCTAAATTGGAATGAGGCCCAATCAATCACCGTATAATATTAATTATATGGATTTTCATACATCACACGTATATGATAGCATTCAAAAATAATCAACCATCAACCAAAGTGCACTACACTGTATAAGCATCAAATATAGATATCTAACGCTTATAACAGTCTGTCAATCAATCGATCGACATATTTAATCAATCAGGATGAGTGAACTTCAAATTTCATCCCAACACCCGTGTGGGGTTTCAAACAATCAAATGCATATTTTATTTGTGCAGTTGGGCGATGTGTAAAATTTATCGACCCAATCAATGTCCTTCAAATAGGTGTACATAAACAAACCGTCCAGTTTGTAAATGAATATTTATTTATTCACATTCACGTTAAAAATTATATTTTTAATGATAAAACACTTTATTTTAACATATGAATTTCTATTCAGTTCATTCTTCAAATAAAATGGTATTTTTATTTTTCTAACTTATTTTAGAAAATTTCGGCGGCATAACGGCACGATACTAGAAACGGGACGAGGCCTAGCCTTATCCCCGGTCAAGTGAAGGCCCACGCCATTCACATATCAATCAAATCTACCAAACAACCAAATTCAAATCAAAATCATCTAACTAATTTATGCAACCAAACAAACAAGTCCATGGTCTGTGGACGATTGTGTCGGGTGCTACTAAGCACCGTCTGCATCCTAGTATATATATATAACTAGAAAAAGAAATTGAAAGGTGAGAAATTCTCACAGATAGCTATCCAATCATCTTGACTCTTCTTTGATAGAAATCTTCATCGTTATCGCATCTTTGTCATCTTCGTTGCTGTAGCCACTACATATATAAAAATCGAATTTTCACTATGCTATTCAATATATAAAAATCGAATTTTTACTATGCTATTCAATATATAAAAATCGAATTTTTACTATGCTATTCAATATATAAAAATCGAATTTTTACTATGCTATTCAATATATAAAAATCTCGCCTTTTTAAATATGAAGTTTTCGCCTTTTCAAATATGAAGTTTGCCTTTCTATAATATAAAAATTATATTTTTCTCGAAGTAAAAATCATATTTTTACTTCACTACTCATCTCAAAATATCGTCTTTTCATATTTAAAAATATCGTCTTTTCACATTTAAAAATATCTTCTTTTCATATTTAAAAATCGTATTTTGAATCTACTACATATATAAAAAATCAAGTCTTCATGCATATAAAAATCTCGTCTTTTATATAACTAAAATCTAATTTCCTTATAACTAAAAATCTAGTTTTTCTTAGACATGAAAATCTAGTTTTTCTTAGACATAAAAATCAATTCTTTTCGAAATAAAAATGTAATCTTTCTTCAATAAAAATCCTAACTTTCTTCAATAAAAATCCTAAGTTCATTTAAAGAAATAATGCTACTTCTATTTTTAAATCAATTCTATATTTAATTTACAAAAAAAATCAGATTTTTAAACTTTCGAATAATTTAAACTAGAAATTAAATTAACTAGTTAATTGAATTAAATATGATAACTTTTAAAACTTACGTTGTCCTTCCCTTCTAACATCAGGCCCTATTCACAGCTTCAGGTATTCACGGTAGACAAAGAACCCATCTTCCACTAGCAACGTCCACCTGCGCAGGCCATCAGGGAGGTGGAGGCGGTCTTCGAACGGAGGAAGGGAGGGACTAGGCGGTGGCGCGGGGGTTTCCTCAATCACGAGGCTGTAGGGTTTTTCAGGGGGAGGGGGGTGCGGAAATCGATGCGAAGGAGGGAGGACGGAGGGGAAGGAGGTGCGGTTGTAGATTGATCGGGGGGGAGCGCGAGGTCGGCGCAATGCCCTGGGTGGCGGAGGAGCGATCGAGCGGTTTTTTTTTTAATTTGAGATCCGAATTTGACGGGGAGAAAGGATGGAGGGTTGACCGAGAATAGAGGGAAAGGGGGAGGGTATAAATATAAATAAATATATTTTAATTTAATTTAGTTAGTTAATTCCATAAAGTTGACTTCTCTCTCGAACTTGAAACGAGACCCAACGACTGTCGTCCCTAGCGTAATACCCTCATTCCGAACATAATGGGATATGTATCGCAGGCCATCTCAACCGTTATGATCAGTTTCCGTTAAAATCTACATATAACTCTATATATTGAATTCGAACGCGCATTTCAATTTACCGGGGTCACATACTAACTTGGAAAATTCCAGAAAAATATTTTCTAGCTTCGTATTGACGATACGGTCTTAACAAAACTAGTTTCGTCGAATTTTGAGACCGTTGGAAGAATGGCCAATTTCCAGTCGATTAAAATCAACTGAAACTGGTCAAACGCGTTTTCCTATGCCACGCTCACATATTGATTCGAAAAATTATGTAATTTGGAATCTAGCAATAACTTTACATCACGGACCCAACAAAAGTGGTTTCGTCGAAATCCGAGGTCATTTGCAAAATTTCCATTTTTAAGGGCCTGAATTCCATAGCGACTATTCAGAATTTTCAACTGGACATAACTTTTGATTCCCGCTATGAAATCCCGATTTTTCGGATTCGTTGGAAAGATATCATCAATTAGATCCTAATGTTTTTAGTTTCACTAAAATCCGGATTGTTTTGCACCCGGTACATTCAATTGAAGTTTGAAATCGAATTATCGAACTACCGCGCCATTTTCAATTCTATTTATAATTATATATAAATATTTATATTCTAACGACGACGTATATAATATATACGTTCGGATTATATTCAAAATAAAGTTTCTCGTCGATTTTATTTAAAATAATCTATTTTAAATGTTCAAAATTCGCTAAAATTGCCAAAATAAAATTTTAAACTGGTTCAGATTTTCCGGGTTATTACATTTTTCCTTGTCTATAAATTGTAAGGAATCAACTACCATGAATTCGAGAGGGAGAAAAGCATTTTAAAAGCGAAAGCCATACATGAGAAATGGGGACTTCAGCTTGAGCAAATTGTTCTTTTTCTTTTTTCCCTTTATTGGAAGGACCACTGTCCTTTGTGGAAGTAGCTGTTGGATCTTGAATAATAGGAGCACCTGGAGTATCGAGGTTTCCCCCTTGGAATCATGAGTGCCACTAGCAGAAGACGGAGGATTGTCGTCTCCTCTGCCAAAGTCATCATGATGGTCCTTATCTCTGGGACCAAGATCTAGATCATCATCATCATCTTCATCATTGCCGGTAGTATCATTATCGCCTTTCTCCCCACTAATGCAAGTCCAAATCATTACAAAAAAATTTACAATGAATAGCAGATCCTTAGAGTCTAATACTTCTCTTTTAGGAACTTGGATTCCCTGCTTAATTAGCTCAATCTTTTCCATAACTTTATTCGCAATAGTATGGATGATCGAGGAGAATTCAATTTCAGGACACTTCTGACAATTATCAGAATATGCCAAGAATAGGGCGTCTTCAAATGAGTTTAAACCCTCTCTTAGGAGGCGGGATCCTAAGGATGAAAAAATTCTTTGTGTAGCCTCTAAAATGATCTGCTTGGAATTAGAGATTCCAGCTTGAAATTTGGAAAGACGATTATCTTTCTTTTTTAACTTGTCAGTGTGGATAGCTATCATTCTTGCCTTTTTTGTCCTCAAGCTCTTACCGAGATAATTTAATAGCCATAACTTCATCGGACAAAATTTTTTTAGCTTTTCTTTCTTCCAGAAGCTCTGAATCAGCCTTCTCTAAAGAGGCTTTTAGCTTCGAACACTCTTTCTCATGTTCCTCCTTTGCCATGTTCAGAACATTGACTTTGAATTCTAGGTCGAATTTCTCCTCTTTAAGCCTTGCAATTTCAGAGGAAGACTGAGTAGTAACCTCCTGAAATGAGAACCATCTTTTAATTATCTAAAAAAAGGAAGCAAAATCAGCGTTTATGTTTAAAAAAACACAAAAGAGAGACAATGTTATAGCAGAAGCTATTGTTCGACCAGATATTGCCGCAGATTCACCAAGTTTGAGGGTGAAGAAGGCAGTGATATGTTAGCAATGTTTTCAAAGGAAAGGGAAAGCCTTAAAATCTCACTAAAATCTTGAGTCTGCAATGGTAAAGAAGCCCTTGAGGGACTGGAATTTTTGGGAGATGGAGACAAATTTAGCTCACGAACAATTAAATCAAAAATCCATAGAGAGTTAGGCATCAAAATCTTGGCGGCAAGATCACTCTCCGTGGTTGTCATTTGAGAAGAGCCAATGGCAGGGGTAACACCCACGGGAGGAGGAATTTCAACAATGGAACCAAGGGAAGTTTGCTCAGTAGATGCAGCATCGATTTATTTGTAGGGATAGGAAGGAGTAGGAACTACACCCTTCTTCTCCTTGGAAGCTAGCTCATCAACAGTTTTCATTTCAAGCTTTCTCTTAACTTCGTCCTTGGATTGGGCTATAGCAGGTAGAACCGATTTCCCTGCATTCTAGGTTGATAAGGACAGACCACAACAAAAGTTTTGGTAGCAAATCAAAGTAATGACATCTGAAAAATGGAGTTAGATAGATAAGATGACAAAAAAGATTTTTAAACTGCTTTAAAAGAGCAATCTTACTTGAAGTTCCTGGAAATAGAGGGGTCAGTTGTGTAAACACATTGGTACCCAAGGATAAATTCAAGCCATAAGGGGAATGATAAGGTGGTTGCCCTAAAATTCTTTGTCCCGAAGGGAGAAGGGCATACTTCTGGAGATTATCCCTAATCAACAAAAGGGATCATTTTCCTAGTTTTTGAGAAGCCTTCTGAATTATCTCAATGGTCTTTACTTCCTCTTTATTCAAGCTTTTCTTTTTAGGGGGTGGAAGCTGAAAAGAAACAAAGATTAGGCAGGGCGCGGAGGTAACATAATATAAATCAAGAAAAGTGTAAAGCTCACCAGGAGTAGAAAAAGTGCATGTGATACCTAGGGGACACCTAATATAAAAAAAATACATTTCCCAATATTTAAATTTATTAATGCCATCTTTGATCAGCTTCTTCATAGGGTTCGCACGAAAGATTGGTGAATCTGCTCCTTTAACTATAGACAGAGTTAGCAGATGATGAAGAATGTAGGCATTGAGAGAGGACTGTCCTGACTCAAGTGATAGTAGCTCAAGAAATAAATAATAAGTATATGTATTCGTATTTAATTCAATTAGAGCAAGCTAAAGGTGCTGCAAAAGCCTGGAAATAATGTCCGAGAAAGGAAAGAAGCTACCATGCCAAATATGGACAGCTGAATATGCAAAGAATCCTTTTGGTGGATTCTGAATAGTGTTATTTTCAGATAGAGGGATGGCTTCTACATCGATCATCCCAAAATCTTTGAGGATTGCATTCACTTCATCTTGGGATCGAATGAGAGAATGTTGGTAAATAATTTCAGACTCTTAATGAAGAGAGGAGGAGCTACCTGGGTTTGGTTCATTTATGATTTGTTTCTTAGTCATAGTCCTACCAGGTGAAACTGCTCCATAAAATCACAATACATAGATACTAGTACAGTGATTTGGTAAAAATTAGAAAAATAGAACAAACAATCTACTTAAAGTTAATGTGAACCATATACAGACTTAAGGTCATAGTGATAGCTCATCCTAATTAGTTGTTTAACATTCTTATGAAAAATCGAAACATGTCACTTGTCATTAAAAGTCGAATTTTCAACAAAGTTCACAAAATATCATACACTATGCTTATTCTAAATATGGTTAAGTTTTTAGTATCGGTTGCATTGCTGATGGGAAACCGAAACCAAAGACAACCTATGTTTTTGGTATTAGTGATATCAAAACCAAATAGCTTACTATCAATACTAGGAACTTTGCCAAAACCAAATGAACTTATAGTTTGGTACCGGTGAAATCGAAACCTAGAATTTCCTATTATCGTTAATGTCCGGACCGGCATCAAAAGCCTAGCCGATATCGAAACCAAGAAAGTATGATTTTCGGTGTCAACTAAACGGAAACCAAAGAGAACATGAGTTTGAGTGTCGGTAAATCAGTAACCGAAAGAAGATGATAATATTTGATTCTAATTTCACAAATACCAAAGGAAATCCCATCTTTATGACAATAATTAGGATTCGTCATTTCCAACATAGTAAATTTTGCATTTTAACCCAAAAATATATAGCATCAAATTGTCGAGAATTAGGGGTGATAGATTTTCACGATTTGCAATTAATGCCCAATGTTAACGATATTTTTCGTCACCACCAAATATAGGGTTATGGTCGCGGACCTAAGGTAATCTAGTCCTTTTATGCTTGACTGAATTCATCGTTCCTTAGATATCAAGATCCTAAACCAGAAGATTAGTTACTCTTCCTTCAAGAGGTGAGTATCACGCTTATGAGACTTAAGGATCAATAGTTACCTCGGGATATGGCTTCAACAATCATCACTAATTGGAGCTAGAATATGCATTATGGGTAGTTTGGTAATTACTTGGAATGTTGGGTTAGGAAGTGCTAACATTTGAAAGCATAACAATATACAATATAATAGGCTAAATAGTAAAGAACACAACGACTTATAGTGGTTCGGTTCGGATTAAACCTACGTCCACTTTGGAGGCTTTGAGGATTTTATTCACGGTGGAGATTAGAAGGGAAATCCCCAATTTGATTTACAAATTAGGGTTTAGGCTCTTAGAATAGAATACAAGATTTGAAAATAAGGAAAGGTCCCCAAAAAAAGACCCTTGGGGTCTTATTTATAGACAATTTAGGCGCCTTTCAGTAGCAGCCCAGCAGGATGCCTGGTTCCAGCTCAGGCCTCCGGTTTCGGTTCTCCTTAGTAGCTCTCGGATTCGGTGGTAGACCTTAGTGTCGGTTTGCTTAATGGTTTCTTCATGCCATGGTTTCGGTATCGACCCTCTTTCCTGCCTGTTGGTTTAGGGGCCAAATTTATAGAAGCTTTGGTGTCAGTTTAGTTGTCTTCTTTTCTCTATGTATGGCTCTGCTTCCAACGACTTTGGCTTTCCGGTATCGGATTCCACTTCTACTGCTTATGCTAATGAAGTCGCCCTTGCATATTGGCATCGATACCGAAATTACGTGTATCGATAGCTTCCTATTGCTTCATCATGTTGGTTTCGCGCTCTTCATTTTCCTTTATGAGTTTGGTCTCGGTATCGTGCCTCATTTTTAAGTATCTGGATATCGGTCTCACAACATTGATTCTTTATCATTTGGCTTCTTGTTGCTTTCTTCTGGGATATCAAATTCCCGCTTCCTCCTTTGAGCAATGGGCTTTATATCTACTTCCTTGTTCCTTTGGTATTTGGCTGGAACATCTGGTGCTTTCATTGTTTCAGTATCGGTTTCATGCTCTAATCCTATTTCTCTTCTGGTGTCGGTTTTATATATGTTCCTGCTTCGGTATCGACACCAATCTAATTGTTTATCGTACGTTGGTGTCAACATCATGCTTTCATCCTCTTCTCTTCTTGCTATTATGGAATTGTTGTTGTCATTCCCTTGGTTATCGACGCTGACTTTATCGGCTTCTCCTTGAATCATTTGCTATCGGTGTCGACCTTGACGCTTCCCAGGTTTCTATTTTGGTATCGATCTTATTGACCTATTCTTTATACCCCTTGGTATTGGTACCGGCGACGTAGCTTTCATCCCTTGATTTTGATGTTGATTTAGCTATCATTACAACTTTTCCTTCTTGGTTCTGAATCTATTGCCTCAAACTACCTGTTCTTATCAAAAGAAAAGTCTGTTTTGAAAAACATACTCCCCAAAGACATATGAAATATCTTTCGATTCTCTGTTTGTATCCCTTTTTCCTTTTCTTTTCAGCATGTCTGGGGAACAGAATATTCCTGAGGGAGTACAAATAGCAGCCTGGTTTTGTAGGTATCTGGAGGCTACGGTACCTACTGAGGGCCAAGTGGATGCCCCTCCCCCAGCTGCAACCATTGTTCCTCCTCCTCCCCTTTCCCAAGCAGATAATTTCTCCAAGATATGTAAGGATTTCTACGCTATGGGCGGAAAGCCATTCCGAGGAACATAGACTTTTGTAGAAGCAAGGAATTGGCTCAAGAAGACGGAGGATTTGTTTAGGATTTTTGAAGTTGACGATCATAGGAAGATTCAGTTGGTCGTTTGGCAACTAAAAGGTGATGCCACGTTTTGGTGGGAAGTGACACATGTGGGATGTCCAGTTGAGACTTGGGATGATTTCCGACAAAGATTCGAGATGAAGTTTCTTTCTTAAGCCGAGCAAAGTATGCACATGGAAAGGTTTTTGGCGCTTAAGCAAGGAGGCATGTCTATGAGAGAGTGTTAATAAGTTTAATCAATTGGCAGGGTTCGGTTTGGACCTAATAAACATCCCGCACAAGAAAGCTTTGAGGTTTACTAGAGGATTGAATGAACCCCTCCATGGGTTTGCTATGTCTCATATTTCGATGGGGCCAACTTTTGAGAAACTCATTGATATGGCATTAATGCACGAAGAAGATAAAGGTGGAAAGAAAGAGGCTAAGGTTGATGAAACATAGAACAAGAAAGTGTGGTCCAAGAAAGAACAACAACAAAAGAAGGGCGGAAAGAACGACAAAGCTAGAGATAAGAGGAAATATCATAATTGAGGGCGCTAGGGTCATTTGGTCAAAGACTGCAAAAGAAAGAAGAATTCTTGTTTCCATTGTGGAGAGGTCGGACACTATTATAGGGGTTGCCTGAAGAAGTAAGGACAAGGCCAAGGCGCGGGATCTACTAGAGGGAAGGTGCATGCTCTCGTGGCTAATGTACCGGATAGAGGTAGTAAAGTTTCTGTTGAAGGTTTGATTTCTCTTTCCAATCATCCTGTTAGAACTCTTTTGGATTCTGGCTCTTCGCACTCTTTTATATCTGATTCTGTGGTTGAGTCTCTACACTTTAGTACTAGTATGGTTTTAGATCCCATTGTTATCTCAAACCCCACTGGGGGTACGACTCATCTGTCTATGATTTGTCGGGGTTTGAGAAAATATGTGTTAGGCATCGAGTTTGAGTGCGATGCATATGTGTTTGGTTCCATAGGCTATGGTTTGATTCTAGGGATGGATTGGCTAGCCATGTATGGTGCCATTTTGGATTGTGAAAGGAGGGTCGTTAGACTTTTGACTTGCTAAAGGAGGACCCTCGAGATTTCTTGTGACCCTAAAGGGTCTGTCATGCTCACTTTGGTAGAATCTCTTCATGCATCTAACGATGATCTACGATCTGTACCAGTTGTCTGTCAGTATCCATATGTTTTTGAGTAGGTTCGGAGCTTACCTCCGAGGCGCGAGATTGATTTCCGTATATACTTGGTGGACAATGCACAATTGCATTGCCTGTGCGTCATATGACTCCAAGGGAAAGGAGGGAGCTCAGCAAACAAGTAGGGGAGCTACTTGAGAAAGGGTTTATTAGGCGAAGCATATCTAAATGGAGTGCTCCAGTAGTGTTCGCTACTAAGGCAGATGGTTCGCTTTGCTTATGTGGGGATTATAGAGAGTTGAATAAGCTCACTAAGAAAAATAGGCACCCACTTCTGAGGATAGGTGGTCTGTTTGGCCAACTTGTTGGTGCATCTGTTTTCTCTCAGTTAGACTTGGCCATGGGATTTCATCAGCTGAGGGTGGCTGAGCACAGTATAGACAAGACCTCTTTTAGAACTCCAAATGGCTTCTTCGAGTGGCTCGTCATGCCTTTTGGGTTGACGATTGCACCCGCCTATTTTGTTGATCTGATGAGTAGGGTATTTCGAGAGTTCCTAAATAAGTTCGTTGTGGTCTTTTTTGATGACATCTTGATTTTCTCGAAGAGTGAGGAAGAGCATGCCCTACATTTAAGGGAGGTTTTGAAAACTCTCCGTGCGCACCAGCTAAAAGCGAAATTCTTTAAATGTCATTTTTGGAGAAAGGAAGTGAGATTTCTAGGGCATGTGGTCTCTAAAGATGGGATAGCAGTAGATCCCACGAAGGTAGTTGCAGTTCAAGATTGGTAGATTCCAAGGAATGCAACAAAGGTGAGGAGCTTTCTTGGCTTAGCGGGCTATTATAGGAAGTTCATTAAGGACTTCGCAAAGATATCGGCCCCACTCACGAGACTGACGAAGAAGAATCTGACATTTTCTTGGGATATAGACTATGACGATGCTTTCCAGCAATTGAAGAGGGATTTGACAACAGCCCCAATGCCTGATGGGAATAAGGTGTTCACAGTATACATTGATGCATGTGGTACAGGGCTTGGTGCGGTTCTGACGCAAGAGGGAAGGGTAGTATGTTATGGAGGTAGACAGTTAAGAGTTCATGAAAAGAACAACCCTACCCATGACTTGGAATTGGATGCCATAGTATTTGCATTTAAGACTTGGCGCCATTATCTACTTGAAGAGAAGTTTGAGTTGTATACCGATCATAAATCTCTCAAGTATTTATTCTCACAAAAGGATCTCAATTTGAGGCAATAAAGATGGATGGAATTCCTAGCATCTTCTGACTTTAGGATTTCTTATACCTCTGGCAAGGGTAATGTGGTTGCGGATGCACTGAGCAGGCAGAGGATGACCTTGGGTCCTCTATTTGTAGAGAGGCAGAGCTTGAAGTATATATCGATTTTTGATTTTAGGCCCTCTACCGAGTTTACGCCTGGTTTATTGGCATCATCAGAGGTGTGACCTACTCTGTTGGACCAGATAGGGACTTTGCAGCAAGAGGACCCACATCTAGCAGATATCTTGGATAGGCTCAGTGAAGGGGAGACTTCTAGTCACCTCGATAGATATTCCACAGACGATAGAGGGTGGTTGCGATGAGATGGAAGGCTTTGTGTTCCCCGAGTTGGGAATTTGTTGAAGATAGTCCTTGAAGAAGTCTATCATTCTAAGATGATTATTCATCCAGGCGGTGATAAGATGTATAGAGATATGAAGAGGGTTTTCTTTTGGGCTGGGATGAAGAAGGATGTAGAAGAGTTTATTTCTCGATGTTTGATTTGCCAGCAAGTCAAAGCTGAGCAAAAGAAGCCCGTTGGTTTACTTCATCCTTTGGAGGTCCCACAGTGGAAGTGGGAGAGCGTCTCGATGGATTTCAACAACGGTTTGCCTAGATCGAGAAAAGGCAACACCAGTATTTGGTTTATAGTGGACAGGCTTACTGAGAGTGCTCATTTCATTCTTGTTAAGAGTGAGAGGATAACAACATGGTTGGCAGCAGTTTATCTTCGTGAGATAATCCGTCTGCATGGAGTACCTTCGGGTATTGTGAGTGATCGTGACCCCATATTCACCAGTGAGTTTTGGAGGAGCTTGAAAGAAGCATTAGGTACACAGTTGTGTTTGAGCACCGCTTATCACCCTCTGACCGATGGGTAGACAGAAAGGGTGAATAGAGTCCTTGAGGATCTTTTAAGACTGTGTATCCTAGACTTCGGTGGGACTAGGGAAGAGCATCTTCCTTTAGTAGAGTTTGCCTACAACAACAATTATCAGACTAGTATTGGCATGGAACCCTTCGAAGCATTGTACGGACGACCTTGTAGATCATCGACTTATTGGTGGGAATCTACAGTAAGGCTTCTACTTGGACCTGAGATAATTAGAGAGACTTCAGAAAATATTGATCTTATCCGCAGGCACATGAAGATAGCTCAGGACATGAAGAAGTCCTAGGCAGATAGGAGAAGGACTAACATTGAGTTTGAGGTGGGAGATATGGTTTTTATCAAGGTATCACCTTTGAGGAATGCGGTTTGTTTTGAATCTGTAGGGAAATTGGCACCAAGGTTTGTAGGGCCATTTCCTATAACAGAAAGGATTGGCCAAACGGCCTATAGAATAAAGCTAACAGAGAGGCTGTCTGGCGTTCATGATGTTTTCCACGTTTCTCATTTACGGAAGTGCTTGTATGATACCGCAGAAGTAGTCGAGCCGAATATGCTTGAGGAAGTAAAGGTGGAACAGGAGGTGACAATTAGATGAGTTCCTACCAGTATTCTTGGATCATAGTTTAAGAAGCTACGCAACCGAGAGGTCAAGTTGATGAAAGTACAGTGGGGAGATAATCAAGAGGATGCAACTTGGGAGACTGACGATAAGGTTCGCGCTTCGTACCCTTTTCTTTTCAAGGGTAGATTCTTAACTTCTTTTTTCAAAGCTCCTATTTATTCTCATTTCTATCGTTTTAGTATATCCTATCGATCGAATCTTTGACCTTTAGGTAGGGATCCAATGGATGTAAACATGTGCTTGAAGACATGTTATGTTTGATGGATGCAAGTGGATACAAGTGTTTGCTAGTGGTTGCTTGTTGTAAACCCGCCTTTTAGCAAGGCCGTCAACCCATGGACTCATCATAGGATCGCTCAGGACTCGAGCATGGGCCTGGACAAGCCCATACATTTTTGGCCCGAGGCTCCTTGGCTCTCGGCTCGAGGGTTCTTGGATAGAAGCACTTCAGCCCTAAAGACCTAGGCTAGGAGGTCTTGAGATCAGCTTACACTACAACAATGACTTGGTCATGAGATCTATTTCATAGCCTACTTGCTTGGTCCAAATACCTATTCTAAAGCATATAAACTTGGATCAAGCTATACTTATGCTGCCACATATTGGAGGGGACCTCTCCACGTAATCAAGACTTAGCTCCATCATCAGCTATTCGCATGGATCAACCGACACATAGCACCTTGGATTGTTGAAGCCTACCGCCTATAAATACACCATGCTATATAACAAAGAGGGGACTTCGACTCAGATAGGAGCCTGACTTTTGGCTCATGCATGCTTTCTACTACTCAATTATGGCTGCCAACCACTTTCACCTCGAAAATACTTGCTATGTTCATCAAAAACGATTATGTAATGGAGATCCTGACGATCTCATTTATTGTATCTCCGACTTTATGATATTATTGTGAGATTATAAAGTGGACATAGGCTTGTTAACGCTGAACTACTATAAAAACACTATTGTCCTGCTTTTTCTCGCTTTTTCAGATATTTCTTCATAAATCACACTTAAATCCGACTTTTGGCCGTTGATGACCACTTTTTGGAGTCAGCAGTTGTGGATGCATATATATACACATTAGGCATTAGATTAACTCAATCACTCTCATACTGCATGTGAATGTGTGTGCATTTTTCTTCTTTTATGGATAGAAATGTGTAGAATCATCATATGGATGCTGCATTTGGATGGATGATTGTGCACACATATAGAACTTACATGTTATAGTAGGATTATTTGCATACATGTTGGATTCATGGCACTAACATAGATTGCATTAAGTAGGTCAACTGAATCAGTAGATCGCCTGATCTTTCGCATTAGTGTGGGCACTAACATGCTCGATCGCCACCGGGACTGCGGGGCCCTGAACCCCCATCGGGGCTGCGCTCGAACCCGCTTGATGGCTCACCTTCAGCTCAAAGCATGGCTCGCCTTCGGCTCGACATATATTTTGGCCAACAATAATCGTAAAGACTTATCATCCGAGATTCGACGAATGGTTCGAGAATATCAACAGCAAGATGGCAACGACTGGGATTCTTCCAAGAGACATCACTCTAGTTTACTGAGGTTATTCAATCTTGATCGAGTGCTTTAGTCATTCCCGAAGATCGGCGAGTTAAAAGTTTGAAACCCTCAAGCCATGAGGCTGATTGATTATTTATACATCGGCTCTCATTCCCCGAAGCAAGATCAAAGACATAGCGGTGGATAGATGAGACATATCTACATTCCTAGCCTCTGTATCCCACTTCCTGCTTGGAAAAAGCAAAGCTTTTATAAGCATGGATCCATTATTCTCCTGTTGATCATCATCTTAGCACCTACAAGATGAGACGCCACCATTAGCGGTTTTGATTTGATTACCTGACACTCATTCCTTGCCCTAGACGTGGGGGCAAGAAGGCAATTCAAGGGAAACACACCCTCATCATTCACCCAAAAGGCCGCCTGATTGCCTTTATTATCCCAATACCCCGATCAAGGTCTGATCATTCTTGGCATTGCTGCCCCATGAGGAGTTGAAAAGACTTCCTTTATAAACTAAAACTTCAACGGTCATCACCTGTCCGAGATATGACAAAGCGGGATGGACTGGCAAAGGAAATGTGATACCATTCTCATTCTGATAATACTCATTCCTTTAACATGATTATTTCTTATCCATATCTTTTATCCTTGCATGCTTTATGAGTTATTGATGTGAATAACTCATATGAATTTATGTGTGAATGATATAGGTAACCAGAGTTTGTTACTTATCAAACTTCCAACAACTGCATACAGAACTACAGAGCATTGCCATAACGAGCCTGACTGAACCACTCATTTACAAAACCATGCCCCCCGTCCAAGGAAAGTTATACAGCTCAAGGTGGATCTGACATGACCATCCATTACTCGGATTATGTGTGGCTTGACTCAAGACAATTATGCATCGACTTTTGCATTTTGAAGTTAGGATCTGACTCCAGATGAACATGGATCGACCGTCCATATGGTTAGATGATGTGCTCGACGCCATTGGATCACGTAAATCCAAATAGAGGAGGCAACACCGCCCATCGACATACTTATTTTCCAATCATGCATTTTTCCTTTACATGCTTCTTGAGTTATTAACATAACTAACTCATGCAAATTTGTGTATAAATGATGTAGGTACCCAAGGTTTGATACCAACCACTCCTTCCATAGTTTGATCAGAGGAACGTAAAGCTTTGGCAAACGTGATTCGACTGTTCACCCGCTTACTCCTAGCTTGATGCCAACAATATGACATAAATGAAATTCGACCATTCATTCATTGACTTTTTTCCCTTGAGGCAGGGGCAACAGAATATACACACATAAGTTCGACGTGAGCTATCTATGCATAGGCATGCTAATGAGGCATCCTCAGCATCTAGCCTTCGACGTGGGGGCGAAAGAGAAATGTTAAGACGAGGATGAGTATAACTCGACCGCTCTCCAACGACGCCTTTAACTCTTTCCCATGCTTCCGACGGGAGGAGTCTAAACTCAACGGGGACGTGAACCGACCATCCCTGATGGCGACCTTTGCCCTTGACGTGGGAGCAAAGGGACAATGCTAAGGCAAATGTGACCCGACTGTTTGCCCGACTAACTCTAATCCTTAAAGCTCGGATATGAGTATAAACCTAGGACGAGTGTGATGGGCGCGCCAAGATTTAAGACCACTCGATCTACAACTCTAACCCAAACAAACTTTGGGAGAGTATAAAGGACGAGCCACGACGGCCATAACTCTAACTCTCACGACTTGAGAGAGAGTTTAAACCTATTGGGTTAGTGTGAATGGTGCACCATGACTTAAGACCACTAAACCCATAACTCTAATTCTCACGACTTGGGAGAGAGTATAAAGGACAATGTCGTGACGTGCATGCAATCTCCATCACCCTCCGACTGAGGATAGGAGTACAAAAGACTTACGGACCAGATGTCTGAATGACTTAACCCGATTCCCACCAACACTAGGGGCACAGACATAGATTTCTGAAGATTCAAACACGCTTCGGATGCGACCCGTGCTTCAAAGTTAAATGGATGCTATAGACACTATACCTCCAAACTACGATGCTTGACACTTTGACATTTAATCACTTTATGCTAGATAGCTTAGCACTTAACATGTTTTCATTTCAAGGTAGAATCGCTTGTGATTTAAAGATCGACTTAGTAGCTTGCAAGACTAAACAAACTATTCTTTTTCGAATTGCAAGTTCATGTACAGATACCAAACACAGACACGAGGGCCACGCTTACATACACCATTAAAGGGTCATGTTCAAAGGGATGACTTCGACTCCTAATTCTAAACTTCCCACACAACTCAATGCAGCGACCAAAAGGAGGCCTTGAGAGTGGGAGGTTCATTAACATATCACATGATTAAAGCAATGACCGAGTGAGGGCCTTAAGAGTGATATCAGGAATTGAGACACATACCCATATGTGACTCACTATAGCCCAAGTGCAACGACGAGCTTCACATTGCAAGTACACTGAATAAAAAATGCAATAGCTCGAGCATTTGGACAGTACAATCACTTAAGCTTTAACAGCCACACCTTTTTATGCATACATATCTAAATTTGAAATGGGTGTGGTATGACCACCTATCTCTTGCCATTACCCCCGGACTGGAGGCATAACTATTGAAAGTATTCATAAACGGCATAACTTAATTGCGTGTACATAACTTATGCTTTGATCCTGACAGGCTGCATGTGGACCACGAAAGGGGTGTAGAGTGACCATCCATTGACTGATCCCTACCTACTTTCCAATTGAAAGGGAAGGAATGAGAGCTTTCAAAGTGACTACAGTCTAACCTCTCCCAGCCTAACTTCGTTCCTCAAAGATTGGATGGGAGAGCAGAAACTGGTATGGGTCGAGTACCAACAAATCATTTTGCATCCAACTCTAACTCACAACATGATGAGGAAGTATGAATCCTGAGAAGACACGGATTTGAAGTCCGCTACTCAGTCAAGCCCCCAATAACTAGGGACGAAGAGTGATCTCAAACTACAGCCAAAAATGATGACCTCGACGGAACCGAGCATGAAGAGCAAACTCAATAAAAGTATGATGACTGTTTTGGACTATGGTGCAACATGAACAAAAGGGCTCGACTGACTCCCTGGCGATGTTCATTTGTTTACATTTTGACAAGCTTACTCGACTCTGCGACTATTCAGACATGAGTAGCTAAGTTCACTAATGCTCGATGAGGCAATCCTCACTTTCCGACTAAGGTGAAGGATGTGATTTGACTGCTTGCGTGTTCAACTCTAACTCTCGCTGACGAGAGAGAGACAGAGAGAGAGAGTATAAAACAACTTGGGTTGGCTAAGACGGACAAACCCGCAACTCTAACCTAAAACAACGATGGAGAGTATAAAGGCTTAAGGACTGGACATTCGACTGACTTAGCTCGACCCCCACTGTCACTGGGGGCATGAGAACTGACCTCGCTGGTCTCCCAACAATGCTGGGTGCATGAGCGCCAAGTTACAGACTGACTTTGGATATGCTCTTAACTTGACATGTGATTCAAAGGATATATACTATACCTTCAGGCTATGGAACAACTTGTCTTACTCATTCATGCGAGACAGCTTATGAGTTCGACATGACTTGACTTTACTCATTCAAGCGAGACATCTTATGAGTTAGGCCTGACATTGAAGACTAAAATCGCGAATAATTGAATGGAGAGCGACCTAAGCTTTCTAATGCCTTATGATTTCGACAATATCTCATACTGACTCGTATGTGATCATTTGGACCATAAAAACGATCCGGGGCGATCATGGATTTCTTTAAATATGGTCTGACGCGACCATGGATTTTTGGTCTTTTGTTAATACATTCGGAGTGATCGTGGTTTTCTGGCTTTCTATCGGTAAGATATAGCGCGATCATGGATTCCTAGACTACTATTCCAATGACTCAAGATGGAAAAAGCCGTATGCGATGTCAAGTTCACATACCATTTCTGATTTTCTACAATATCTCATAACTTGGATAACCGAACCATGCACTGACTTGTGTGACTAATGGTCTGACTTGACATTACACTTGACCATGCTCTTGATTTGCATAAGAAGATGACACCATTTGGCGAAGGATATTTATGAACGACCATGTGCAGAAGCCAGCAGCCCATCTTGACTTATGATGATTTCATTCGACCTCTTGACTCGACGAGGCGTAAGTGATTACCCGATCATCTCAACTGCTCTAGCCTCGAACTTTGGCTCGATAGGTACCACAGATGATGGTGTGATACATGACATGTTGTTTGCACAAAGAAAAGAAAAAAAGAATTCAAGCTTCAGGACTACTCCCAAAGACATGATAATCCGACATTGCTTTCTCGAAGAAGGATGACATTCCAAAGAGATGCAATTCGACTTATTCAAAGTACATCAGTCTGCCACACGATGTACTTTGGGGGGGAAGTGTTGACCCGCATTTTGGCAAGGCCGTCAACCCATGGACCCATCATAGGATCGCTCAGGACTCGAGCATGGGCCTGGACAAGCCCATACATTTTTGGCCCGAGGCTTCTTGGCTCGAGGGCTCTTGGATAGAAGCACTTCGGCCCTAAAGACCTAGGCTAGGTGGTCTTGAGATCAGCTTACACTACAGTAATGACTTGGTCATGAGATCTATTTCATAGCCTACTTGCTTGGTCCAACTACCTATTCTAAAGCATATAAACTTGGATCAAGCTATACTTATGTTGCTACATATTGGAGGGGACCTCTCCACGTAATCAAGACTTAGCTCCATCATATGCTATTCGCATGGATCAGCCGACACATGGCACTTTAGATTGTTGAAGCCTACCGCCTATATATACACCATGCTACATAACAAAGAAGGGACTTCGGCTCTGATAAGAGCCTGCCTTTGGCTCATGCATGCTCTCTACTACTCAATCATGGCTGTTAACCACTTTAACCCCAAAAACACTTGCTATGTTCATAAGAACGATTGTGTAATGGAGATCCTGACGATCTCATTTATTGTATCTCCGACTTTATGATATTATTGTGAGATTATAAAGTGGACGTATGCTCGTTAACGCCGAACCACTATAAAAACGCCGTTGTCCTGCTTTTTCTTACTTTTTTAGATATTTCTTCATAAATCACACTCAAATCCGACTTTTCGCCATTGATGACCACTTTTTGGCGTCAACAGCTGTGGATGCATATACACACACATTAGGCATTAGATTGACTCAATCACTCTCATACTGCATATGGATGTGTGTGCATTTTTCTTCTTTTATGGATGGAAATGGGTAAAATCATCATATGGATGCTGCATTTGGATGGATGATTGTGCATACATATATAACTTACATGTTATAGTAGGATTATTTGCATACATGTTGCATTCATGGCAATAACATAGATGACATTAAGGAGGTTAACTGAATCAGTAGACATCCTGATCTTTTGTATTAGTGTACGGACATATACACACACCTTTGCATATGTTCACATAATCATTAGAAATATTTTAAGGACAATGGATGCCTGTAATTGATGAATGAGTAGATGGATGATGGGTGTTAGGATATACATTCTTCTTAACTTAGAGATTTCGGGGACGAAATCGTTTAAGTAGGGGAAAATGTAACACCCCGTAATTTTAAAAGACATTAAAATGATAAATTAAAGAATACTTAATTAAATATTGAGAATTAAGTAAAATGGATTGCATTATTGCGTTCGTCTCTGAATTATGCTTAAGATAGTGTCTGAGTCTGCGTAAAACGGACATCGTATGAAGAAGATATTAAGGTTTGAAGTTTATATACATATAAGACATCTATATATAAATAAAACTATTTCAGAAAATCAAAATCAGAGGTGGGAAAATTAGGGGAGAAATCGACCCGTTAGGGGTCGACCCCACCCTAAGGGTGTCGTCCCATGGGTCGACACCAACACAGGGGTGTCGGGCCCCATGTTGACCCCTTCGAGATCCGGGCAGAATTCAATTTCTGAACATGGACTCGTTTCTTGACTAGATTCGTTGACCCTAGGCTATAAATAGGACATCATTCTCATTGTTTTTATTCACAAAAAACAATGGAGACAACGAGGTGCTGCCCAACTCAGAGTAAAATAGCCTATTCTTCTTCAACAATAAGTTATACGAATTCAGAGATCTGTGCTATGTCATCTACGATTAATTCTTTGTTCTTTAGATCCAATCATAGCGAGTTTATGTTATTTTTAGATATAAATATTTAAAACTTATCTTGACATGTTTATGAAGTGGATCTAAGCCTATGACTATTTGAATCATATCAAATCTACCATTACTTGTACACCAGATCTATAATTCTCATATGCCAAATTCTGCCAATTTTTGCCTATCTAGATAAATTTTATCATCATATGCATGTTTAATAATTGTACCTACTCTTGTTCTCTTCCCTTTCTCCTTCCCTTTTTAATTTTATAGCCAAGCTACCTTCAGGTCTAGACAAACTGCTGAAATATGCAAACATGCGAAATTGGGAGCGATGGGGAGCGTAAAGAAATATTGGGGCATAACTTGTATTGGAAATGATTAATTTGGTGAATAATTCATATTGTAATACATGATTTGGAATTTTGGGCATAATTTGTATCTTGAGCCAAAACTTGGGATTTAGGGGCATACTCTATTTCTTGATCTAAATCTGGGGCATAACTTGTGTCGTGGATCAGACAAGGATTTGGGGCATAATTAACATGAAAATTGGTTAGTATCGAAAATGCCTAGATTTATAGTAATTATAAAATGTAACAGCACTTAGACACAAGGTTAGATTACGCTTGTGTTAGAAGTATGCCCGGAACTGCCCGGCAAATCCAACGACCACAAGTGGTAAATCTATTGTGAGGGGTCTAAGTACATAAACGTACACATGACGACGCTAAGACACGAGGTTAAGTCCAACTTGTGGAATAAGTCTGCTTGGACCCAACCGGCATATCCAGCATCCACAAGTGGCAGACTTAATGTGGGAGATCTAGCGCATTATAACCATAAATGAATGAGTGGTGATGAACTTGTAACACTTAACCTGTTTAAATCTATGAGGGGTTACCTGAACCTGTAAATTGATTAGGGTTTAAGTAAACTTGTTTGAATCAAGGGGGGTTAAGTTAATCTTGTAGTTCTATGGGGGTGGGTTATATATATGTATATATATATGTATATATATACCCGACAAACTTAAACTGTTTTACATGTGTGGGTTATGCAACCTTGTTAAACCGTTAGACATAACCTGTTAAAATCCTAGTAGTGGGATGCAAGCCTAGGAAGGAAGCTTGTATCATCTGTTGTGTGGGATCTGTTCCACTCAGTAACTCATGTAGGTATCAAACGAGTACTCCGAACTAGGACGGGGTCGGGACACGCTCCCTGAGCTGATTATAAGAGGTCACTTGGGTGAAGGGTGTTGACGGCGCATTCCATCAGAGTCGTGTGCATGCGTGGGCCCGCTTGCTTAGGAAAATAAGATGTTGTGACATCAGTAGATATAGCTGTGCATCTTGGAAATAATGGGGTTTCCACTTTAGGAAGTGATACATCCTACTATGGGGCCAGCACGGGTATCTACGGAGTAGGGAGCTGATCGATTATGGTAGTATTTAGGGTACATCTAGTCTTGCTTGTTGGGGAGCCTGCTATTCTTGTTGGGTGTAATACCTGTTATTCCTGTGGGCCAACCTGTTATTCTTGTTGGGGTAAAACCTATTACTAGAAGTACACCTAAGTCTACCATCTAGTTCTAGTAGGGATCATCTTGTTCTTGTTATACTAGTATTGGTGCAGAGAAAAGTACTCGAGAAGCGCAATATAATCTGTTATGTCTATCCTGCTTATCCTGACACACTACAAGAAAATTGATTTTTTGTTGCAAAAATATGTGGTGTTTATTCACAAATGCAAGTAAATATGTTTTCATTCATGATATGAACGCGGTAAAAAATATTTCACCTTCCCGCCTAAGAAAAATAGTCCGCATAATCCAAAATAAACGTGATCATCGATTTTCTTTTCCTTCCCGCTCGTACTTTAGAAACTTTTTAAGCTTCCTTCCCTTTCCCCCCAAAATCGCTTTGGGCGAAGAACCCTTGGTTATATCCTCTTTCGTTTATTCAATCCACTTCCTGCCATCTTGAATGATTTACTTAATGCCAGACAGTTCAATAAAGCCACCCCTATAAGCCGATTCCGCAATTCCTTTCCTCTCTTCCGTTTATTCTCTACTCAGATAGTTCAACAAAGCCACCGCTATAAGACGATTCCGCCGCTTCAAGTCTTCGATCCTGTCACCAACGACGTTTTCTATTGGTTTTTTTGTTCCTATTCCTTATCAGGTACCGTTACTGTGCTAGATTTATTCTCTTGAACGCGTAATAACCTAAAAAACCAATTTGAATATTGTCCTAGGGCATTCTCATGAATTGTATTATGTGCTAGGTTTTATATATGTTATTTATGATTAATAACTTCTGAACAGTTATTGTGTTGTTTGAATAATTAGGACTGGCCAGTTTACATTTTTCCAGTTTGAATAATTAGGACTGACCAATTATTGTGTCTTTTGATTAATAACTCCAATTTAGGTTAGTTTGCTGGGTTGAGAAAGAGCTAATATAGTCTAGCTAAGGAAGGAGTCCAACTAGAGTTTTATTTATTTTATATGGTTATTTAGTCTTATTTGCTCAACAGGCCCGTCCCTCATTTCATCCAGGAGTTTAGTTTTGTAGTAATTTTTAATTTGGAGAATTACCTTGTTCCTAACCTTTTGTATATCTCTATGTCAGGGTAAATTTATGTTGTTTTCCATTCCTTTTCAAATTCTATAAATCAAGAGTGTCTTTTACGCCAAAAAATCTTTTTCTTAATGAGTTATCCATTGTTTACTTAGATTCAATGTCATGTCAATGATTCGTGTTTGATTTATATTTTATTCAACAAACACATGCACTGGTACGATTATGCTTTGTATCAATACTGATATACTCGCTATATGTATGTATATGTGAGTGTATGAACTAGAACCGACTGCCCCCATTTACATAGCACCATTTATGGTCCTCGATATCAGCCACAAGTACTTAACTATTTGGTCCATGTAACATGAGAGATAAAGAACAAATGTATAAATACAGACTTATGGCTTGTATGAGGGCTAGAAAATGGTGCTAATAAAGGGGGTTGTTGACTATATAAATACATGTGTGTGTGTGTGATGTGAGACATAATTGTTTTGCAGCACCCTTTGTATCCCCTTCATTTTCAACACTATCTGATTTAAATAACAGTATGATATGGAGATGAGATGTGTGCGTATAAAAGGAAAGATAGTTGTTTTGCAGCATGTATCCCCTTCATTTTCAACACACTATCTAATTTAAATAATAGTATGATATGGAGGTGAGATGAAGGGCTTTCCATAGTCTTCGATGACTGTATCAGCTTCGAAAAATGTGTGTGTATGTGCAAGTTTTCATTTTTGAATGACACAGGTGACTTACTAAGATGTTTCTATGGGTTTTTAAAAGGTATCAACTAGAAGATGTGAAGATTGTGTGTGAGTTCGCATAATTATTTAAGAATGCTATCAAATTTATCTGCTAAGAATATGCTTTAGTCATCATTTAGAGTTTCATTTACAGTTTTCGCTCACTTTGTTACCTTTACTGATAGGCAGTATAAAACACCATATATAAATGAAACAGAGGTTGGTAATTAGACAGATGAGCTTGGACTTCGAAAGAAGTAGCAATATGTATGTAACTATTTGTTTGTCAAATGAAATTAAGAATGGTATGTTTTGCATGCTCCAACAATTACGCACTACATAGACTAGAAAAGTGATGCACGTAAAAAATCTATGCAATTCCTGCCCATTTTCACTGATCACAAGTAATTTCTTTTCAGCATAATTGAAGGTCAATATTGTAACACCCCACCTCTATTAAGGTCACTCACAAAGGGAATGCCTTAACTTTGGTGGAGCATTTTAGTAAACAGAACAGAAACTTACAAGACAGATAAAACAGTACTTGAAAATTTTTAAATTTATTATAGCGGAGACAGAAATCAATATGGTTACATCCTTTCAAATCTCAGAATTCAAGTACAAAATATCAGTCTTGTACAAAAGCCTTCAAAATGCATGGTTTAAAATCATAATCCCCATAGAACGGAAGCTATACAGAGCCAAGCCATACTTTAAGCGCTTCAAGCAGAAGAAATCCGGATCAAGCTAAAGTATTCCATCCTTGGATAACCTGGGGGGAAACGGAAGAAAGGAGGTGAAACAACAAGGGTCAGACAAAAAGTCTGGCAAGTCCAGTGACTTTCAACATATGAACAGATAATAATAATATGGCATGAACATAAAACTGGATGAGAGATAACTGTAACAGGTGTAGCAGATATAACAGAAGAACAGAATGATATAAACTATTGCTTTACACTTCTCTACACTAATACTAGTATAACAGAATTAGGTGTCACCCTAATGTCTAAACTGAAACAGAAACGGGTACAGAATAATTTAACAGAAACAGGATGCTAATAATGGGCCTTTACTACCCGATCAGAATAGACAGAAGCAGAAACAGACTAATCCCTACGGAAACAGAATGTGGAATTAGGTGTACGCTAGTAATGGGCCTTTACGACCCGAACAGACGGTACCACGCAGAAACAGACAGGTGTTACCACCCAACAGAAACAGACAGAACTAAGTGTACCCTAAAACCCTACCCCAAGCGATCGGCTCCCTAATACATAAATATCCTGTGTCGGCCCCCACAGTAGGGTGTATCACTCCCTAAAGTGACAACCAATTGGCACAGACCTATTTACAGATGTCACGGCGTCTTAGATCCTCAGAGGTAGACTGGGATCCATGCACGCACATAACCCGGTTCGAACGCACCATCAACACCCCTCGCCATTATCAGAATGAACCGCTTATAATTAGTTCAGTAAGCGTGCCCGGACCCTACTTACTGTTGGGTCAAGTTTTGATACCAGAAAGGGTTACTGACTAATATGGGTCCCAAACAACAGATGACACAAGTAATTCCCCTCCTAACCTTGTGTCCCCAGACTAACAGATTTCAGCTTAACTTGTCAACAAGTTTCAGACATACAAAGTTTAGATTAACTAGTTCATAGATCAGACAATCAAGTTAACAGGTTTTCAGACTAACGGATCAGATGTTCGGATTAACAGGCTTACAGATTAACTGGTTACAGATTATCTAACTTTGTATTGGGCCTACGGATTGACGAAACGGGTTTATTAGATTCATTGGTCCAATTGGTTTAACCATACCCAACACGTTTTAGACATCATATTTATCTCAGATTTTCATTAATTAAATATTAATGCCCAAACCTCTCACATTAGACTGACAGTTTGCGGCTACTGGTTAGGCCGGTTGGTTCCGGGCAGGTTTCCGTCGCAAACTGAGTCTAACCTCGGGTTTCAAGCACGTTATGACTAACTTCTCACATTAGAACCTATTGTTTGCAGCCACTGGAATATGCCGGGCGGTTCCGGGCAGAATTACGCCGCAAACTCATTCTAACCTCGAGTTAGCCATTTTCATCTTTGCGGCCAATTAATTAATGATTTACCATTTATGCCCACGCCTAATATACAGGTCAATTATACATAACTATAGCCAATTCAGATTATGTCGATAACGGACTAATTTTATCAACTCAACAGATATAGCAGATAACAGATTTTTTTTCAGATTAGGCGACTTGACGGATTTAGCAGATTAAGCAAACTAGCAGATTTAGCATTTTCAACAGACTTAGCAGATGACAGATTTGGCAGATGAACAAATCTAGCAGACTAGGCAGTAGAGCAGAACTAGCAGATTAAGCAATATAACAGAACTAGCAGATTAGGAAATGTAACAAAACTAACAAATTAGGCAAATATAACAGATTTAATCATTTCTGAAAGTTTCACAAACATATCTTGCCTAATTATAAATCTTGCCTAAGTTCAAATGCATAAATAATGGTCTTGATTCACAATATGATCATATACCCCATGTTTGCATTACATTTACATAGCATAGATTATGGTCAGAATTTACCATATATCATATGTTTCAATTTTTATTAAACTTGCATAGTACAGAAGATCCATATATAAATTATACCAAATATAGTTATCGACTACTATGCATGTCATATATTCCAAAGATCCCTTACTTAGTTGTTTATTTACATTAATAGATACCCTACTCTCATGTAAATCTTTATACCTAAGCCATATTCTCTTTATCTCAAGTCATATGTTCAATTACCATTTATGTTATAAATATAACATGTCCAGTCATATGTCTCAAATTTATGTTCTAGCTACAGTCCATGTTCTTTCCTCAAATCAGTCACCTATTGGTCATGCCCAATTTATGCATCATTTATTTTACTATCCCAAATATTTTAGCGTAGGTTAATCTCTTATGAGATTGGCTCAAGCTCGTGGTAGCCTGGCTATAGAACAGAAAGAGGAAAAAGATACAAAATAAGATAGATCCAAACAGAACAGATATAACCTCAGATTCAGATTTATAATTCATGTCACGATCAGAATTAACGTTTATATCGGAAAATAACTGCACTTGCCTTGATTGGATTAAAGAAAGAACTTTAGTTGTTGCAGAATTGTTGCAGAAGCTTTAATCTCTAATTTGAATTGAATTGCTTAGGTTGATGTTGATTAGCTTCTAGTTTTGGTTTCAGCAGAGTAGCGACGCCATTTTTATTTTTACTTAGAACAGAGGCAGAGAAGAAGAAGAATAGAATTGTGTGTAGAGGAGGCTAGGTCTTAGGGTGTATTTATATGTGTAGGAACTCATTTCAGCCATCAGATTAACCCTAAAACCAATCCGGACCATCAAAAATCATCTCAGGGCTTCAAAAACGTGTTCTGGACCGAAACAGGCTGACCAGGTCGACCTGTAGGGGGGTCGACACTATAGTCGACCCCCATGGGGGAGGTCGACTCCCAGGTCAACCCCCTGGTCGACCTGGCCCCCAGGTCGACCCCCTGGTCGACCTGCCCAGTTCTGCGCTGACCGAAACCTTCTGAATCTTCTACAGCCCATAACTTCTTCATCCGAACTCTGATTTTCGAAAACTCGGACTCTATTTCTTGTAAAATTTCGAGAGGAACGCAATGGTGATGTCCATTTTACCTAATTCCTAATTCTTAAATTAATTATCCTCATTTTACTATCTTTTCCGTTACACACACCGTTATCGAACTAATTTTTCTTTTCTTTCATGTATTAATTAATTCTTCTTATGCATCACCATTATTTACCTATCATAAGCATATTTTCATATATTTTATTTCACTTTTTAATTATACTTAAAAATGCGGGGTGTTACATTCTCCCCCCCCTAAAGGATTTCGTCCCCGAAATCTTCAAGTTAACAAGAATGTGTCCTACCATCCAATCATCCATCTAATCAATCATCAATCACAGGCATTCATTGTCCTTAAGAGATTTCTAATGCTGTATGAACATATGCAAGAAGTGTGTGTATATGTTCCTTGTCTAATGCAAAGATCAGGCGGTCCACTGATTCAGTGGACCTCCTTAATGCGAATTATGTCAGTGCCATGAGTCCAACATGTATGCAATTTTCCTACTCGATACATATCATTTCTATATGAGTGCACGACCATTATGCAACATCCATGTGCTCAGTCAATCATTTTGCATCCACAAAATTTAAAAATGCTCACACATCCATATGCAGTATGAGAGTGTTTTCGAGCCGATCTAGTGCCTAGTGTGTGTATATGCATCCACGGGCAACAACTAGCAACCACTTGCATCCACTTGCAACCATCAAACATAACATGTCTCAAACACATGTTTACACCCATTAGTTTCTACCTAAAGTTCGAAGATTCGATCGATAGGATACAGTCGAATGATGGAAGCGAGTACAGATAAAACAAAGACTTGGTTCCCATTAGACATTGGTTGAGAAAATAATTCCCCTAAGTATCAACCCCGAAGACAGAAATCAACATCAGATTGACACCCAGAGGATTACCTCCTTTAGACAATGTCAAAACTGGAAAGCAGAATTATTCAAATATTTATAGACTACTGGTACAGATCAGGTTCCCTAATGATTCTTAGGAAGCTAAGCATGATAAAATCATATCCCACAAAAACTCAGAATGTATGCGTCATACTTGACGTCTAACACAGATATCGCTCAAACCCCAATCTATCATAAACAGATGAGTCATAACCCTTATAGGTTTGAGTCTACAACGGAATCAGAAACAATACTAGTATTAAAGTGCAGAGTATCAATTACAAAATCAAAATACCAGAATCAGAAAGAGTCTTAACTCCATAATCAGATAAAGAAATTAAACCTACTATAGGAATTTTCGTACTTCTATCCTAGCCACTAGCCTCAAGAGTGTTCGCCTGCCCTCCTTGTCCTCGTCTCTTCGGGCAGTCCCTAGTGAAGTGTCCCATCTCCCCACAGTTGAAGCAAGCGTCGTTACTTTTTCTGCAATCCTTGTTCAGATGAGTCGAGCTTCCACAAGTAAAGCACTTTTTCCCCTTCTTATCTTCAGACTTCTCATCCTTCCTTTGCGTTTCCTTTTTGGGCCCTGCTTTCTTATTCTGTGGTTCTTCCTTCTTTGTCTCTTTCGGGCCTTTGTCTTCCTCGTGCAGTAGTGCCATGTCCACCAATCTCTCGTAAGTCGCTCCCATGGGTACATGAGTCATGGCTAGGCTGTGCAGTGGCTCGTTCAATCCTTTAACAAAGCGGAGAGCCTTTTTATGCTGAGTGTTGACTAAATCCAATCCGAACCTAGCTAGTTGGTTGAACTGGTTGACGTATTCCTTGACCGTCATACTTCCTTGCTTAAGAGATAAGAACTTTTCCAGTTGTAAACTCCGTTCAGCTTGCGAGAGAAATTTTGTCTCAAACCTTGTTCTGAAATCCATCCATGTCTCAACCGGCCTCTCGGTGTTAGTGACTTCCCACCAGTAGGAAGCTTCGTCTTTGAGCAGCCATACCGCCAACTGTACCTTCTGCCTATCGTCCACCTCGAAGATAACGAATAGATCCTCAGTTTCTTTGAGTCAGTTCCTCGCTTCGACGAATGATTCAGTTCCCTTGAAATCCATTCCACCCATTGCCCTAAAATCTCTACAGATCTTTGAGAAAGCAATTGCACGAGGAGGGGGCGGAGGGGGATCATTTGCTGGACCTGCGGCGGCGGTCCTAGCCTCAAGATATTGACGAAACCAACCGGGTACATGAACACCCTCTGGTATCTCAGATGCTTCAGACATGCTGAAACGAAAAAAAAGGAAAGATTCAATACAAAAAGGACTGAAGGAAAGATATATGGCTCTTGGGGATCATGTTTTTCAAAATAAGATTTATTTTTGAAAATACTTCCTTTCAAAACCTTTTTGAAAATAGTTTTTCAAAAACTTTTATCTAATCTGGTAACCTTCAGCTCTGATACCACGTGTAACACCCCACCTCCGTTAAGGTCACTCACAAAGGGAATGCCTTAACTTTGGTGGAGCATTTTAGTAAACAGAACAGAAACTTACAAGACAGATAAAACAGTACTTGAAAATTTTTAAATTTATTACAGCGGAGACAGAAATCAATATGGTTACATCCTTTCAAATCTCAGAATTCAATTACAAAATATCAGTCTTGTACAAAAGCCTTCAAAATGCATGGTTTAAAATCATAATCCCCATAGAACGGAAGCTATACAGAGCCAAGCCATACTTTAAGCGCTTCAAGCAGAAGAAATCCGGATCAAGCTAAAGTATTCCATCCTTGGATAACCTGGGGGGAACGGAAGAAAGGAGGCGAAACAACAAGGGTCAGACAAAAAGTCTGGCAAGTCCAGTGACTTTCAGCATATAAACAGATAATAATAATATGACATGAACATAAAACTGGATGAGAGATAACTGTAACAGGTGTAGCAGATATAACAGAAGAACAGAATGATATAAACTATTGCTTTACACTTCTCTACACTAATACTAGTATAACAGGATAAGGTGTCACCCTAATGTCTAAACTGAAACAGAAACGGGTACAGAATAATTTAACAGAAACAGGATGCTAATAATGGGCCTTTACTACCCGATCAGAACAGACAGAATCAGAAACAGACTAATCCCTACGGGAACAGAATGTGGAATTAGGTGTACACTAGTAATGGGCCTTTACCACCCGAACAGACGGTACCACGCAGAAACAGACAGGTGTTACCACCCAACAGAAACAGACGGTACCAACAGAAACAGACAGAACTAAGTGTACCCTAAAACCCTACCCCAAGCGATCGGCTCCCTAATACATAAATATCCTGTGTCGGCCCCACAGTAGGGTGTATCACTCCCTAAAGTGACAACCAATTGGCATAGACCTATTTACAGATGTCACGGCGTCTTACATCCTCAGAGGCAGACCGGGATCCATGCACGCACATGACCCGGTTGGAACGCACCATCAACACCCCTCGCCATTATCAGAATGAACCGCTTATAATTAGTTCAGTAAGCGTGCCCGGACCCAACTTACTGTTGGGTCAAAGTTTTGATACCAGAAAGGGTTACTGACTAATATGGGTCCCAAACAACAGATGACACAAGTAATTCCCCTCCAAACCTCGTGTCCCCAGACTAACAGATTTCAGCTTAACTTGTCAACAAGTTTCAGACATACAAAGTTTAGATTAACTAGTTCACAGATCAGACAATCAAGTTAACAGGTTTTCAGACTAACGGATCAGATGTTCGGATTAACAGGCTTACAAATTAACTGGTTACAGATTATCTAACTTTGTATTGGGCCTACGGATTGACGAAACGGGTTTATCAGATTCATTGGTCCAATTGGTTTAACCTTACCCAACACGTTTTAGACATCATATTTATCTCAGATTTTCATTAATTAAATATTAATGCCCAAACCTCTCACATTAGATTGACAGTTTGCGGCTACTGGTTAGGCCGGTTGGTTCCGGGCAGGTTTCCGTCGCAAACTGAGTCTAACCTCGGGTTTCAAGCACGTTATGACTAACTTCTCACATTAGAACCTATTGTTTGCAGCCACTGGAATATGCCGGGCGGTTCCGGGCAGAATTACGCCGCAAACTCATTCTAACCTCGAGTTAGCCATTTTCATCTTTGCGGCCAATTAATTAATGATTTACCATTTATGCCCACGCCTAATATACAGGTCAATTATTCATAACTATAGCCAATTCAGATTATGTCAATAGCGGACTAATTTTATCAACTCAACAGATATAGCAGATAACAGATTTTTTTCCAGATTAGGCGACTTGACGGATTTAGCAGATTACGCAAACTAGCAGATTTAGCATTTTCAACAGACTTAGCAGATGACAGATTTGGCAGATGAACAAATCTAGCAGACTAGGCAGTAGAGCAGAAGTAGCAGATTAAGCAATATAACAGAACTAGCAGATTAGGCAATGTAACAAAACTAACAAATTAGGCAAATATAACAGATTTAATCATTTCTTAAAGTTTCACAAACATATCTTGCCTAATTATAAATCTTGCCTAAGTTCACATGCATAAATAATAGTCTTGATTCACAATATGATCATATACCCCATGTTTGCATTACATTTACATAGCATAGATTATGGTCATTATTTACCATCATATGTTTCAATTTTTATTAAACTTGCATAGTATAGAAGATCCATATATAAATTATACCAAATATAGTTATCGACTACTATGCATGTCATATATTCCAAAGATCCCTTACTTAGTTGTTTATTTACATTAATAGATACCCTACTCTCATGTAAATCTTTATACCTAAGCCATATTCTCTTTATCTCAAGTCATATGTTCAATTACCATTTATGTTATAAATATAACATGTCCAGTCATATGTCTCAAATTTATGTTCTAGCTACAGTCCATGTTCATTCCTCAAATCAGTCACCTATTGGTCATGCCCAATTTATGCATCATTCATTTTACTGTCCCAAATATTTTAGCGTAGGTTAATCTCTTATGAGATTGGCTCAGGCTCGTGGTAGCCTGGCTATAGAACAGAAAGAGGAAAAAGATACAAAATAAGATAGATCCAAACAGAACAGAACAGATATAACCTCAGATTCAGATTTATAATTCATGTCACGATCAGAATTAACGTTTATATCGTAAAATAACTGCACTTGCCTTGATTGGATTAAAGAAAGAACTTTAGTTGTTGCAGAATTGTTGCAGAAGCTTTAATCTCTAATTTGAATTGAATTACTTAGGTTGATGTTGATTAGCTTCTAGTTTTGGTTTCAGCAGAGTAGCGACGCCATTTTTATTTTTATTTAGAACAGAGGCAGAGAAGAAGAAGAATAGAATTGTGTGTAGAGGAGGCTAGGTCTTAGGGTGTATTTATAGGTGTAGGAACTCATTTCAGCCATCAGATTAACCCTAAAACCAATCCGGACCATCAAAAATCATCTCAGGGCTTCAAAAACGTGTTCTGGACCGAAACAGGCTGACCAGGTCGACCTGCAGGGGGGTCGACACTATAGTCGACCCCCATGGGGGAGGTCGACTCCCAGGTCAACCCCTGGTCGACCTGGCCCCCAGGTCGACCCCCTGGTCGACCTGCCCAGTTCTGCGCTGACCGAAACCTTCTGAATCTTCTACAGCCCATAACTTCTTCATCCGGACTCCGATTTTCGAAAACTCGGACTCTATTTCTTGTAAAATTTCGAGAGGAACGCAATGGTGATGTCCATTTTACCTAATTCCTAATTCTTAAATTAATTATCCTCATTTTACTATCTTTTCTGTTACACACACCATTATCGAACTAATTTTTCTTTTCTTTCATGTATTAATTAATTCTTCTTATGCATCACCATTATTTACCTATCATAAGCATATTTTCATATATTTTATTTCACTTTTTAATTATACTTATAAATGCGGGGTGTTACAAATATTGTCATCAATTTCAATTCAGTTCCCTTTTCAAACTACTCAATCTTGTACTATCTCTTTCAAAGAAGATCATATTATTTTATTGTGATTAGTTGGAGGATAATCTTGAAATTATCTCTTGTTCCCAGTGGCTCATGCTTCAGTTAGTACTTAAGCCAATTAATCCCAAGTGAAATGCACAATAACAAAAAAAATTCCCCACTAGCTCATTCTTCTATTTCATGTACTGTAAGGTTGGTACAAACATGGTACTCATCAAATGAAATTTCCATTTTTATACTTAATATATTATGTGATTGGATCTGTGAGTATGCTTAGACTGTGCCTGATGGTAGTTGTGAGTTCACTTTGATTACACCAGAAAGATTAATTATGTAGGTAGAAGTAAATGAGTTAACTATTAGATTAGGTGAGCACACAATGTTCATACTGTTGCTGCACATATTTCATTAGGATCTCCTGGTGATCCCTTTCCCAATCTTAATTTTCTGCCACCAATTATCTTGTTTCTGTTTGCCCAGGTTTTCTTGGATGTTGTTGAAAGTGTAAACATTCTTGTCAATAGCAATGGTCAAATAATCCGTTCTGATGTCGTTGGGGCTTTAAAAATGAGAACTTATATAAGGTACCCTTGATTTTGTATACAGTTCAGTTTACAGATTTACATAGTATATTTAAATTAAGACAGAGAATCAACTTCTTTAATGCTTGCAACAGCTGTGAGGTAAAATGACTTGTGACTGTCATCTAGTTATGAATTACTTGTTCAGTGGGATGCCAAAGTGTAAGCTTGGGCTTAATGATAGATTGTTGTTGGAGGCACAAGGGCGAACAACTAAAGAAAAAGCCATTGACTTGGATGACATCAAGTTTCATCAGTAAGCATGTTTGTCTTAATCACCAGTCGATTTGATTTGAATTTGGGTGTTAATTATTTTTGCTCAATAAACTATTTCAAGGTGTGTGCGGTTGGCACGACTTGAAAATGATAGAACTATATCTTTCATATCACCCGATGGAGCTTTTGATTTGATGACATACCGGCCTAGTACCCAGGTATATAGTTTTTCATATTTTTTATCATTGTCCACATCAAAAGTACAAAGTGACGTTAGCTTAATTCAATGTTCTTTTTGGATGTTTTTTTAAACCATTCATGTTCGACAAACCGTGTTGGATGGTCATACGCCTTTTTCAAACATGAACTTTTAATTATAATGTTATTGAATAAATATCTAAAACAATAAAATTGCACCATTACAATATTACAAAAACAAACATTTAATATTAATACAACTTCCATTTCACGTCCTTCCTACATTAAACTCCTTGTTGTAACCTTTCTCCACAAACATTTCATTTTTTCAACCATCTGATCTCTGTGATCATTAACTAGTGTTAACAGTTGTGCTTACTTATCCATGGCCTCTTATATGCGTACACATACTAACTCTGTTTTTGATGCTTTTCTGAAAGGTAAAACCTCTAATATGGGTTGAAGCGCAAGTCGAAAGACATTCAAGAAGTCATGTAGAGTTTTCAGTGAAAGCAAGAAGCCAATTTAAGGAAAGAAGGTACTTTTTATGTTTATAGCTATTGGATTCCATAAGTTCATCTTAGCCTACTTCTAAGAATACTTCCATGTTTTACTGCAACACTACAACTAATGCTGAAATTGAAGTTCCCGTACCTCCAGATTCTACTAACCATGATGTTCGAACCTCCATGGGTTTAGCATCATATGCCCCAGAGAGGGATGCCTTGGTATGGAAAATTAAGTCATTCCTAGGAGGCAAGGTAAATTTGAAATTTTAGCTTCTCTTTATAGAGTACCAATCATAAATAGAATCAATTATAACCCTTTAAAATCATCTGAAAGGTGTATGCATCTCTACTAGTTTTTGCTAGTAAACATGGGGAATTATGTTATCTTTTGGGTTGGGTTGGTTTTTATTTATTGGGGGGGGAGATGGTTGGTGGTATCCTTTTGTCATTATACAATGTTGTATTCAGATAGCATTTTGAACGGTTCAATTATGTGTTATTTTTTATGGATGTAAAGCAAAAGTATGCAGATGCACATTTTATGTAGTCAAGAGGTGGGCATGTAGAATCAGTTTTTATACTAGAACGGCACACCTTAGTTGTTGTGAGGTTGAAATGGAACCTTTGTGGTCTATTGGGAGATACAGTTTTTATAGTGACAATAGATGCAGTAACAAAAAAGTTAATATTTAAGTATATTGCATAGGAATTTGCGTGAATTGAGTGGATGGTAATTTTGAAAAAGTGAAGGATTTAACTGAAAATTTTGTATTTAAGCACATATATTCCATGACCTTTGATCTCAATATCAAACGTCTTACCACTGTATTAGTGGTCTATTCTCAATAGTCCTACATCATATCAGATGATTTTTTTCTATTAACTGGCTTTTTGGTCCGGCCCAAGAGTGCATCAGACACGCTCAACCCAACCTATCGCGTGGAGCTAAGGCCAAGAAGGGACGCTTAGAAATGAAGGAAACAGGATCAGAAGGGATCACGCTGCTCGCAGCCTCACAGCACCTAGAAAACATCCACGGACCAAGGCCTCGGACCTCGAAGAAGTCACAAGCCGGAAGCGCCCAATCCCGAGATCCTCGCGCCCCTCAGAAGGACTTCGCACCCAGCGGGTGCGAAATTTCGTACCCGTGCCCTGGTGCGAAAATCTGGTGTGCAGGGGTGATGGATGCGAATTTTCTGCATGTGGTTCCTATTTCTTCCTACTCCCACCTAATCCTACCTAACCCCTCTCCTATAAATAGCCTATGGCCTCACACTTCAAAGGGGTTGGATTTTTTTCACTTGAGACCTCCCTAAAGCTTCATGAGCCTCATTAATGGCATCTCCCATTTGAGGAAGAAGGAGAATTCAATATCCTTTTTTCTAAATATTAAGCATATGGCAATTATGAAAGTGAATGTAATGAGTGTGGCTCTACTTGTAATTCTTGAGTGATTAATAAAATTCCAACACCTTTCCAAAGTGGACGTAGGCCTAATCCGCGGCCGAACCACTATAAATTATTGTGTCATTTACCGCTTTCTTCTACTTAGTCTTGCGACCGAATCAACTATTCCTAGTAATAGGAATCTTTGGTGTTTACGACATTTTTTGCCGTCAACATTTGGTGATTTCACTGAGAACTGAACTCATGATTTGTGTCTTTCTCCCACATTATCATTTTGACTCCGACTAGCTTAAGGTTCCTTGCTCAACCTGCTGTCGATTTCGCTTACGATGGTAAAGAAGTCAAAGAACGCAATGGTCGGCTCTTCAAGCGCAGCCGAGGTCGGTGAATCCTAACAACCTCAACCAACGGACGTCCCAGCCACTAATGAAACCATCCTTCCTATTGTGGATCCCGAAGCGCCCATTACACAAGCTCAAACTCGCGTGTTTAATGGAAGATATGAGAGCACCGCGGTCAAGCTTAACCAAGCATTAAGGAATAACATCGACCTTATGCGACAACTTCAAAAAAGTCAATGCATCATCGACCGACTTCAAATGACTTGGAACCATGCTCGACCCCGACCAACTGCCACGGAAACATCCTCTTCCGAATAATGGGGCCCACATCAAAGAAGGAGGTTCACTCTTATCAACAATGTCGCCGCTCGCACAAATTCCCTCGATAACAGCAACCTCCATGCCAACGGCAACGGCGACCAAACTACCGTCACATATAGCAAGTGGGGACAACATCGAGACCTCTCTCGCTTGATCATCAACGACGGACCAGGTCCTACAAACCAACCCACTCCTCGACACAACCTGATAGCCGCTAATCAGGACGATGAGCCCGATCCGCATCAGCCGAATCCACCACATCGTCCACTTTAGTATCCAATTATAGAGGTTAAGGACACGGAAGACGAGGACCTGGACATTCATCATAGAAGGCAACCTCGCAATAGGACTTCAGAACCCCGTCAAAACCCATGGATCCCGATGGAGGACCCCATCCAACTTATCTTCCCGACATGGTATGAAGGATCATGAGGGAAATGCGAGGGGGCGCACACGGTTCATGGGAGGCTCACATTAGGCGTAACCCCTTCACAAGGAGAGTAAATGAGGCCAAGTGGCCAAGGCGCTTTAGTACGCCACAAATGCCACTCTATGATGGTACCACTGATCCTTGTGCCTTCCTGAATCGTTATGAATGGCAAATGGACTCAAGCTGGGGTAGTGACCCAGCCAAATGAAAATGCTTCCCGGTCTTCCTATCCGGTACCACTCAACTTTGGTTCTCTCGCCTCCCACTTGATTCCATCAACAACTTCCGCCAGTTAGCGACAAAACTAGTCAAGCAATTCAGGGTGCATTCCCAACTCCGAAAAATGCCCTCACTTTATCTATTCTATGCCAAGAGCCCGCCGAGTTTCTCAAAAGGTACCTTTCCCGGTTCAACACAGCTCTCGCCGAAGTCAAGGATCCTGATCCTCGCACCATACTCTTTCAGCTAGCGAAAGGTGTCCTCCCTACCTCAGAGTTTGGGGCCTGGATCGATCGGAAGCAGCCAAGAAGCCTCGACGCTTTCTATGAGAAGCCAGGCCAGTACTTGTGCCAAGAAGAGGCAAGGCGGAACCAGCTCTCCGCCATAAGTCGTCCCAATGATCCCCAAGCGGACACCGCGAATAACAACCTCAGGGGAAGGCGAAGCGGGGAGCCATTCGACCAAAATAGGGGGCAGGCCCCTACAGGCAAAAACCAAACAACGGCAGGCCGGATGGACGGAACAACGGGCAAGCCCCAGCTGAACTGAGAAAGCCCTTCGCCAAGCTTTTGAGACCTACACTGTAACAACCCGAATTTTTATAACATGTTAAAACAAGAAATCAGGGCAGAATTAAATTATAAGTTAAGAATCAATGGGAACGGGTTACGCCATTGCGTTCGCCTCGAAATTCTACTTGAAAACGAGTCCGAAATTTCGTAAATCGGAGTCCGTATGACCAAGTTATGGCCCATAGAAGATTTCAGAAAATTCAAAATTAAGCCCGAAATTCAAATTCAGCCCCAAACAGATTGGGCGGGGAAATTTCCCGCCCAGCCCCAGGTCGACTGGGGTGTCGACTGGGAAGTCGACCTGCCCCAGCCCCAGGTCGACCGCCCAGTCGACTTGGGTGTCGACCTAGGGGTCGACTTCCTTGGTCGGCCATGTTTGCCTAGTGCACCTATTTGCTCCTTTGGGTCTGTTCAGTTGGCCTGTGACGTGATTTGAGGGTTCAGATCTAAACTAGGTTTAATCCTATGGCCTAAACTTGTCTCTACTCCTATAAAAACACCCTAAGACCTAGCCTAAACCACCACAAATCATCCTAACAACTAAGTGCTGCCAAAATGCTCCTAATCATGGCCTCCATCTTTATCTTGAGAGATTGAGAGTTCTAAACTAGAGCTAAGGCAAAAGGAGCGATCTTTCTCCATCAAATCAAAGGAGCTACTTATTTCTCAAGGCTTCTAGTGTTGCTACATCATTCCTAGAGCTTCTACAACGTCTCTATCTTGTTCTATTTTGTTCTAGTTCTCATAGCCATGATTTGTAAGCCCCACTCTACTCTTAGATTTAAACTATGAAATTAATATGAACATGTAGCAAGTTGAAATGGGATTCTTGTGTAATACTTGTCTTTGGTCTATCATTGTATGCATAGATCCATTCATGACTCTTTTAATCTATGATTGTGGAACTATCATGAACCTAGTACCGTTCATCTTGATTTTTGGGTAGAAAGCTATGAGCTTTATTTGGGGATTATGCATAATGCAACATAGAACCCCTCATAACCTTGATGTTAACTTGCCTATGATGTTGAACTACATGCTAGTCACAAGTTTATCACTCTATGTCAACTATTATCATGTTATCACCCTATTTGCTAAGTTTGATGTCATACATGTTTTGAGGCCAATAATCCTATATGCTAGCTGCGATGAACACCTTTGCCTCAAATATCATCATGTTTAACTTATGACCAACTTTACCACCTTATGCCCATCTTTGTCATATTGTTATGTTTCCCTTCTTGATCCATTTGTATTGATGCGAATTTACGTGCGATGGGAATACGTTATGGGTAGTTAGGCGAACTTGAAATGACATGAAAAACATGACTTGAAATGTGACATGAAAATTGATTATGCTTGAAAACTTGAATGTGGTCATGACATGTAGAAAACCATAAAGTGGCCAACTCGAGGTTGGGTTGAGTTTGTAGCGTAAATCTGCCCAGAACCGCCCGGCAAATCCAGTGGCTACTAACAATAGGACCCAATGTGAGTAGTTGGTCATATCGCGCTTGAAAACCCGAGGTTAGACTAGGTTGTGGTGTAAATCTGCCCGGACCCGCCCGGCACATCCAGTAACCACAACAAAGTCTAATGTGAGAGGTTGGGCGCATTAAGTTAATTAATGCCACATGATAGGGTTAAGTCATGAACCACTTGGATACACTTAACCAACTTGATACATGATTGGATAGGGTTAACCACACTTAACCCGTTAGAAACCCTAGTTACGTGGTCCTTTTCAGCAGTAACCCTCTTGGATGTATCACGATACCCTAGGGACTAGGCTAGGGTGGGGCACGATTACTGGGCTGATTGTAAGCGACCAGAAAGACGGCTGAGTAGGTGCGCCAGTGTAGGTTCAGGCGGGCTATGGTCGTGCACATAGTCCGGAGTTGAAAAAAACAGACATGGGCACCAGTAGGTTTAGACTGTGCGTGCTTGATTTGTGTCAGTGGTTGGCACCCTAGGGCTTGATACACCCTAGGGTGGACCTAGCACAGTTGACTACATTCCGTGATTGGGCCGTATGACACCGACACTCGACGAGTTAGGCTTATAGGGAGCCGATCGACTAGACCGTATAGTTGGACCTTGACATTGGGTCATCTCATGATATTGGGCCAAGGGATCATTTATTGTTTATACTTGACATGGGTTAGAATACCGGTACTATTGGTGCAAACTAAACCTTGTATATGCGATGCCACACTTGATCTACCTTGTTATCTATTTATCATGCCAGTTAGCTACCATCTTTATGTTTCATCTCAGTTTCTCATGTTTAGTTAACTTCATCAGTTTTTATACTAATAGTAGGTAGGACTTACCAGTCTTTATATCTGACCCTTTTTCTTTCGCCTCTTTTCTTCCGTTCCCCCCCCCACCCCACAGGTTCTCAGGGAGGGAACACTTAGCTTGGACATTTGGCTTGCTTTCTTGGCAGCTCATGTACGGTTTGGAGTTGAGCTTGCTATGGCTTCACCACATCTATTTTAGGGATAGTTTACTTTATGCTATTTTCAGTTTATGTTTCTAGACTTGTAGTAGTTGGAAAATGATGACTAAGTATTTTGATGTAAGTTGACTTTGGTTTTGAAATGTTAACTATGGTTTTTAAATTTCTACCGCTGCTTTACTTATTTATCTGTGTTCTGTCTTGTGATATCTCTATGCATGTTTACCTAGACAACACCCCTCCAAATGTAGTGCAATCACTCGTGAGTGGCCCTGGCGGAGGTGGGGTGTTACATTTGATATCAGAGCATGAGGTTTACTAGACCGGACAAAAGTTTTAAAAACCCTTTTGAAAAACTATTTTCAAAACCAATTAAATATTTTTTCCAAGGAAAGTCTAGTTTATTTTAAAAGGCTATTCCCCAAAAGCCATTAGCACTATCCTTTGTTTTCTCGTTCTAAATCTATATTTTACTTCGTTTCAGTATGGCCAATAACTTTATCATCCCGGAGGGAATACCGGTACCTCTTTGGTTTTGGAGGTACATGGAGGCTAGGGCAAATGGAGCCGGCCCAGCAAACACTCCCACTCCTCCTCCCGTACCTGAGGTTCCTCCCCTCCTCCTCCTCAGCGTCCACAAGCGGATTTCTCGAAGATTTGCAAAGACTTTAAGGCGATGGGTGGCAAGAATTTTGTTGGGACATAGACTTTTGTTGAGGCAAGAAACTGGTTAAGGGAAACTGAAGACCTTTTTGCTATCTTTGATGTAGAAGATCGTAGGAAAGTTCTGTTGGCAGTATGGCTATTGAAAGAGGAAGCTGCTTATTGGTGGGAGGTCACCAATGCTACTAGGCCTATAGAGACTTGGGCCAACTTTAGGATGAGGTTTGGGCTTAAGTTTTTATCATCTGCTGAAGAGAATCTGCAAATGGAGAGGTTTATATCTTTGAAGCAAGGGGACATGACCGTGAGGGAGTATGTGAATAAGTTTAACCAGCTTGCTCGATTCGGTTTAGACATGGTTAACACACCTCAGAAGAAGGCTCTACGCTTTGCTCGAGAATTGAATGAACCATTGCAAGGTTTGGCCATGTCTCATATACCCATCAGGGCCACTTTTGAGAGCTTAGTGGATATGGCCTTGCTTCAAGGAGATGATAAGAATGGCAAGAAAGAAGTTAAGATTAATGAGACTCAAACCAAGAAGGTGGACTCCAAGTGGGGAGGCAATCAGAACAACCAGAACAACATGGGTAACAAGGCCAACAACAACAAGGCAAGGGAGACAAGGAAGTGCAACTTCTGTGGGATCACTGGACACATAATCAAAGATTGTAGGAAGAAGAAGAGGAAGTTGGGAGAATGCTTTCATTGCGGAGAGTTTGGACACTACAGTAAGGATTGTCCAAAGAAGCAAGGGCAGGGGCAAGGACAGACTCAGCGGGCAGGACCTTCTGGAGGGCAGATACATGCTCTCAACACTACTCCAGCTCCGGACCGAGGTAGTATTTCTGTAGAAAGCCTTGTTTACATTTCTGGTTTTCCTGTTCGAACTTTATTTGATTCTGGCGCATCGCATACCTTTATTTCTTCTGACATTGTTGAAAGTTTGCACCTAAGTACTAGTCTAGTTGAGGATCCCGTTAGTGTTTCAAATCCAATTGGGGGTTCCGCCCATCTATCTATGATTTGTATGGATTTGAGGATTTCTATCTTGACCGTAGAATTCACATGTAATGCTTATGTTCTCGGGTTCATAGGATACGGGTTGATTTTGGGCATGGATTGGTTGTCCAGTTATGGAGCCATTCTCGATTGTGAGCATAGGGTAGTGAGGCTTATGACTCGCCTTGGCAATACCCTAGAGATTTCTTGTAACCCTATGGATCCCGTCTTGTTATGTTATCTTGAATCCCTCTGCTCGTCTATTGACAATCTTCAATCTGTGAGGGTGGTCCGAGAATATCCTGATGTCTTTGATGAGGTGAAGGGGTTACCCCCTAAACGCGAGATAGACTTCTGTATTTATCTTGTTGATAATGCCAAGCCAGTTTCATTGCCTGTTAGGCACATGGCCCCGCGAGAAAGAAGAGAGCTTAGCAAGCAAGTCAAGGAGTTGCTTGAGAAAAATTTCATTAGGTGAAGCATTTCTGAATGGGGTGCTCTTATGGTATTCGCTACTAAGGCGGATGGTTCGCTTCGTCTATGTGTTGATTATCGTGAGTTAAATAAGCTGACAAAGAAGAATAGGCACCTGTTACCGAGGATTGATGATCTCTTTGACCAGCTTGTAGGTGCTTCTGTTTTCTCTCAACTCGATCTAGCCACCGGATTTCATCAGCTTAGAGTGGCTGAGGATAGTATTGACAAGACTGCGTTTAGGACTCCAGATGGATTCTTTGAATGGCTCGTCATGCCGTTCGGTTTGACTAATGCACCCGCATACTTCGTTGATTTGATGAGTAGGGTATTTAGGGAGTTCCTTAACAAGTTTGTGGTTGTCTTCGTGGATGATATTATGATCTTCTCTAAGGACGAGGAAGAGCATGCTACACATCTCAAGGAGGTTTTGGATACGCTTAGAGCTCATCAGTTAAAAGCCAAGTTCTCCAAATGCCATTTTTGGAGAAGGGAAGTTCGGTTCCTTGGGCATATAGTTTCTAAGCAAGGCATAACTGTGGATCCCGCTAAAGTAGTGGCGGTACAAGACTAGAAAGTTCCGAAGAATGCAACTGAAGTGAGAAGCTTTCTCGGTCTGGCAGGATTTTATAGGAAGTTCATTAAGGACTTCGCTAAGATTTCAGCCCCTCTTACTAAGTTAACGAAGAAGAACTTAGTCTTTGCATGGGACTTAGAGTGCGAGCTTGCTTTTCAAAGCTCAAGAAAGCCCTCACCACAGCTCCAGTTCTAGCATTACCCGATGGAGGAAAGTTGTTTACCGTGTACACCGATGCATGTGGCACGGGATTAGGCGATGTCCTGATGCAAGAAGGGAGAGTGATATGCTTTGGGGGTAGGCAACTCAAAGTTCATGAGAAGAACTATCCCACTCATGATTTGGGGTTGGCGGCGATCGTCTTTGCACTCAAATCTTGGCGCCATTATCTTCTAGGTGAAAGGTTTGAGTTATATACTGATCACAAGTCGCTCAAGTACCTCTTCTCGCAGAAAGATTTGAATCTAAGGCAGCAGAGGTGGATGGAATTCTTGGCATCATATGACTTCGATATAGCTTATACCCCTGGCAAGGGTAATGTTGTGGCGGATGCGCTAAGTAGAAGAAGGTTGACTTTGAGTCCCTTGTTTGTTGAGATGAAGAGCCTAGAGTTCTTAGCAACCTTTGATTTTGCACCTGCTGTTGAGTCGATGACTGGTTCGTTAGCATCCCTTGAGCTTAGACCTACACTTCTTGATCAAGTTGGGACTTCACAGAGGGAAGACCCGCAAATAGTCGAGATCATGGACAAGTTGATTCGTGGTGAGACATCAAGTCACCTCGCTAGATATATTATTGATGACAAGGGGTGGCTAAGGCATGATGGAAGACTATGTGTCCCACAAATGGGAGACTTAGTAAATAAAGTTCTTGAGGAGGCGCATCACTCGAGGATGACCATACATCCCGGAGGGGATAAGATGTACCAGGATATGAAGCGCATTTTCTTTTGGGTTGGGATGAAAAAGGATGTTGCAGAGTTTGTTTCTAGATGCATTGTTTGCCAACAAGTAAAGGCCGAGTCGAAGAAGCCCGGTGGGCTACTGCATCCATTGGAGGTCCCGCAATGGAAGTGGGAAAGTATCTCTGTAACAACCCGTATTTTTGAATAACATGTTATAACATAAATGGAGGCAGAATTAAACTGTAAAATCTGAATCAAGGGAAACGGGCTGTGCCATTGCGTTCGTCTCGGAAAAATACGCGAAATAGAGTCCGAGTTTTCGAAAATCGGAGTCCGTATGACCAAGATATGGCCTCGCGAAGTTTCACGAAAAATTCACAAATTAAAGTATACTTAATTAAGTGAAATGGGTTGCGCTGAGAAATATATATATATATTGATATATATATATATATAATTGAAAATTAAATAAATAAATATGCAAAAATGTTCAAAACAGCGAATTGGGAGAGGGGAATAACCGAACCGGCCGATTTTTGAGGTCAACCCAAGCCCGCTGGGTCGACTAGGGGTTAATCCAGGGTGTTTGGCTGTCAACCCGTGAGCTGATTCGCTCAAATGCAGATTTTGCATTTGAATGGTTCTCATGGTTCAGCTTTAATCTAAAGGCCCTAGATGGTTCCTACACTTGACTTCTTCCCCAAGACATGCTTTGATGGCTTGGATTGAATTAGGGTTAATCCTATGGCTAATACTATCCTAAAACTCTATAAAAAGACCCCTAAGCCTAGCATAAATCATCATTATTCATTCCTACAACTAAACTATGCCAAAATTGTTCCTCTCATGGCCTCCACTCTCATGCTAAAATTTCTAAGTTAAATTATATGAGAGATTTTGAATGCATACAAGTATTTTCAAGCTTGTATGAATGTTCTTAGTTTGCATTCAAGTCAAGTTGCAACATTTCTATTTCAAAGCAAGAGTTTTTATTGATTTGGCTCAAGGGTTTTCATTTGGAGCTTGCATATTTGGGTTTTTGGTGCTTGCATAAGGGCTTCGTCTCAATCTTTATAATAAATAATTATTTGTGTCTTCATAGCATTGTAAGCCCTTTTCTACTTTCTTTCTTGAACTCTAAAGTTAAATGAATGATGCAAGTTTGGGGTTGATCATTATGATATGCAAGTTTGGTTGATCATTATGATATGCAAGTTTGGTTGATCATTATATGCAAGTTTGGTTGATCATTATATGCAAGTTTGGTTGATCATTATATGCAAGTTTGGATGATCATTATGCAAGTTGGGTTAATCATTATGTATGACACATGTTGCTATGTTATGCAAGTTTGGGTTGATCATGTTATCATGTTATGCAAGTTAAACTTGATGTTGTGAGCATAAAGCTCCAAGCTTTATGTTGAAGGTTGCATTTTGGCAACATGGAAGTTATCATATCCCTTATGATAACTTGCATGTGAGGCTAAATGCGAACTTCTAGCAACTTCTACATGTCATTTATCACCATGTATCACTCATATGCTAAGTTTGGTTTTATGCATGCTTTTAAAGCCTAATGATGCAATATGCAAGTATATGAATATATGTACATTTCATATGCCACCATGATAAACTTGTGGCTTCAACACCTTTTTGTCATGATTATGCCAAGTTCCCTATTTTATCCTTTATGCGTTGTTGCGAGTATGTAAACGATGGGATTACGTTGGGGTTGGGTAAAATTATGACATGAACATGATTTTTATAACATGACGTGATATGTTAACTTGTAATTATGTTTTGGAAACATAATGGACATGACACTTAGAAAATATGAGTGTGGCCAACTCGAGGTTGGGTTGGGTTTGTAGCATAAATCTACCCGGACCCGCCCGGCTTAACTAGTGGCTACAAACAATAAGACCCAATGTGAGAAGTTGGTCATGTTGTGCTCGAACCCGAGGTTAGACCTAGTTGTGGTGTAAAGCTACCCGGACCCGCCCGGCTTAACTAGTAACCACAACAAAGTCTAATGTGAGAGGTTAAAGCGCATTAAGTTAATTAATGCCTCCTGATTAAGGTTAAGTCATGGTCCACTTAATACTTAACCAATTTGGGCTTGATGGATTAATCGAGGTTAAGTCAGGAGCCTTGGGTACTCTTAACCGATTTAATCCACGTTTGGATCGGGTTAACCACATTTAACCCGTTAAGAAACACTAGTTGTGTGGTCCTTTTCAGCAGTAACCTTCTAGATGTATCATAAGACCCTAGGACTAGGCTAGGGTGGGGCACGATTACTGGGCTGATTGTAAGAGACCAAAAGAGACGGCTGAATGATGCCCCGGTTGTTCAGGCGGACCATGGTCGTGCACATCAAGTCCGGAGTTGAACACGGGCACCGGTAGGTTTGGACTGTGCATCATGGTATGGTGTCTGAGGGTTACACCGTAGGGCCAGATACACCCTAGGGTGGACCCTGCACAGTCAACTACATTACATGATTACGCCGCATGACAACGACACTTGACGAGTTAGGCTTATAGGGAGCCGATCGACTAGACCATGTAGTTGGACCTTAATTTAGGTCACCTCATGATGATGGGCCAAGCTTGGGCAAAGGGATCAATTCTTGTTTTTACTTGACATGTTAGAATGCTAGTACACCCGTGGTGCAAAACTTAACCTTAATTATGCAATGACACCTTTATCTATCTTGTTAGTTAATCATCATGCCAGTATGTTGTTATCCTTATGTTCATCTCAGCTTCTCATGCCAGTTAACTTTACTAGTTCATAGACAGATAGTAGTAGGGCTTACCAGTCTTTTTGACTGACCTGTTTTCTTTCGCCTCTTTTCTTCCGTCCCCCCCCCCTCAGGTTCTCAAGGTGGGAACATTGGAGCTTAGCTTGGATCTTTACAGCTTGCTTACTGGATTTGCTCATGTACGGTTTTGGACATTGAGATAGCTATGGTTTATCACTTCATTTTGGGGATAGTACTTTATGTATTTCAGTTTTTCGGTTTATACTTTTATCTAGACTTTGTTGTTGGAAAATAATGACCAAGTACTTTGTTGTAACATGACTGTGGTTTTGAAATGCTAAGTTTTATCCGCTGCTTTACTACTCTGTTTTACTTATATGTTCTGTCTTGTGATATCTGCATGCATGTTTACCTTGTTTAACGCCCCTCTAAAGCTAATATCCTTGCAAGAGTGGCATCGGCGGAGGTGGGGTGTTACAATCTCTATGGATTTTGTGGATGGATTGCCGAGATCAAGGAAGGGGAATACTAGCATATGGGTCATGGTGGATAGACTCACGAAGAGCGCTCATTTCATTCCAGTGAAGAGCAAGAGGACCGCATCATGGCTAGCATCTGTTTATCTTCGAGAGATAGTGCGATTGCATGGATTTCCTTCTAGCATAGTTAGCGATCGTGACCCAATCTTCACTAGCCAATTTTGGAATAGTTTGCAAGAAGCGATGGGTACGCGATTGAATCTAAGTACAGCCTATCACCCGCAGACGGATGGTCAGACCGAAAGGGTGAATAGGGTACTAGAAGATCTGTTGAGGCTATGCATTCTTGACTTTGGTGGCACTTGGGAAGACCACCTTCCTCTCGTAGAGTTTGCTTATAATAACAGCTACCAAGCAAGCATAAGGATGGCACCATTCGAAGCTTTGTATGGGAGGCCGTGCAAGTCACCAACATGTTGGTGGGAGACGATGGATAAGCTTATACTTGGGCCCGACATGATAAGGGACACATCTGAGAAGGTTGAGTTGATTCGAAGGCGGATGAAAGCGGCCCAAAACAGACAGAAACCCTATGCAGACAAGCGAAGGACAGACTTAGAGTTTGAAGTTGGAGATATGGTCTTTGTGAAGGTTTCTCCCTTGCTAAATGTGGTTCATTTTGGAGCAGCTGGAAAGCTAGCACCAAGGTTCGTAGGACCCTTCCCTATCATCGAGAAAATTAGGCAAATGGCTTATAGGGTGGAATTGCCCGAGAAGCTGGCTGGAGTGCACAATGTCTTTCATGTCTCGCATCTCCGAAAATGCCTACATGAATCAGCCGAAGTAGTTGAGCCTAGCATTCTTGAAGACGTGGAGGTAGAGAAAGAGGCAACCCTGAGGCGAGCTCTGATTTGTATCTTGGGAACGGAGATCAAGAAGCCGAGGAATTGAGAAGTCAAGTTAGTAAAGGTTCAGTGGAGTGAAGCCGATGAAGATGCAACTTTGGAAACCGAGGAGAAGATGCGTGGGCTTTATCCATTTCTTTTTTAGGGTACATTCTCAATCTCTTTTCCTGGTTAGCATATCTTTCTTTTGTTATCCATGTTTATCTTGTTATTTCGTTAATCTTGTCATGAGAACCTTAGGTAGAAACCCTTTGGATGAAACATGTATTTGAAACATGTTATGCTTGATGGTTGCAAGTGGTTGCAAGTGTTTGCAAGTGGTTACTCGTGGATGCATGATACACGTTAGGCACTAAGATCGGCTCACACACTTTCATATTGCATATGCATGAGTGTTTAGGCTTATTCATGGATGAAACTTGTTATGTTATCACGTGGATGTTGCATATGAATGAATGTTTTGTGCACTCATGTAGAGATTATAAATTATGATAGGAATTTGCATACATTTGGACTCATTTCACTAACATATTCTGCATTAAGGAGGTTTACTGAGTCAATAACCGCCTGATTTTCGCATTAGATAGGTGCATATACACACACTTTTGCATATGTTCATACAGCATCAGAAATCTGTTAAGGACAATGATTACTTGTGGATGATGTTTTGAGTAGATGGATGATGGATGGTAGGATACGTTCTTCCTAATTTGGAGATTTCGGGGACGAAATCCTTTAAGGTGGGGAGAATGTAACAACCCGAATTTTTATAACATGTTAAAACAAGAAATCAGGGCAGAATTAAATTATAAGTTAAGAATCAATGGGAACGGGTTACGCCGATGCGTTCGTCTCGAAATTCTACTTGAAAACGAGTCCAAAATTTCGTAAATCGGAGTCCGTATGACCAAGTTATGGCCCATAGAAGATTTCATAAAATTCAAAATTCAGCCCGAAATTCAAATTCAGACCCAAACAGATTGGGCGGGAAAATTTCCCGCCCAGCCCCAGGTCGACCGGGGAGTCGACCTGCCCTAGCCCCAGGTCGACTGCCCAGTCGACTTGGGTGTCGACCTGGGGGTCGACTTCCCTGGTCGGCCATGTTTGCCTGGTGCACCTGTTTGCTCCTTTGGGTCTGTTCAGTTGGCCTGTGACGGGATTTGAGGGTTCAGATCTAAACTAGGGTTAATCCTATGGCCTAAACTTGTCTCTACTATAAAAACACCCTAAGACCTAGCCTAAACCACCACAAATCATCCTAACAACTAAGTGCTGCCAAAATGCTCCTAATCATGGCCTCCATCTTCATCTTGAGAGCTTGAGAGTTCTAAACTAAAGCTAAGGCAAAAGGAGCGATCTTTCTCCATCAAATCAAAGGAGCTACTTATTTCTCAAGGCTTCTAGTGTTGCTACATCATTCCTAGAGCTTCTACAACGTCTCTGTCTTGTTCTATTTTGTTCTAGTTCTCATAGCCACGATTTGTAAGCCCCACTCTACTCTTAGATTTAAACTATGAAATTAATATGAACATGTAGCAAGTTGAAATGGGATTCTTGTGTAATACTTGTCTTAGGTCTATCATTGTATGCATAGATCCATTCATGACTCTTTTGATCTATGATTGTGGAACTATCATGAACCTAGTACTGTTCATCTTGATTTTTGGGTAGAAAGCTATGAGCTTTATTTGGGGATTATGCATAATGCAACATAGAACCCCTCATAACCTTGATGTTAACTTGCCTATGATGTTGAACTACATGCTAGTCACAAGTTTATCACTCTATGTCAACTATTATCATGTTATCACCATATTTGCTAAGTTTGATGTCATACATGTTTTGAGGCCAATAATCCTATATGCTAGTTGCGATGAACACCTTTGCCTCAAATATCATCATGTTTAACTTATGACCAACTTTACCACCTTATGCCCATCTTTGTCATATTGTTATGTTCCCCTTCTTGATCCATTTGTATTGATGCGAATTTACGTGCGATGGGAATACGTTATGGGTAGTTAGGCGAACTTGAAATGACATGAAAAACATGACTTAAAATGTGACATGAAAATTGATTATGCTTGAAAACTTGAATGTGGTCATGACATGTAGAAAACCATAAAGTGGCCAACTCGAGGTTGGGTTGAGTTTGTAGTGTAAATCTGCCCGGAACCGCCCGACAAATCCAGTGGCTATAAACAATAGGACCCAATGTGAGTAGTTGGTCATATCGCACTTGAAAACCCGAGGTTAGACTAGGTTGTGGTGTAAATCTGCCCGGACCCGCCCGGCACATCCAGTAACCACAACAAAGTCTAATGTGAGAGGTTGGGCGCATTAAGTTAATTAATGCCACATGATAGGGTTAAGTCATGAACCACTTGGATACACTTAACCAACTTGATACATGATTGGATAGGGTTAACCACACTTAACCCGTTATAAACCCTAGTTACGTGGTCCTTTTCAGCAGTAACCCTCTTGGATGTATCACGATACCCTAGAGACTAGGCTAGGGTGGTGCACGATTACTGGGCTGATTATAAGCGACCAGAAAGACGGCTGAGTAGGTGCGCCAGTGTAGGTTCAGGCGGGCTATGGTCGTGCACATAATTCGGAGTTGAAAAAAACAGACATGGGCACCAGTAGGTTTAGACTGTGCGTGCTTGATTTGTGTCAGTGGTTGGCACCCTAGGGCTTGATACACCCTATGGTGGACCTAGCACAGTTGACTACATTCCGTGATTGGGCCGTATGACACCGACACTCGACGAGTTAGGCTTATAGGGAGCCGATCGACTAGACCGTATAGTTGGACCTTGACATTGGGTCATCTCATGATATTGGGCCAAGGGATCATTTCTTGTTTATACTTGACATGGGTTAGAATACTGGTACTATTGGTGCAAACTAAACCTTGTATATGCGATGCCACACTTGATCTACCTTGTTATCTATTTATCATGCCAGTTAGCTACCATCTTTATGTTTCATCTCAGTTTCTCATGTTTAGTTAACTTCATCAGTTTTTATACTAATAGTGGGTAGGACTTACCGGTCTTTATGACTGACCCTTTTTCTTTCGCCTCTTTTCTTCCGTTCCCCCCCCCCCAGGTTCTCAGGGAGGGAACACTAGTGCTTAGCTTGGACATTTGGCTTGCGTTCTTGACAGCTCATGTACGGTTTGGACTTGAGCTTGCTATGGCTTCACCACATCTATTTTTGGGATAGTTTACTTTATGTTATTTTCAGTTTATGTTTCTAGACTTGTAGTAGTTGGAAAATGATGACTAAGTATTTTGATGTAAGTTGACTTTGGTTTTGAAATAGTTAACTATGGTTTTTAAATTTCTACCGCTGCTTTACTTACTTATCTATGTTCTGTCTTGTGATATCTCTGTGCATGTTTACCTTGACAACACCCCTCCAAAGCTAGTGCAATCACTCGTGAGTGGCCCTGGCGGAGGTGGGGTGTTACATACACCCCATTGAATGAGGATATATAGACAATCTACTTTGGAACATGTAACCCCTTGCCGTACTAGAAACCACATGTCAAGGAATCGACTGACTATGAGAAGAACACCGGGGGTACTGTCGATACCACGACGTGTACGGGCACGACACCAACAAGTGCCGCCAACTTAGGGATGAAATCGAGAAACTTATTCATGAGAAACGGCTCAAGCAATATGTCCAAGAGCCCTTTCCCTCCGAAGCAAACTCGCAGCCTCCAGCGCCCGCTCCACCAGCAGCCACCAAGGAAGCTCCGGGACTGTCTAACCCAAGACGAGGAATCGTGATCAACAACATATGTGGCGGACCTTACCCCACACATGGCAGTTTCCGAAAAATGGAGTACGTGAGTTCCATAAAGTATGCTACCTACGAAGCCTGCTCCGCCCTCCCTGAGTCTGTCCCATCCAAGCTACAAAAAACCATGCGGGACGACATTATCTTTCGAGAAAGATAATCGACCGGAGTGGAGATCCCGATGACCGATCCCCTAGTCATCACTGCTTAAATTGGTGTCGCTTCCATCCGAAAGATTTTAGTCAACTCAGGGAGCTCGGTCAACATCATCTTTAAGGTCGCCTACGACCAGATGAAATTGGAAACAAATGATTTGAAGCCATGTCGCATCATGATCCCCGGCTTCAATGAGGCTTCTAGTTCCCCCGTACGAATGATCGACCTACCCGTTGAACTGTGCGAAGGGGACCAAAGCCGAGTCCGAATTCTCACCTTCATGGTTATAGACATCGATTCCCCCACAACGCCTTTTTAGGGCACCCTTTTCTCACTGAATTCCGAGTTTATATGGCGCTATGGTCTCTCCTGATGAAATTCCCAATGGAAAATGGAATTGGTACCATCAAGGGCGACCAAGTAAGTGTCGGGAATGCTACGCAATAGAATGGAAAAACTCGTGCAACAAGGTAAAGGGCAAAGTCGTTCCCGCATCTTCTTGCGCCAAGCGCGTCTCAGCATAGTAATCAGCGGTGTCTGGCTATGGCTCAGGCACCACTGCCGTCTTTTCGATGATCTCGACCCAAGGAAGGACGAAGAGCCCGAGTATGAGAGGACTACCCCAGTTGAATCCACAATGGATGTTCCCATCAACCTCGACGACCCAGCGAGGGTGTTGAAGGTAGGGTCACAACTCCACCCTGCAATCAAAGAAGATCTTATATATTTCTTGAAAGCCAACCTGGATGTGTTCGCATGGACCCACTCTAATATGAAGGGTATTGACCCTGCGAGTGCTTGCCATTCACTATGTTTAGATCCTATGATGCCTCAAATCAAACAGAAGCACCGCTTCTTGGGACCCGAAAGGTCCAAAGCACTCGAGGAAGAGGTAGACCGGCTGCTCAGCAAAAACTTCATCCGTGAAGCCGACTATCCTGAATGGGTTTCCAGCCCAGTTCTGGTTAAAAAAGCTAACGGTAATTGGCGAACGTGCTTCGACTTCTCCGATCTAAACAAGGCTTGTCCCAAGGACAGTTTCCCACTCCCGAAGATCGATCGACTAGTTGACTCGACCGCCGGATACCAGCCGCTATCTTTCATGGACGCTTACTCAGGCTACAACCAGATCTCGATGCATCGCCGCGATCAAGATCATATCTCTTTCGTAACCGACCTTGGGCTCCACTACTACCTGTCATGCCCTTCGGCCTCAAGAATGCTGGCGCAACTTATCAACGAATGGTTAATCGACTCTTTAAAAATCAGATTGGAAAGTCCATGGAGGTGTATGTGGACGATATGCTGGTGAAGTCTAAAATGTCAAGCGAACACGTCCACGACCTCTCCGAGATGTTCGATGTCCTCCGCCAATATGATATGAGACTCAACCCCTTGAAATGCTCCTTCGGAGTCGCCTCGGGAAAATTATTGGGTTTCATTGTCAATTCTCGGGGCATCGAAGCCAATCTGGAAAAAAATTAAGCTATTCGAGACATCTGAGTCCTTAAGAACATCAGGGACGTCTAGAGTGTGACGGCCCGCCCTGCACCAACCGACATATACTCCAAAAGTGCGCTGTACACATGTCCAGTTAGCACGGAACGGGTCATCAGAAGGAAAAAGGGAAGAAGGAAATGAACTAACAAGGAACCTGTAGAATGTCTCACAGCGCATAGAACAAAATATAATAATAACATACTTGACATAAAACAGGTGAGACAGTGCATAAGCTGAAAATAAACTAACATAGCAGCGGAAAATCCAAGTACATCTTATGATCCAAAGCCAACATTATTACAACTTTTCAAACTGTCTCAACAAAACAAAAGCAAGATAAAGGAGGTACGCTACTAATGCCAAGTAGCGACCACCAGCGACACAGGGAGAATACTATATATATCATACGTGGAAGCCTCCTGCTCGTCTCCAGATCAGCTACTCGCGCACCACCAGCTAACCTGTCTCTAGTCTGCTCGTGTGAGCACCCAGAGTAATAAGAGGAGACATAAAACTCTGGGTCAGACATAAAGCCTGGTATGAGCGATAAGCATCTAAACAGAATAATAACAGGTATAATCCAATCATACCTGAACCTGGACCTGCAACCAAAGAGTTAGCACTACATACTGTACAACACTCTAAGGTGCCACTAACATACTGTGTAAGAGATACGGGGGTGGGGGTGTGCATGTCATAGTGGTGTCAAACAATCAAGCATAGCAATCATCCTCACATCCCTCACTCAGTGCTTAAAGCATACGATATCCACTACTTTGATCACCTAATACTTTGGGCCATGACGGAATCCAATCCCGTGTAACTATCACTACAAGCCCACCATCCATCTCTTAGTGGTGAACCAAAGTTATGAATACCGACAACCCCTTTGCACACGTCCCGCAGCAAAGCCCAATCACGAAGTGAACTCATTGGTTCCCATCTGGATCCTGAGCTCTAACTTCCATTTGGACTACCTTTGCATCTCGGGTTTTTAGTCATCACCGGATCAGCTCGGCTTCAGCTCCTCATCATCAACACGGCTCGGTTCGGCCTTCACTACCCCACTCTGGATCGGTTCGGACGCAACCAGGTCGTGCTTAATGTCTCGGTTCGTGACTAGCTCCCCCGGGTCGGATCGGAGGGTACCATCGGTTCGGGTCGTACTCCATACTCCAGCTCCTGGTGGTTCGGATCGTGGCTATGCTCCGGTCGTATCGTCCCATCGTTCACGATCGGATCGGTCAAAGAACATCAGGTGAAAGGAGTCGGCTCGTGGTCACCTTCCATGGACGGATCGGGTCGAGGTCATATGAACGGTTCGGGTCGGGCTATCCGATCCGATCCGGTTTCCTGCACTTTCCTACAACTTCCAGCGACAGTTTATACGCCTCTCGACGGCGTTTTCGACCATTCTAACTATTCTAATCAATCACAAAGCATACCATACATTTATAGCAACAAGTAGAAGTGACCTCAAACACTAAAACAACAATATGATGGGTTAAAATGGATCAAACATAGCCAAAATCCCATATTTCCCCTTAAGCATGTTTAAGAACAACTAAGCATAGGATTAACAAAACTTAACCAAATTAACCCAAAATTCCAATAGAGAGGTCTAAATCAATATTTCAGAATTTCTGAATATTTTTCCAGATTTTTAACATGCATAAATTCGCTAATTTCCACTAATCACCCCTTAATCCCCCAAATTCCGGGATTTGCAAAATTAGTCGAAATTAGCCCAAATTCATATCAGAGGCATAAAATGATGTTTTAGAATTTTAGGAATTTTTCTAGATTTTTCTGAGCCATAATTTCGCTAATCTTCGCTATTTATCATAATTAGCCGTAATGAGTGAAAAACAATGCAAATCACTCACCTTAGCCACACAAAAAAAACTTTAGATCTGAAATAATCTCTGATTTGGATCCAATCCCTATGTGTTCCATCAGCTCTCTCTCTCTGATTTGGTGCTACCCTCCCTTGATTTGATGTAGTTTTGCTTAATCTTCGATTAGAAAGTGATTAGAGACGATTTGGGATGAAATTAGAAGGTGGAGGCCATTACTAGGGTTTCAAGGAGGAAAGTGGCGTGTAACGACCCAGATTTTTGAACAGTTATTTTAAATATTTAGTATGGTTTTAAATATTGAAAAAAAAAAATGGATTTTTATTATGGAATTTATCAGTTTAAAAATCATTATATGATTTAATATCGAATAGAACGATAATAATAGATTTTTATCGATGGATTTAATGTTTAAAATCAAGTTATATTTTAAATCGTATTTAATATAATTCGTTAATTTAAAATAGGGGTTTGGGGTTGAGGTTGGGAACCGTAAAATATCTTGGAATAGAAAACTAATTAAAAATTCAAATCAAATTTAATTACTGTCTGTACTTAACCCCGCATACGTTCTTCAAGCCGACCTAACCATTTATGGCGCAGACCTAAATTGCTTCCTCGAGCAGGAAAAATGGTCTTCCACTTTCAAATCACAAGAAACATCATTTTAATGGCCGTATACTACTGTCTCCCTCCGCCCTTATAAAAACCGCAGTTACCCTCCTCATTCTTTTCTGGAAATCAAAAATCACGGTTCCTTCTTTTCATTCTTTCGAGTTCTTTCCCAAACCATTTCTAAATCGAAATCAAAATCTCCTTCAAAATCGGAAGCTCCATCCTCCCTTACATCCGCAAACGATCACGTTTGAATCACCAGAGTCAGGCGCGATCACCTGGACGTCGACTGAGGGAACGAACTAGGGCTGTGATTTCGGGATTCAAAAGGGGATGTCTGCTCGAGTTCGGAGGCGAGGTCAGTGATGTCGGGGTTCAAATTCAAGGTCGCGACTTTCAGAAGAGGGTGCGATGGAGATTGGGTGTTCGGTAGGGTGGTTCTGGTCAACTGCGGTGGCTTTTTGGGGATGATGCTGAGTAGTCGATGGAGTCGGAACTTGTGGACTTCGAGGGTTGGATGTCGTGTTCTACTGTGAGGAGATCGGTTTTATTTTGGGATGACAGTCTTCGAACTTGAAGGGTGAGAAGGCCGACGCTGTGAAGTCAAACCAGTGGACGATGGCGCTGAGGTTGAATGGTGAAGTCGCGATGGGTTCTGCAGTACGTTGGTACTAGTAGCTTGGTGATGTCGAAGTGTCTTGGACAAGGATTTCAGTGGCGATTAGGTCGATGATGTTTGAAGATATAGTTCGATATAGGTAGTAACATCGAGGTATACATTTTTCTTTAATTTAATTATACATGGGATAATTTATTTAAATATTTTAATAATTATTTAAATTAATAACAACTTAATCGATTAATGAAAATAAATAAATCATGATGTTAGGTATCATTTGAGACGATACAAGTAAATGGGTAGCTGAGATGATAAGGAGTAAATTGGATATTCAGCAAAAGATAAACCAATGTGAGTAAATCTCACTCACCTTTAGAATTATTTTTATCTCATTAAAAATAATTGTTTGTTGCTTGTGTGAATGCTTTCTGGTTGTTTTATATATATTAGTTATCTAGGCTATTATATATATATTGGGTTGATTGATTGGTTGGATTCCCGCAGTCTCATTAGCGGATGCCCGCAGTTTCATTAGCGGATGATTACCCTATACGCCCCACGCTATGATTAGTGGATGACCTTCTATACCGCGATATTCTGCCACGAAGCAGAATGGGTATTATTTATGTGCTAACATCTGTGGATGCAGGAAAACAGGTTGGAGGAATCCAACTGGATTCCTCAAAAATATATTATCTGTTTGTTTATTTGTTTGCATATATATTGTTATATATGACGTGTTAGAAAAATAAATAATTCGTTGCTTTGTGTGTTTAAATATCACTGGGCCAATTAAAAGGACATTTGAGATTTTAAAAGGAAAAATTCTATTTTTTAAATAGAATTTGAATTTTTAATGGAATGGAAATATAAAACTTGTTTTTGAAAAATAAAACAAGTAGTTTCTTTATAAATGAAGTTTATAAATAGTTCTTTTATAACAAAGTTATAAATGAAGTGAAAAGAATTATCATTTGATAATTCAGAAATAGAAATACAAGTGGGAAATTGGGATTTGAAAGGAAATTTCAAAATAGGATGTGAAATGAAATTTTTAAATATATAACTCAAATGAAATTTGAGTATAACATTTGCATTTTAAAAGGAGTTTAATATTTGAATTTTAAAGGGAGATTGAATATTAGAAATTCAAATAGAAGTTCAAATAGAATTTGAATAGATGAAATTAGAATGGAAAAAAATAGAATTTGAATTCAAGAAATTAAAATAAAATTTGAATTCAAAGGAATTCGAATAAGAAGTTCAAATAGAGATTTGAATGTAGAATTTCAAAACAGACTTTGAAATATAGAATTTCGAAGAGGAATTGAATAGAATTTGGAATATAGAATTTCAAAGAAAAATTGAATAGAATTTGGAATATAGTATTTCAAAGAAGAATTCAAATGTGAAATGTGAATAAAGATTTGGATGGAATTAAATATGAAGTTTGAATAAAGATTTGAAATAGAAATTCGAGTATTGAATTTGAACATGGAATTGAATACAGAAATTCAAGTAGAAATTTGAATATGAGATTTCAAAAATAGAATTTGAAATAAAACTTTGAAAATAGGATTTCAAAGTAGAATTGGAAAGAGAAATTCAAATAGGATTTCAAAATAGGAAATCCAAATGGGTTTTGAAATGGAATTTGAATTCAAGAAAATTCAAATGGATTTGAGTGAAGAAATTCAAATGGTGTTAAAAATAAATTTGAATATTAGAATTTAAATGGGGCTGGAAATGAATTTGAATATTAGAATTCAAAGGGAAATGGAAAATGAACTTTGAATATAAGAGATTCAAATTGAATTCAAATAGGATTTAATCTATGGGATTTGAATATGAAATTCAAATGAGTTTTAAACTATGGGAAATTGAATCTAGAATTTAAAAAGGAGTTTGAATATTTGAATTTCAATAGAATTCAAATATAGGAATTGGAATATAGAAGTTCCAATGGAATTTAAATATAGAGTTTGAATAAGAGAATTCAAATGAATTCAAGTATAGAATTTGAATATGGAATTGAAATTCAAGTATTGAATTTGAATATCAAATAGAAAAGGAATTGGGATTTTGAAATATAGAATTCAAAGGTGAGATTGGAATTTGAATCAAGGAATTCAAATAGAGTTAAAATGGAATTGAATTCATTTTAAAGAAGTTTAAAAGTTTATATATATAAATATAATTAAAACGAACTCGCTGCAGCGCTGCAGTTCGTAAAATAGCGATTCGAACTTCAATCGAGTATACAGGACTCAATTGAAGTCGGATTTCTTTGAAACAAGAAACGTCAGAACCGATTTGAAAATAGTTTTCTAATGAAGGAGAAAAATCTGAATTTCGTCGTATAGATTTTGAGATATGTCAAAATCAAATTTTCAGAAAAGCAGCGCCAGAATCATTTTAAAACCATAATGGTTTATTTAATTTTATAAAAGGATTTGAAGCGAATAAAAATCCAATTTCTATTTAGAAAATCTCAGAGTTGAGTTGTAAAACATATGCGAATTCGAGTTGTGTAAATGAATATGATTTTTGAAACAGAAATCAGATTTTTGATATTGAATAGAATTAACTAATTCGAATCGAAATTAGTAAATGAGATTTTGAATGGATATGGAGCTTTAAATAAGAAAATTCGATTTGAAATTTATATTCGAAATAGAAAAGGGAAATAGAATTGAAATTGGAATTCAATTTGGTTATGAACGAGTTAAACATTTTATTTGAACGTGTTATGTTCAAACAAAGAAGTGAAATAGGCAAAATAGCTAATTAAAGAATAAATGGCGAAACGGAATTTAAACGATTGGATTGAGTTAAACTGAATGGAAAACAGGTGAACAGGTGTTAGACAGGTATGGGATGAGGTATATGAAGTTTATAAATGTAATGCCCGACAAAAAGGTACATGTTTAAATTCATATATGGGTTTTATGCGCCGTATCGGCAAGCCGCTTGGCTTTTTCTTTTTCCTTTTGAGATTAGAAGATACCGGGAAGCTATTTGAAATTTCCCGATGCTCCCGATACAGGGGAGGTTATGGCGAAATTTTTCGGAAATTTAAGGAGTTAGAATATTTTTAAGATATTTCGATAACGTGAAATCATTGTATCGACGTATTGAATATTCGATAAGAAAGTGAATATAGAAAATCGAATGTTGTAAACAAAAGGGGATAGAGATAAATGATTGAAATTGTTTTCAATTTCAAATAGAGATTTTTCTAATATATAGAAAATAAAAGAAGTTGATATTTGGAAACGTTTTCCAAATGGCATAAAGGGCCAATATGGTTATTGAAATATTTGGTTAACAAATATTGATAAGGAGATGGAGAAGAGATTTAATTAATGAAATATTAATTAAAAAGGCCAGTGATTTGTTTGATATGTTGATTGAACACTTGTTTTTATTCGATAGTTAAATCACAGACTATCGAAGTTTTTGACCATCGTTGTCAATATGGAGAGACCGGTTGGATTATTATCCGAAGAACCACTCCGTATCGGCATAAGCGTTGCGAACCAAGTATGCTGAATATATCGAAGACGGAGTGAAGTGCAAGGGCTTTTTCTATTTATAGAAATAGTGCCTTCGGTTTCGTTCAATCCCAGAACGAACGTAAATGGACGAATGTCTGACAAAGTATTTCCAATGATCAAATGGGTTGGTCTGTATGAATGTATATGGTTGCAACGGATTTATCCCTTAGCATAACATCCAGAATATTTGTGCAAACTCAACTAGTGATTAACGGATCTGACGATGTGGCATTCAAAGTGAATTGTGTTATCAAGGAATGGTAAGTATGCGTAGCCTCAGGCCTCAACAACCGAGAAGGACAAAAATCGGGCAGGCAGCATGGCTATGTGGGTCGCACCCATTAGGGTGTATAATCACCTATCTAGAGAAATTCCTTTTGTTTCTAAATCTATCGATTCTGCCCATTCGGGAAACGGTGGTTTGAGTCCAACCGTTGGTGATATACATTCGATACACTCAAGCGAAATGAGTGATCGGTCATGTGTGGGCCAGGTTGCAAGATGTTCTTGTTGAACCCAGTGTATTCGCCTCTAGAGATACATCATCGGAAGGTGGTTCCATACCTTGTCATGTTGGAAATCCAATCTCCAATAAGCGCCATGCGGTTTTTGATTTTATACTATATATGTGGAGCGTGAGATGCAAGCGTTCTGCTATTTGGTTATTTATTTGATGTAGACATTATTATAATATCATTGGATTTGATATCAAAGTGTTTTGGGTTATAGTAAGGAAGAAACCGTCCATGTTTATGTGTGGGCTGGTCTTACTATTATCTTTTCTTTTGAAAGGATTTTTGAAGTTAAACAAGTGGTTGGAGTTTACTCACACCAGTCCCATGACTGACCCAGAGTTTATTTTGTTTTGTTTTCCCTAAACTCTTGGGTGCCCAAATTTGTACGGGCAGTCAAGTAGTTAGGATTTTTCAGATTCCCTTGGAAGAGCTGGAAGCAGGAGGCTTCACCGGTTAGCTATAGGCTATCATATATTCCGCTGTGGACTTTGTTTGTATCTGGAAACAGGTGTTTATAACTGTTCCAGGAATGACTGTTGTGCTCTGATGATGGTATGTATATAAAGTTACTGATTTGTATTTCAAAGTTATGTTATATAATATATTTCATTCGTTCCGCTGTGAGTTTTGTGATCTTCATTTTTCTTCTATTCTAATATTTCTTTCTTTCCATTCCTCATCCTCTAACTTCTTTCTATTAATGGTTCGTATTTCTGTGTTATTTGGGTTGGACGTATGGTGTATTTAGTCAACTCAGATAGCACGGATTTGCGGGTCGTTACAGGTGGTATCAGAGCCAGGTTGAGCGAATACCTAGGCTTGTGTGGCATGTGCTCATTAGAGATAGGGTCAGCAGTACCCTAGAATGAGTTGAGTGTACATATATACGAGAGAGCGTATTTGTTAGTTGATATAAAAGTTGTTTTATATTGTGTTGGCTAGTCTGTTGAGTGGTTTATGAATTCTGGTCGAATCGTGGGACGCCACGAAGTCGATAGGGATTTCTAAACACTTGAACAGAAAATACGACACGATATTATTTTTAAGTGGGTAAATGAAATAATTTTACCCGAAATTCTATTTTGATGTAGAAAGAATAATTTTCTAGAATTATTATTATATGGATGTGTTGGATGTTGATTTTATAATCAAATGAGATTATAAAATTAGAATGGTTATTTATAACCAAATAGAATTTGTGTAGAAATTTAATATACAAATGAGATGAATTAGAATTAAATTCAAACCAGAATTAAGAATTTAAAATCCTGGGAAGTTGAAAATATTTTTCAAAGTATATTAAAATAATATAGAGTTGTTTTAAAGGATTTGAAAGAAAATCATTTTAGATGGATTTTGAAATAATAAAGCACTGAACTCACTTCAGTGGCTGGGAAATTATTCTGATGATGATTGCAACATCATCAGTGTTCATTTCCGAGTTTCTAAGTGATGAATTGCTACCTTAGAAAAAGTTTTGATGGAAATTTGTTTAAAAGAAAACAAGTGGTTTGAAAATTCAAATGTTTTGAATTTGAAATGAAAATAAATATATGTATATATATTTATGGGATTTCAAAAGAATTTGAAAAGAAAAACCCAGGGATTTGAATTCTGGAATTGAAATTTAACTTAAACAAGTTAAATGGGTTGAAGTGAATAAATTAACTAGAATCAATTTGAATAGGTTTAATGGAATATAGATTGGATATAAATGGATTGATTATTCAAATTAAATGAGTGAAGACCAAAAGTTTTGGTTGAAGTTAATTTGTTGAAATATGAGGAGTTGAGTTTCAACATAAGTGAGATGTGGGAAAGAAATGAGTTTGTACCATTTTCCTACCTTAGCAATTTCGAGGACGAAATTATTTTAAGGGGGGAAGAATGTAACGACCCAGATTTTTGAACAGTTATTTTAAATATTTAGTATGGTTTTAAATATTGAAAAAAAAAATGGATTTTTATTATGGAATTTATCAGTTTAAAAATCATTATATGATTTAATATCGAATAGAACGATAATAATAGATTTTTATCGATGGATTTAATGTTTAAAATCAAGTTATATTTTAAATTGTATTTAATATAATTCGTTAATTTAAAATAGGGGTTTGGGGTTGAGGTTGGGAACCGTAAAATATCTTGGAATAGAAAACTAATTAAAAATTCAAATCAAATTTAATTACTGTCTGTACTTAACCCCGCATACGTTCTTCAAGCCGACCTAACCATTTATGGCGCAGACCTAAATTGCTTCCTCGAGCAGGAAAAATGGTCTTCCACTTTCAAATCACAAGAAACATCATTTTAATGGCCGTATACTACTGTCTCCCTCCGCCCTTATAAAAACCGCAGTTACCCTCCTCATTCTTTTCTGGAAATCAAAAATCACGGTTCCTTCTTTTCATTCTTTCGAGTTCTTTCCCAAACCATTTCTAAATCGAAATCAAAATCTCCTTCAAAATCGGAAGCTCCATCCTCCCTTACATCCGCAAACGATCACGTTTGAATCACCAGAGTCAGGCGCGATCACCTGGACGTCGACTGAGGGAACGAACTAGGGCTGTGATTTCGGGATTCAAAAGGGGATGTCTGCTCGAGTTCGGAGGCGAGGTCAGTGATGTCGGGGTTCAAATTCAAGGTCGCGACTTTCAGAAGAGGGTGCGATGGAGATTGGGTGTTCGGTAGGGTGGTTCTGGTCAACTGCGGTGGCTTTTTGGGGATGATGCTGAGTAGTCGATGGAGTCGGAACTTGTGGACTTCGAGGGTTGGATGTCGTGTTCTACTGTGAGGAGATCGGTTTTATTTTGGGATGACAGTCTTCGAACTTGAAGGGTGAGAAGGCCGACGCTGTGAAGTCAAACCAGTGGACGATGGCGCTGAGGTTGAATGGTGAAGTCGCGATGGGTTCTGCAGTACGTTGGTACTAGTAGCTTGGTGATGTCGAAGTGTCTTGGACAAGGATTTCAGTGGCGATTAGGTCGATGATGTTTGAAGATATAGTTCGATATAGGTAGTAACATCGAGGTATACATTTTTCTTTAATTTAATTATACATGGGATAATTTATTTAAATATTTTAATAATTATTTAAATTAATAACAACTTAATCGATTAATGAAAATAAATAAATCATGATGTTAGGTATCATTTGAGACGATACAAGTAAATGGGTAGCTGAGATGATAAGGAGTAAATTGGATATTCAGCAAAAGATAAACCAATGTGAGTAAATCTCACTCACCTTTAGAATTATTTTTATCTCATTAAAAATAATTGTTTGTTGCTTGTGTGAATGCTTTCTGGTTGTTTTATATATATTAGTTATCTAGGCTATTATATATATATTGGGTTGATTGATTGGTTGGATTCCCGCAGTCTCATTAGCGGATGCCCGCAGTTTCATTAGCGGATGATTACCCTATACGCCCCACGCTATGATTAGTGGATGACCTTCTATACCGCGATATTCTGCCACGAAGCAGAATGGGTATTATTTATGTGCTAACATCTGTGGATGCAGGAAAACAGGTTGGAGGAATCCAACTGGATTCCTCAAAAATATATTATCTGTTTGTTTATTTGTTTGCATATATATTGTTATATATGACGTGTTAGAAAAATAAATAATTCGTTGCTTTGTGTGTTTAAATATCACTGGGCCAATTAAAAGGACATTTGAGATTTTAAAAGGAAAAATTCTATTTTTTAAATAGAATTTGAATTTTTAATGGAATGGAAATATAAAACTTGTTTTTGAAAAATAAAACAAGTAGTTTCTTTATAAATGAAGTTTATAAATAGTTCTTTTATAACAAAGTTATAAATGAAGTGAAAAGAATTATCATTTGATAATTCAGAAATAGAAATACAAGTGGGAAATTGGGATTTGAAAGGAAATTTCAAAATAGGATGTGAAATGAAATTTTTAAATATATAACTCAAATGAAATTTGAGTATAACATTTGCATTTTAAAAGGAGTTTAATATTTGAATTTTAAAGGGAGATTGAATATTAGAAATTCAAATAGAAGTTCAAATAGAATTTGAATAGACGAAATTAGAATGGAAAAAAATAGAATTTGAATTCAAGAAATTAAAATAAAATTTGAATTCAAAGGAATTCGAATAAGAAGTTCAAATAGAGATTTGAATGTAGAATTTCAAAACAGACTTTGAAATATAGAATTTCGAAGAGGAATTGAATAGAATTTGGAATATAGAATTTCAAAGAAAAATTGAATAGAATTTGGAATATAGTATTTCAAAGAAGAATTCAAATGTGAAATGTGAATAAAGATTTGGATGGAATTAAATATGAAGTTTGAATAAAGATTTGAAATAGAAATTCGAGTATTGAATTTGAACATGGAATTGAATACAGAAATTCAAGTAGAAATTTGAATATGAGATTTCAAAAATAGAATTTGAAATAAAACTTTGAAAATAGGATTTCAAAGTAGAATTGGAAAGAGAAATTCAAATAGGATTTCAAAATAGGAAATCCAAATGGGTTTTGAAATGGAATTTGAATTCAAGAAAATTCAAATGGATTTGAGTGAAGAAATTCAAATGGTGTTAAAAATAAATTTGAATATTAGAATTTAAATGGGGCTGGAAATGAATTTGAATATTAGAATTCAAAGGGAAATGGAAAATGAACTTTGAATATAAGAGATTCAAATTGAATTCAAATAGGATTTAATCTATGGGATTTGAATATGAAATTCAAATGAGTTTTAAACTATGGGAAATTGAATCTAGAATTTAAAAAGGAGTTTGAATATTTGAATTTCAATAGAATTCAAATATAGGAATTGGAATATAGAAGTTCCAATGGAATTTAAATATAGAGTTTGAATAAGAGAATTCAAATGAATTCAAGTATAGAATTTGAATATGGAATTGAAATTCAAGTATTGAATTTGAATATCAAATAGAAAAGGAATTGGGATTTTGAAATATAGAATTCAAAGGTGAGATTGGAATTTGAATCAAGGAATTCAAATAGAGTTAAAATGGAATTGAATTCATTTTAAAGAAGTTTAAAAGTTTATATATATAAATATAATTAAAACGAACTCGCCGCAGCGCTGCAGTTCGTAAAATAGCGATTCGAACTTCAATCGAGTATACAGGACTCAATTGAAGTCGGATTTCTTTGAAACAAGAAACGTCAGAACCGATTTGAAAATAGTTTTCTAATGAAGGAGAAAAATCTGAATTTTGTCGTATAGATTTTGAGATATGTCAAAATCAAATTTTCAGAAAAGCAGCGCCAGAATCATTTTAAAACCATAACGGTTTATTTAATTTTATAAAAGGATTTGAAGCGAATAAAAATCCAATTTCTATTTAGAAAATCTCAGAGTTGAGTTGTAAAACATATGCGAATTCGAGTTGTGTAAATGAATATGATTTTTGAAACAGAAATCAGATTTTTGATATTGAATAGAATTAACTAATTCGAATCGAAATTAGTAAATGAGATTTTGAATGGATATGGAGCTTTAAATAAGAAAATTCGATTTGAAATTTATATTCGAAATAGAAAAGGGAAATAGAATTGAAATTGGAATTCAATTTGGTTATGAACGAGTTAAACATTTTATTTGAACGTGTTATGTTCAAACAAAGAAGTGAAATAGGCAAAATAGCTAATTAAAGAATAAATGGCGAAACGGAATTCAAACGATTGGATTGAGTTAAACTGAATGGAAAACAGGTGAACAGGTGTTAGACAGGTATGGGATGAGGTATATGAAGTTTATAAATGTAATGCCCGACAAAAAGGTACATGTTTAAATTCATATATGGGTTTTATGCGCCGTATCGGCAAGCCGCTTGGCTTTTTCTTTTTCCTTTTGAGATTAGAAGATACCGGGAAGCTATTTGAAATTTCCCGATGCTCCCGATACAGGGGAGGTTATGGCGAAATTTTTCGGAAATTTAAGGAGTTAGAATATTTTTAAGATATTTCGATAACGTGAAATCATTGTATCGACGTATTGAATATTCGATAAGAAAGTGAATATAGAAAATCGAATGTTGTAAACAAAAGGGGATAGAGATAAATGATTGAAATTGTTTTCAATTTCAAATAGAGATTTTTCTAATATATAGAAAATAAAAGAAGTTGATATTTGGAAACGTTTTCCAAATGGCATAAAGGGCCAATATGGTTATTGAAATATTTGGTTAACAAATATTGATAAGGAGATGGAGAAGAGATTTAATTAATGAAATATTAATTAAAAAGGCCAGTGATTTGTTTGATATGTTGATTGAACACTTGTTTTTATTCGATAGTTAAATCACAGACTATCGAAGTTTTTGACCATCGTTGTCAATATGGAGAGACCGGTTGGATTATTATCCGAAGAACCACTCCGTATCGGCATAAGCGTTGCGAACCAAGTATGCTGAATATATCGAAGACGGAGTGAAGTGCAAGGGCTTTTTCTATTTATAGAAATAGTGCCTTCGGTTTCGTTCAATCCCAGAACGAACGTAAATGGACGAATGTCTGACAAAGTATTTCCAATGATCAAATGGGTTGGTCTGTATGAATGTATATGGTTGCAACGGATTTATCCCTTAGCATAACATCCAGAATATTTGTGCAAACTCAACTAGTGATTAACGGATCTGACGATGTGGCATTCAAAGTGAATTGTGTTATCAAGGAATGGTAAGTATGCGTAGCCTCAGGCCTCAACAACCGGGAAGGACAAAAATCGGGCAGGCAGCATGGCTATGTGGGTCGCACCCATTAGGGTGTATAATCACCTATCTAGAGAAATTCCTTTTGTTTCTAAATCTATCGATTCTGCCCATTCGGGAAACGGTGGTTTGAGTCCAACCGTTGGTGATATACATTCGATACACTCAAGCGAAATGAGTGATCGGTCATGTGTGGGCCGGGTTGCAAGATGTTCTTGTTGAACCCAGTGTATTCGCCTCTAGAGATACATCATCGGAAGGTGGTTCCATACCTTGTCATGTTGGAAATCCAATCTCCAATAAGCGCCATGCGGTTTTTGATTTTATACTATATATGTGGAGCGTGAGATGCAAGCGTTCTGCTATTTGGTTATTTATTTGATGTAGACATTATTATAATATCATTGGATTTGATATCAAAGTGTTTTGGGTTATAGTAAGGAAGAAACCGTCCATGTTTATGTGTGGGCTGGTCTTACTATTATCTTTTCTTTTGAAAGGATTTTTGAAGTTAAACAAGTGGTTGGAGTTTACTCACACCAGTCCCATGACTGACCCAGAGTTTATTTTGTTTTGTTTTCCCTAAACTCTTGGGTGCCCAAATTTGTACGGGCAGTCAAGTAGTTAGGATTTTTCAGATTCCCTTGGAAGAGCTGGAAGCAGGAGGCTTCACCGGTTAGCTATAGGCTATCATATATTCCGCTGTGGACTTTGTTTGTATCTGGAAACAGGTGTTTATAACTGTTCCAGGAATGACTGTTGTGCTCTGATGATGGTATGTATATAAAGTTACTGATTTGTATTTCAAAGTTATGTTATATAATATATTTCATTCGTTCCGCTGTGAGTTTTGTGATCTTCATTTTTCTTCTATTCTAATATTTCTTTCTTTCCATTCCTCATCCTCTAACTTCTTTCTATTAATGGTTCGTATTTCTGTGTTATTTGGGTTGGACGTATGGTGTATTTAGTCAACTCAGATAGCACGGATTTGCGGGTCGTTACATGGCGGCTCAAAACTGAAATGAAAATGATTTCCCAAACCCTATCAGCCTCCCCATAACCCTAATTCCGAAATGGGTTATGGGCCTAGCTGTTAACTACCCGGTTTGGCCCAATTAAGCTGTTTTTCACCTTTTAAACCTTGTTTCAGCCATATCTCCCAAACGGTAAGTCCGTTTGGCTAATGTAACCACTCTACGGAAAGAGAAACCATCATTCGAAGCCAATGGAAGTGGTTTCAGGTCAAAATTCCTTTCCAGTCAAAAGTTATGGCCAAAACAGTACCAACTAGGGGCAAAACGGTCATTCAAAAATCGACAAAAATCATGAACATGGGAAATGACCCCAATAATCGTCTCCCAAAGTTACATGACCATACGACTTCGTATGTGAAAGAAATAAATATTCCACGATCCTATGATGCGTAGAATACGGGTTGTTACATAGAGTTTGAACGAAAAGGTCACCGCTTTGAGTCGATTCATCTCTAAGGCCACCGACAAATGCACCCCCTTCTTCGATTTATTCCAAAAAGGGAAACGCAATTTCGAGTGGACCCCAAATGCATCTCCACGTTCAGGGAACTTCTGGATCACTTAGAGCGACCACCTATCCTTTCTAAGCCTATAGACCACGAGGACTTATACATTTACCTGGCTGTTTTTGCGCAGGAAATCAGCTCGGCACTAATACGCCTCAAAGATCGCACCCAACAGCCCGTATACTATATTAGCAAGCAGCTAAAGGGGGCAGAGAAGAATTATCCGAAGCTAGAAAAGCTGGCATTCTGCTTATTGATTTCCTCTAGAAAGCTTCGTCCGTACTTCCAGTCTCATCCCATAAAAGTTTTCACTAACCAGCCGTTGCGTCCGGTCCTACAGCGACCCGAGGCATCAGGTTGATTATTAAAGTGGAGTATGGAGCTAAGCCAGTTCGAGATAACCTTCATCTCCCGATGAGCCATCCTCGGCCAAGCCCTCGCGGATTTCATCACAGAATTCACAGCCCCCGAGGAGGCTCCCACAGAGAGCGTCGGGGCACCCGACGCCCAATGGAGATTGTTCGTAGATGGCTCCTCGAACAGAAAATGCTCCGGGGCTGGAGTCGTACTCATCACCCCTGAAGGACACCCAATGTATTATGCGCTAAGGCTAAACTTCCCTGCTACCAACAACGACGCGTAATATGAAGCCTTGATCGTCGGGCTTAGAATCGCGATTGAACTCAAGCTAGAGACCGTCCACATCTTCTCCGATTCACAGCTTATTGTCCGACAAGTGCTGGGAGAGTATCAAGCGAAGGAGGGATGTCTTTCCCAATACCTAGCTCGGGTTCAGGGGCTACTCGCCTACCTTGAGCATTTCACCATCACCCATGTCCCGCGCGAGCAAAATGAGAAAGAAGATTCCCTCGCCAAAATGGCAAGCTCCGAAGATCCGCAAGTTAATGGATTCGCCCCAATTGAAGTGCTCGACTCTCCGAGCATCAAAAAAGGACTAGCTAAGATGGTCATGAGCGTCGAACCCGAGCCTGAGTCCTGGATGACACTAATCAAAAATTACCTGCAGCACGGGACCCTACCAGGACACTACAACGAAAGGCGCGCGCTCGCTAGTCGGCCTGTTACCTTCTTATCGACGGGATACTCTACCGCAGAGGTTTCTCTGTTCCCTTGCTCCGATGTGTATCCCACGGTGACGTCCTCCGAGTGTTAAGCAGTGTGCATGAAGGCTAATGCGGCGACCATACCGGAGGGTAGACTCTGGCCAGAAAGATTCTCAGACACGGTTATTATTGGTCCACACTTGATCAAGACGCCGCAAACTATGCTCATAAGTGCGATAAGTGCCAGCGCTTCTCCAAGATCCCAAGAGCCCCGCCTAACGAATTGTCTCAGATGGTCAGCCCATGGTCGTTCGCCATGTGGGGAGTCGACATCATCGAAACCCTCCCGATGGCTAGAGGCAGGGCACGATACGCCGTCGTTGCGGTAGAATATTTCACCATGTGGGCAGAAGATGAAACCCTCGCCACCATTACCATGAAAAAGATGATCAACTTTGTGGTCCGCAACATCATTACCCATTATGGGATTCCCCAAGCTATCATCTCCGACAACGGCACTCAGTTTGAGAGCGCCGAGTTCAAAGCCTTCTGTCGACGCCATAGCATCGAAAAAATATTCTCAGCGGTGGCTCACCCCCAAGCTAACGGGCAAGTCGTGACGGTTAATAAAGTCCTCAAATCCATCATCAAGAAACGCCTGGAAAAGGCTGGGGGCATGTGGGCAGACGAACTTCCTCTAGCTCTATGGGCCTACCGGACCACCCATAAGACGGCAACCGGGCACACTCCCTTCGCCCTCGCCTACGGATCCGAAGCAGTCATCCCCCATTGAGCTCAAGCTTCAATCCCATCGAGTTACGTACTTCAATCCAAGGACAAACCAAGATTTACTTCTGGGATCACTCGACTTACTGGAGGAAAAGAGGAACGAGGCCGATATTAGAGCCGCCACCCAGCGACAGCGAGTAACCCGATACTTTAATTCCAGGGTCCTCCATAAGGACCTTAACATCAGCGACCTCGTCCTCAAGCAGGTTTTTCCCCCCATCAACATGCCTTGCGCCTCGCTGGGAAGGCCCGTATTCCATGCAGCGAAAGCTCAACGATGGAACTTTCAGATCGCCACTGTCGACGGAGCTGAACTCCCAAGGGCATGGAACAACGAACATCCCCGCCGCTACTTCACATAGCTCAGTTCACGGCTGCTTATGCTTTCCAACAATGTTTTCTTTTTTCAGAAATTCAAGGCATTGTAAAGGTTGTTACTGCCAAAGTTATCAGTAGAAATGATGTTCAGTTTCCTATCTCCTTGTTGTTTACTTCTCACATAATACATCTTGTTAGTTCCAGCAACCAGCTTGATTCACGCCTGCAACCGCCGCACCGACACCCCGAGCACGGGAGTCGGTGCCACCGTTCCAACCTCAAGGCAACATCAAGCCTGAAACACTTGGCTACGCCCGACACCCCGAGCATGGGAGCCGGCAATGCTACTCGAATTGCTGGCCTGCGGTGTGACCGAGTATAAATAACCACTAACTCGAACCTCGGTACAGTGCCGAGGCCGAGGATAAATCGTTCTGCATCCTAGTCCAGGCGACTTGGCGCCACTCAGCGACCGACTAAGATCGATGCAAATCCCTCTTCGCCGGTTGCGGGTGCCGGTCGAATCTTGGCGCAGCACCAAGACCGACCTTAAATCGTTTCTTTCCCCTTAGCTCTCAAGCCTTAGGGGTAGCCCATGACCACGGTCGGACCTTACGAGCTGACGATCGGGGATGAAAACTACACCGGCGAATAAACGACGCCTGGCGGATCACCTTAGCCCGATGAACGACCGGAGAGCCACCCACATGGTGGGCCGCACAACGCGATGCCCTATGCCTTTGCTATACTTGAGTTTACCCCGGGCCACCCAAAACAGCAAGCGCACAGCCTGGTTTCACAAACTACGGGTTTCCTGAGCTGCGGGAAACTTACTGAAACCAATGCTCTATCTCATCTCTCGGGAATAATTTACCCAGAGACGGCCCCTAATCGCTTTTGTGACAAGTGTAACAATAAGTATGCTTATGCAAGTACAGGACGCTAGAAAACATAAAAAGAACATCTAAACACTTGACATAAACAACGATCTTTACTAATTCATATTTCATTTTCACACACACACTGAACAAACTACATGTCTAACATTTTTTAATTTCTAATGACAGGGTGTACATGAGAACCACACCATGTCTTGAAAAACCAAAAGCGAGGGTCGTACTCGCATAAACTATCGGCGTACACTACCAAAATAGCGGTAACCTCTACTTAGGCTACTCATGCTAACCATGTCTTTTCTTCTTTTGCTTGTGCTTTTTTGCAGACTCAGCGCTCGACGGGTCATCCCCTGCACCAGGCCTCTTCCTACTTGACCCACTTTTGCTCGCTCGGCCCTTGGGGGAGTAGCTGACTCATGAGTAACAGAACGGCGACGCTCTCTAGCACCATCACCGCTGGAGATCTGCGTGACATCGGTAATAACGGCAAGCAAAATAGGCACGGGGGCACTCCCAACAGCCAAGCCTACCACATCATTGCCCTCCTTGGGATCTCCTTTCCCTCCCGCTCAGCTTTCCCCTTAGCCTCTCTAGCAGCCCTTCGCTCAGCGAGCTTCCGGGACTTATGAGGTGTAATGTTAGCAAATTTGGTTTTCTTAGGTATCTCAGTGGCTCTCAGCTGGGCTTCCTCGTCTTCTCTTTTCTTCTAGGCCTCAGCAATAGCCCTCTCCGTCTCCTCCGCCTTCTCGCACTTGGCCACCATCTTGGCCTTTTGTTTAGCCACCATAGCTGCCATCGAGGATACATCGGCTTCCGCTGGGCCTCTGGCAATGACACTCTGTCCATCGACCACCTCTCCTTCCTCATTAAGAATGGTGCTAGGAGTTACTGCAATATCAGAAAAAGTATCAAGTTGGTCACCACCTTCTCCTACCTGTGTTCCTATGAGGCCTGGCCCGGATTCAGTCACCTGGGGGTTCACGGGGGCAGGGTCCGCTGCCGTCATAGACTCAGGAGGAGCTGCATAGCAAAGACACAACCTTTTTAGTCCGCAAATTTGGTAATTACTTCATCCTTAGGGATGCAGGGTAAAAGGAATTTACCTATGGGCAAGGATGGCATAGGAATAATAGGAAGGGTGCTTGCGGTAGTAGGTAAGGTGAGACTGGTATCCCCCAGCACCGGGAAGTCAGGGTTTTACTCTGTAGAGGCTTGGGACAAAGCCCCAAGACCACTCACCATAGAAGATTCGGAGGCCAAGGGATGATGAGAACTCCCCTGTTCAAACGTTTCTACCACAACCACACTCTCGGTCATGACGAACTTCTCCTTCTTCTCAGCAAGCCTCGCCAACCTTTCATTCTCAGCATCCTCTCGCAACAACCTCCTTCCTTCCTCTAGCTTCTCACGTTCTTCATCGTCTAGGAGAACATTTGCAAGTTGACGCTCATCTAAAGTACTCACATCCATCCGACGCAAGTAGGCCTCATACGGGACTAACCTCCCCCAAGTCCTGGCTAGCTCGCGGGGATAGTCTTCAACCCATGAGATTCCCTGGAATCTCAAAGCTTTGACATACATATTGTGGATACTCTCCTCGAAGGAGGACCCAACGCGGAACTCCGCATCGCGCAGCTGTTCCCTCAGTTGCCCTATTTCCCTTAAATGTTCGGCCTATATACCCTTAGCCGTGCTCAACGCACCCCTGTTGCTAGCCTCAGCATCCTCCTTCGCATTTATCATCTCCTCTAGCTACCTCTTCAACTTGGCGACTTCGGCATTTTCAGCTTGCAGCCTTTCATTTTCCGCCCTCAAAGCGGTGTTGTCATTCTAGAGCTGAGTAACTTTCCCAATCTCCTTTTCCATGTCAGTGCATGCTTTAAACCACTCGTCCTTGTCTCTCTTGAGGGCTATGTTTTCAAGGGTCAAGCGACTTACTATGTCGCTAACGGTCTTCCGGTCATGCACGGCCTCCATCTTTAAAATCGCATGGGCCCACTTCAGCTCCGTTGCAATAACATGGTTACAAGTTAAAATGGGAAAACACGCGGGATAGTGGTTAGTTAACCGCGACGCAGCAAACGGGCCTGCCTATTTCAGTTTCCAGATTGGTAACCGAGGTTTTTTCACAATCGATAGTCAATTTTCGATTAAGGAGCTCCAAGTTCTTCCTATTAATCAACTCAGAAAGATGGAGGGAATACTTGGTAAGTTCATTGGCTAGGTGGTATGCAACTTGTACATGCATCCATACCTCTCCGAATTCCCTACTGGGAGAAGGACGGAGATCAGGGAGAGAATCTAGCTCATCAAAGTGATATTGGGGGAAGTACAGCTTCAAAAACGCCCTCCTCTCCTTTATAGAAAATGCTCTGATTTGGGACTCTGTCAGATTTTGCATTCCTGTCACGACCTCCATACCCAGCCTTAATTGACCGAACAACTACTCCCTCCCCTTTGCGGGATGAACGGGGGCTGGAGGAGCGACCGGTGGGGGAGCTGATGAAGGTAAAGGTCGAGAGCCACCTATGTTGAGCCGAGAGTCTCCTGCGGACACACGAGGAGGAGGAGGTGTAGGGGATCGCCCAGATCGATCCCAACCTCAGTGCTTGCTATCGTATCCAGGTAGAGGTGGAGTACCATACAAACTGGTAGATCTTCGAAAACTCTCGAAGAAAGAACTCTGGGGATGCTGTCGGCCCCCGCAACCGTAACCTTGTCCACCGCGGTCTCTTGACATGTCATCTTCCAATGGAACAAGCCAAAGTTAGCCCAATCACACACGCAAGCAAGTATCCATGACATGCAGTGTTATGGATGTATGCCCTAAGTGTTCTCTCAATAGACCAGACTGTGGTCCGCTAGAGGGAATAAACCCCTCCGCAGCACAAGTAAGTTCTTCCAGGCTTGTTGTATTTGGCCATTGAGTCACTACCAAATCAAGTCCTTTTAAGCCATCGAACTGGCCCACAGGTTCGAGCGAGGCGGTGGCCCCCAAGCGAGTCGCAGGAGACTACGATCTAACCGGCATTCCTTCCCCCTCCCCAGTCGGAGGCGGGATGGGAGTGCTCGGCAATCCCTCGTCTCTGGCGACCTCCTCTTGTCCATGAGCCTCGACTCCGCACACATCTCTTTGAGGTCGAGCAGTCTCTTTAGCTCTCCCCGTGCCGGAGGCATTTTCCTCTCCCGCCCAGTAGTGGTTGGGCCTGCCGCAACTCCCTCTTTTGGTGCACTGATAGCAATCGCGGGCCTGATCACAGCCCAGTTTTTAGGTAGCAACCTAGCATGGCGGAGGCGATTCTGGCTTGTCACGGTGCTAGTATCACGGAGATTCTCTGGTATCGCCCGCAAAGCATTAAGACGTTGCCGATATTCATCTCCGGTAGGCGCCTTTGGGTTTCTGTCATAACCCAATTAAAACCATGAATAAGGGAAGGAATCCAAAAGTTACGTCAAGGAGCGGAGCTAAAGAAACACTTACTTCCCTCAATCCATCTTCTGGCACATCCGGGAGGGCAGCTAACGAAGAACCACTCGCGCTTAAACACTGACGGTCTGGGCCACGTCCCGACAAAGAATTTGGTGGCAGTTGTCGCTTCCAGAAACCATTGAGAGAGGGAGGTAGTGCTCGTTTTCCTTAGATGGAAAAAATATCGAATATCTTTCCCGGTGGGTTCCTTGTGCAAAAACTCGTGGAAGAGAACATAAGTACCCAACAGAGAAGCATAAGCATTAGGGTGTAGTTGCGATGGCGCAAGACAGAAATAGAAGATCATATCCCGAATGAAATTATTAGCTCGAGGCACACACCAAGCAAAGCAAGCCTGTTGGTTCCAAGCAGTAAGACCCTCGAGTGGTGCATGGGCTCTGCCATCTCTCCCGGGGGCATGAACATAATCCGTCGGTATGTTAAACCGCACCGCCATTTTCCTAACTACAGCAGCATCCATACATGATTGTATTGAATTGATGAGGTTCTCCAAAATCATCGCATTAGGCAGCATGTCCGGAGCTACCAGAGGTGCGGGCACGTCCTCACTCATGATATCCACATTTTCTGTCTCCTCAGTCACAACTAGGGAATGTTGTCGCTCAGTTGGTTCCCCGTGCTCAGACACTTCGAGCGAGCTGGTCGTATGAGAAGGGGTCGATCCTTCAGTAGTCTCAAGCTCGCTGCCAGATGGGCTACCGCTAGGGGTGGAGTCATATGCGGGTGATGAGGGCTGGGAAGCCTCGGCTTCCACAGTCTTTTCGGTCTTGGATCTTGTCTGCATCTCTAGCTATACTTTAACACATCAGTATTAGAACGGGTAGCATAGCGACCTATGTGTCGGTGGCAACTAACATGTGCGTGTAATGCTATGTAAAGATAAGCTACATAAAGAAAGTTCGGAACAGCTCAACAGTTCAAGTCCCAGTCCGGTTTTATGCTCTATCCTATGTGAAATATCCTAAATACAGCTCATGCGGCTGCCAGCACAGGCATCAACGCTCAGAGCGAAGTTACGTGCTGAATGTGCAAATTTGAAGACAGGCAGTTGGGAGGTCAAAGTCTAAGAGAAGCAAAGAATGAAAACCCGAGGCGCCAAGGACTGAATCTCAGAGAACTCCCCAGGCTCGAAATTTCGAACCCGTGGGTTCGAAAATTCGAACCCAACCGGGATTCGAAAATCTAAACTCGCCCAGGTTCGGAGATTCGAACCCCTAAGGGTTCGGAATTTCGAACCTGGTAGGTTCGGAAATCCGAACCCATGGGCTCGAAGATTCGAACCCACAAGGGTTCGAACTTTTGAACCCGCATGGGATTCGAATTTTCGAACCCACAGAGGTTCGAAAATTCGAACCACTAAGGGTTTGGAACTCCGAATCCAACTAGGTTTGAACCTCAAGGTCACCACCACGGCCCTTCGACCTCCATCCTCCTCACTCTCTTCACCCTAGGCCTTACCTAGCTTGAGTTTGAAATTCAATGGGTTCGAAATTCATGGGTTCGAAGCTTTCAACAATGGCGGCTAGAGAAGGAAGAAAATAGAGGGAGAGAAGTGAAAGGGGGCCTATTTATAAAAGAAAAACATGTCTCTTTGCATTCCAGTGCGGGTTCGAAATTTCGAACCTCCCGTGTTCGAAATTTCGAACCTCAAGGGGTTCGAAAATTCGAACCTCATGGGTTCGAAATTTCGAACCCTCAAGGGCTTAAATTCCGAACCCCTGGGCTCGAAAATTCGAACCCCATGGGCTCGAAATCTCGAACCTCTCGGGGTTCGAAAATTTCCGACCCAAGTTCAAAAAAATGATGATGATCACACCTTCGGTTTCGAAATACTACACCACGCTTTCTCATATACGTACTCCATGCATGTGCATACCGACTCCTGTGCATCCACAGAGATGATGCATTATGGATGCTTAGCGACTTGAGTACGACGCATCCTCCAATGATGGCTCATCCGCACCACTAGGGGGAAGGAGCCCAACAGTTAACGCTTATTCACGTACAAATTACAGGAAGAATTAACAACTTAGCTACTATCTGAACCAACACAAAGCACATCATGTCAAAGCCAAGACGTACTTTGGGGGGCAAATGTTAACCGACTTTTTGGTCTGGTTCCCAAGAGTGCATCAGACACGCTCAACCCAACCTATCGTGTGGAGCTAAGGCCAAGAAGGGACGCTTAGGAATGAAGGAAATAGGATCAGGAAGGGATAACGACGCCCGCAGCCTCACATCACCCAGAAAACATCCATGGACTAAGGCCTCGGACCTCGAAGAAGTCACAAGCCGCAAGCGCCTAATCTCAAGATCCTCGCACCCCTTAGAAGGATTTCGCACCCAGCGGGTGTGAAATTTCGCACCTGTGCCCGGGTGCGAAAATCTGGTGTGTAAGGGTGCTGGGTACGAATTTTCTGCATGTGGTCCTTATTTCTACCTACTCCCACCTAATCCTACTTAACCACTCTCCTATAAATAGCCCTTGGCTCACACTTCAAAGGGGTTGGATTTTCTTCACTTGAGACCTCCCTAGAGCTTCGTGAGCCTCATTAATGGCATCTCCCATTTGAGGAAGAAGGAGAATTAAATATCCTTTTTTCTAAATATTAAGCATATGGCAATTATGAAAGTGAATGTAATGAGCATGGCTCTACCTTGTAATTCTTGAATGATTAATAAAATTCCAATACCTTTCTAAAGTGGACGTAGGCCTAATCCGCGGCCGAACCACTTTAAATTATTGTGTCATTTACCGCTTTCTTCTACTTAGTCTTGCGACCGAATCAACTATTCCTAGTAATAGGAATCTTTGGTGTTTACGACATTTTTTGCTGTCAACATTTTCATTTGGGTAGAAGGCTAGTCCACTAATTTTATTTGTTTATTACGAAATTAAGTCAAACCCATTTTGCTTAAATAGGCACATAAGCATATCGAGATGCAAGATTATTTCAAGAGAGTGTAATGGCAAGGTATCCTTTGTGCTTTTACTTGTGCAAGCATTGGATGTTCAAAGAGAAAAGTTGAACTTTTATGGTGCTAGGTTTCACTTGTGCATACAACAAAGAATTATGGGTAATCAAGCTTTTTGTAAGTACTAGTTAGGTATAGCATTTTCTTTGTACTAGATGTGTACATTTGTATATCAATGGTTATTGTATGTGAGTTTGGTCATTTATTTCGAAAACTATTATATTAAAATGGTTATGCATTTCATTATATGGTTAATTGTTTTTCTGGTTGCTTGAACATGATGATTATGTGAATGATTATTGATTGATATTGTAGAAACAAAATAGACTATTAAAAAGAAATAATTGCAGGAAAAATTACAACAAATTAATCAATAATTTTTAGTAGTGTTTTAAAAACACTATAGAAATACATGTAGTGGCGTTGAGTAAATACAACCGTAAATCAGGGGTAAAATTTGAAAATTTATTAGTAGCATCAAAAACCTTTTTATGGCATTTTTAAAGCGCTACAAAAATATTTATGGTGGCGTTTAAAAAACATTACAATAAAAATGTTTACAATGGCGTTTATTAAAAGTGCAATAAATATTTCTTATTTTTAGTGGCATATTTTCTCGTAACGATTATCAAAACACCACCAAAAATGATTGGTAGTGTTTTTTGGGCGCTAAAAAAATCATTTTTCTTATAGTGTCATATCTGCCTCGTATATAGCTAATTCTTTCATTCAGTTTATATGCATGTCATGATGCTTTTACTTATTTACATGTTAAAAGTAACTGGACTCGCCAGACTTTATGTCTGACCCATTTTGTTTACTTTTCTCTCTCTTCCGTTTCCCCCAGGTTCTCAAGGTGGGAATACTCAAGCTTGATCAGAATTCTTCTTTCATTATGTTTGGAGCTGCTTAGATGTACTTCTTGACTTCCTATCTTTTCTACTATGGCTATATTTTGGGGATTACGCTCTTTTATGTATTATTATACTCTGATGATGATTTTGGTACAGGAGAGAAGTTTTATGTTGATGTAATGAGTTTTCAGTATTTCAGACTTATTTTGTAATTAGGTTTGGACCACGAAGCTTTTCTATTTAACAAAGTTTTAATTCCGCTGTTATTTTATATCTGTCTTGTAATGATTTTGTTTCTATTTACCTATAACGCTTCACGAAACTTAATCCATTCTTATAAAGAGTTACACTAATGGACGTGGGATGTCACATCATTTGTATTTGAATAACAATTGTGCATGATGTAAGTTTAAAAAACCTCCCTGTGTAAGGTGTTGAGGAGATGTAACTTTCTTTACAAGGTTTCAAACAGGAGATTTGAGGTACCAACCCAAGTACCGATTAAGAAATCCTCTTTTGGAGACAAGATAATAGGTTTTAACCCCTTACTTGGGCATGATAATAGGAATCCAGAAATTCCTTCCTGGAAATAAGAAAGGGAAAGTCGTCACCCAGATTCAGGTGTTTGAATGATGCCAATATAAGAATTTATTCCTAAGGGTATTATGAGTTCAGAATATTTATCTGGCAATATGGGGAAAGGTTCGAAACTATGATTTGAGTTTGTGTAATAGAATCCCAGAAATTCATCTTTAAGAAAATAAGATTCATAGCATTGGGACTCAGGTTCGGGTTGTAAAAATAGGAATCTAGAATTCCTTTTATGCAAGTATAGATAGAAGCACTGAAACCTATATTCAGGTATTCATGGTAAAAGAACAGAAATCCACTTCTATAAATAGTAGATAAGAATCCCGAACCAAAGTCTTGATTCAGATATTTAATAACAAACCAGATATCCATATCTGACAATAATAGATGGAAGCCCGGAAACCCAAATTCGGACATTAATAATAGAGGACCAGAAATCTACTTCTGGCCATAATAGAGGTCCCGAACCAAAACCCAGATTTAGGTATTTAGAATAGAAGAATAGAAATCCACTTCTGGAAATAACATATGTCTCGAACCGATACCTATATTCAGGGATTTAGTTTCTACTTTTAGTTGCCATTTTGGTTTTGTGAGCCATTCACAGAGCTTTTTATTGATTTGTTGGCCACTCCTTGGGTTTTGATTTGATTTGATGAACCACTTTCTTGAGCTTTGATCGGCTGTTTCAGCCTTGTTCTTTAAGCAGAGTTTGTACGTGCTTCAAGCGCTTCCTTTGTGCTATTGTTCCCTTTTTGTGGGATAAGGTGTAAGAAGAGGATGTACACGCTTAGAGTGCTCCCTTTGAGCTTTCGTTCCCTTTAGCAGGACGAGACATATACAGAGGTAGAGCGTGCTCATTCTTAGAGCAGAGGCAGAACTGCTTAGTCGAAGCAGAGGCAGGGCGTGCGTATTGTGCTCCTCTAGAGCTTTCATTCCCTTCTGCGGGATAAAGACATAAGCAGAGGTAGGGCTTGCTCATCTCTAGAGAAAAGCAAGATGTGCTTAGTCGAAGCAGAGGCAGGGCGTGCTTATTTAGATGCTTTATCCCGACCATTTCTGGTATGGATCAAAGGCTTACGCTTTTGATGCTTTAACCTGGCCCTTTCTGGTTTGGACACGACTAAAAGCTTACACACCACCTCCCTCGAGGAGTTGCCTTTCCTCGGTTATCTTGGTGGTGACAAGGTTTTTTTTACCATTATAGGTCGTTTCACTCATTTGGGGTAGTTCCAAATTTCGTGGAGTTTTCGTACTCCTAATCATGCGGGGGTTCTTAAGAAAACCTTTTTTATCCGTTTACTTTTGAAAAGCATAGTCTTGAGTGTTCTGTGTTCCATGTTCTAGGTATGAGATCACCATTTGGTTTGCAAAGTGATATGTTCTAGGTGTGAGTTCTTGATGAATAACCAAGGGTCCTTCCCAATCTGGACCAAGGGGTCCATCTCTTGGATCTTAGTATTTGCCATTACCCTTCAAAGACTAAGTCTCCCTTTCGGAAAGTTCTCACTCTTATTTTTGAGTTGTAGTACTTAGCGATTCTTCTTTGATATTCAGCTATTCTGATGGTTGCTTCATCACTTAACCTTCGGATTAGGTCTAGGGATTCCTTTTTTAGTACTTGATTTGGATCAAATGCATAAGCTATTCTTCTATGTGAAGGGATCTCAACTTCAATTGGAAGCATAGCCTCTCATCCATATGTTAAAGAATATGGAGTGTGCCCTGTCGTCGTCTTTACGGAGGTTCAATATGCCCAAAGTACTAATGGCAACTCCTATCCCCAATTTTCTTCAGCTTTGTTTAGATGCTTCTTCAAAATTGACTTTATGGTTTTACTTGTGGCCTCGACGACACCATTTATCCTTAATGTGTTGCGGAAGAGAAATTCTTTATGATTCCATTTTTATTGCAAAGACTGTGTGAACTCTTCACTTTCAAATTTTGTTCCATCGCCTGATATGATTTTATGGGGGACTATGAATTTAGGGATGATACCCTTTGTCATAAATCTTAGTACCCTTTTCAAATGTGATGTTCGGAGGTTGTTCTTCCCATTTGGTAAAGTAATCGATTGCTACCACTGCATACCTAGTCCCTTTCCTAGGTATAGTTAGGGTTCCAATTAAATTTATTTCCCATACCTAGAAAGATTATGGGTTTGAGATGGTGGTTAAGTCACTTGGAGGTAACTAAGGTACCATAGACTCTCTTTGGTATTTCTCTCATTTCTTAACATACTCTATTGCTTGATTAACCATTTGCGGTAAATAAAAACCTTGTCGTATAACCCTTTCTACCAACTTGATTTTATTAGAATGGTTCCCACAGAAATCCTTATGTGTTTCCTTCAACAGCTTGGGTCCATTCTCAAGGCTTACGCCTCTTAGGTAAGGGATCAAAAATCCCTTTCTCACAGCGTGTTTTATCTATGATGACAAATGTTTGGACTTGATGCTTAATCTTCTTTGCAACGTGTCTATCGATGAGTAATATTCCATTCATAAGATAATTTTCCATGAGAGCTTTCCAATAACTCAATTGTCTGATCGCTTATCAAAGTAGTTTTGCTCGGTCCAAGGTTTTAAATCTCGGATATCGATCACGTTTCGTCTCGGAGATTATATAGACTTGATCTCGTATCGGGGAAGATCTCGGACGAGATGAGTCTAACTCGGGAGTTCGTCTCGAAATTCCATCTTAGGTCTGAAAGTTCATATTGGAACAATCTCGGGGTATATGATATGTTAAAAAATGATATTTTTACAAAATGATTTTTATGATTGCTATTAAAAACATAGTAACTTAAACTTGAATTGTAAAATAACTTTATTATTCTTTACTTTGCGAAAGATCATTCATACCCTAAATCGTACTGTGCTTAAAACAAGAATATTGTTAGGCATAAAACATTAAAATGATCCAAAACATTAAAAAATTAAGCATAAATATACCATAAAATACATAATTTCGTAAGTAACATTATGTAAAAATGACGAATATAAAAATCATAAGCACTGTAGAACATATATGAACATACAATATGGTCGTTTAACATGCAAAATGTAAAATAACAAAAGATTATCATAGCTAAATTTGAGTTTCTAATTATTATTCTAGTTCAGGCACATATTTAAGTTTTAACCAAAAAAACTAAGATCTCGTAGGATATTCCAGTATTTCGTCTTGGTCAATATATCATTCGATATTGCAATATCTCGGGCAATATATTCGACAGGAGATTTAGAGTGATATTTGTTATTTCGTTTCAGAAAGAGCCTAAAACGAGATATCGTAGGAGATTTCGGGCGATGTTTGCGAGATTTGAAATAGTGGTTAGGTCATCTAGCCATCCGTTCATCCATATAATTTCGCTTGATTATTCGTCTGTCGGGTTGCTAATATCTAGCCCCATTCCTACCCCCACATGATATGCAAATGAATGATGATATGCAAATGAATGATGACATGCAAATGAATGATGATATGCAAATGAATGATTACTCTCTTAGAGAGTGACACTAATCCTTTTATGCACTTATTATTATTAGCCCCACTTAGGGGGGTATGTAAATACGTAGCCTCTCTTCTTGAGAGCCTTATTTGAGTCGCCTTTTCTCCATATTTGGCTTTCACCTGTAATATCACTTCAACTTATATCAATATCTACTTAATTGTAAGCGAGAAGACAAAGTTTGATAGCTGATGAAAGTAATTATTTGAGATAGGAAATTTATCGTTGAATTTGAATCCCATGCTACAGTGTCTCTAACCCTTTTTTCGTTGGTCATTCTCTAACCTTCCTAAATAAGTCTTCTTTATTTTTGGCTGGATTTCTCTTTATCAAATCACAACATTGACTGGTCTTTCATCCTTTTTTCTTGTTATTGGAACAATAACATATTCTTTTGCTGGATTTGGGATGCGTAGGCACATATGTCGTCCCTACTGATAGGGCATTTGTCTTGAGATCCGGAGGTTGTTGAGTCATTCCCTGTTTGCCCTTGATAAATTCCTCTAAATGTCCTTCCCGGATCATCCCCTGAATTATATTTTCGAGCACCTTGCAATTGTCAGTTCTGCGCCCATTCTTCTTATGATAGTCACAGTAATTCCCTCCTTTGAATGGTTATGGACTATTTTTAGCTTTGAAAGAAACTGGGAAGTTGCTTTTCTCCTTCATGACAGCATATATGTAAGAGATGAGTTTGCCCAAGGACACAAGATTAATGTTAGAATTTTTCCACTTTGGTTTCTTCTGACTTCCATCAAATCCGAGTTTCTCATCTTGAAATCTTCGACCAGAGTTGGGTTTTGAAGAGCCATCTACAAAGGAGTAGGAGCCAAGCTCTTATGCCCTCTGTCCTTGGTTCAAGCCTTTCTTTGTGCCGGGTATCTCTTCCGTACGAGCGATTTTTCCAATTCTAGAGAAAATCTTTCAAGCATTCATATTCCTTCTGGACAAGCTCCTCCTGAAAGCGGGTTGGTATAGATAATCCTGATTGCATGGCTATTAGCTTCTACTTATCTATCACCCATTTTACCTGGAGTGACTTAGCATGAAATTTCTACAAATAGTGGTCAAGTGATTCTTCTGCTCTTTATTTGATATTCCCTGGGTCATAAATGCTGATTGCTGAGTCTTTTTGCATATGGAATTGTGGGCTAAACGCGGTGGATAACTGTTTCCAAGTTGTGATGATTGGACCATAATAATATATGCACCATTTGTTAGCCTTTTTATGAAGAGTTACCAGGAATATTTTACATTAAAGAGCTTGCATTACACAAATCTATGTAACTTTCAAAATATAGAGAGGTGCTCTTCTGGATCTGTAGTCCCATTATATATGAGCTGTGATATTTCCATACCAGTTAGAACTTTAGCCAACATTATCTTCCTAGAAAAAGAGGTTCCTTATAACTTCCCATCTTCTGGTGACATTTAGTTTCTACTTCCTTTTGAATTATCCACCTCTTTTAATGCTTGATTATTTCTTTGCAAAAATGAAATGTCCTGAAGGATTGATGGGGATCTAATTTGGCCATTAATCCATTAAGGTGTCATTGTCTTTGATTTCACTTTATAGGATTCTACCCTATAGGACCTTTGGGCTAAGTCTGCTTCAATAATTCTTCAAGTAGTATCAATCTGCATAGCCAAATGTAAGATTTCCAATCTATTATTTGGTTTTTCCCGTAAGATCGAAGGCCCTCCAATATCCAATTTTGTTAGGTTATTTTGGAATCATGCTATTTCCTGGAATGGGTGATGTATCGGAATCCCATTCACAACTCTTTCTCATCTTGTTCACCTTTAATCGGTCTTTAATGTATCTTGTAATGATAGCATAAGAAATAAGGATGTAGATTCAAGGTTAAACAATATTTCAAATAGCTCTTGGATCAATGATGCTTAAAATAACAATTCAAAGTTTAGAAGACCTCTGTTGAGACCTTTCATCCATAGTCTATCTCTTCAAGGTTTAATTAAACGGATGGAACAACTAGGGAAGTGGTAAGTTATCTAAAGGATCGAAGGATCGGAGCTTCAATCCCTCCTTCTAGCGCCAAAATGCAAATGATATTTTTCGTCAACACAAAAATATAGGGTTATGGTCGCAGACCTAGGGTAATATAGTCCTTTTAAGCATTACTGAATTCGTTGTTCCTTAGATATCAAGATCCTAAGCCGAAGATTAGTTACTCCTCCTTCAAGAGGTGAGTATCATGCTTATGAGACTTAAGGATCAACAGTTACCTCGGGATAGGGCTTCAACAATTGTTACTAATTGGAGCTAGAATACGCGTTAAGGGTAGTTTGGTAATTACTTAGAATGTTGGGTTTGGGAGTGTTAACATTTGAAATCATAATATCATACAATATAATAGGTGAAATAGTAAAGAACACAATTATTTATTGTTCGGTTCGGATTGAACCTACATCCACTTTGGAGGCTTTGAGAATTTTCTTCAAAAGGGAGATTACAAGGGAAATCCCCAATTTGATTTACAAATTAGGGTTTAGGCTCTTCAAATAGAATACAAGATTAGAGAATGAAGAAAAGTATCCAAAATTAGACCCCTAGGGTCTTATTTATAGACAATTTTGTCTCCTTTCGGTAGTAGTCCAATAGGAAGCCAGGTTCCAGCTCAAGCCTCCGGTTTCGGTTCTTCTTTATAGCTCTCGGCTTTGGTGGTAGTTCTTGGTGTCAGTTTTCTTAATGGTTTCTCGATGCCATGGTTTTGATATCAACCCGATTTCCTGCATCTTGGTTTAGGTGTCGAAGTTATAGAAGCTTTGGTGCCGGTTTAGTTGTCTTCATTTCTTTATGTCTGGCTCTCCCTCCAACGATTTTGGTTTTCCGGTATTGGGTTCCACTTCTGTTGCTTATTCTAATGAAGTCGCCCTTGCATTTTGGTATCGATACCGAAGTTAATAGTATCTATAGCTTCTTGTTGCTTTGTCATGTTGATTTCCTGCTCTTCATTTTCCTTTATGAGTTTGGTCTCGGTACCGTCGCTCATTTTTAAGTATCTCGATATCGGTCTCACAACACTGATTCTTTATCATTTCGCTTCGTTCTTGTTGCTTTCTTTTGGGATAAAAAATTCATGCTTCCTCTTTGAGCCTTAGTTTTGTATCCATTTCCTTATTCCTTTGGTATTTGGATGGAACATTTGGTACTTTCATTGTTCCGGTATCGGTTTCATGCACTAATCTCATTTCTCTTCCGATGTCGGTTTTATATATATTCCTTTCTGCTTCGATATTGACACCAAGATAATTGCTTATCACACGTTGGTGTCAACATCATGCTTTCATCCTCTTCTCTACTTGTTATTCTGTCATTGTTACTGTCATTACCTTCACTATCTACACTGACTTTATCGGCTTCTCCTTTAATCATTTGCTATCGGTGTTGATCATGACGCTTCCCAGGCTTCAATTTTGTATCGATCTTATTGACTTATTCTTTATACCTCTTGGTATCAGTATCGGTGGCGTAGCTTTCATCCCTTGCTTTTGATGTTGATTTAGCTGCCCCTACAACTTTTACTTCTTAATTCCTATTATGTTGCCTCAAACTACCTATTTTTAGTATTGTATTCTGGTTTCGAAGCTTCTACTTCTTCCCATTAGATTAATGCAAATTCGGTGTTAACGCCCAATTTACGCTAACATCAGTGTATTAGCTTTTATCCTAATGGGAAATTAAAATTTAAGTAATCCCGATTGGATTTATAATCAAGATTAAGAAAGGAGGATTTTACGATTCTAATTTAAAATCAATTTTCATAAACGAAAAACTTACGTGAGAAAGGTCGGATCTTTAATTCTGGAGATTTGAAGAACTTTGATTCTTGTTCAAAATGAAATTACTTGCAGGTGAAGAATAGAAAGGAAGAAGAAGAGGTCTTATACTCAACCGTGTTTAATCATATCCGTGCAAACAAATACCAATTAACTGTTCAGATCATCCATAGAGGACCAAAAGAAGGGAAAATCACATGATTAATGACAACACAGCGCAAAGCCGAAATTATTGACTTGAAAAGTCAGAAATACCCCTGCACTAGGGGTAAATTTTACTATAGGAATTTGTATCAATGACAACGAAACCAAAGAAAGGTGAAGGGGTACCGTAATAGAATCGATACCAAAGTAGAAGCTTGGGAAGTATTCAATCGATATCAAAGCACGGGTGCAGAGGTGAAGCCGGAACCGATAACGAAAGAAGCCAACACCGAAACCAAAGCAAGGTGAAGGGGTATTATAATAGAGTTGACACCAGAGTATAAGCTTGGGAAGTGTTCGATCGATACCAAAACACGAGGGTGTAGAGGTGCAGCCGGTACCGATACGGAAGTTACGAAAGGAACAAAGCCGATTCCAAAATAAAAAGGATAGGATTAGAGCTAGCACCAAGAAGTAGACACATAGCAAGTGGAGCAAACATTGAAAGCTTGGAATGATGGCAACGAAACCGACACCAAGAAAAGAAGGCAACAAAGGCACGTTGTCGACACCAACATGCAGTGAGCAATTAGCTTAGTGTCGACACTGTAGAATGAAGGTAAATGCATAAAGGTGATACCAAGACATGGAAAGTAGCAGATGTTCAAGCCGGTACCGAAGTCATGAAGACAGAGGCACGAAACCGAAACCTCGAAGGCAGAAGCATGGATTTGGTGTTCAAAGTGAGTACAGTAAAGACAGAACCAAATACTGAGAACCAGTGTCATGAGAGGCGATACAAAACACAAAGAAAAGGAAGCAATTAAATCGGCACCATACACATAAGCTGGAAGCACGAGACCAAAACCAAATTCATGAAAGGGAAGTGGAGGGCCGATAACGATATGTTGGAGCAAAGGAGAGCTATCGATACCAACAAGCATGATGTCAATACCATTGCACAAAGGCTACACCCATAAATATAACCGGTAAGGGATTGAAGCTGGTACCGAAGTCAGAATTCATTAAAATGTGCCGATACTAAGAGGTTGGTGCAGAAGGGGGGTTTCCTACCCAATTGCTACATAAGTGGGTCTGAATCCTCTATAAATAAGATCCTAGGTGTCACATTTTGCGGGACTTTTCTCATTCCAAAATCTTGTACTCAATTCCAAGATACAAAGCCCGAATTTGGAAATCAAATTTGGGATTTCTCTTGTAATCTTCCATGTATTTGATCAGGTGATCAATAAAGGAAATACTTAGCACCAATAACCAACTGCACTTGATTTTCAACTACTAAACTGAATTCAAACCCTTAAACCGGAAGCAATCACTGAACCGACCTCATTAAACATTCTAGCTCCTACTAGCACGAACTTATGAATTCCTTATCCCAAGATAACTTTGTTTCTCTAAGTATTGTAAGCGTGATACTCACCTCTTGAAGGAAGAGTAATTAAACTTCAAACTTGGGACGTTGATATCTAAGAAATGACAAATTAAGTCGATGTTGGAAAAACTAAATTGCGGCCCACAACTACAATTCTACATTCGGGTGTTGAGGTTTTTTATCATTAACATTTTAGCACTAGAGGGAGGGGATTGAACCTCCAATCCTCTGGATAACCTATATCATCCCAAGTTATTCCACACTGTTGGTTAAACATTGAAGAGCAAGACCATGGATAACAGATCTCAACAAGGGTCTTCTGACCTTGAATTACTACATCAAACATCATTGATCTTAGAGCTATTGAAGAATAAAGGCTAAGAATGGAATCTTTGCAAATCATGGATAAGAAAAGGGAAGTAGAACAACATAACCCTAACCGCTGAAGCATTATCCCTTTCCAAATAGGACCAACCCACATCTTTGCTTTAAGTGGCTCTACATCAAAGGAATATAGTTTATTATCTCACATGAAAGAAGCCATCCAAGCACAAGCTAAGGGAACTATGTTCGAGCGAGAAATAGTGAAGGATTTCAACCACTTTACTTCAAAATGGTCTAAGAAAGTTACACTTCAGCTCTAAGATATTGAAAAGAAACTTAAAGATAAAGATGAAGCAACAAAGCAGAGTAAAAAAAAGGGATAAGTTCTGACGTCGAAAGGAAATCCTTGAGTCAAGACTACCTAAAGAATGCAACTTTACCACATCTATTGAGAATATATACTTCCTAACCAAACATGAGCTTAACTTTTGGCCATCATCAAAGAAGAAACCCGGATATAAACGGAAATTAGGAGCACCAACTGCCACTACCATATGATGAATGGACATGAAACCAACCACTACAGGATTCTCGAAGGCATAATTATCAAGTTCTATAATTAAGGCTAATTGCACTGATTTGTAAAAAAAGATTTAACCAGTTCTAATAAAAGATTCCTTGAAGAAAGAATGTACATACGGTCGAGAGTATGAACAACTCCTTAAAATTTTGAACTACCCGAAATGGGTAAAGCTACCTACTACGATGGTAGAAAACCTTTATCTGCGCCAAGATGGCTAAGACAAGGCATCTCCTGGAGGGAGGTGGTGTGTAAGCCTTTAGCCGCACCCAAACAAAAAAGGGACATGTTAAAGCATCAAAAGAATAAGCCTCTATCTTCACCAACAATGGCCAGACTGGAGCATCCAAGTCCTTAACTACGTCACAATGGACAGGTTAAGGCGCCTTATGGAGGGAGTTTGATGTAAACCTTTCTCCACGTACAAACCAGAAAAGGCTAGATTAAAGCATCAAAAACCTTTATCCACGTCACAATAGCCAGGGTAATGCACCCCTTGGAGAGAGGTGGATGTAAGCCTCCATTTGCACCTATAATTGCAAGGGTAGAGTATCAAAAGAGTAAGCCTTTATCCATAATAAAGCATCTAATCCCTTAGTCGCATCACAATGGCCAGGTTAAGGCACCTCCTGGAGGGAGGTCGGGTAAGACCTTGGGCCCTGCTTGAGAATAATCTAGCCAAGTGTACATGACACATAATGCCTAGTGTAACACCCCGTAATTTGAACATAAAAATTCAAAAATTAAAGTATACTTAATTAAGTGAAATGGGTTGCGCAGAGAAATATATATATATTGATATATATATATATATATATATTTGAAAATTAAATAAATAAATATGCAAAAATGTTCAAAACAGCGAATTGGGAGAGGGGAATAACCGAACCGGCCGATTTTTGAGGTCGACCCAAGCCTGCTAGGTCGACTAGGGGTTAATCCAGGGTGTTTGGCTGTCAACCCGTGGGCCGATTCGCTCAAATGCAGATTTTGCATTTGAATGGTTCTCATGGTTCAGCTTTAATCTAAAGGCCCTAGATGGTTCCTACACTTGACTTCTTCCCCAAGACATGCTTTGATGGCTTGGATTGAATCTAGGGTTAATCCTATGGCTAATACTATCCTAATCCTCTATAAAAAGACCCCTAAACCTAGCCTAAATCACCATTATTCAATCCTACAACTAAACTATGTCAAATTTGTTCCTCTCATGGCCTCCACTCTCATGCTAAAATTCCTAAGCCTATTTCTATGAGAGATTGTGAGTTCATACAAGTGCTTTCAAACTTGTATGAGTGTTCTTAATTTGCATTCAAGTCAAGTTGCAACATTTCTATTTCAAAGCAAGGATTTTTATTGATTTGGCGCAAGGGTTTTTCAATTGGGGCTTTCATATTTTGGTGCTTGCATAAGGGCTTCGTCTCAATCTTTATAATAAATATTCATTTGTGTCTTCATAGCGTAGTAAGCCCTTTTCTACTTTCTTTTTATTGAACTCTAAAGTTAAATGAATGATGCAAGTTTGGTTGATCATTATATGCAAGTTTGGTTGATCATTATATGCAAGTTTGGTTGATCATTATGCAAGTTATATATGACACATGTTGCCATGTTATGCAAGTTTGGGTTGATCATGTCATCATGTTATGCAAGTTTGGGTTGATCATGTTATCATGTTATGCAAGTTTGGGTTGACCATGTTATCATGTTATGCAAGTTTGGGTTGATCATGTTATCATGTTATGCGAGTTAAACTTGAGTTTATGACCTTAAAGCTTCAAGCTTTATGTTAAAGGTTGCATTTTGGCAACATGAAAGTTATCATATCCCTTATGATAACTTGCATGTGAGGCCAAATGCGAACTTCTAGCAACTTCTACATGTTATTTATCACCATGTATCACTCATATGCTAAGTTTGGTTTTATGCATGCTTTTGAAGCCTAATAATGCAATATGCAAGTATATGAACATATGTACATCTCATATGCCACCATGTTAAACTTGTGGCTTCAACACCTTTTTGTCATGATTATGCCAAGTTCCCTATTTTATCCTTTATGCGTTGTTGCGATTATGTAAACGATGGGATTACGTTGGGGTTGGGTAACATAATGACATGAACATGGTTTTTATAACATAACGTGATATGTTAACTTGTAATTATGTTTTGGAAACATCATGGACATGACACTTAGAAAATATGAGTGTGGCCAACTCGAGGTTGGGTTGAGTTTGTAGCATAAATCTACCTGGACCCGCCCGGCTTAACTAGTGGCTACAAACAATAGGACCCAATGTGAGAAGTTGGTCATGTTGTGCACGAACCCGAGGTTAGACCAGGTTGTGGTGTAAAGCTACCCGGACCCGCCCGGCTTAACTAGTAACCACAACAAGGTCTAATGTGAGAGGTTAAAGCACATTAAGTTAATGAATGCCTCCTGATTAGGGTTAAGTCATGGTCCACTTAATACTTAACTAATTTGGGCTTGATGGATTAATCGAGGTTAAGTCAGGAGCCTTGGGTACTCTTAACCAATTTAATCCACGTGTGGATCGGGTTAACCACATTTAACCCATTAAGAAACCCTAGTTGTGTGGTCCTTTTCAGCAGTAACCTCCTTGGTAGTATCATAAGACCCTAGGACTAGGCTAGGGTGGGGCACGATTACTGGGCTGATTGTAAGAGACCAAAAGAGACGGCTGAATGATGCCCCGGTTGTTCAGGCGGACCATGGTCGTGCACATTAAGTCCGGAGTTGAACACGGGCACCGGTAGGTTTGGACTGTGCATCATGGTATGGTGTCAGAGGGTTACACCATAGGGCCTGATACACCCTAGGGTGGACCCTGCATAGTCAACTACATTACATGATTAAGCCGCATGACACCGACACTTGACGAGTTAGGCTTATAGGGAGCCGATCGACTAGACCGAGTAGTTGGACCTTGATTTAGGTCACCTCATGATGATGGGCCAAGCTTGGGCCAAGGGGTCAATTCTTGTTTTTACTTGACATGTTAGAATGCTAGTACACCCGTGGTGCAAAACTTAACCTTAATTATGCGATGACACCTTTATCTATCTTGTTAGTTAATCATCATGCCAGTATGTTGTTATCCTTATGTTCATCTCATCTTCTCATGCTAGTTAACTTTACTAGTTCATAGACAGATAGTAGTAGGGCTTACCAGTCTTTTTGACTGACCTGTTTTCTTTCGCCTCTTTTCTTCCGTTTCCCCCCCCCCCTCAGGTTCTCAGGGGGGAACATTGGAGCTTAGCTTGGATCTTTACAGCTGGCTTACTGGATTTGCTCATGTACGGTTTTGGACATTGAGCTAGCTATGGTTTATCACTTCATTTTGGGGATAGTACTTTATGTATTTCAGTTTTTCAGTTTATGCTTTTATCTAGACTTTGTTGTTGGAAAATAATGACCAAATACTTTGTTGTAACATGACTATGGTTTTGAAATGCTAAGTTTTATCCGCTGCTTTACTACTCTGTTTTACTTATATGTTATGTCTTGTGATATCTGCATGCATGTTTACCTTGTTTAACGCCCTCCAAAGCTAATGTCCTTGCAAGATTGGCATTGGCGGAGGTGGGGTGTTACATTTGGTATCAGAGCATAAGGTTAACAAGATTCGAGCAAAAGGTTTTTAAAACTTACCTTTTGGAAAACTATTTTCAAAACCAATTAAGTATTTTCCAAGAAAAGTCTAGTTTATTTTAAAAGGCTATTCCCCAAAAGCCATTAGCACTATCCTTCGTTTCTTCATTCTGAATCTATCTTTTTCTTCGTTTTAGTATGGCCGATCGCTTTAAAATCCCGGAAGGCGTACAAGTACCCATCTAGTTCCGGAGATTTATGGAGGCAAGGGCGAATGAAGCCGGCCCCGCAAACATTCCTCCTCCTTCCCCCGTCGCTAACATCTCTCCTCCTCCCGTAGCTGAGGTTCCTCCTCCCCCTCAGCATACACAAGTGAATTTCGCGGAGCTTTGCAAAGACTTTAAGGCGATGGGTTGCAAGAATTTTGACGGAACGGAGACTTCTGTGGAGGCAAGAAACTGGTTAAAGGAAACTGAAGACCTCTTTGATATCTTGGATGTGGAAGATCGTAGGAAAGTTCTGTTGGCGGTATGGCTATTGAAAGGGGAAGCCGCTTATTGGTGGGTAGTCACCACCACTACTAGACCCATTGATACTTGGGATGACTTTAGGAGAAGGTTTGGACTAAAGTTCCTATCATCGACAGAAGAGAATCTTCAGATGGAGAAGTTCCTATCTCTAAAGCAAGGGGACATGACAGTTAGGGAATACGTGGATATGTTTAATCAACTTGCTCAGTTCGGTCTAGAATTGGTAAACACAGCTCGGAAGAAGGCCCTACACTTTGCTCTAGGATTGAAAGAGCCATTGCGCGGTTTGGCCATGTCTCATATACCCCTGGGGGCAACTTTCAAGAGTTTGGTGAATATGGCCCTGCTTCAAGAGGGAGATAAGAGTGGCAAGAAGGAGGTCAAGGCAAATGAGTCTCAAGGCGAGAAGGTAGATTCCGGAAAAGGAGGCAAGAACAACAATAGCAAGAACAACAAGTCAAGAGAAAGGAGGAAGTGCAACTTCTGTGGGATTACTGGGCACATAGCCAAAGACTGTAGGAAGAAGAAGAGGAAGTTGGGCGAATGCTTTCACTGTGGAGAGCCTGGACATCTTAGCAAGGATTGCCCCAAGAAGCAAGGACAAGAGCAAGGACAAACTCGGCAAGTAAGACCCTCTGGAGGGCAATTGCAGGCTCTCCTCGCTCTTCCAGCTTTTGATCGAGGTAGAGTTTTTATAGAAATTCATGTTTACATTTCTGATTTTCCTGTTCGCACCTTATTTGATTCTGGCGCATCGCATAGTTTTATCTCTTCAGGTATTGTTGAAAGTTTGCACCTAAGTACTAGCTTAGTTAAGGATCCCGTTTGTGTTTCAAATCCAATTGGGGGTTCCGCCCATCTACCTGTGGTTTGTATGGATTTGAAAATCTCTATCTTGAGCATAGAATTCATGTGTAATGTTTAGGTTCTCGGGTTTATGGGATACGGGTTGATTTTGGAGGTGGATTGGTTGTCCAGTTATGGAGCCATTCTTGACTGTGAGCATAGGGTAGTGAGGCTCATGACTCGCCTCAGTAATCCCCTAGAAATTTCTTGTAACCCTAGAGGTCCCGTCATGTTATGTTATCTTGAATCTCTCGACTCGTCCATCGATGATCTGCAATCTGTAAGGGTGGTACGAGACTATCCCGATGTCTTTGAAGAAGTTAAGGGGTTACCCCCTAAACGAGAGATAGATTTCCTCATTTATCTAGTTGATAATGCCAAGCCAGTACCATTGCCAGTTAGGCACATGGCTCCACGTGAGAGAGGGGAGCTCAGTAAGCAAATCAAGGAGTTGCTTGAGAAGAATTTTATTAGGCGAAGCATTTCTGAATGGGGTGCTCCGGTGGTATTCGCCACTAAGGCGGATGGTTCGCTTCGTCTATGTGTTGATTATCGAGAGTTGAACAAGCTGACAAAGAAGAATAGGCACCCTTTACCGAGGATTGATGATCTCTTTGACCAGTTGGTAGGTGCTTCTGTTTTCTCTCAGCTCGATCTAGCCACCGGATTCCATCAGCTTAGAGTAGCTGAGGATAGTATTGTTAAGACTGCGTTTAGGACTCCAGATGGATTCTTTGAATGGCTTGTCATGCCATTCGGTTTGACTAATGCACCCTCCTACCTCGTAGATTTGATGAGTAGGGTGTTCAGAGAGTTCCTTAACAAGTTCGTGGTTGTCCTCGTGGATGATATTCTGATCTTCTCAAAGGATGAGGAAGAGCATGCTAGGCATCTCAAGGAAGTGATGGATACGCTTAGAGCGCATCAGTTGAAAGCCAAGTTCTCCAAATGTCATTTCGGGAGAAGGGAAGTTCGGTTTCTTGGACATATAGTTCCTAAGCAAGGCATAGCGGTTGATCCCGCGAAAGTGGTTGTGGTTCAAGACTGGAAGACTCCGAGGAATGCAACCGAAGTAAGAAGCTTTCTCGGTCTGGCAGGCTACTATAGGAAGTTCATCAGGGACTTCGCTAATATTTCGGCCCCTCTTACTAAGTTGACGAAGAAGAACTTAGTCTTTGCATGGGACTTGGAGTGTGAGCTTGCTTTTCAAAGGCTCAAGAGAGCCCTTACCTCAGCTCTAGTTTGGCAACGTGGATTGGCACTGTTTTCAAGAGATAGTTTTCTGCGTGGGATACCGTATAATATGTAAACGAGATCCAAGATTCACTAACGAATCTTGGAAAGCTTGCACGAAACCATGAGCACGCAGTTATGTTTAAGCCAAGTATTTTAGGCAAAGAATAAGTGGAAGTGGAACGAGAGGCAACGGTGAAATAAGTTCTAACTCATATTTTGGGAACAAGAATTAAGAACTATGGAATTGCGAAGTTAAAAGACGGTCAGGGTACGATGGGATTAAGCACAAGAAAATGCGGCTTAGAAGATCGAAGACTGGATACGCGCATTTAATCTCTTTCTAAGAATATATCCTTGATCCCTATTGTTCTGTAGAGCTTACTCGCATGCTATCTTTTAAGTATATCCTCTCGGTCCTATCCTCAATCTTAGATCTGTTGCAAACCCCCTAAGGGGTATGACTAGCCTATTTGTGATATATGGTTGGGGTGAAGAAGTTCGTCACCAAACTATTTGGGCTTTATGGGATATGGGTAATAATTGATAGACTTACGAAGAGAACCCATTTTTCCGGTGAAAAGCAAGAGGACCGCATCAGGGCTGACATCTATTTATCTTCGAGAGATAGTGCGGTTGCATGGAGTTCCTTCTAGCATAGTTAGCGATCGTGACCCAATTTTTACTAGCCAGTTCTGGAACAGTTTGCAAGAAGCGATGGGTACACGATTGAATCTGAGTACAGCCTATCACCCCCAGACGGATGGCCAAACCGAAAGGGTGAATAGAGTGCTAGAAGATCTCTTGAGGCTTTGTGTTCTCGACTTCGGTGGTACTTTGGAAGACCACCTTCCTCTTGTAGAGTTTGCTTATAATAATAGCTATCAAGCCAGCATAGGGATGGCACCATTTGAAGCTTTGTATGGGAGGCCGTGTAGGTCACCATCTTGTTGGTGGGAGACAACAGATAGACTTATACTTGGGCCCGATATGATACGGGACACATCCGAGAAAGTTGAATTAGTGAGAAGAAGGATGAAAGCGGCCCAAGACAGACAGAAATCCTATGCTGACAGACGAAGGGCAGATTTGGAATTCGAAGTGGGAGACATGGTTTTCATAAAGGTTTCTCCTTTACGTAATGTGGTTCGTTTTGGAGCAGTAGGGAAGCTGGCACCAAGGTTCGTAGGACCTTTCCCTATCACAGAGAGAATTGGAAAGATGGCCTATAAGGTGGAATTGCCCGAAAAGCTAGCCGGAGTGCATAATGTCTTTCATGTCTCGCATCTCCGAAAGTGCCTTCATGAGTCCGCTAAGGTGGTTGAACCAAGCATTCTTGAAGACATTGAGGTAGAGAAAGAAGCAACCTTGAGAAAAGCTCTGATTCGTATCTTGGGAACAGAGATCAAGAAACTGAGGAATCGAGAAGTCAAATTGGTGAAAGTTCAGTGGGGTGAAGCCGACGAAGATGCAACTTGGGAAACCGAGGAGAAGATGCGTGGGCTTTATCCATTTCTTTTTGAGGGTACATTCTCGACCTCTTTCCTAATTAGCATATCTTTCTGTTTATCCGCGTTTATCCTGTTTATCTTGTCATCTCGTTAATCATGTTATGAGGACCTTAGGTAGAAACCCTTTGGATGAAACATGTATTTGAAACATGTTATGCTTGATGGTTGCAAGTGTTTGCACGTGGATACTCGTGGATGCATGGTGCACATTAGGCACTAAGATCGGCTCACACACTTTCATGTTACATATGCATGAGTGCTTATACTTATTCATGGATGAAACTTGTTATGCTATCACGTGGATGTTGCATTTGGATGAATGTTATGTGCACTCATGTAGAGATTATAAATTATGTTAGGAATTTGCATACATATGGACTCATTTCACTAACATGCTTTGCATTAAGGAGGTTTACTGTATCAGTAACTGCCTAATTTTCGCATTATATAAGTACATATACACACACCTTTGCATATGATCATACAACATTTAGAATCCTTTAAGGACAATGACTGCACGTGGATGATGTTTTGAGTAGATGGATGATGGATAGTAGGATACGTTCTTCCTAACTTGGAGATTTCGGGGACGAAATCCTTTAAGGAGGGGAGAATGTAACACCCCGTAATTTGAACATAAAAATTCAAAAATTAAAGTATACTTAATTAAGTGAAATGGGTTGCGTAGAGAAATATATATATATTGATATATATATATATGAAAATTAAATAAATAAATATGCAAAAATGTTCAAAACAGCGAATTGGGAGAGGGGAATAACCGAACCAGCCGATTTTTGAGGTCGACCCGAGCCTGCTGGGTCGACTAGGGTTTAATCCAGGGTGTTTGGCTGTCAACCCGTGGGCCGATTCGCTCAAATGCAGATTTTGCATTTGAATGGTTCTCATGGTTCAGCTTTAATCTAAAGGCCCTAGATGGTTCCTACACTTGACTTCTTCCCCAAGACATGCTTTGATGGCTTGGATTGAATCTAGTGTTAATCCTATGGCTAATACTATCCTAATCCTCTATAAAAAGACCCCTAAACTTAGCCTAAATCACCATTATTCAATCCTACAACTAAACTATGTCAAATTTGTTCCTCTCATGGCCTCCACTCTCATGCTAAAATTCCTAAGCCTATTTCTATGAGAGATTGTGAGTTCATACAAGTGCTTTCAAACTTGTATGAGTGTTCTTAATTTGCATTCAAGTCAAGTTGCAACATTTCTATTTCAAAGCAAGGATTTTTATTGATTTGGCGCAAGGGTTTTTCAATTGGGGCTTTCATATTTTGGTGCTTGCATAAGGGCTTCGTCTCAATCTTTATAATAAATATTCATTTGTGTCTTCATAGCGTAGTAAGCCCTTTTCTACTTTCTTTTTATTGAACTCTAAAGTTAAATGAATGATGCAAGTTTGGTTGATCATTATATGCAAGTTTGATTGATCATTATATGCAAGTTTGGTTGATCATTATGCAAGTTATGTATGACACATATTGCCATGTTATGCAAGTTTGGGTTGATCATGTCATCATGTTATGCAAGTTTGGGTTGATCATGTTATCATGTTATGTAAGTTTGGGTTGATCATGTTATCATGTTATGCAAGTTTGGGTTGACCATGTTATCATGTTATGCAAGTTTGGGTTGATCATGTTATCATGTTATGCGAGTTAAACTTGAGTTTATGACCTTAAAGCTTCAAGCTTTATGTTAAAGGTTGCATTTTGGCAACATGAAAGTTATCATATCCCTTATGATAACTTGCATGTGAGGCCAAATGCGAACTTCTAGCAACTTCTACATGTTATTTATCACCATGTATCACTCATATGCTAAGTTTGGTTTTATGCATGCTTTTGAAGCCTAATAATGCAATATGCAAGTATATGAACATATGTACATCTCATATGCCACCATGTTAAACTTGTGGCTTCAACACCTTTTTGTTATGATTATGCCAAGTTCCCTATTTTATCCTTTATGCGTTGTTGCGATTATGTAAACGATGGGATTACGTTTGGGTTGGGTAACATAATGACATGAACATGGTTTTTATAACATAACGTGATATGTTAACTTGTAATTATGTTTTGGAAACATCATGGACATGACACTTAGAAAATATGAGTGTGGCCAACTCGAGGTTGGGTTGAGTTTGTAGCATAAATCTACCCGGACCCGCCCGTCTTAACTAGTGGCTACAAACAATAGGACCCAATGTGAGAAGTTGGTCATGTTGTGCACGAACCCGAGGTTAGACCAGGTTGTGGTGTAAAGCTACCCGGACCCGCCCGGCTTAACTAGTAACCACAACAAGGTCTAATGTGAGAGGTTAAAGCACATTAAGTTAATGAATGCCTCCTGATTAGGGTTAAGTCATGGTCCACTTAATACTTAACTAATTTGGGCTTGATGGATTAATCGAGGTTAAGTCAGGAGCCTTGGGTACTCTTAACCAATTTAATCCACGTGTGGATCGGGTTAACCACATTTAACCAGTTAAGAAACCCTAGTTGCGTGGTCCTTTTCAGCAGTAACCTCCTTGGTAGTATCATAAGACCCAAGGACTAGGCTAGGGTGGGGCACGATTACTGGGCTGATTGTAAGAGACAAAAAGAGACGGCTGAATGATGCCCCGGTTGTTCAGGCGGACCATGGTCGTGCACATTAAGTCCGGAGTTGAACACGGGCACCGGTAGGTTTGGACTGTGCATCATGGTATGGCGTCAGAGGGTTACACCATAGGGCCTGATACACTCTAGGGTGGACCCTGCACAGTCAACTACATTACATGATTAAGCCGCATGACACCGACACTTGACGAGTTAGGCTTATAGGGAGCCGATCGACTAGACCGAGTAGTTGGACCTTGATTTAGGTCACCTCATGATGATGGGCCAAGCTTGGGCCAAGGGGTCAATTCTTGTTTTTACTTGACATGTTAGAATGCTAGTACACCCGTGGTGCAAAACTTAACCTTAATTATGCGATGACACCTTTATCTATCTTGTTAGTTAATCATCATGCCAGTATGTTGTTATCCTTATGTTCATCTCAGCTTCTCATGCCAGTTAACTTTACTAGTTCATAGACAGATAGTAGTAGGGCTTACCAGTCTTTTTGACTGGCCTGTTTTCTTTCGCCTCTTTTCTTCCGTTCCCCCCCCCCCTCAGGTTCTCAGGGGGGAACATTGGAGGTTAGCTTGGATCTTTACAGCTGGCTTACTGGATTTGCTCATGTACGGTTTTGGACATTGAGCTAGCTATGGTTTATCACTTCATTTTGGGGATAGTACTTTATGTATTTCGGTTTTTCAGTTTATGCTTTTATCTAGACTTTGTTGTTGGAAAATAATGAACAAGTACTTTGTTGTAACATGACTATGGTTTTGAAATGCTAAGTTTTATCCGCTGCTTTACTACTCTGTTTTACTTATATGTTCTGTCTTGTGATATCTGCATGCATGTTTACCTTGTTTAACGCCCCTCCAAAGCTAATGTCCTTGCAAGAGTGGCATTGGCGGAGGTGGGGTGTTACATTTGGTATCAGAGCATAAGGTTAACAAGATTCGAGCAAAAGGTTTTTAAAACTTACCTTTTGGAAAACTATTTTCAAAACCAATTAAGTATTTTCCAAGAAAAGTCTAGTTTATTTTAAAAGGCTATTCCCCAAAAGCCATTAGCACTATCCTTCGTTTCTTCATTCTGAATCTATCTTTTTCTTCGTTTTAGTATGGCCGATCGCTTTAACATCCCGGAAGGCGTACAAGTACCCGTCTGGTTCCGAAGATTTATGGAGGCAAGGGCGAATGAAGCCGGCCCCGCAAACATTCCTCCTCCTTCCCCCGTCGCTAACATCTCTCCTCCTCCCCCTCAGCATACACAAGTGAATTTCGCGGAGCTTTGCAAAGACTTTAAGGCGATGGGTTGCAAGAATTTTGACGGAACGGAGACTTCTGTGGAGGCAAGAAACTGGTTAAAGGAAACTGAAGACCTCTTTGATATTTTGGATGTGGAAGATCGTAGGAAAGTTCTGTTGGTGGTATGGCTATTGAAAGGGGAAGCCGCTTATTGGTGGGTAGTCACCACCACTACTAGACCCATTGAGACTTGGGATGACTTTAGGAGAAGGTTTGGACTAAAGTTCCTATCATCGACATAAGAGAATCTTCAGATGGAGAAGTTCCTATCTCTAAAGCAAGGGGACATGACAGTTAGGGAATACGTGGATATGTTTAATCAACTTGCTCAGTTCGGTCTAGAATTGGTAAACACAGCTCGGAAGAAGGCCCTACACTTTGCTCTAGGATTGAAAGAGCCATTGCGCGGTTTGGCCATGTCTCATATACCCCTGGGGGCAACTTTCGAGAGTTTGGTGAATATGGCCCTGCTTCAAGAGGGAGATAAGAGTGGCAAGAAGGAGGTCAAGGCAAATGAGTCTCAAGGCGAGAAGGTAGATTCCGGAAAAGGAGGCAAGAACAACAATAGCAAGAACAACAAGTCAAGAGAAAGGAGGAAGTGCAACTTCTGTGGGATTACTGGGCACATAGCCAAAGACTGTAGGACGAAGAAGAGGAAGTTGGGCGAATGCTTTCACTGTGGAGAGCCTGGACATCTTAGCAAGGATTGCCCCAAGAAGCAAGGACAAGGGCAAGGACAAACTCGGCAAGTAAGACCCTCTGGAGGGCAATTGCAGGCTCTCCTCGCTCTTCCAGCTTTTGATCGAGGTAGAGTTTTTATAGAAATTCATGTTTACATTTCTGATTTTCCTGTTCTCACCTTATTTGATTCTGGCGCATCGCATAGTTTTATCTCTTCTGGTATTGTTGAAAGTTTGCACCTAAGTACTAGCTTAGTTAAGGATCCCGTTTGTGTTTCAAATCCAATTGGGGGTTCCGCCCATCTACCTGTGGTTTGTATGGATTTGAAAATCTCTATCTTGAGCATAGAATTCATGTGTAATGTTTAGGTTCTCGGGTTTATGGGATACGGGTTGATTTTGGAGGTGGATTGGTTGTCCAGTTATGGAGCCATTCTTGACTGTGAGCATAGGGTAGTGAGGCTCATGACTCGCCTCAGTAATCCCCTAGAAATTTCTTGTAACCCTAGAGGTCCCGTCATGTTATGTTATCTTGAATCTCTCGACTCGTCCATCGATGATCTGCAATCTGTAAGGGTGGTCCGAGACTATCCCGATGTCTTTGAAGAAGTTAAGGGGTTACCCCCTAAACGAGAGATAGATTTCCTCATTTATCTAGTTGATAATTCCAAGCCAGTATCATTGCCAGTTAGGCACATGGCTCCACGTGAGAGAGGTGAGCTCAGTAAGCAAATCAAGGAGTTGCTTGAGAAGAATTTTATTAGGCGAAGCATTTCTGAATGGGGTGCTCCGGTGGTATTCGCCACTAAGGCGGATGGTTCGCTTCGTCTATGTGTTGATTATCGAGAGTTGAACAAGCTGACAAAGAAGAATAGGCACCCTTTACCGAGGATTGATGATCTCTTTGACCAGTTGGTAGGTGCTTCTGTTTTCTCTCAGCTCGATCTAGCCACCGGATTCCATCAGCTTAGAGTAGCTGAGGATAGTATTGATAAGACTGCGTTAAGGACTCCAGATGGATTCTTTGAATGGCTTGTCATGCCATTCGGTTTGACTAATGCACCCTCCTACCTCGTAGATTTGATGAGTAGGGTGTTCAGAGAGTTCCTTAACAAGTTCGTGGTTGTCCTCGTGGATGATATTCTGATCTTCTCAAAGGATGAGGAAGAGCATGCTAGGCATCTCAAGGAAGTGATGGATACGCTTAGAGCGCATCAGTTGAAAGCCAAGTTCTCCAAATGTCATTTCGGGAGAAGGGAAGTTCGGTTTCTTGGACATATAGTTTCTAAGCAAGGCAAAGCGGTTGATCCCGCGAAAGTGGTTGTGGTTCAAGACTGGAAGACTCCGAGGAATGCAACCGAAGTAAGAAGCTTTCTCGGTCTGGCAGGCTACTATAGGAAGTTCATCAGGGACTTCGCTAATATTTCGGCCCCTCTTACTAAGTTGACGAAGAAGAACTTAGTCTTTGCATGGGACTTGGAGTGTGAGCTTGCTTTTCAAAGGCTCAAGAGAGCCCTTACCTCAGCTCTAGTTTGGCAACGTGGATTGGCACTGTTTTCAAGAGATAGTTTTCTGCGTGGGATACCGTATAATATGTAAACGAGATCCAAGATTCACTAACGAATCTTGGAAAGCTTGCACGAAACCATGAGCACGCAGTTATGTTTAAGCCAAGTATTTTAGGCAAAGAATAAGTGGAAGTGGAACGAGAGGCAACGGTGAAATAAGTTCTAACTCATATTTTGGGAACAAGAATTAAGAACTACGGAATTGCGAAGTTAAAAGACGGTCAGGGTACGATGGGATTAAGCACAAGAAAATGCGGCTTAGAAGATCGAAGACTGGATACGCGCATTTAATCTCTTTCTAAGAATATATCCTTGATCCCTATTGTTCTGTAGAGCTTACTCGCATGTTATCTTTTAAGTATATCCTCTCGGTCCTATCCTCAATCTTAGATCTGTTGCAAACCCCCTAAGGGGTATGACTAGCCTATTTGTGATATATGGTTGGGGTGAAGAAGTTCGTCACCAAACTATTTGGGCTTTATGGGATATGGGTAATAATTGATAGACTTACGAAGAGAACCCATTTTTCCGGTGAAAAGCAAGAGGACCGCATCAGGGCTGGCATCTATTTATCTTCGAGAGATAGTGCGGTTGCATGGAGTTCCTTCTAGCATAGTTAGCGATCGTGACCCAATTTTTACTAGCCAGTTCTGGAACAGTTTGCAAGAAGCGATGGGTACACGATTGAATCTGAGTACAGCCTATCACCCCCAGACGGATGGCCAAACCGAAAGGGTGAATAGAGTGCTAGAAGATCTCTTGAGGCTTTGTGTTCTCGACTTCGGTGGTACTTTGGAAGACCACCTTCCTCTTATAGAGTTTGCTTATAATAATAGCTATCAAGCCAGCATAGGGATGGCACCATTTGAAGCTTTGTATGGGAGGCCGTGTAGGTCACCATCTTGTTGGTGGGAGACAACAGATAGACTTATACTTGGGCCCGATATGATACGGGACACATCCGAGAAAGTTGAATTAGTGAGAAGAAGGATGAAAGCGGCCCAAGACAGACAGAAATCCTATGCTGACAGACGAAGGGCAGATTTGGAATTCGAAGTGGGAGACATGGTTTTCATAAAGGTTTCTCCTTTACGTAATGTGGTTCGTTTTGGAGCAGTGGGGAAGCTGGCACCAAGGTTCGTAGGACCTTTCCCTATCACAGAGAGAATTGGAAAGATGGCCTATAAGGTGGAATTGCCCGAAAAGCTAGCCGGAGTGCATAATGTCTTTCATGTCTCGCATCTCCGAAAGTGCCTTCATGAGTCCGCTGAGGTGGTTGAACCAAGCATTCTTGAAGACATTGAGGTAGAGAAAGAAGCAACCTTGAGAAAAGCTCCGATTCGTATCTTGGGAACAGAGATCAAGAAACTGAGGAATCGAGAAGTCAAATTGGTGAAAGTTCAGTGGGGTGAAGCCGACGAAGATGCAACTTGGGAAACCGAGGAGAAGATGCGTGGGCTTTATCCATTTCTTTTTGAGGGTACATTCTCGACCTCTTTCCTAATTAGCATATCTTTCTGTTTATCCGCGTTTATCCTGTTTATCTTGTCATCTCGTTAATCATGTTATGAGGACCTTAGGTAGAAACCCTTTGGATGAAACATGTATTTGAAACATGTTATGCTTGATGGTTGCAAGTGGTTGCAAGTGTTTGCACGTGGATACTCGTGGATGCATGGTGCACATTAGGCACTAAGATCGGCTCACACACTTTCATGTTGCATATGCATGAGTGCTTATACTTATTCATAGATGAAACTTGTTATGCTATCACGTGGATGTTGCATTTGGATGAATGTTATGTGCACTCATGTAGAGATTATAAATTATGTTAGGAATTTGCATACATATGGACTCATTTCACTAACATGCTTTGCATTAAGGAGGTTTACTGTATCAGTAACCGCCAAATTTTTGCATTAGATAAGTACATATACACACACCTTTGCATATGATCATACAACATTTAGAATCCTTTAAGGACAATGACTGCACGTGGATGATGTTTTGAGTAGATGGATGATGGATAGTAGGATACGTTCTTCCTAACTTGGAGATTTCGGGGACGAAATCCTTTAAGGAGGGGAGAATGTAACACCCCGTAATTTGAACATAAAAATTCAAAAATTAAAGTATACTTAATTAAGTGAAATGGGTTGCGCAGAGAAATATATATATATATTGATATATATATATATATATATATATATTTGAAAATTAAATAAATAAATATGCAAAAATGTTCAAAACAACGAATTGGGAGAGGGGAATAACCGAACCGGCCGAATTTTGAGGTCGACCCGAGCTTGCTGGGTCGACTAGGGGTTAATCCAGGGTGTTTGGCTGTCAACCCGTGGGCCGATTCGCTCAAATGCAGATTTTGCATTTGAATGGTTCTCATGGTTCAGCTTTAATCTAAAGGCCCTAGATGGTTCCTACACTTGACTTCTTCCCCAAGACATGCTTTGATGGCTTGGATTGAATCTAGGGTTAATCCTATGGCTAATACTATCCTAATCCTCTATAAAAAGACCCCTAAACCTAGCCTAAATCACCATTATTCAATCCTACAACTAAACTATGTCAAATTTGTTCCTCTCATGGCCTCCACTCTCATGCTAAAATTCCTAAGCCTATTTCTATGAGAGATTGTGAGTTCATACAAGTGCTTTCAAACTTGTATGAGTGTTCTTAATTTGCATTCAAGTCAAGTTGCAACATTTCTATTTCAAAGCAAGGATTTTTATTGATTTGGCGCAAGGGTTTTTCAATTGAGGCTTTCATATTTTGGTGCTTGCATAAGGGCTTCGTCTCAATCTTTATAATAAATATTCATTTGTGTCTTCATAGCGTAGTAAGCCCTTTTCTACTTTCTTTTTATTGAACTCTAAAGTTAAATGAATTATGCAAGTTTGGTTGATCATTATATACAAGTTTGGTTGATCATTATATGCAAGTTTGGTTGATCATTATATGCAAGTTTGGTTGATCATTATGCAAGTTATGTATGACACATGTTGCCATGTTATGCAAGTTTGGGTTGATCATGTCATCATGTTATGCAAGTTTGGGTTGATCATGTTATCATGTTATGCAAGTTTGGGTTGATCATGTTATCATGTTATTCAAGTTTGGGTTGATCATGTTATCATGTTATGCAAGTTTGGGTTGATCATGTTATCATGTTATGCGAGTTAAACTTGAGTTTATGACCTTAAAGCTTCAAGCTTTATGTTAAAGGTTGCATTTTGGCAACATGAAAGTTATCATATCCCTTATGATAACTTGCATGTGAGGCCAAATGCGAACTTCTAGCAACTTCTACATGTTATTTATCACCATGTATCACTCATATGCTAAGTTTGGTTTTATGCATGCTTTTGAAGCCTAATAATGCAATATGCAAGTATATGAACATATGTACATCTCATATGCCACCATGTTAAACTTGTGGCTTCAACACCTTTTTGTCATGATTATGCCAAGTTCCTTATTTTATCCTTTATGTGTTGTTGCGATTATGTAAACGATGGGATTACGTTGGGGTTGGGTAACATAATGACATGAACATGGTTTTTATAACATAACGTGATATGTTAACTTGTAATTATGTTTTGGAAACATCATGGACATGACACTTAGAAAATATGAGTGTGGCCAACTCGAGGTTGGGTTGAGTTTGTAGCATAAATCTACCCGGACCCGCCCGGCTTAACTAGTGGCTACATACAATAGGACCCAATGTGAGAAGTTGGTCATGTTGTGCACGAACCCGAGGTTAGACCAGGTTGTGGTGTAAAGCTACCCGGACCCGCCCGGCTTAACTAGTAACCACAACAAGGTCTAATGTGAGAGGTTAAAGCACATTAAGTTAATGAATGCCTCCTGATTAGGGTTAAGTCATGGTCCACTTAATACTTAACTAATTTGGGCTTTATGGATTAATCAAGGTTTAAGTCAGGAGCCTTGGGTACTCTTAACCAATTTAATCCACGTGTGGATCGGGTTAACCACATTTAACCCGTTAAGAAACCCTAGTTGCGTGGTCCTTTTCAGCAGTAACCTCCTTGGTAGTATCATAAGACCCTAGGACTAGGCTAGGGTGGGGCACGATTACTGGGCTGATTGTAAGAGACCAAAAGAGACGGCTGAATGATGCCCCGGTTGTTCAGGCGGACCATGGTCGTGCACATTAAGTCCGGAGTTGAACACGGACACCGGTAGGTTTGGATTGTGCATCATGGTATGGTGTCAGAGGGTTTCACCATAGGGCCTGATACACCCTAGGGTGGACCCTGCACAGTCAACTACATTACATGATTAAGCCGTATGACACCGACACTTGACGAGTTAGGCTTATAGGGAGCCGATCGACTAGACCGAGTAGTTGGACCTTGATTTAGGTCACCTCATGATGATGGGCCAAGCTTGGGCCAAGGGGTCAATTCTTGTTTTTACTTGACATGTTAGAATGCTAGTACACCCGTGGTGCAAAACTTAACCTTAATTATGCGATGACACCTTTATCTATCTTGTTAGTTAATCATCATGCCAGTATGTTGTTATCCTTATGTTCATCTCAGCTTCTCATGCCAGTTAACTTTACTAGTTCATAGACAGATAGTAGTAGGGCTTACCAGTCTTTTTGACTGACCTGTTTTCTTTCGCCTCTTTTCTTCCGTCCCCCCCCCTCAGGTTCTCAGGGTGGGAACATTGGAGCTTAGCTTGGATCTTTACAGCTGGCTTACTGGATTTGCTCATGTACGGTTTTGGACATTGAGCTAGCTATGGTTTATCACTTCATTTTGGGGATAGTACTTTATGTATTTCAGTTTTTCAGTTTATGCTTTTATCTAGACTTTGTTGTTGGAAAATAATGACCAAGTACTTTGTTGTAACATGACTATGGTTTTGAAATGCTAAGTTTTATCCGCTGCTTTACTACTCTGTTTTACTTATATGTTCTGTCTTGTGATATCTGCATGCATGTTTACCTTGTTTAACACCCCTCCAAAGCTAATGTCCTTGCAAGAGTGGCATTGGCGGAGGTGGGGTGTTACACCTAGAGAGTGTCTCACAAGGCTTAAACGCCCAATCAAAACCCAAAAATTGGCTCACAAATCAAATTAAAGCCCAGAGAGTGGCTCATAAGGCTGTAACAGCCAATCCAACTCTAAGCAAAGGATTTGAATACCTGAATCTTGGTTTTGTGTCTTCTATCTATTATTGCCAGAAGTAGATTTCTGGTCTTCTATTATAAATAACCAAATCTAGGCTTCTGGTCTTCTATTTATTATTGCCAGAATTGGATTTCTGGCCTTCTATTTTGAATGCACGAATATGGGTTTACAAAGCTTCTATCTATGCTTCTAGAAGAGATTTCTGAATTTCTATTTTTGTACCTGAATCTGGGTCTTGAGACTATAATTCTTATTTCCTAAAAAAATGGGTTTTCTGAATTCTATTACACAAGCTTGAGTCAGAGATTTGGACCTTTTGCTCATATTTCCAAGTGAAGATTCTAGACTTATAATACTTTTATAAATGGATTCTTATAATTGCATTACTCAAACACCTGAATTTTGATGAATTTTCCATTCTTATTTCCATAAGACGGTTCCTAGACTTCTATTATCATGCCCAAGTACAGGATTCAGGCATACTATCTTATTTTCGGAAAAAGGATTTCTTAATCAATACTTGGGTGGTATCTTGGTTCTTCTATTTGAAACCTTCTAATGGAGGTTATGTTTTCTCACACCTCCTACAGGGAGGTTTTATAAAGTTATATTATGCGAAATTTATGTTCATTATTCCGACAAAATATAAAGTATGAATGATCAAATTATTCTATTGCAAGTTTCATCTATTACATGATATCAGTCCAGATGGTGCCTCACATAATATGAGCAAGTTATTATATACATCTGACTCTAAGCAAAAGACTAACACAAAAATGTTGTGTGTAGAATTTTATGTAGAACAATGCAGAAGAAATTAGACGAGGATATTCGAAACATAGACAAAGGTTATACATCAGGTGATATCTACATAATTTATAATGTCACTCCACGTATTATTAAGTACAAAAGTTGGAACCTAATATTATATTCACATCAAATATTCTACGCCTCCTTATCTAAATCATCAGTTATAAGAGGATTAATAGAATGACGTATTGTGATACATAGGTGCTCTTTAACCTTTTTCTCCTTCTTCCTAATTTCATCAGAACTGTCTATGGATCTAATTTGAAACTTTGAAGGTTTGTTGAAAGCTCCTCCCCCATCTTTTAAATTTTTGTTATCTTTCTCAATGCAAAAGGAACACTTCAGCAAAATATATTGCTCCTTCTTTAGTTGATTGATTCAGGAGATGTAACCATTGATACGTAGAAGTGTGTCATCCTCATGCTTAGTCTCATAATACTTATTAATTTCAGATTTTACCCTTCGGCACCACTTAGCAACGATTGATTCATCTACTCCTGGAGGGGAATTTACCAAGTGATGGAACCTTTCAATAGCTAGGGTTTTTGACCTAGTCGGGATCCTGGAGGACATAGAGGCAGCGACAACTACATTGGGTACAATATTCCCAAAGGCAAACTCGCAGGCCTTATAACTTTCTTTTGCATCATCTAACTCAATTTCCAAGTTAGTAATCCATTGAATCAATTTACTCATCTCTTAATCAAAGTCGATGGAGGGATTGGCCTTTATTTTCCCCCTTTAATTCAAGAATAGTTCTATCCTTTTCTTTTAATTGAACTTCTAAAGCAGCTACTTGCTCATTAAATTTTTAATGCATATATTCTGAATTAAAAATTTCCTTTCTCGAGTTTAAGAGGGGTCATCTTTGGGAGCATTCCTCTGCTCTACAATTGCCCATGATTCATTTATGTTCTCTATGGCTTGGATGGGTGCGATTTTAGATTGATCTTCCTATTTAAGACAAAATAAAATACGATTATTCACAAGTGATATTTACAAAGAATAGTACTAATAAAATTGCACTTGTCAGTATCACAAAAGCTTATTACCAAAAACTCTTATATTTATTCACACAAGCTTTGAACTATTTTGGGATAGGCACACTAAAAATTACGAAGTGTGATCCTGTTTATCAGAGTACCTTCTGTTTAGGCCATATATCAATTTAGCATGACGGGTCCTAAGTCTCTTTTAAATTACTTCCGGGTCACCAACCAAAAGGTCTAAGGGAAGTTGAGGGTATTTCATGTAAGTATGCCGAAAGTCTCCTAGGAAACGATAATTTCTAAATCTAGATGGTGTTTGAGAAATGATTTTTTTAGTATTCTCTCCTTAATCTAAAAAATGAGTGTAAGGCATCTAACATCTTTGTGAAGAGTGTGATTCTTCCATAACATGAAGTGAAATTAGAAATCAAGGTTGCAAGAAGCCATCACCAAAAATATACGTTCATAATTTTACAATCTTATATATATTCATCTTGTTCATACAAAATTGACTTTTTGAATAGTTCAGAAATAAATATGTTCTTGTTATATTTAAGTTTTTCTATGGGTAATTCCCTAGGGATTGAATGAACCCTTTGCAAATTTCAACAAGCCCCATGATGGAGTTCAACTCCACACTCGTCTAAGCACCGTTTGCGAAGACGTCGGAGTAAACCACCACTAAACTCCCCCAAGAAGGAAAAGTCTACAATTTTATTCGGTTATAAATCTTATGGAAGAAATTTATCAAAATATCCCTATCCTCTATCAGCATCCTGAATAGGGTCATCAACTCTGCATTTTCCTTAAGAATTTTTTCATACCGATGTCGAGCTGCCTTTAATCGTCGCCCAGCTTCATTTTCTTTGAAATACATGTGTTTTGATGCACTTTTATTAGGATGGTATTATTTTTGGGATAAAACATTGTAGTCTTTCAAAATCTTTTTGTGTTATATATGAGACTGAGTTATTTCTTTTTGTTTCTTATCTAACTCTATCTTATAAAGTAAGGCGATATTTTTCCTTATCTATAAATTATAAGGAATCAGTTGCCATGAATATGAGAGGGAGGAAAGCATTTTGAAAGCGGAAGCCATACCTGAGAAGTGGGGACTTCAGCCTGAGCAAGTTGTTCTTTTTCTTTTGTCCCTTTGTTAGAAGGACCACACTCCTTTGTGGAAGTAATCGCTGGATCCTGAATAATAGGAGCACCTGGATTATCGAGGTTTGCCCCCTCAGAATCATGAGTGCCACCGGTAGAAGAAGGAAGATTTACGTCTCCTCCTCCGAATTCATTATGACGGTCCTCATCTCTGGGACCAAGATCTTTATCATCATCATCTTCGTCGTTGTCGGCAGTATCATTATCGCCTTTCTCCTCCCCCTCGTGCAAGTCCAAATCATCAGACGTTTATTAAGATTTTGCACGCTGGAGTTGCTGCTCATCTCAAAGAATTGAACCCCGGAGCACAAGTCAACAAAAACTATATGAAATTGAGTAGCGACTACGTTAGCTTAGGAGAAAGACCATTCCTTGGAATTGAAGATGCTGCTACTATGGATACTTGGTTGCTATATTGTGAAAAGATCTTTGGAGATTTTGGCTTAATAGATGAACAGAAGAGGAGGTTATATTCGAGGCAGCTGCAAGGCAATACTTTTCATTGGTGGAATGGAGTTACGGTAAGGACACCGGAGGATAGAATCATTTGGGAAGACTTTCCGAGGTCAAGGTTTGTTTTGGAAGCAGCTTAATCCATGAAGATGCGGAAGTTTGGTGAATGGAGCAAGAGATATGTCAGTGGTGGAATATGCTACTAAGTTTGATGAGGTATCTCCTTATGCATGTGGATCTATAGATACTATTATCTTACGGAATGAAAAGTACATAAGGGGGATTTGGTTTGATATCATGAAAGACACTCTATCTCATCGAAGAGACTCCAGTGATAATGTTGTCGAAATGGCTATTAGGAATGGAGAGGTGCTAAGGGAGGTTGCGAATGGAAGCCAAAATCATCGTAGAAAAGGAAATTCTTGAAAGGGAAGAAAGCTCAAGAAGGTGGAAAGCCGAGAAAGAACAAAGCGGAAGTGGTATGCTTTAAGTGCTATCAGAAAGATCATACCGAATGCAACTAAAAATGATGTTATACCCAGGATCACTGTTGGAAGGAAGAATACAAGGTGCTCCAATTGTAATCAGCTTAGGCACAATAGAACAAGTGTTCGGAAGTAACAAAGGGAAAGGTACTCGCTATGGAGCCTTCGACTTTCGGACCTACTGCTGTTGAGAAAAGAAAGAATATGTTGGAAGGTACTTTTCTGTTTTGAAATATGCCTGTTAAAATTTTGTTTGGTACTGGTGAATCCCATGTATGCACATGCATATATATACATATATAATTATGTATATGTGTGTTTGCCAAACCATTTCTTGGGCTTATACTCAATGCACCAAATGGCACTTCATTTTCTGAGTTAGAACCTAGCTTGCGTTGAACTGTTTTGGCAGGTAGTAGGTTCGACCTTGTTATGTATATATGAACCACTATGTTTGTGCACCTGAGCTTGAACCTTGATGCCAAATTGTTGTTGCTATTTTCTTATCCATCCCTTGGGCTTTCTATTCTCAGCTTTGACAATGTTGTATTTGCACACGATTTGATGTACACAAATTTTAAAACTTGCTGAATTGTTGCATTTGAGCTTTCTCACTTATGGCTGAGCCTTGATTTATTGCACTTGTGTGTTCATGGATACTTGCAGCATGCCTGCGTTGTCAAGCTTCACCTGATCATGTGTATATACATACACATATGTATACATGTATTGTGAATGAGCATAATATATATATAAGCACTAGAGACACTGTCTACCTTGTGGTGTTTACAACTGTGAATATCACAAGCTTTCTAGACACAAATGGATATATATACAAATCAGATCAAGTCATGGAATATAATGAGAAACACACCAAAATTCTAGGCCAAATAAATTTTAAAATAAAAATTATATCTTCTAGAATTGGAAATTATTTTTGTTCCATTTTACTGTGTGTGTTTCTAATAGGTGTGTAGGTGACTGAACTGACTGTGAAGCAGGTTGAAGCGACAGTGATCATACAGAAGATAAATATATCAGTGAGTGTCAAAGTATGTATGACAGAGAGAGAATGTAAATATGAGTTCGTACAATCTGAGTGCTAAATATTGTAGTGAGGAACAATGTAACAAATGTAATTGAAATTTAATGTACTGTATTACAGTGTGATGTACATATAGTGAAGTTATAAGTTTGTACGATTCAAATATTAAAATAAAATATTATATTTAAATAAAATACAATTTGAATATTTAAATTATTGTGTAGTGTGTTTTATTCAAACATAAATATTAATTTTTGTATATGATGTAGTATAATCGTACAATTGCAAACACATATAATATATATATATATATATGTGTGTGTGTGTTATCATCAAACAAAAATCATATAATTGTTATATACAAGATCTCCCACTTTTGATGATAACAAACATATAATAAGATTTTGAATATAATAAATGTGTTTGATAGTGAGTTGTGGAACTCCTACTACAACAACACTCCCCCTAAATATGTGCGTGAGTGAAAAAAATCGAATAAAAATTCAATATTAAAATATTCATAACATATTCACTCATCGATTAAAATCTTAACTATTCTCACTCTTTTGTTATCATCAAAAGGATACAGAAAATAAAACAATGATGGAAAAAATGACTAAAAATATAAAATCAGCTTAAGAGAGAATTATCATCATAAATCTCATTCACTCAAACAAAAATCATAATATTCTAAGAACAAGTGGCAAATTTCCCATTGTAGAATGATGGATTTACAATGAAATTTACAAAAATGGAGAGAGTTCAAAAACACATGATTTCCAATTATTTTCAAATATTTTTTTTTAAAAAAAATAGCACAAAACAGTGATGGATTTCGACAATGATTATAAACCCAAATTAAGTGATGCAATCAAATAATCTCAAATCCCAATAGTTATCTATCAATAAATCATAATATAGCATAAAATATTAACATGTTTCACAAATTAGAAAATGGATTAATAGGCTGGTTTTTACACACCAAGGAGGATTTCAAATAAAATTTTATTTATTAGTTTCCCTTTTTCTTTTCATTTTAAAATTTAAGAGTACACTGACCATGCATTAGCTGATCTTGGATTTTTAAATGTGGTCAGTCGCAACTTAAATTATAAGTAATCTCATAACCATGCATGACCAGATCTTGGATTTTGAAATGAGGCTAAAGAAACACTTATGTATAATATACTTATGTGTAATATATATTTATCATTTTCCATTTAAAAAATCTCCTCAGTATATAAAACCATTATGGATGATAGTAATATGGTAGGTACAAAAACGATTATGAAATAAATTTCTAAATTAATCATATTATGAAATATGCTCAACTGTACCGGGATCTTTGAAAATTTTCAATTATCTCTTTTTCGAAAAATAATACAACCATATTTCCATCACAAATTTTTAATCCGTATACTCACTAAGATAATTTTAAAAATATTAAACTCTCCACATTAATATCATGACAGATGAAAGAATGATGATAGAAAAAGAAGACGGTCGTGAAATAAGCGCCAATTCAAAGATATTATAAAACTATTCAAAACATCATGAGTTTTAAAAAGAATTTCCTCTTGTTGTGAAATATATTGTAGTCACAATTCAACACAATTTTAAAAATCTGATAATAATTTTGATGAATTCCAAATACATATCAATTTGGTTATTGATTTCAATTTCTGAATAAATAATCAATAAATGATTTTAAAATTGAAAATCAATTACAAGAGGGGTTTGAAGGGTCTATACAAGATGAGAACCAGCATAAAGAATCAAACAAATGAGTGAGAAAATTTCAAAGCATTCAAAGCTGATACCACTTGTTATCTCCATTAACGAGGATTTTAATACCACCCCGATGGCTAACAAAGTATCTTTTATCAGACAATTCTAACAAATATATCCAATCACCAAGCCCAAGCAAGCAAATCAAGTACACAAATTCCATCTATCAGAGCAGCAATCAATATTTATGAAAAACAAGCAGTCATTAAAACATTTTCAAATGATTTATTTCATCAGAGCAGTAATACAATGAGTTTCAAAACAATATTTTCAAGGAAGAATTCAGATTATTTGCATCAAGCCTAAGAGATGATTCATTGTAACAACCTGGAATTTTAGAACCAATTTAAAATTTATTTTTAATTGATTTGGATAGAAATTAAATCTTTTAGATGAATTAGTTTGAGAATAAACAACGAAAAATTTATTTAAAGCGAAGTTAGAATGTATAAATTTAAAATTTACTTAAAACGGGTTTGAAATGGTGCGGTAGTTTGAAATTTCGATTTTAAACTTTGAATGAATATATATAATTCAGAATTCGATAAAACAAGAAATATTGGAATATTTTGAATTGTGATTTTCTTACGAGTATATGAAATTGAGATTTCACTTTATAAATTATAAGTCATGTCTAAATTAAAATTTAGAAAAGCCACTGTGGAATTTAAAAATATTTTTAAAAGGTATATATAGCCCGTAGAAGATCACATTTTTCATACGGATGAATTTGAACTCGAAACCATTTCCATTGAGTTCAAAATGCCATTTTCATGTTCGAAAACTATAAGCATCCATACCTTTGGAGTTAGGGAAATTTTTGTATTTTTCATTGGACATACGACCGAAATATCACTTTTTGCTTATGGACGAATTTGGACTCAAAACTACTTCCATTGAGTTCAAAATGTCGTTTAGGATTTCAAAAAGTATAATTCAATATATTCCGAGCTTTGGAATTTTGGCACCTTGGTTAGGGCTTGGTTAGCCACCTAGCCCATTCACTTAAGTGCATCATAGCCCTCTCCTCTTCATTCATTCTCCAAACACTTAAGTAAATTAGAAATGGGGGAATGGAGTTGGAATTCAAAATTCCTAAGCCCTAGCTTGATCTTAGGAATCCAATTCAAGTGCAAATTCAAGAAGAAGAGTAAGCAAGCTCCTCTTCATCTTCTCCATCTTGTTTCCTCTTTGATTTCTATGATTTCCCATGACATAACTCTTAGGAAATTGAATCATATGTGCTTAGATTGGAGATTAGTAAGCTATGTTAGAAGAGAGGGTGTTCTAGCTTGTCACTGGATTGATTTCTTGCTTCTAACAAGCAAAGGTGAGATCTTTGTGAGTTCTTAGTGTCTATGCCATAAGCTATTGGCTTGTAAAGTGTAAATTAGGTTCATTTAGAGTTGTGTATATGCATACAAATTGGTTAGATAAGTATACCCTTTCCGGTTCATTAGTTAGTTTCATAAAATTGGAAATTCTCGTTTGATTGTGCACACAGTCAAATGCACGTGCTATGAGTTGTTTAGGCGATGTTGTGAAGCTCCATTGTCGCACCGACAAGTTCTAAAACTTCACAATTTGCTTAAATCACGTTTTATTGCCTTTGTTTGATATTTTGTTCATTTTGGAATATATGATCAAAATCATAGCAATCTTATGTATATGTGTTTGTGCTTGTGTTAGTGAGTTGTTTCGATGAGCTTATGAGGCCTCATTATCATCTAACTTAAGTACATAGCCTCCATGGTTCGCCGGAACGATTTATAGACGCGAAAAAGAAAAAAAGGTTGACTGGGTTGTTTAACAGCAGCCAGTCGACTGATCCATAATGGACCGGTCGATTGATAATGATCTAGGCAGAAGCCCAGGTCTCTGACTAGTCAACTGGTCAAAAAGGGACCAGTCGACTGGTTTAGCAGTTTTTTTTGCTGTGGACCAGAGAACCTCGGTCCACAGTCTAGATTAATCCAGGCTCTTTCCTGGTTGGATCCCGGACTATTTGGACTTCATTTGTGACTTTTCAGTTCTCTAATTCACAGATTTCAGCAGCCCGATTCTTGCGAAATAATTTTTATAAATCATCAATTAAAGAATGATGGAGTGGAAACCAATGGTGAGAACTCTCTCACTCAAAAATTTTGTACAAGTTATTTATATATTTTTATAACTGAATATATGTTGATTGCCTGTGATTGCAATATTTGTTTGATGGTTGATGGATGATACAATTTTAAATGTTATCATTATTAAACTATGAAAATAATATATAAGTTCACATGGATTGTGATGTAAACCCCACACGGGTATTGTGACGATAATTTTATACATCGCCCAAGTATGCAAATGATAATCATTGGATGTTGATTGAAAATCCCACACAGGTCTGGGGATGATAATAACTTCATACATCTCCCTTATGTTTAGTTTCATGTCGATCGACTGATTGACAGGCCGTAGTAAGCGTTATTTAATTATTTAATGCTTATACACTTGTAGATTACAGTTTGGATATGAATTGGATTTTTAATAATTGTTAATCACTATTTTTGAATACATGCGATGTATGGAATCCGTATAAATAAAATTATATGGTAATTGATTGAGTCACATTCCAATTCAGAAACAACGAATATTTTGATATAATTTCAATGAAGAATATTAAAGATTAGTTTTGATGTCCGATTTTGGATGGACACAATTATATTAAAGATTAGTTTTGGTGTCCGATTTTGGATGGACACAAAAATATTAAAGACTAGTTTTGATGTCCGATTTTGGATGGACACAAAAAGGAACTGAAATGAATTGAAATGGTTTTGATAACCAGAATTTTTCCAACGTATGATTTTGGATGGATTTGAACGAAAATAATCTTCGGAATATTTCAATATTGAATTTCGTGATTACATGGATATTGTTGAGGAATTTGGAATATACAGATATCGTTATTCCCAATACGATATCCGTTGGTTTCAGAATTTGATATTGAATATAAGCTGATATGATTTTTATTCAGAGCCTTGTATTTCAATATTAAATTGGATTTTATGTTTATCGCGAATTGTGTCTTCAATAACATTGTTCTTAAACCCAGTTGAGAAAAGAATATATCTTTTAACTAAGATTTAAGGAAGTTTTCCAATTTAATAAATATAATTGGAATTAATTGGAAGTTGATTCTGGGTTGATTGTGAACAACGTTTTAAACAACATTAGTTCTTAATCCCGATTAACAGTGAAGTTGAGGTTTGGAATTTATAAATCTTTATTCTAAGATTTAAGGAAATTTTCCAAAATAAAGTTTTCCAATTTAATACATTAAATTGGAATTGAGTGGAATTCGATTTAGTTATAATCGAGATGGACTTCCGTGAAGGATGGCCATTACTATTTATGGAGTTTAATAAGGGATTTACCGCCATTCCATTTATAGTATTAATTTGATACGGAATTTTATATCGATTATATACTAATGATTTCCGTGAAGATTCCATTATGATGGAATATGATTTTGGGGTTTATCCCGAACAATGTTTTAAATGACATTTGTTCTTTAACCCAGTTATTATTTTCCTAAAGTTAAATAATCATTAAGTAATAATTTTTTAGATTAAAACTAAGTGAAGCTTTAATAAATCCGTAATTAGACTGAAACGGGAATGAGGTAAGTAAATTTACCGAATTCAAGAAATGTCGAGAATGGAGAACTGTCAGTTTTACTCCATGCGATAGTTAAATCTTTAATTAGATTTGAAAAGTGAAATGGTAATTAATTTTACCTATAACATAATGGGTGTTAGATATGGAGTATTACCAATTTTTCTCCCTGGGATGAATAAGTTGGGATTGGAAAAATAAAATAAATGATTACTTCGGTAAGGCTCGATAATCCCGACTAGTTTGATAAGCCATAATTTGGTTTAAATTGTGAAAAGAATATTTGAGTAAAAGAATATTCTGGATTGGAATGGGGCGTATGAAGTGTTTTTTTAGTACTTGATTATAAGATACGCAAGTTATTTGGAAAGACCGGGATTAACCCGTTCTGAATAACCGATGTAACGACTAAAAGTCGAAGAAGACGGTGGTTGAGGACCGGAGATCTTCACATTATTTGGATGATTACTGATGTCTTGATTGGGCTGTACACCCAAGACGAGGTAATAAGTGGCGATCATCTAGACGTACTTCGAGAACGACTGGATATGTGAGGGCCTCTCTCCTATATTGGACATATGGGACGAGGAATAAGGTGCCTATGGTTTCGTTCAGACCCAGAACGGACTTGCAAATGGATGTATGTCTGACATTGTATTTCGCACTGTATTCATTGATCTCTGCTAAATATATATCTTTTTAGTGGCGGAGAATTTATTCTCTTGCTTAACACCCTTCTCTAAGACGTACGAGCTTAGAGGTTATATATTGGTGGAAATCAATGGTACGGTATGAATTGATAATGTGGCATGCTGAGATGCATGAATTAAAGCTTTTGTTGAAAAGCAAGGCTTTATGGTTGATGGTCAAAGCACGGCTTTAAACATCATAACTTTGTGTATCATTAATTCGCGAGCTTCACTTCCCTGTATTAACCAAAAACGGGATGGAGAACGTATGGAAATGGACATATGTTAGTTTCTAGCTACGGGTAATGTCATGGTATGGAGCCCAAACACTTTACTCATGTGGATGTTGCATATTATTTGATGGAAGGTGAGGTACCTCGGATTTGATATTAGGGTCTCCAATGGCTCTAGACTTGGTTGATGTTACGACTAACCAGTTTTGGAGGTTCGATAGAACCGGCTAACATATAGATAATGGTATAACTAATCAGTGACGGCTGGCCGGCCATGCGGCTAACCTAGGACTCACCAGAGTCTGAGTCCTGAGACATTGCTAGTGTGTCTCGAAATCGATGAGGAAGTTCCCTTGCCTTGGTTCATAAATGGAAACCCAGTTTCCAATACGCAATTGCACGGTTTTAGTTGTAAACCTATATGGTGACATAGTAGGATGGGGTACTATGCCATCTATGATTGATACATTTATATTTGAAGTTGATTTCTTCACTTATAGTAAGAATAAAAGATAAATTTTGCGTACCAAGCATATTTGGCCATTATAAGGTAAAACTTTATCCTCTGGTTTGTGTTGCATTGTGTGATGGGAGCTGAGTCTTATAATGACTTCATTTTTTCTTTTTAGCATTGCATTATTTTTTTATGGTATTCTTGGGGGTAAACCCGTTTCGTGTTATAAGGCGTGGTCCCTTGATTTACCCAACTTTAAATAAAGTTAATAACTGTTTTAGTTCTCACACCTGTCCCATGAATAACTCGGAGTTCATTGTTTCTACCTAAACTCTAGGTGCCATATTTTCCACATGGGCAGCTAGTAGTTTTGGATTTGCAGATATTTCTTTTCGCAGGATCCTGGATTACAGCTGGAGCGATATTCGAAAAGCTTTGTATCCGTTTATTTCCTTCAGTTATGTTAAGTTGATGTATGTTCCGTTGTACATTGTATTCATACACTTTAAATTTATGTATTTTAGTCTCTGATATTTTTCCGCTGTATATTATTTTTTTGTACTCTAATATATTCTTGTACTCTGATGTAAATTGTTGTAATAGCAATGAAATGTTCTCATATTTGTGTTTTGATGTGTTGTGTTCTCAACGTAATCCGTCTTCTTGTTCGGTTTAAGCCGGCCGGGAAGTCTGGGTCGTGTCATTCATGATCCAAGTTTAGAAACAATTTATTTGAAATCACTTGAAGGGATGTGAAAACTTCAAGATTCAAAGAATTGATCACACAAGGTTATTAATTTCAATTCCAAGAAGTGTATGAGATTCAAGATATAAAAAAATACAAATGATTTCAAACAATCAAATATCCAACCCAAATGATCATGAATAAAAATGAATTTCAAGATGCAACACAATGATTCAAGCAAGATGTTATTCAGTTCTGAATATCCAAGCCAATCCAAAAAAACCAATGAAATTATCACAACTGAAAAATACTAATGTGCTGTAAAGAGTGTAATTTTTCAAGCCTTTCTAAAATGAATTAAAAGAAACTTAAAACAGCAGAGATGTGTGAAATGTCATTAATTTTTTCAAATAAACTTGGAATTCAAATTAACAGAGTTCAAGATATAACAAGAATTCTTCAGCACTGTTATGAATTTACAAAAAATGAACTTCAAAATAATTGCAGATATTTACAAAGTCGAATTCAAGATCTGCAAACCATAAAAACATGAGTGTTTTATCGAATGAAGCACATTTCCATAAGATCAAGAATATTGCAACTTTGAAGTTTAAGAAAAATAATTATAAATGATATAGAAGTGTCAATATAGATAAGCAAAATCAGAAGAAGGAATAAAAGAAATATGGCAGAGACATTGCAAATCAGCATGGCATAAAAAAAATAGAAGGACGAATAGAAAGGAAGAATAAAAACCAGAGAATATAAACAAAAAAATGAGAGTCTTGAGATTAAACCTGATTTTCAGTAGACGAAATTGATTCTCTAGCTCAATAAACATAGCTAAAGAACTCTGAATAACTCAAAGATGTTGAACAACTTGAATTCAATTCCTCTTTTCCAAAGCAGTTCCTCAGCCTCCTCCGGTACCTAACAGTTTAGGGGATCGAGTGGCCTAACAAAATTTGTAAAACCACTCTGAAATGTGTTCATGACTTTAGGTACCCAAACCAGTTTACATAACAATCCATTTGAATTTACCTTTGTACCTTAGGAACCCAAATCTGTTTGAATTTAGTCAAAATAGTTTTATTTTCATTTGGGATCCAAGATTGTTTAATGGTTTGCTACCAAATAAATTCTTATTTCATTTATAATTCAAAAATCCTTTGAAATTACCAGACTTCAAATTATCAAGACGAACATTTACAAAGAAATTTGAAGGATTTCTAAAATCATTAGAGTTCAGCTTTTCAAACCCATTGATTTTCTCAAAGCCTAGACCACATTTATTTCCAATAGAAACTTTGTTTTGAACAACATATTCAACGATTTTTTCCTACTAGAAAATTTATCCGAAGTTGATTCTAGTCATTGAATTTTGAATTTAAGATCACTGTTTTCTTGTATTTAATCTGAACAACGATTATTAGTGATCTTCCTCTTAGCACCATATTGTTTCAAAACCAAATTTCCATTTTCAAGTAATTTAATTTTGGCTTTGGACAAAGAAATTTCAAATTCAAAATGTTTTTGCTTTTCAAATTCAAGTTTTTCAAATATTTTGAATTTTTCAATCTCACTTTCTAGCTCTTTCAAAATCAAATCGGTTTTCAACAAGCTTCTTTTTCAGCAATTTCATGTTTGGAATTTTTGATAGCCTTAAAAAATTTAAATTCCTTTCACAAAAAATTGTTTGTACTTTTTAGCTCAATCTCGTTGTTTTTTAAAATCATAAATTTCTTTTCAAGCTTTTGAATATTTTTATTGGGATAAACGAGATTGGTTTTCAATTTCAAACAGTTTTTACAATCAGAATTTTCAAATTTCCTGACATTTTTAAATTTTGATTTCAAAGTATTATTTTTACTGATCAACTCAAGTTTTTCAGATTCCATAGTGTTTTTCCGTTGGAGTTTATCAACAGAATTAGTTAAATCAGTACACATGTCTTCATAAGAGAAATTTCCTATCTCATCATGTGTTGAGTCTCCGTCATTTGATTTATCTGAATAATCATCCGTAAAACCTGTTATGCACAAAACTAAATCTGAGTTGACATTCTAGGGCTTTAAGCAGTTGTTGTCTCTTCCATACAACTCATCAAGAGTTTTCCATATATCTTGTGCGGATGAGCAATGAGAAATAAGATTAAACTGATCAATATTCATGTAAGAATAAATAAAAGTGAAAATAAGGGACATGTCCCTAAAAAGTTTGCAAATATAAATGACATCTTGCCCAAACTTTAATTATAAAGCGGGTCCCTGTTTTGGTAGTTACATGTTTTTCAAAGAAAATTATGCGCTGCACTATAAAAAATATATTAAAAAAATCGCAAATATTCCCCAACAAAAACTGGAAAAAAAAAACTGCATACATGTATGCAATAAAACTCAATTATTGCATATATGTATGCAACAATTCATACCGCGTTTCTATTGAAAATTTTGCATGAATTATTGCATACATATATGTAGTTATTCTCAATATATGCATACATGTATGCAAATAAAGATGAACTAATATGCATGGCTATGAATATCTGCAGCAATGCATGCAGTTATTTTGTATAACTGCATATATGTATGCAGAAATGTTATAAAGGATGGCTTATCAATATATGCATATATGTATGCAGTTATTCTGTATAACTGCATACATGTATGCGAAAATGAATAACTGCATATATGTATGTAGATATTGATTTGTTGCATCAATAGATGCATTTATTGCATAATTTCTGCATATGTGTACGCATTTATACTGCAGTTTCATGCATAACTGCAATATATGTATACATGTGTGCAGAAATTGCAAAATAAGTGCATCCTTTGATGCAATAAACTAGAGATTCACCTCTTTTTTTTATGCATTGTTTGATGGTTTTAACGGATGAATTTGATGACGATTAGTTGTTTTATTTAATTATGAATTTTTGTGATTTTTTGAAGATTTTTTGAAAAATAAGGACCTAATTTATATGAAAAGTTTGACTGGATGTGACGTGAATTTTGAAACTTATTAGGGATGTGAGCCAAACTTACCCTAAATACAATGTCATTCCTATCTACGTCATTACCTCCATTCATAATAATATCCCAATATTTTATTAGTAACAAATTTTAAATAGGATTCCATTTTTTTTTTCAATTTAAAAAATATGTACCATTGAAAATAGTTGGAATATGACTGGACTAGCTCCCGATGAACTGACAACTAGGGAACACCATGACTCTAGAGTTAATGAAATCCCTGGCTCTGATACCACTTGTTGAATCTAGATTAACCCTATAAGGGGTGACTAGGGTTTATTAGATTTATACGAGATATTAAAAATATTACAGCACGGATTGCAGTAGAGAAAATAAATGCAGAAAATAAATAACACAGATTTTATCCAGCTTCGGCAAACCCTACCTACTGCTGCATTCCCAAGATTTCTACTGGGTATTAAAACAGATCCCGCTTACAAAACCCTGTAAACCCGAAACACTGCTCCTGTTTTAATCTTACGCTCAAAACCCTAGACTGATCTTTATCCCCAAGATCAAATTTTCCCTGGATTACACACCCGTAACCTGTAAACCTTACCTATAAATCCTATAGCTGGCAAATCCTTGTTTTATAGACAAACTAGAAAAACCCTAGTTTTACAGACAAACTAGAAACCAAGTAGATCAGATACAAAAAATAAAAAACAACACAATAATAAAATAAAACAAAAACCTTCAAGCCCTTAATAATAAAACAAGCCGACCTAATTTATTTATTTCTTTTATCCCCAAAAATAATTTCGGCCGACCCTATTAAAAATTGTGATTGATTCTCAAAATTTCTTGCCAAAAATTGTGATTGAGTTTCTGAAAACAAATTGTTTGATTTTTTTGCCAAATATATTGAATTGAACCTTTGCCAATTTTGACTCATCCAAATTAGGAAACAAGTTTGTTGGAAATTGATTTTCCTGCCAAGTTTGTTTTCGGTTGCTAGAAAACATTTGAAATTGATTTTTGTCCAAAAATGTGCTTGCAAGTTTTCTGGAAATACATTTGAATTGTTGTCGTGTGTCCACACTTGTTTTCTTGAATCCCTGGAAGCCTAATAAGTTGTTGCTGAATAATCTTGAATAACTTGCCTGTAAATTCTTGCATGCAAAATAAGAATTCTTGCCAAAAAATGTACAACTCAATTTTAGTCCATGCAGATTTTTTTTTTTTGTACTTTGTAAATCTTAAAAATAGATTTTGGCAATAGTTAATTTCAGAAAAATATTTGCTGGAAATTTCTCTTGATCAATTTTTGAAAAATTTTCTTGCACATGTGACGATCATTGGTTTGTCTTCCTTTGAATATCCAGACTAGTTTGAAGTCAATCTGATTCGGCTGTTTTCACTAGTTCTCCTGAAATTTTACTTTGCAATTGAACCCATGTATACATCAGTGTGTGATTGTTTATGAGCCATTTGTGTGTGTTGCTTCACTCCTCTGTATTGCATTACTGGCTTGTTCCATTGTTGCACTTAGTTATGTGATATTGCGCATTTTTTGTTTTGTGCACATCTTTATTCTTGCTGTCTTGTATGTATATACATACATGTTGAATCTTGACTTGAATTTGGCATGTCTTGAACTGTTGAGCTTGTGCATGGCTCTGTTCTTCCTAAAACATGTAGTTCTCCCTTGTGCCATGGTCTGTTTTTAGTCTGTCTTGAATTTGAAAGCTGGTCTTTCTTGTAAACAAGCTTGGCCATGCTGTGTGTACCATTATTGTGCATATTTGGGTCTGGCTCCTCGGCATGTTCATGAAAGGCTATTCTTGTATCCTTTTGAATCTGAAAGCATGCACATGTGTATGGTGTAGTTTCACATTGACTTTGTCCATTTGAATTTTCATGCACTCTTTAGTCTGTCATTTGCATGTGCATGAATATATTGCATTGTTATGATAGATTCACTCTGGCTGGACCATACTGTCTAGATTTGGCTATGTAAATCCCATGTATACACATGCATATATATATATATACACACACACACATATACATATATATATACACACACACACACATCTATGTGTTTGTGTGTTTGTCGAACCATTTCTTGGGCTTATACTCAATGCACTAAATGACACTTCATTTATGTGAGTTAGAACCTAACTTGCATTGAACTGTTTTGGCATGTAGTAGGTTCGACCTTGTTATGTATATATGAACCACCGCCATTGTGCACCTTTGAACCTTGGTGCCCAATTGTTGTTGTTGTGTTCTTGTCAATCCCTTAGGCTTGCTATTCTCAACTTTGACAATGTTGTAAAACTTGTTGACTTGTTGCATTTGAGTTTGCTCACTTATGGCTGAGCCTTGATTTGTTGCACTTGTGTGTTCATGGATACTTGCAGCATGCCTGTGTTGTCAAGCTTCACCTGTTCACATCATACTTGATATATTTGTTTCTTTCTGACCCTATTGCCCCTACACAAAATATATGCGTATATACATACACATGTATGTGTATACATGTATTGTGTATGTGCGGAATATATATATATATGTATGTGTGTGTGTGTGTGAGCACTAGAGACACTGTCTACCTTGTGGTATTTACAGTGAATCACTACGAATATCACAAGCTTTCTAGACACAAATGGATATATATATACACACACACACACACAAATCAGATCAAGTCATGAAATTTGATGAGAAACACCCCAAAATTCTTAGGCAAATAAATTTTAAAATAAAAACTATATCTGCTAGAATTTGAAATTATTTTTGTCCTAGATTACTTTTTTGTATTTTTGTGACAGGCGTGCAGATGACTGAACTGACTGTGAAGCACGTTGAAGCAACAGTGATCAAATAGAAGATAAATATGTCAGTGAGTGTCAATATATGTATAACAGAGAGAGTGGATGTAAAGGTATATAAGAGTTTGTACAACCTGAGTGTCGAATGTTGTAGTGAGGAACATTATAACAAATGTAACTGAAATTGAATGTACTGTATTACAGTGTGATGTACATGAGTTATAAGTTTGTACGATTCAAATATTGAAATAAAATATTTTATTTAAATAAAATACTACTTGAATATTTAAATTCTTGTACAGTGTATTTTATTCAAATATAAATATTATTTTTGTATGTGATGTAGTATAATCGTACAAATGCGAACACATTTAATATATATATATGTTATCATCGAACAAAAATCATATAATTGTTATATACAACAATCTCCCCCTTTTGATGATGACAACTGTAACGACCCGAATTTCTGTACCCTTTGAGTCGACTAATAACACTACACGTCCAACCCAAATTGCACAGAAATACGAATAATTATTAGAAAGAAGTTAGAGGATGAGAAATAGAAAGAAAGAAATATTAGAATAGAAGAAAACAAAGATCACAAACTCACAGCGGAACGAATAAAATATATTAGATAACATAAACTTTGAAATACAATTCAGTAACTTTGTATACATACCATCATCAGAGCACAACAGTTATTTCTGGAATAGTTATAAACACCTGTTTCCAGATACGAACATAATACACAGCGGAAAAATATGATAGTTTATAGCCAATTGGTGAAGCCTCCTGCTTCAAACTCCTCCATGTGAATCTGTAAAATCCCGACCACTTGACTGCCCGTACAAATATGGGCACCCAATAATTTAGGGAAAACAAAACAAAATAAACTCTGGGTCAGTCATAGGACTAGTGTGAGTAAACTCCAACCATTTGTTTAACTTTCAAAAACCCTTTCGAAAGAAATGAGAAATCGTAAGACCGATCCACACATAAACTCGGATGGTTTTTATCTTACGATAACCAAAAATATTTTTGATATCAAATCTCATGATATTATAATAGTGCGTGCCTACATCAAATAAATAGCAATCTAGCGGAACGCTTGCATCTCACGCTCCATATATAATATAAAATCAAAAACCGCAGGGCGCTTATTGGAGATTGAATTCCGACTATGACAAGGTATGGAACCACCTTCCGATCAGTGTACACTAGAGGGGATACACTGGGGTTCAACAAGAATATCTTGCAACCCGGCCACACATGGCTGGCCATTCATTTAACTTGAGTGTATCGAACATATTATCACCAACGGTTGTAACCAGCAACCGTTACCGGAAACATACAGCAGCGAATAGAATAAGAAGCAAATGAAATTTCTCTAGATCAGGTGATAATACCCATAATGGGAATGACACACATGGCCATGCTGCCTGCCCGATTTTTGTCCTTTCCCGGATGATGAGGCTTGAGGTCACGATTATCTTTCAGAACATCTTGCCACCATTTACTTTGAATTCCATATTGTCAGATCCGTTCATATACGTTATCCTGCGACGGGATTAACCGAAGGCACTATTCCATCAATCCATCTTGGGCAATTTCTATTTAGGATTAACAGAACAGCCCTTGTACTTTACTCCGTCTTCAATTTAACTTCAGCATAAGTTGATTCGTAACGCTTATGCCAATGCGAAGTGGTTTTCAGATATTAAATCTGATCCTGGTCTCTCCGTATTGACAACGGAGGCATAAATAAAAACTTTGATAGTCGATGATTTAACTACCAAAGAAAACATTCATACAATCAATGGTCCTATTTCCAAAAGGAAATTCTATCGATCAAGCATCGACAACACTAGCCCCTTATTTATTCCTTATTATATATATTTCAAACTCTCATCTCCCGTCTTCCAAATCTTTTCAAAATCCAATTGTTTTTCTCGATCCTTGAAAAATATTTCCAATACCATAATTTCTTTATTCGAGAAAATATCTCTTATTCCAGTTAGAAAACATTTCTAAATATTCACGAATCCTTATTTTCTATATTCAAAAAATATACCTTACTAATATCGGAAAATATTTCCATACTCCATTTATTAATCCCTCGTTGACCAATTCGTTTCCTTTTCTATGCGTAGAAAATATCTTTCATTTTATTTGGGAAAACATTTCAAAATCCTTTAAATTAACGCGATGTTATAAAACATCGTTATTTATAACACAAACCATTATTCATTTATTGACTAACCATATTGCTAACCAATTTTCACTATCAAACCTTAACCATTTCTCCATAAATCATTAAGTCAATCAAGTTGGGGAATAATTACCTCTCAGACCTTAATTGAACAACATTCTCAACTTTGAAATAGTCAAAGCTCACAACTTCAAACAAAACATCGCTTACGCGACTCTCAGATTCAATCTAAGAATCCACTTCTTTTACGGAAAAATATTGATTATAACGGTAGCATTATAATCGTTGTTTCCAAATAATTGATTTATAAAACATTTATTATAACGGTAGCGTTAAAATCGCCGTTTACTTTTATAAAACATTTATTATAAAGGTAGCATTATAATCGTTATTTCCAAATATTTGGTTTATAACTATATAACTTATACTTATAAATTTCAATAAATAAATTAATAAGTAAATAATTAAATTTGATTCAAACGAAAAGTAAAAATAACTACTTACCTACATTCGATATAATTGAATTCCAATAAATAACTCTCTCTTGAATAATCTATATTCGATTATATTCCGAACTTGGAATTTATCTACCATTTCAGGTTAATTCAAATTCCAAATTCACTTTTGAATTTACCCTTTCCAAATCATTACCAAATCCCTTTATAACCCTTCTAGCCTACAAAACGTTATTTATATTCCAAATTTTTAGGAATAAAACTCATCGTTTCTTTAAAAACAATTATCCATTTCCCTTTCTCACTCACGTTCTAATTTGGATTCATATTTCAAATCTAAATTTCCTTTATAGATATTTTGTTTGCAAATTATTCGCTTTAACCTATTATTTGCTTTAACCGTGAATGTATTCCTTTTATATATAATCAAATAAGTTTGATCTCGTACTTATAAATAATAAATTAAACCCAAATTCTATTTATAACTTCTATTCAGAAGTTTTCATACGAATCACATTTTTTTTATTCCAATCATTTAAAATCTCGTTTATAACTTCCTTTATAATTTGCTAAGTTAAAATTCAATTACAAATGCCAGCTTCGATAACCATTCCCACTATATAAAGTCAAGCGAGAATTTATGGTTCCATTTTTCCAACGATAAATAGTTTTCTAAATTTATAAGCATTGCTTACAAATTTATTCTGTTATTTATTTGTTAAAATAGATATTTAATTTAAAATCTACTTACACACCTTATATCGTTTTTACTTCTAATTTAAAACTATCAATTTCTAATTAGATATAAGCTATCCTGTTAAGTCCTGAATAACATAGCAAATTCCCATTTATAATCCTTATGAATTTATTTAAATCCACTCACATTCCGAAAATCGGAAAAATTTCCATTTTTCCCTTTTTAAACGATTCCCAAGTATCCAACGATAATTATTTCACTTCGTTTACAAATATCGTCAATATATTTAACTACTCGTCTAATCCATTAAAACAGGTTTCTATTTCAAATCAATTTGAAATTTCAATTCTATTTTTGAAAATAAATTTTCTTTTTCTACATCTCAAATTCCATTTCTAAATTCGAAAATATGTTACGGTATTTAAATACCAAAATCCTAGGGCCAGGGTAATTCAACACAGCATAATCAATCACAGTATATAACAAACAATAATATAAATGTCGAGGGCTCCAGTTGGATCCCTCCAACCTGTTTCCCTGCATCCACAGATGTTAATCAACATCAGTAATATAATTTCACATCATAGTAAACAAAACTGATAATCGATCAATGATATCACTATATTAACTATTTCAGCCAATTTTATCAACCGTTCATCCAAACAACCATCACACAGTATAAAATTACTGTAAATAAATTTAAAACTCGTTTATATTAATATAAATGAGTCAGAGTTAGTGAGTTTACTCACCTTGTTTTGCAGTTGACGAGTCTGCTTTGGTTTTTTTTAAATCAAACAGGCATTTGATTTCCCCTGGAGCTCCAATAACTCTGTTTCTGGCGAAATTAATTCCACATCGTAGATCTCGTTGTTTTGGTTCCAATGGATCCGGTCGCCTTCAGTTCTGATCATGTATGGATTAAATATTAACATTACAAATTTATATACCATTGAACTAATGTAATTGATTTCTTAATTACTATCTAAACTAATTACCCTTATTAAAAATTCGGCTGCTAAATCATTCTTCTTCCCAATAACTCCCGAACCTGTATTCTCTTGTAGCTTCTAAGTAATTGCGTGTCTTTTCTTCAGTCCTTCCTATTGCGTTCACTTCTTCATGAAATTAACCAAGGAACAACCATTCTCCTCCTTACAAAATGAAACTTCCTGTTGTTCTTCCCTACAACATTCAAACCGAACTATCAGGAACCCACAAAACCTCAAGCCCTGACTGAATCCAATATTTGCATTCTTTTAATCCTTTCTCGGTTCACTACGAACAGTCCCTACCTCCTATCATTGCATCACTAACCCTGTGCTCTTCTTCTATCTCCCATACATAAATAAAATCTTGCAACAGTTGCTCCATTTATCACCACTGAGTTTCCATAGTTCCTCCATTTCTCCTTCACGGCTTCACTATCTCACAAACCCGGACCACCATACCACTCCTCTCCACAAACTCAACACTAGGGTGGCCATCAGTCTGAGTTCGCACCCATATTAGAATTCGACATCGACTTCCACCATGCCACCATGCTGCACTGATGAAGACAACGACAACTTTCTGTTGCTAAATCCCTAAACTCCACCATTAGAACAGTCTTCATGCTCTCCTTTCATCTGGACACTGCACTACTTAGATCCGCTATCTCAACTAAGAGCATGCAACCATCCTCAAATTCAGCAATCCACAAACACCCAAGCCCGCCGCAACCTCCAACCCTAATCACTTCGCCAGAAAAATCGCATTAAACCAATTTTGTTTAATTCCCTCATCCGACCTCCTCGGGTAATTAGGGATCACCGCACCACCTTTAATTACTATGCAAGCGCTCCCTCTTCTTCTAACCTTCAGGAATCTCAACCCATCCTTGCCTGTGCCGCCCTCAAATCGAACGCCCTAGAATTTGGGTTAAAATTTCAAGCCCTAAAAACAAGGATCGCATGCATCTTGGATCATATAAAAATGAAGTTCTTGGTTTAGTGAGTTTAATGAATTAGAGTTTGTGGAATTCCATTGGATATTCAATTTTATATATAAATTTGTAAAGAATAGAAATGGCTTGGAGTTTCTAATGTTCTCGAATGGAAGGGAAAGACTGGGTAGAGAAGCATTGTTTTGGTTCCCTTTTATTACTTATGTAGTTTATTATTATTATTTTTATTTATTGTTATATTTATATTTTAAAGTACATAGCTGGCCAAATTGTTTGAACAAACAATAAATCTCCTCTGATAAATGGTTGAGATTGGATAGGATGACTTCAAAGTGAATTGTCCCTTTTGTTTTGTTTTGTTTTCAATAACCTATATGTACAGGTGGTCGAATGAGAACAAGTAGCCGAAATGTTTGAATTTCAACGAATGGAGCAGTGTACAAAATTCTTTCTATCTTATTATATTATATATATATAAATAGTACATGGTTTATATACAGATATGTCGAGATTTCTTCAGTATGCATGTGCTGAGATTGTGTTTCGAAATTATATTAGATTTTCTCACTATTCGGATAAAAATATACAATATATATAGTTGATATCGTAGACTATAGGCACATGAAATCTGGTCTAAGATTTCATAATATTATGCTAAGATTTCCTTTTGACTTAAAAGGACGAAGATTTTTTTTAATATTGACCATTTTTCAATTGCACAAATCTTGAAAACGATTTTCCCTTTTCTATCAATAAAATCGTTGTGTGAAAGAACAAAAACCCTTAGCCGAAATGGTTGGCTGAAGGACAAACAGGATCCAATTATTAATAATAAAATTTTCCTTGGTAGCCGTAATAATTGAGTTCCAAGCATATGTTCACATTGGAAAGAAACAGCTGGACCGAGATCGCTGATTCCAACTTATTTACAGTTGTTAAAGTTCTGCGTAGATATGAAAAGAACGTGGAAAGATTTTTTTTCCAAGATTTCAAAGCTACTTTGAAACCAATTTTTTAAAGATGCAGAGAGATTTTGATAAGATAGGATGGCATCTGATTTCATACTGGGGTTGAGATTTCACACAGATTTGTTCAGACTTATGTGTACAGTCTTGCAAAGATTCCGATACACCCTTTCAAAGATTTGTCTCACATAGATTTTGCAAATAAGATTTGAGTTAGATCGTATACAGATTTGTCACTATATATTACAGTATATTTATTTATATTTATTTATTTAGATTTGTACTAAAAAAATCAGTTATTAGATATGGTAAGGACTTTACCAAAATATTTTAAGGATTTTCAACGAACTTTGAAATCGGTTTTTTTTTAAAGATACGCATAGATTCAGATGACATGGGGTGGCATACTGATCATTTTCTTCTGAAAGTGACTCTATCTCTTTTTATTTTATTTTATTTCAAATATTTTTTAAATATTCAGAAATATTGAATTCAAGTCAATTAAATAAATAAACTACTATTTAAAATAATTAAATAAATTAATTATTCAGTCGCTAAAAATCCGGGTCATTACAACAACATATAATAAGATTTTGAATATAATAAATGTGTTTGACATTGAATTATGGAACTCCCCGTGTGTGTATGCTCCCCTACAGCAACACTCTCCCTAAATATGTGCATGAGTGGGAAAAAATCGAATGAAATTTCAATATTAAAATATTCATAACATATTCACTCATCAATAAAAATCTTAACCATTTTCCCCCTTTTGTTATCATCAAAAGGATACAAAAAATAAAACAGTGACGAAAAATGACTAGAAATACAATAGCTTAAGAGAGAGAATTGTCATCATAAATCTCATTCAATCAAACAAAAATCATAATATTCTAAAAACTAGTGCAAATTTCACATTGTAGAATGATGGATTTACAATGAAATTTATAAAAATGGAGAGAGTTTAAAAACACATGATTTCCAATTATTTTCAAACAATATTTTTTAAAATAGCACAAAGTGGTGATGGGTTTAGATAATGATTATAAACTCAATTTAAGTGATGCAATCAAATAATCTCAAATCCCAATAGCTATCAATCAACAAATCATATTATATCATAAAATATTAACAAATTTCACAAATTAGAAAATGGATTGGTAGGCTGGTTTTTACACACTAAAGGAGGATTTAATATAAAATTTTATTTATTAATTTCCCTTTTTCTTTTCTTTTTAAAGTTTAAGAGTACGCTGATCATGCATAACAAGATCTTAGATTTTTAAATGTGGTCATTCGCAACTTAAATTATAAGTAATCTCATAACTATGCATGACCAGATCTTGGATTTTTAAATGAGGTTAGAGAAACACTTATGTATAATATATATTTATTATTTTCCATTTAAAAAAATCTCCTCAGTTTATAAAACCAATATGGATGATTAAATATGGTAGGTATAGAAATGATTGTGAAATAAATTTCTAAATTAATCATATTATGAAATATGCTCAACTGTACCGGGATCTTTGAAAATTTTCAATTATCTCTTTTTCGAAAAATAATACAGTCACATTGCCATCACAAAATTTGAACCTGTATACTGATTAAGATGATTTTAAAAATATTAAATTCTCCACATTGATATAAATCATGATGGATGGCAGAATGATGGTGGAAAAAGAAAATGGTCGTGATATAAGTGTCAATTCAATGATATTATAAAAACTATTCAAAACATCATGAGATTTAAATATAATTTTGTTATGAAATATATTGTAGTCACAATTCATCACAATTTCAAAAATATAATAATAATTTTGATGAATTCTAAATGCAGATCAATTTGGTCATTGATTTCAATTTCTGACTAAATAATCAATAAATGATTTTCAAATTTAAAATCAATTACAAGAGGCATTTGAAGGGTCTGTCAAACAAATGATTGAGAAAATTTCAAAGCATTTAAGGCTGATACCACTAGTTATCTCCATTAACAAGGATTTTAATACCACCCCGGTGGCTGACAAAGGTATCTTTTATTAGACAAATATAACAAATATATCCAATCACCAAGCCCAAGCAGGCAAATCAAGTACAAAAATTCCATCTATCAGAGCAACAATCAATATTCACCAAAAACAAACAGTCATTAAAACATTTTCAAAACAAATTCTTTCATTAGAGCAGCAATACTATGACTTTCAAAACAATATTTTCAAGGAAGAATTCAGATTATTTTCATCAAGTCTAAGAGATGATTCGTGATCTAAGTTTAGAAACAATTTATTTGAAATCACTTTAAGGGATGTGAAAACTTCAAGATTCAAAGAATCGATCACACAAGATTATTAATTTCAATTCCAAGAAGTGTGTGAGATTCAAGACATAAAAAAATTCAAATGATTACGAACAATCAAAAATCCAACCCAAATGATCATGAATAAAAATGAATTTCAAGATGCAATGCAATGATTCAAGCAAAACGTTATTCAATTCAGAATATCCAAGCCAATCCAAAATACCAATGAAATTATCACAATTGAAAAATAGTAATGTGCTGTAAAGAGTGTAATTTTTCAAGCCGTTTCAAAATGAATTAGAAGAAACTCAAAACAGCAGAGATGTGTTAAATGTCATTAATTTTTCAAATCTTCAAAAATTTAGAATTCAAATTAACAGTGTTCAAGATATAACAAGAATTCTTCAGCACTGTTACGAATAAAAAAATAAACTTCAAAATAATTGCAGGTAATTACAAATTTGAATTCAAGATTTGGAAACCATTAAAACATGAATGTTTTATACAAATGAAGCACATTTCCAAAATATCAAGAATATTGCAATTTTGAAGTTTAAGAAGACCAAAAAATTATAAATGATATGGCAGTGTCAATATAGATAAGCAAAATCAGAAGAAGGAATAAAAGAAATGTGGCAGAGACATTACAAATCAACATAGCACAACCAAAAAAATAGAAGGAGGAATAGAAGGAAGAATAAAAACCGGAGAATATAAACAAAAAAATGTGAATATAGAGATTAAACCTGATTTTTAGTAGACGATATTGATTCTCTAACTCAACAAACTTGGTTAAGGAACTCTGAATAACTTAAAGATGTGAAACAACTTGAATTCAATTTCTCTTTTCCAAAGCAGTTCCTCAGCCTCCTCCGGTACTTATTAGTTTGGGGGATCGAGTGGTCTAAATTTTTTTGTAAAACCACTCTGAAATGTGTTCATGACCTTAGGTACCCAACCTATTTGTATAACAGTCCATTTGAATTTACATTTGTACCCTAAGGAATCCAAATATGTTTGCATTTAGTCAAAATCGTTTTATTTTCATTTGGCAAGATTGTTTAAATGGTTTCTTACCAAACAAATTCTCATTTCGTTTATGATTCAAAATCCTTTGAAATTTTTAGAGTTCAAATTATCAAGACGAACATTTACAAAGCAATTTAAAGGATTTCTAAAATCATTAGAATTCAGCTTTTCAAATCCATTGATTTTCCTAAAGCCAAGACCACATTTATTTCCAATAGAAACGTTTTTGCAATAACATATTCAATGATTTTTCCCCATTAGAAAATTTACCCGAAGTAGATTCTAGTCACTGAATTTTGAATTTAAGATCACTGTTTTCTTATATTAAATCTGAACAACGATTGAACCATTACCTTTCAAAACCATAATTAATGGCGGCAGTGCAATTTTCTTCTTCTTCTCCATCCACCTCCTTTGCCTTTGACTCGGCCTTCCCTCCTCTTCCATCTCACCCCCTCCCTCTAAACCCCCTGACCCACGTCCTCCTCATGTGAATCCCTCTTCATCAGATGCTCGTCCTGAGATTAATTCAGAGAATCCATCGAAGGCTTCATTTCCTTCTTTTGTTAAATCGGACTACACATCTTTATTCAGATCCACTCCACGAAACGCAAAATCATATAAGCCTATTCAATTTGAAATTGCGAGAGATGGTAAGAGGGAGACGATTCCAGATCTTGTCAAGAAGGAAGGTCTCAATTACCGGAATGATTTTTTAATTGGATTCTTTTTAGATGGTACGTTATCCTTTCCTACAGTAACTAATTACTTATATAGGTGTTAGAAATTAAATGGGGAGGTTGATATTAAATCAAACGGTCATCATTTTTATTTTAAATTATCTAATGATTCTGATAGAGAGGAGATTCTCAGATCTGATCCAATCTTCATTCGTGGTAGGATGTTTATCATTTCAGTTTGGGATCCTTCTATAGGCAGTGCTCAATCTCAAATCAAGAAAGTTCCATTATGGATCCATTTATATCAAATACCGATGATTATATGGACATTAATTAGTATAAACTAGCTAGTTAATCATGTAGGTAGACTTATATGTTTTGATACATCTACCGAAAGAATGAATAGTTTTAGATATGCAAAAGCGTTAGTGGAAGTGTCTCCTGATTTGAGTTACCTAATATAATAGAAGTAGATGGCTTGGGTGATATTTGTCCAACTGTGAAAATTGATTATGATTGGAAGCCTAAAATCTATACACACTGTAAGATTTTCAGCCATGATTCCATGTATTGTGAGTTAAATTCTATAAAATATTGGTGATCAGTCTGGTAATGATGATCATCATGCTGATGTACATGTACATAATGGAAATAGGAAACAAAATGTTCAAGTGAATGTTAATCAATTCAAATGGAATTCTATTAATACAAGGAGAAAACAATATTGGAGAAAGAAGGATATGGGTAGCAATAAGGATAGCGCCGCAGAAGTTGCTAATGCAAGTGGGAATCCTTTTCCTACTTTAGCCTCTGATGATTTGTGTAATGACCCGCATTGGCAGAGGTATTATAATTAATTTTATTTAATTATATAAATGGTGATTAGTTAATTTAATGATCGTTGAATTAAATAATGATGAATATTTAATTAAAATAATATATTTAATTCTGAAATAATCAGAATTGGCTGAAATGACGATATGGTGTGAACCGGATCATCTGTGATATATAATCCAGTTTAGAATTAAATTTGAATAATGAATATATTCAGTCGACATCAGTTTGAACGTAGAATTATAATATAATTAAAATAGAGCTCGAAATGGCGCGGCAGTTCGCTATTTGGCGATTTGAACTTCAACTGAATGTACAGAGTTCGTTTTAAATCGGATTTCTGTGAAACAAGAAACGTGTGGAGCTGGTGGAGTGTATCTTTCTAGTGGAAGAGAAAAATCAGGATTTCGTCGTGTAGATTTTGAGATATGTCCAAATCAAATGTTAGAAAAGTCGCTATGAAATTCCTTTATAATTTGCAACGCTTTATTTACGTTATAAAAGAGTTTTCAAAATATTTGAATATCGGGTTTGAATTTAGACAAGGTTCTTTTAAGGCGTAGTGATAATTTAATTTTTAGAATTTTACTGTAATTTTTAATTAATTTAATAAGCAACTTTTTATTTAGAGTATTTTGCACCCTATAGTCAACATTTTAAAGTTTCAAAATATGAGTCCACCTACCGGTATTATTATATTTTTGGGATCGTGAGACATTGCTCGTCTCACCGGTGTTTTTATTTCTGTTCGTAGCAGCTCATATATGAACAGGGATATAAATAAGGTACGTTAAGCTTTACCACTCAAAACAAAAATAGCCTAACTTTTTTTCGGTGATCAAAGAAGGATCCACGTTCATTACTCTCACACCACCCGACTCTTATGGCCTCAAAATTCAAAACGCGGAGAAACCAGAGCCAGCCGCACCCTTAAAATTCAAAACGTGGAGAAACCAAAGCCATAAGGTAACTAATTTATATATATATCGTAACATCTTTGGAGACCAAAACATAATCCGCTGAAACCAAAGGGAGCCGCCCTTTTCTTTTCTCTCCTCAAACCGCAGAATCGAATACAAATATAAAACAAAAAGGGAAGGCTTGCAATCTGTGTGTTGTTCGTGTACTGGAGCGTATGCAAGACCGGAAGGAGAAGGGGTGCAAGGTATTTACGTTGGTGTGGGGTTTGGCAAGTTCTTGTCTGGAGCATTGCCGTTTCAGGAGTGGGAAGACCGGAGGTCCAACGTTTGAGGGTACACGAAAAAATGGTGGAATCCATTTGAGATTTCATGGTAAAAAGGGTATCAAACTGGAGTTGGAAGGATTCAAGAATGGGGTTCCTTGCGTTGGGAAATTTCATAGAAGCAGGCGTGATTTAATACTTAAAGGAGAGGACATTTGCATGGGAAAAGAGGTATAAATTTACAGTAAGGGAATAGTTTTCAATTCTTTTTACTAGGAGCTTGTTTCATGAATTAAGGGAGGATGTGGCGATGTCAACATCAGGAAGGGACGGACGGAAATGGTGTAAAATGGTTCGGCAAAGCTGTGACGTTTTGCTGAAGCAACGTTCGTATAAGGGTTGCATGCGTTAATATTGGTAATTTCTGGAGTTGCATGTGTAAATGGTGAAGTTTGTGTTTCTGGCGCGTGTACTGTGGAGATCAAATATGGTGTGAGGGCTTGGCACTTAGCCACTGACGTGAAATGAGGAGAGAAATGAATACGATGGCACAAATATTTACTGTACTGGCTAGGAGGGTACGAAAGTTGATGGGATAATCAGTAATGGAAGAAGGGTCTAAGTGGAAACCACGTGAACTAGGGGTTGGGCCGGATATTTTTGATGTCAGAACTGCGGGAATTTGGTACCGTGGAAATCATAACAACAAGATCCAAATTATAGCACTAAGGTAGCGGGAAACGGAGTTACTGGAATTTCAGGGAAAAGGTTTTAACGTATGTCCGTTGTAAATGAAAACAACGCAGAACCGTCAACTGCAAACAAAGTGAGTAAATCTCACTAACTTTGAACAGTTTATAATTTCATGTTATATTTTTAGAACTGTTAGATATTGGCTGATACTGTATGTTGACTGTTTGATTGAACTGCTAGTCAGTTGATTAAATTTCTATATTGATTCTGTTTAACAGAATATATCATATGGAACTGAAAGTGATGTTATCTATATTATTTAACATCTGTGATGCAGGGAAACAGGTTGGAGGAATTCGACTAGATTCCTCAACATTTATTTTACTGTTTTCATATATTGTGATATATGATGTGTTATATAATCTGTTATGGATTATGTGTGTTGGAATGATGTTGATCATTGTTATTCGATATTGTAAATATCATAAAAGACCCTAGGATGTAAAAAGAGTATTTCAATGTATATTGAAATAAAGGAATTTTATAAAATCACAGGATTTTATAAAAGGAAATATTTATAAAACGAACACGGTTTTATAAAAGGGATATTTATTTAGAAAATAAATAGAAATAGAAAAGGAATATTTATTTAGAAAATAAATAGAAGTTATAAATAGGATATATTTGTAACGGTAAATAGAAGTTATAAATAGGATATATTTGTAACGGTAAATAGAAGTTATAAATAGGATATATTTGTAACGGTAAATAGAAGTTATAAATAGGATATATTTGTAACGGTAAGTAAACGTTATAAAAAGGAAATAGTTGTAACGGAAAACGTAGTTTATCAAAAGAAGTTAATCGATGTTAGTTAATCGATTAGTGTTAAAGTAAAAGAAGTTAATCGATGTTAGTTAATCGATTAGTGTTAAAGTAAAAGAAGTTAATCGATGTTAGTTAATCGATTAGTGTTAAAGTAAAAGAAGTTAAACGATGTTAGTTAATCGATTAGTGTTAAAGTAAAAGAAGTTAATCGATGTTAGTTAATCGATTAGTGTTAAAGTAAAAGAAGTTAATCGATGTTAGTTAATCGATTAGTGTTAAAGTAAAAGAAGTTAATCGATGTTAGTTAATCGATTAGTGTTAAAGTAAAAGAAGTTAATCGATGTTAGTTAATCGATTAGTGTTAAAGTAAAAGAAGTTAAACGATGTTAGTTAATCGATTAGTGTTAAAGTAAAAGAAGTTAATCGATGTTAGTTAATCGATTAGTGTTAAAGTAAAAAGAAGTTAATCGATGTTAGTTAATCGATTAGAGAATAAAGTTAAAAAGAAGTTAATCGATGTTAGTTAATCGATTAGAGAATAAAGTTAAAAAGAAGTTAATAGATGTTAGTTAATCGATTAGAGAATAAAGTTGAAAGGAGATAATCGATGTTAGTTTAATCGATTAGAATAGAAGCAAGTGAGTTAAATCGAATATAGTTATTCGAATAGAAGCAAATGAGTAAATCGAATATAGTTATTCGAATAGAAAGTAAAAGAAATTATCGAATATAGTTTATTCGAAAAGAGTAAGTGAAATGAGTAAATAAATAGCGTTAGTCAAATAGTGTTAGTCCGATAGAGTTAATTGATAGGGGTTAGTCCAAAGGAGTTAAGTAAAAAGAGTCAATCGAATATAGCTATTCGAAGGAGGGTTAAGTAAGGAAGTTAGTAAATGGAATACAAAGTGAACTTTGCCCATTTCAAAGTTAGAAATGTTGTTCAGTTAAGGTCTGAGAGGTAGTTCTACCCCAACTTAATTGGCTTCGTTTTAACTAAGGAATAGTTAATGTTCGGCAGTAAAAGGAAATGGTTTGAGTTGGCATCGCGATGGTTTGTTTAAACATCTGCCTAAGTCCAATGAAGAAGCTTTGGAAATGTTTTCCAAATAAGAAACCAGAAATGTTTTCTAATAAAGAAAACGAGAAATGGGAATGTTTTCCATTGTTAATAACGTATATTTTCCCAATTTAGAAAATAAGGAATATTGAACGTAGGGAAACAGGAAATAAGTAAATTAATGAAATAAAGAGATGAATGTTAAATGATGTTTGATCGATATAATTTCCATTTGGAAATATTATCGTTGTTTGCACACTTGTTTTTATTCGATAGTTAAATCACAGACTATCGAAGTTTTGACCATTTTAACGTTGTTAATATGGAGAGACCGGTTGGATTATTATCCAAAGAACCACTCTGTATTGGCATAAGCATTGCGAATCATATATGCCAAAGGAAATTGAAGACGGAGTTATGCAAGGGCTATCCTGTTTACAGAATAGTGCCTTCGGTTCATCCTGTTCCTGGGTGACTTGTATGGACGGATGTCTGACAGAATATGTCCAGACGATCACGTATATTGATTTCTCCAACTGTACCAAGAGTGGAAGCGGAGAAGGAAAATTCTCTTAGCTAACACATAATGTATGGTTGAGGACATCAATCGGTGATTGGATGGATTTGATGATGTGACATTCAAAGTGAATCTGATGTGATGATAAAGCGTAGCTTCTAGCCTCATCATCCGGTAAATGACAGAAATCGGGCAGGCAGCATGGCTAAGTCGGTCGCACCGAAGTAGGGTGTATAATCACCTGATCTAGAGTTTCATTTACTTCTAAAAATCTATTGTTGATGCTGTCCCATTCGGGAAACGGTTGCTGATCCCAACTGTTGGTGATATACATTCGATACACTCAAGCGAAATGAGTGGTCGGTCATGTGTGGCCGGGTTGCAAGATGTTCTTGTTGAACCCAGTGTATTCCTCTCTAGAGGTACACAAGCGAAAGGTGATTCCATACCTTGTCATAGTTGGAAACCCATTACCCAATACGTGCTTGCGGTTTTGATTGTATACTATATATGTAGAACGTGAGATGAAAGCGTTTCTGCTAGATGATTATATATACTGTGATTGATAGGCATTATTATAATATCAAAAGATTTTTGATATAAAGTTATTTTGGATTCTCATAAGGGAAAAACCCGTTCCGTTATATGGCGTGGTCTTATGAGATATCGTTTACTTGTTCGAACTGTTTTTAAACTGTTTTACTCATACCAGTCCCATGACTGACCCGGAGTTTACTTTGTTGTTTTCCCTAAACTCTTGGGTGCCTAAATTTGTACGGGCAGTCAAGTAGTCGGGATTTACAGATATACTGGAAGAGCTTGGAGCAGGAGGCTTCAGGATCATATAGCTATAGTTATTTCCGCTGTGTTGTAAGTGCTGTACTCTGATAAGTGCTATTGTATACATAACTGTTATATTTCAAAGTTATGTTATCTATTATATGTTATTCGTTCCGCTGTGAGGTTCGTGTTACTCTGATGTTGTGTTCTTCTTCTTCTTCTATTCTAAGTTTCTATCTTATCTATTCTCACCTTCTAATTTCTTTCATTAATTACCGGGATTTTTCGATGTTTTGGTTATCGACATCGTGCTTATGTCGATAACCAAAGTCGCCGAAAATCCGGGTCGTTACAGTTGGTATCAAAGCTTAAGTTAAGAATTACTTGGCTCTGTGGCGTGACTCGGTAGAGATAGGGTTAGTAATACCCTAGACTGAGATTGAGTGTATATATACGAGTGAGCGTATTTGCTATTGATATAAAAATTGTTTTATATTGTGGAGATTCATTGGTTGAGTCGTTTGTGAATTCTGGTCGATCAGTTTGATCCACTGTATCGGTAGGGATTTTGTAAACACTCGAATACGATGAACCGTCATGGTATGTTTTGAAAAGAGGGTAAATGAAAATAATTTTACCCAAAGTATATTTTGATATATATTGGATATATTGGTTGTTATTATAATCGAGTAAGATTATAAATTAAATGGTTATGTAAATAACCAATCAGAATTCATATAAGTGAAATATGTGAAATCAGATGAGTTAAATCTGAAATTTAAACCAGAAATTTAAGTTAAAACTCTGGAGAATTGGATAAGTGTTTGTAAATAGATTCGGATTAAAAATAAGGAAAATTTAAGATCCTGGGAGATTTTAAATTGTTTTACAAGCAGTGTGAATTATAGTTTGAAATGAATTTCAAAGTAGAAATGTTTAGAAATGGTTTTATAGTATTGAACTCACTTCGATCGCTGGGAAATAGATTCTGATGATGACAGCTGCATCATCAGTATTCATTTTCGAGTTGTAAGTGACGAATTACTACCAGAGATACTGTTTTGAAATTGTTTTTGGAAAGACAAGTTGTGTTGAATTTCAAAATAGAATTTAAAATATAGAATTGGAATTTTTAAATAGGTTTGAAATATTAACTTGTTTTAAAAGAAATAAAACAAGAAGTTCCTTTATAGACGAAGTTTATAAATAGTTCTTTTATAAACGAAGTTTATAAATGAAGTGAAAAGAATTATCATTGGGTAATTCAGAAATAAAAATACAAGTGTGAAATTTAAAGGGAAATCTATTTTCCAAAGGTAGAAATATCGATTTCAAAAGGAATTGAAATCGAGACTTATTTAAAGGAATTAGAATAAGGGAAGTTCAAACATAGAATGTAAATAAGAAAATTCGAAGGGAAAATTGAATATAGAAATTCAAAGGGAGTTTGAATATATGAAACTCAATGGAAGTGATATAGAATTTGAATATAGAAATTCAAATGGCGTTTGGATATAGAAAATATAAGAGATTTCAAATATAGGATTTGAATATCGAAAGTGAAATGAAGTTTGAATAAAAAGGATTCAAATAGAATTGAAAAACGAAATTTGAATGTCGAGGATTCAAATAGAATTGAAAATGAAATTTGAATAAAGAGAATTCAAATCGATTTGAATATAGGAATTCAAATGGAGTTTGAAAATAGATTTGAATAATGAAATTCATATATGGAATTTGAATAAGTGAATTGAAATGAAATTCAAATATAGAATTTGAATAAGAGAATTGAAATGGAATTTGAATATAGGAAATTCAAATAGAATTGAAAAGGAATTCAATTAGTTGATAAACAAGTTAAAATATATTTGAACATGTTATACTCAAATATGAAGGTGAAATGGGAAAACCAGTAATTTGAAAATCACTTAACGAACTAAGTTAAAACGATTGGCTTAAGTTGAAATGAATTAGAAATGTATGGATATACATGAGACAGGTATGGATAAGGTATGAAGGTATATAGATAGAATGCTCGACGAAAGGTATGTATTCAATTCATATATGAGATTTTATGCGCCGTATCGGCTAGCCGCTTGGCTTTTCTTTTTCTTTTTGATTGGAGAAGGCCTGTGTGGCAGTTTGGGGATTTTCCCGATGCTCCTAGTACAAAGAAGGTTATGGCGAATTTTTCCGGGAATTTAAGGAGTTAGAATATTTTTAAGATAATTTGATAATTAGAAATCAACGTATCAATATATATAGAAATCGATAAGGAAACGAACTTAGAAATAGAATAGTATAATCAAAAAGGAAGTATAAGAATAAAATCTGGTAAGATTAGAAAGAGGAAGCGTATATGTGTTTAAAAGAGAATAAGTAGTTGTATGGTATTGATTAATCGAGTAAGTAGTCATATCTGTTTTGACGTTAAATGTTATTCAGTCAAGGTCTGAGAGGTAGTTATACCCCAACTTGATTGATTTCATTATTAACAAATAAATAGTAAGATTTCAGGCTCGAAGATCAATGTTGAATAAGAGTTAGTTGAATATAGTATTTGGGTTGTCGTAACGATGTTTTACACAACATCCGTTTTAACCCAAATAACTGTAAGCTTGGAAATAGAATAAAGAATATTTCCTAAGTATAGAAATAAACGAGATCGGAAAAGAGATAAGTAATTGGAGTATTTTCCAATTATAAATAGGATTTTAAAGGTTATTGAAGTATAGAAAATAAAGGAAGGCGATATTCGGAAATGTTTTCCAAATAACATAAAAGGCCAATATGGTTATTGAAAATATTTGGTTAACAAATATTGATAAAGAAATAGAGAAGTGATTTAACTAATGGAATATTGATTAAGGGCTCAGTTGAATTTCAAAAAGGAAAATTTGATTTTTGAAAAAGTAAACTGTTTAAAATTCCCAGGAAGAGACTGTTTGAATTAAGAACAAATGTAAATAGAAGTTTGTGGAAGTAAGCTGAAATTGAATTGAAACAGTTAAGTGAAAACTGAATGGAAATAGAACGATATCAGGAAAAATTTATTCTTGAATAAAATTGGATTGTCGAGATAAGAATCTAAAATGAAAATTGGATTGGGAAGTTAAGAGTTTGAAATCGAGAATGGAACTCGAATTTGAAATAAAATTCGACTTAGGATATAAGCGAATGGTTGTGTCGTGGATAAAAGAAGATGAGGATTTGATTGGGATAAACCTTGTATCCGCTGAATTGATAACAGATGGAAAGGATATAATGATATGCCGACAAAAGGTACAAGTTTATATTTCTATTGGATAAAAGATTTATGAGCCGAATTGGCAAGCCGCTTGGCTGTTTGATTTTTCTTTTGGGTTGGAGATGGCCCAGAGAGGCGAGTTGGAGTTTTACCGATTGACCAGTACAAAGGAGGTGCTGACGAAATTTTTCGAAGAGTTAAGGCGTTAGAAAATTTCCAGGATTTTTGAAAATCTTCGTTGATAAGAATTAATTAATAATTTAATTGAAATTAAATTGGTTCAGTTGAAACTGAAGTTAAGAAGTGAACAAATATGTTCTAACCAGTCGATAGGGTCGTTCTCTACCTTTTAGCAATTTCGAGGACGAAATTATTTTAAGTGGGGAAGATTGTAATGACCCGCATTGGCAGAGGTATTATAATTAATTTTATTTAATTATATAAATGGTGATTAGTTAATTTAATGATCGTTGAATTAAATAATGATGAATATTTAATTAAAATAATATATTTAATTCTGAAATAATCAGAATTGGCTGAAATGACGATATGGTGTGAACCGGATCATCTGTGATATATAATCCAGTTTAGTATTAAATTTGAATAATGAATATATTCAGTCGACATCAGTTTGAACGTAGAATTATAATATAATTAAAATAAAGCTCGAAATGGCGCGGTAGTTCCCTATTTGGCGATTTGAACTTCAACTGAATGTACAGAGTTCGTTTTAAATCGGATTTCTGTGAAACAAGAAACGTGTGGAGCTGGTGGAGTGTATCTTTCTAGTGGAAGAGAAAAATCAGGATTTCGTCGTGTAGATTTTGAGATATGTCCAAATCAAATGTTAGAAAAGTCGCTATGAAATTCCTTTATAATTTGCAACGCTTTATTTACGTTATAAAAGAGTTTTCAAAATATTTGAATATCGGGTTTGAATTTAGACAAGGTTCTTTTAAGGCGTAGTGATAATTTAATTTTTCGAATTTTACTGTAAATTTTAATTAATTTAATAAGCAACTTTTTATTTAGAGTATTTTGCACCCTATAGTCAACATTTTAAAGTTTCAAAATATGAGTCCACCTACCGGTATTATTATATTTTTGGGATCGTGAGACATTGCTCGTCTCACCGGTGTTTTTATTTCTGTTCGTAGCAGCTCATATATGAACAGGGATATAAATAAGGTACGTTAAGCTTTACCACTCAAAACAAAAATAGCCTAACTTTTTTTCGGTGATCAAAGAAGGATCCACGTTCATTACTCTCACACCACCCGACTCTTATGGCCTCAAAATTCAAAACGCGGAGAAACCAGAGCCAGCCGCACCCTTAAAATTCAAAACGTGGAGAAACCAAAGCCATAAGGTAACTAATTTATATATATATCGTAACATCTTTGGAGACCAAAACATAATCCGCTGAAACCAAAGGGAGCCGCCCTTTTCTTTTCTCTCCTCAAACCGCAGAATCGAATACAAATATAAAACAAAAAGGGAAGGCTTGCAATTTGTGTGTTGTTCGTGTACTGGAGCGTATGCAAGACCGGAAGGAGAAGGGGTGCAAGGTATTTACGTTGGTGTGGGGTTTGGCAAGTTCTTGTCTGGAGCATTGCCGTTTCAGGAGTGGGAAGACCGGAGGTCCAACGTTTGAGGGTACACGAAAAAATGGTGGAATCCATTTGAGATTTCATGGTAAAAAGGGTATCAAACTGGAGTTGGAAGGATTCAAGAATGGGGTTCCTTGCGTTGGGAAATTTCATAGAAGCAGGCGTGATTTAATACTTAAAGGAGAGGACATTTGCATGGGAAAAGAGGTATAAATTTACAGTAAGGGAATAGTTTTCAATTCTTTTTACTAGGAGCTTGTTTCATGAATTAAGGGAGGATGTGGCGATGTCAACATCAGGAAGGGACGGACGGAAATGGTGTAAAATGGTTCGGCAAAGCTGTGACGTTTTGCTGAAGCAACGTTCGTATAAGGGTTGCATGCGTTAATATTGGTAATTTCTGGAGTTGCATGTGTAAATGGTGAAGTTTGTGTTTCTGGCGCGTGTACTGTGGAGATCAAATATGGTGTGAGGGCTTGGCACTTAGCCACTGACGTGAAATGAGGAGAGAAATGAATACGATGGCACAAATATTTACTGTACTGGCTAGGAGGGTACGAAAGTTGATGGGATAATCAGTAATGGAAGAAGGGTCTAAGTGGAAACCACGTGAACTAGGGGTTGGGCCGGATATTTTTGATGTCAGAACTGCGGGAATTTGGTACCGTGGAAATCATAACAACAAGATCCAAATTATAGCACTAAGGTAGCGGGAAACGGAGTTACTGGAATTTCAGGGAAAAGGTTTTAACGTCTGTCCGTTGTAAATGAAAACAACGCAGAACCGTCAACTGCAAACAAAGTGAGTAAATCTCACTAACTTTGAACAGTTTATAATTTCATGTTATATTTTTAGAACTGTTAGATATTGGTTGATACTGTATGTTGACTGTTTGATTGAACTGCTAGTCAGTTGATTAAATTTCTATATTGATTCTGTTTAACAGAATATATCATATGGAACTGAAAGTGATGTTATCTATATTGTTTAACATCTGTGATGCATGGAAACAGGTTGGAGGAATCCGACTGGATTCCTCAACATTTATTTTACTGTTTTCATATATTGTGATATATGATGTGTTATATAATCTGTTATGGATTATGTGTGTTGGAATGATGTTGATCATTGTTATTCGATATTGTAAATATCATAAAAGACCCTGGGATGTAAAAAGAGTATTTCAATGTATATTGAAATAAAGGAATTTTATAAAATCACAGGATTTTATAAAAGGAAATATTTATAAAACGAACACGGTTTTATAAAAGGGATATTTATTTAGAAAATAAATAGAAATAGAAAAGGAATATTTATTTAGAAAATAAATAGAAGTTATAAATAGGATATATTTGTAACGGTAAATAGAAGTTATAAATAGGATATATTTGTAACGGTAAATAGAAGTTATAAATAGGATATATTTGTAACGGTAAATAGAAGTTATAAATATGATATATTTGTAACGGTAAATAGAAGTTATAAATAGGATATATTTGTAACGGTAAATAGAAGTTATAAATAGGATATATTTGTAACGGTAAGTAAACGTTATAAAAAGGAAATAGTTGTAACGGAAAACGTAGTTTATCAAAAGAAGTTAATCGATGTTAGTTAATCGATTAGTGTTAAAGTAAAAGAAGTTAATCGATGTTAGTTAATCGATTAGTGTTAAAGTAAAAGAAGTTAATCGATGTTAGTTAATCGATTAGTGTTAAAGTAAAAGAAGTTAAACGATGTTAGTTAATCGATTAGTGTTAAAGTAAAAGAAGTTAATCGATGTTAGTTAATCGATTAGTGTTAAAGTAAAAGAAGTTAATCGATGTTAGTTAATCGATTAGTGTTAAAGTAAAAGAAGTTAATCGATGTTAGTTAATCGATTAGTGTTAAAGTAAAAGAAGTTAATCGATGTTAGTTAATCGATTAGTGTTAAAGTAAAAGAAGTTAAACGATGTTAGTTAATCGATTAGTGTTAAAGTAAAAGAAGTTAATCGATGTTAGTTAATCGATTAGTGTTAAAGTAAAAAGAAGTTAATCGATGTTAGTTAATCGATTAGAGAATAAAGTTAAAAAGAAGTTAATCGATGTTAGTTAATCGATTAGAGAATAAAGTTAAAAAGAAGTTAATCGATGTTAGTTAATCGATTAGAGAATAAAGTTGAAAGGAGATAATCGATGTTAGTTTAATCGATTAGAATAGAAGCAAGTGAGTTAAATCGAATATAGTTATTCGAGTAGAAGCAAATGAGTAAATCGAATATAGTTATTCGACTAGAAAGTAAAAGAAATTATCGAATATAGTTTATTCGAAAAGAGTAAGTGAAATGAGTAAATAAATAGCGTTAGTCAAATAGTGTTAGTCCAATAGAGTTAATTGATAGGGGTTAGTCCAAAGGAGTTAAGTAAAAAGAGTCAATCGAATATAGCTATTCGAAGGAGGGTTAAGTAAGGAAGTTAGTAAATGGAATACAAAGTGAACTTTGCCCATTTCAAAGTTAGAAATGTTGTTCAGTTAAGGTCTGAGAGGTAGTTCTACCCCAACTTAATTGGCTTCGTTTTAACTAAGGAATAGTTAATGTTCGGCAGTAAAAGGAAATGGTTTGAGTTGGCATCGCGATGGTTTGTTTAAACATCTGCCTAAGTCCAATGAAGAAGCTTTGGAAATGTTTTCCAAATAAGAAACCAGAAATGTTTTCTAATAAAGAAAACGAGAAATGGGAATGTTTTCCATTGTTAATAACGTATATTTTCCCAATTTAGAAAATAAGGAATATTGAACGTAGGGAAACAGGAAATAAGTAAATTAATGAAATAAAGAGATGAATGTTAAATGATGTTTGATCGATATAATTTCCATTTGGAAATATTATCGTTGTTTGCACACTTGTTTTTATTCGATAGTTAAATCACAGACTATCGAAGTTTTGACCATTTTAACGTTGTTAATATGGAGAGACCGGTTGGATTATTATCCAAAGAACCACTCTGTATTGGCATAAGCATTGCGAATCATATATGCCAAAGGAAATTGAAGACGGAGTTATGCAAGGGCTATCCTGTTTACAGAATAGTGCCTTCGGTTCATCCTGTTCCTGGGTGACTTGTATGGACGGATGTCTGACAGAATATGTCCAGACGATCACGTATATTGATTTCTCCAACTGTACCAAGAGTGGAAGCGGAGAAGGAAACTTCTCTTAGCTAACACATAATGTATGGTTGAGGACATCAATCGGTGATTGGATGGATTTGATGATGTGACATTCAAAGTGAATCTGATGTGATGATAAAGCGTAGCTTCTAGCCTCATCATCCGGTAAATGACAGAAATCGGGCAGGCAGCATGGCTAAGTCGGTCGCACCGAAGTAGGGTGTATAATCACCTGATCTAGAGTTTCATTTACTTCTAAAAATCTATTGTTGATGTTGTCCCATTCGGGAAACGGTTGCTGATCCCAACTGTTGGTGATATACATTCGATACACTCAAGCAAAACGAGTGGTCGGTCATGTGTGGCCGGGTTGCAAGATGTTCTTGTTGAACCCAGTGTATTCCTCTCTAGAGATACACAAGCGAAAGGTGATTCCATACCTTGTCATAGTTGGAAACCCATTACCCAATACGTGCTTGCGGTTTTGATTGTATACTATATATGTAGAACGTGAGATGAAAGCGTTTCTGCTAGATGATTATATATACTGTGATTGATAGGCATTATTATAATATCAAAAGATTTTTGATATAAAGTTATTTTGGATTCTCATAAGGGAAAAACCCGTTTCGTTATGCGGCGTGGTCTTATGAGATATCGTTTACTTGTTCGAACTGTTTTTAAACTGTTTTACTCATACCAGTCCCATGACTGACCCGGAGTTTACTTTGTTGTTTTCCCTAAACTCTTGGGTGCCTAAATTTGTACGGGCAGTCAAGTAGTCGGGATTTACAGATATACTGGAAGAGCTTGGAGCAGGAGGCTTCAGGATCATATAGCTATAGTTATTTCCGCTGTGTTGTAAGTGCTGTACTCTGATAAGTGCTATTGTATACATAACTGTTATATTTCAAAGTTATGTTATCTATTATATGTTATTTGTTCCGCTGTGAGGTTCGTGTTACTCTGATGTTGTGTTCTTCTTCTTCTTCTATTCTAAGTTTCTATCTTATCTATTCTCACCTTCTAATTTCTTTCATTAATTACCGGGATTTTTCGATGTTTTGGTTATCGACATCGTGCTTATGTCGATAACCAAAGTCGCCGAAAATCCGGGTCGTTACAATTTGGCAACTAAAGGAGATGAACAAGTTGAGTTAAATGATAGTACAGTGCAAAAAATTAATATAATGCAACCAAATGATATTGCGAATGTTGAGGATTTGAACAATAAAGGTATGGTAAACACATATGTGATTGAGGATGTAACGACCCATAAATCCGTACCAATTTGAGCTGACTAATATTCTACACATTCAACTCAAAGTGCACGAAAATTCAGATCATTAATAGAAAGAAATTAGAGGATGAGATAGAAAAGATAGAGCTAATAGAATAGAAGAAGAAGAAGAACATAGCTGAACATAATCAGAGTAAACACGAATCTCACAGCGGAACGAATGAAATGTATTATATAACGTAATCTTGAAATACAAATCCGAATTTTGTATATACATACCGTATCAGAGTATAACTCATATACATCACAGCGGAAATAATATCTAAATAACTAATGGTGAAGTATCCTGCTTCGAGCTCCTCCTAAGGTATCTGCAAAGCCTGAAACACTTGACTACCCGTACAAATTTGGGCACCCAAGAGTTTAGGGAAAAAACAAACAAATAAACTATGGGTCATTCATGGGACTGGTGTGAGTAAATTCAAACCATACTGGTTAACTTTGAAAATCCTTTTGAAACAAGAAGATAATAGTAAGACCAACCCACACATAAACATGGACGGTTTTTACATTACTATAATCCAAAATACTTTGATATCAAATCTAGTGATATTATGATAATGTCTAAACAAATAAATATCCAAGTAGTCGAATGCTTGCATCTCACGCTCCACATATATATAGTATAAAATCATAAACCGCAAGACCCTTATTGGAGATTGGATTCCAACAGACAAGGTATGGGACCACCTTCCGATCAGTGTACGCTAGAGGGTATACACCTGGGTTCAACAAGAACGTCTAGCAATCCGGCCACACATGACCGACCGCTCATTTAACTCGAGTGTATCGAATATATTGTCACCCACGGTTGTTGGCTATCCAACAGTCATCCGAAGATACAGAATCGAAAAGAAGCAAATATGAATTTTCTCTAGATCGGTGACAATGCACCCTGCTTGGGTATGACCCAACTAGCCATGCTGCCCGCCCGATTTCTGTCATTTCCCGATTGTGAGGCTAGAGGCTACGTCTATCTTCAGAACATCTGATCACCATTCACTCTGAATGCCACATCGTCAAACCCGTCAATTCACTAATCGATTTCCAAAAATATCATGGGTATAAAAAGCTAAGAAGAACGAATTCCTCCGCTAGCAGGCGTAATACCTTTAAGAGATCAACCGTACGTGATTTATTAGGTATACTCTGTCAGACACTCGTCCATACAAGTTGCCCTGGGACTGGACAAACAGAAAACACCATTCTGGAACAGAACGACCCTTGCACTTCACTCTGTCTTCAATTATCTTTGGTAAAATCTAATTCGCAACGCTTATGCCCATACAGAGTGGTTTCCAAATAATATACATTGCATTGTCTTATAGCGTTATATTAAATAGCTATAGTAAAACAATAAAAGAAAATAACAAATAAATTGTGCTATATAAATTGGATAAAAGAAATAGCTTATGAATTGTGCTATTTGTGAATACGTTCCGCTATGTTAGGGTTGCATATTGATAAGGCGGGAACGAAAAGCGGCGTGGAACAAAATGAACACAAATGGCCGCGAAAATGAAAATTTACTCACTTTCGTGAACATCCCCTAATTCCCTAAGAAAATTCAATTCACTTCACAAACTCCACGAACATCTCCTCAAATCCCTAAAATTTTCATTTCAGTTCACTTCTCAAATCCTTCGAATTTCTTCTTTTTTTTTCCTTTTTCGCTGAAGCAAATAACTAGGCGACCTATCGAAAACCATAGCCGACTCTAGGGTTTCAACATTTGCTAACGGCGGAGCGAAATCCTCCACAATATCAATCACGGTGGTTTTCAATTCAATATTTTATCGATTTTATGTCCAGAATCCACTTTATTACCCATGATGCTCGTAGATTTGAGGCGATTAGCTTCTTTCTTCTCCTAATCGTTTGGTGAGTTAAGTCTCTTGAGCTACGTTTAGATATTCTTTGTATAAGCTCGCAGTTGCTCTTAAGCTCCTTCTCCTTGTTGGATTCGCTTTTGCACAATTCAAATCAATGATAAATATTGTTGCTAAGTCTGCTTCTGTAGTGAAATCACGGATTCCTTGTATTGAAGCATTCATATACGGTAATGCTTTTCTTTGTGTAGTTGAGTGACTTGAATCTTTGAAAGCACTGTTGGCATGGTGGTAGCCCCATTATATGCAGGACTTTGTCCTGAATCACTAGGGTGGCCGCCTGCAGCACGGATGCTCGAATGCATACAAGCTTGGTATGGCTTAAGGAAGTTCAAATTGAAGTGCCTTTTGTTGACGAATGTCCGTAAATAGTTTACCATTATATAACAATGTTTCTACTCTATCTTCCAGATTATATAATATTTGGTATTAGCATTGTCTGGATCAGAATGCTGAAAATTGGCATTTTTGGCTATGATTTCGCTCTCCGCTTCAATGATTTTTCGTAATTGAGTACTGCATGTTCATTTGATATTTTGATGTATTTTTTAACTTCTTTCCCCATGTATGAAATAAATGACTGTAGCTAACATAATGGAGGCTTCTTTGAATTCTTTGAAGAAGAAAAAAATTAACTAGGCAACCAAGAGAAGAATGAAATTATATTATTCTTGCATGAAAGCAGACCAGCCAATATTTATACGAATCGATGTTGTATGTGAGTAGTTTTGTGCTACAATGGCAGATATGTTCCCTCAAATTTTCCTTCTTTCATTCTGCGAACCATGAAAATCGTCTACTTTAAAAAAGATTCTTTTTTTTGGGGAGGAAGGGGGGCTATCATTCCTGTTATTGTATTATGATTATTTATCTTCTGCTTTGGATTTAGCTGTTAAAGGTGCTATTAAATTTTTACTTTTGGTTGTAGTGACTTTATTAGGTGAAGGTTCTATTTATTTCTCTCTGTATCTGATTATTAGTTTTCTTTTTCTGTTATAGAGATTTTTTTTTTTTGAAGTAACTCTTGCACGTGTTGGTTCTAGCGGGGAAAACCTCAAGAAATGCTTTATTTTCCAAAGGATTTTATCAATTTAGAAGATGCTCCAAAAGCACGTGTATTATCTTATTGCAATTTTTAGCATTCTACCAGTAATGAGGAGTATTTAATTTGGAATTGCCGCATATTCCTACCACTTTATGTTTAACTACTTAGTGTCACTTGATATTGCATGTCTATTGCTGTCAGATAAGAAATGTTAATATTTTTGTTTTAAAAATTGTGGTGCTGTGCAATGGAAAAATTGGATAATTTTTATCTTCTTATGGGCTTAAGTGGCCATCGTTTTAACTCTACAATCTTGGCTAGCTACTTTCAATGATATGTTAAAGGCAAGTATCATTCCAAGGGTATAAATTTATGATTAAATGCTACTGAGTTTGGAAAACAATAGAGGAATAGACTATGTAATTATCAGTGGACAGTATAGCGTGACTTTCTTAAGTTTGAGACTGTCCAAATACAAAATCCTCCAATCACACAAGCATATTTATTATTTTTTCTATGGATTTCATTTAATTATCGACTAATCAAAGTTTTACTCTGTGAATAAAAAATATACAATTCATGATTTTATTTTAAAATAAGTGCAGGTGTTATTATTTGCTAAATATTTACCCAAATCAACGATATATTTGTTCACATGAGTTGGGTTAAATAACATGCTTTATTCTATTCCATGATTTAATTTATCTACTTCGGTTGACAACATGGCTTATTTGCTTGTCAATATTTATTCTATTTCTTCTTTTGATAGCTGGGATGAACCAATTGCTAAAATAGAAAGATGTGCGTAGCAAGGGCGAAGTGAGAAGCTGATGAGAAAGCTGATGTTGAGCATTGTCCAGAACATCAATTTGAAGTATAGAGGCCTAACCGCGATTTTAGCATCAAGATTGAGCAATTGGAGGACAATGATTAAAAGCATTGACCGATATAGCTCTAGCAACATCATGAACTATGGTTTAGGTAGTATCAGAGTCATTGGAAGTGAGGAAGCCCCCGTATCAAGTGCCTGATCAATGTTAGAGATATGAATAACAAATTCTAGAGCATGGCTACCTTGCAACAAATGTGCGTGTGAAGGCAAAGTAAGCAGGTGTATTAATCAATAAATGCTTTGACTTGGAGAAGTTGGTTGCAGAAGAATGAGCAACATGAGATGTATTCAAGGTATTCTTTTTTTAAATTCTATTTCTTTTCATTTCCCTTAATGTCATTTCCCTTTTTGGTTTATATTAAATTAATCTTTGCTTTGCAAATGCTTAATCATGGAATATAAGTGATACGTTGAAATTTGTCATTAATTCTTTTTTATTCAAACCACAAAATAAAATGATAGTTTTCTTTCTGACAAACTTAAGAACTCAAATGAGTGATGTATTTATGCTTTAAAAATCACTCCAATCAAAAACCAGTCATATTGCCTTCCACAATTTATATTATTTTGATGATAGTTATATTAAAGATTTTTCTTTTATATGTTTTGATGAACAATAACGTTTTTCTATGCTTAATATTAAATTAATAGAATAACCGTGGCATCGAGATCTATACGGAAACATTAGAGACAAAGCATTTAGTATTTTATTATAAGTAGCTTCAACTTCATGTGTAATATGTAAATATCCCAAATAAGTGATGTATTTATGCTTTAAAAACCACTCCAATCAAAAACCAATCATATTGCCTTCCGCAATTTATATTATTTTGATGATGATAGTTATATTCAGGATTTTTCTTTTCTAAATCTTGATAAACATAACATTTTTCTATGCTTAATATTAAATTAATAGAATAACCATGGCATTGAGATATACACGGAAACATTGGGGACAAAGCATTTAGTATTTTATTATAAGTAGCTCTACATCATGTGTAACATGTCATATCCCATTACGAATGACTGTGAACCTTTATTACACTTTTTTGTTGTTGGATTTAACTTAGACCTTGAAATATGGGTTAACAGAATTCCATGATCAAGTATTCGGTTATATGTCATGCATGATACAATGTGCATAGCAAGGCTAACAGTATTCTAATGGTTGGGAGTTGAATTATCTTATATTGGAAATGTCAAGTATTATGGTAATCACTGATTTTATGTATTCCAACAGGCATAAATTGATGTCAAAATCAGTTCGAATTCATGTAAAATTGATTTTTTACTAAGTGTAAACAAGAAGAACAAATGGTTACCATGCAATCACTGAAGTTGGCTATTGTTTTCATGGTACGTTCTTATTGCTTTGTACATTGGAGTTCAGTCTTTTAGCTCTAGAGTCACGTCAATTACTTACGTGCTTCTAATTTATTATTTTCCTTTTCAGTGTATTTTTTTGGTTTCATGAAGAACATGCAGCAAGAATGCAGCAAAATATGGGAGACCGCTCATTGTACAGGTCTGCACGTAATTTGGATCAACTTTTAAGTCCGAAGATTAAGTAATCCGGATTAATAAGGGCATTAGTGATTTAAAAGTTTAATAAAGTGCATCAATTTACAGTAACAGTGATCTTTCGATTCGGTGTTTGTTTTGGTGTTGCTTAGTGTTTTAGTACACATATAACTCTTATTACAAAAGTCTCTTAAATATGACACCATAAAAGGACTTCCGTTTATTTTTTATTGGTTATATGAGAAAGGAGCACAACTTTCATACTGCCTTGAGATATTAATTTTTGATACAGAGTCATTAATCATTTACATGTGTACGTATATTTCAACTTTGGCTTTGAGCTTGAGACTTGTCTTTGTTTCATTTTTGCAATCAAAATAATTAACTAGCAGGAAACCTATCAACATGCTTTTTTCTGATTAATACATTACTATTAAATCAAGGATGGATAGTGATGCCTCCTTTGATTTATCAAGCTACTGGGGAAGTAGCATGTTATACCATCTTAGGTCCATGTTCCATTGAAACATTTTAAGTTTTATTTTGCTATAGTTCCAAACGATTCATGGTAACATTGAGTGAAGACATAACAAACTAAGAACTCTCTTTTTTAGATGTTTGCCTGTCACGTTTCAATTGGGTTCTGCATTATTTCGTATCAAAAAGAATACATACAAGCATATAACTACTTTTGTTGTTCAATTTAAATAGTCAGAGACGTAATGGTTTGCATGAAAAGCAAAAGCCATAAGTTATAAACAGCTGCAGGAATATCCTACAAATTTTATACTACGTGTATACTCAACTTCCATCAAATGCGATGTTTGCATCTTCACTTGGATTACGTACTATTTTCCATCTTTCAAATGGCAGTATTGTAGTTACCATATTAGGCAACATGAGTTCGTCCTCCATGTGTACACTTGGTGTTTTGCTGCTAGTACTTAAATTGACTGTCATGAATATAATATTTTATGGTTAATTACACGATAGGGTTAGTAAAACTTTACTATTAGTACAAGTGATCTTTCTATATGCATACATACATACATTTACTTTTGGTTCATAACTATTACTTTACTATTGGTTCACAACTTTTACTGCTTTTACATTTACTGCTGATTTTTCGTGTTATCCAATGGAAACAGACTTACCAGTGGTCAAGATTACATAGGGAAATGAAGTCAATCGCTCCATCCAAACTGATATGCTCAGGTTCAACAAAAGTTAATCTTAGAGCAAAAAGCGACAACAATCAAAATGCATAGAAAGAGCATGTCTTCTTGGATGAGCAAGATAAACAAATCACAGGTAACTTGAAAATTATGGGGTCAACAGAACTAAGTTTGTTATAAAAGTAATTGAAATATTGGAAGCCATTACGAGAGATGGAAAACAAGGTATATTAGGTCCAGTAAAACTGATTGGCTTCACTAAGGATGGACAGACCTGTCCTGGCTACAGTGGACTTGTCGAGTAATGTATTTTTTTGATACTGCATTCTGTATCCACAAGTTAATTAAGTCATTCTAGTGATAATGTAGATCGGTTTTGCACTGAGAGGCGAAGAGTCTGTAAGCACTAATTCGAATGTTGAGTGGGGATTCATGTAAAGAAACCAACCTCTACCTTGGTACAGGATACAACATAAAACCGTGCTGAATTTTACTTTAGAATTATAAAATTTATTTACCTATGTATTTTTTATAGCTATTCTTCTGTCATACTTTCTTTAATGCACTGGCTGGAAATGAGAATTTAGCATTGGATATGGCCACTATGGGGGAAATGCCAAATACGGATAAACAGCCTAAGCATTGGTCAGTGCTGGCCTGCATATAAAGCATCTGGTTCATGAAGCACTCTTGCGATTATTGAGGAACATATAATGAGAAGAAGTGTCAGAGTAGTTATAAATGCCTCCCTGAATTAAACTTTACCTAATTCTATTTTTCACATTTTCAGTTGACTTTTAGTTGAACTACTGTTAATTCTATGTTGTATTGATGCATCCGGAGCTCCTTCATAGTATTATGTATTTTCACGTTTTCAGTCTGTCTATTTTATAACCTCTTTCACAGATAAACAAGGAGCTGAGCCAGGCTCAGTTTGTACGGACTGATTCAGGCTTTGTTTCAGAAACCGAGCCCATGTTAATTGCTCTGACTGAGCTCGGCTTGGTTACAAGGAACCGAGTCAGGCTCAGTCTCCCAATCCAAATCCGGGGTTCAGTTTGCACCAGTTGCATTTAGTTTGAGAAACAGTCATTGGCTCAGTTTCGCAAACTGAGCAACTGCCTTGTTTCACACAAATTGAGCTACCCTCAGTTTTGAAAACTGAGCTAGACACAGTTTAACACAAACTTCCATACCAGGTTTTGGATTCAATTGGTGAAAAGAAGAAGGCAATTATATCCAAAAATCTTCAAGCACTAAAGCCGGTATCCAACTTTATGATATCTACAATGAAGAAAATGAAAGGGAAGTAGGTATTAAATTTGCATTGCATCCGCTTGATCTTAATATGAATGAAAAATATGATTTATTTAGAGAAAGAGCAGGGAATGAACTAGATTTAGGAATGCACTTGCAGAGCAGATAAATGTATGGCTTGTCTGGTAATGGTCGTTTGGTTTGTTTGTTTTAACATTTCAGTTGCCTTATCATGCAGGAAGCAGTTTAAGATATAATTCACCTTGGACAAAAACGTTGGCATTCAGGACTGAGTTCACGGTAATTTTATATTGTTTCCTTGCTTCATACATTCATACTTTGTTTGGAAAGTATCACCACTGCTTAAAGATAATGTGCAAATGGATTACCACAATTGATGGTAAATATGTGATGCCTATGCATGTCACATACTAACATCTATTATTTGAGCTTTAATCCTTCATTCAAATTATGTAATCTAGGTAGAGTTTTGTTGTATTAAACTGAGCAAAGTATGTGGTCATATACTTCAGTATGCATCCTTTAATTTGGGCTCAGTTTGAGCAGTCAATTTTGCATTATTCCATATTTGTTATTCTTGTTTGTATGCTTTGTTCTATTCATGTTCCAAAGCATATAGATGAGATTAGCTACTGTTCCTGTTAATTGTCTTTACTTCTGTTATTTTCAATTTCTGCTATATTCTTGTTCTTGTTATCGTTCTTTTTTACATCTGCGCATTTCTGTTGTTCCTTTGTTAAAGCTTGTGAAAGTTCCTTGGCTGATTAAAACTACTGCTAATAAAATTGAGATGACATCAAACACTTTATCACATTTTAATTGTGTTTTTTGCATTTTTCTTTGTTATAAGACCTTAACTTGTGCTTGTAAATTGCAGGTTCTAGAAGTTAGATGAGCTTACAAGTTGATGACTGAGTGATTTTTCATGTAATCTTGTTTTGAAACGATGTTTGAACATGTATGTTGACTTATTTCTATATCTATTAGTAGATTTATTAACTACAACTTTGTAATTGAAATCAGATATGCTTTTGGTATTAGATTTTTGCTATTGACAGTTTTATCTTGTGAATTTACCGTTTATTTGTTTGAATTTTTGCACAAATTAAATAAGAGATTTGCTATATAAAGATCATAGCTTAAATATGTGCTATATATTAAAATATAAAATGCTATGTAAAATATTAAATAGTTTGGAAAACCTTTTCATATCATTGAATGCGTGCTATGAAAACATTGAAAACGCTATATATACTACAAATATTCTTAACGGAAAACTCATCTTATAGAATCAAAATGTGAAATGCTATATGAAATGTAATCTGTATGGAAAACTTTTCATATCACTGGATATGAGCTATAAAAACAGTGATAATGCTATTAAATAAAACGAGTATTTAGCGTAGTACGGTTTGAACGCTATATATCAATGGGTAATTCAATAATAGCGGATTTAAAAAAAAAAGGAAGACGTTTTTCATAGCAATGAATATGTGCTATGAAATTAATAACGCTATAAAAAAATAAGCCTGGATTTTAGTGAGCAAATATAATTACAAGGTCTGAACGCTATGTAAAACATTTCATGCTGGTGAAAGTGCGCTATAAAATGTATAATACTATAGCGTTTAGATTTGAGCTATAAGGTATAACAGGGCTATTATTACATGTCGTTATATAGCGTCGTCACTAATGCTATGATAACCTATTATAGCGTTTTTCACGTGCTATTAAAAGGCAAATCTGTTGTAGTGAGATTGACCACTATCGACTTTGGGGCCTGATCGCAGTGGTCACAACCGAGATCTATGATACAAATGACATGTGTCGAGGTCAGAAGCGTGTCCGTGTCAGCTAAGTATCGACAATCAATGGTATTTATATAACTTTGTGTTGGTAACATTTATTCCCTCGCATCACTTAGGCCAGTAGTCTGCTACCATTAAGGGATAAATGTGACCATGGCCAAAATGAAAAGTGTAGTCCTATTGCGTGTTTATGACATGTGGTGGATAGGAGCCATGATGTCCATCGAGGTAACCAAGAGACTATGAGAGGAAGTCTGGGTGGATATGTGCATCATGTTTGTCAGATCAAAGGGTAGTATCCTAGAGTCGATGTGCCCATCAGTCCGATATTCTAGTTTTTGCATCATGTATAGCTAAGAACAAGATTATATCAGAGATTTTTTTAATCATTTGTGATTCATTTTTCATATTACATCCCTCACTAAGGCGTGTCGCTCTTATTAGTGATTTTGTTTAATAATATTTTATTTTATTGATATGAATGATATTTTATAGATTGAGTAATAATTGGACTTAATTGATTATTAGTCCAACTATAAATCGTTATATCTCATTAGAGATGATTCGGAAATTTGAATGATGATTATTGGTTTTATAAGATTTATTCATCTACGATGATTTTATGATTTCCATTTTGATGGATTTTACGAGTGATGGTATTTTAATCAGATTGGGTTAGTATTTCCTTGTGTTACTATTATTCAGTACACCCTACACACATGTTATTTACATTGGATTTAGATATAATCTAATCGGTTTATTATTTATACAGTACTCAGGTCAGTCCGAGACATTTTAAGTACATGGACATTGAGATGATCAGCTTGAGTTTTAGTGGGCGTAGAGGAGTATAGATATCTGGTATATTAGACTAACATCTTGTACTATATGGATTTCAATGTATATTAAACGTATGTTATACATTATGTATATGGAATACCAGGGACATGTCCCTAAAATCAAAGATGATACACAATGCATCCTCCTTTAACTTTCAACATAAGGCGGATCCCTATTATTGTACCTACGTGTTTTCCATGTTTTTTGCGCTACTACTCAAAAAATTGTAAATATTAATAAATGATTATTGAAAAAGTTAAAAAAAAAAAGTTGCAGAATTGTCATCACTTATTATGAAAAATGCAGATATATCTACAACCATTCGGTGGCAGAAATGTGTGCACTTAAAAAGCACAAACATATATGCAACTATTTCATAGTGCATTACAGACATGTCCCGATGTATCTAAAAACTGCATACATATCTGCAATATTTCTGTATAGTTGCTTCTTTTTCTGAATTTTGACCAAAAGTTTGATATTTTTCATTTTTATGCAATTTTCATCTTATTTTTCTACAATAATGTGATGTTGAATAGTCGTAGACATTAAATTGAAAATTTTGTAGTAATCAGCATTTTTTATATAGAAATATGCATATTTTGTTATAACTGCGTTGATGCTCGCAATTTTGTATAAATTGCATTTTTTTTCTTGTATGATTTTCCGGTTAATAGAAACTGAGGAGATTGACGCGAAAACAGATTTTGTTCTGAAGCATGAATTTTCTTTTTTTAAAGCATTTTTTATTTTTTTTCGTGAATATGCAGATGATTATATATTGAATTAAGTTTTGAAGTTTGGTGGTTTTCTACGTTGAAATTTGATATTTTTGATGACTTAAGAAAACAAGGATCTAATTTACCAAGTTTTAAGATAAGGATCTTTTATTATTTTAAAAACTAACAGGAACCTTAGCCAAACTATCACACACACACACACACACACACACATATACACACACACACACACATATATATATACACACACACACACATTATCACCGCGGTCGAGTCCGTTGTCTCTATTACTTCTGTTTATTATGTACCATTATATCCTATACATGTTATTGTTTTGTATCGATATTGTGTACATATAGGTGAGTTATATATTTGATATTTAAGTACTTACTAGTGTTAATCCAAGAAAATTATCACACCTATAACCTTATCTTTATATTATCTAATGGCATTTTACATTGTAATCTTCTGGGACAATATGGGGTGTTACAGGACCTATTGCAATTTAGCTACATGTTGAGTTCGATCACTCTTTAATTACACTAGGATGCAATTTGACGCTACCTTATACAGAATTTTGTGAAAAGAAATTGGTAGCATCACTCTTGAACCAACTACTACTGTTTTCTATACATAAGCTGGCTTCATAATATGGATACAATTTGGCCAAAATCAATATGTATTTTTCTAACTTCGATTAGTAATGTTGTCTTTCTTGAAATAAACAAGTTTGCATGCCTTTCATCATCAAATTAAATGAAAGCATACATATACTATCTCTAGTTTTGCAATCACAAATGAAGTCAAATAACATAACTGTTCCAAATCAAAAAATAATGTTAACAGATTATCACCCTTTGTTACAAGATTGAGTTCACAAACAAATTCTTCAAAAGGTGTTAGAGCTTGGAAGGATGGGGTGCTGGTGTTTAACAGTGGTGACGAGGTTGGAAATTGTTGGTTGAAGGCAGTGAAGGTATGGTAGTGGTTGTAACAAGCAAAACACTATAGGAATAGGAATATACTATATTTAACAGAGAAAATGAAACGTAGGGAAACAGAGAATAGAATGTACTTTTTAGAAACTAAGCAGACAATAAAAATTTTATTTAGTGTGATTTTTTCCTTTTTTTTCAAAATTTAAGATAAAGAACAATGAACTGATATGCATAGTCTGATGCAAAGTTAACTAAATGACACAGTGAATAACACAAAATGTCATGTACAAAGACAAAGTAACAAAATCGAAATGTCAAAAATTAAGTGACACTTATTTTTTAATATAAAAGGAAAAAACACAAATTAGAAAGAATAAATAACAATGAACACGAAGAAATAAGAAAAAAGTGCGACTATTGGAAAAAGAAAATTATAATAATAAATGCATATAACATTTTTAAAGAGAACAAATTCTGAACGAAAATAACAAAACGCAATATTTTTTTCTCTTTTTTAAATGAAAACTCAGAAAGAACGAAACAACATGAATACAACAAAATGAAATAAAAACGAAAGCAGACAAAAATAATTCATTTTCGAGGACTAAACATAACTATAGAAAAAAATTAATTCAAAAAGTAAATTAAAATTAAATTTCATTCTTCGACAGCCAAAAACTTGATTGAAAAAGACTTTCTTATCATTAAATAAACCATTGAATCATATTTTATACAAACTGCGAGCACATGACAAACAAGTGTAGTATGTATGCAAGTACAAATCAACCAACAGGAAAATCAATAATTTTAAAATCTCTAATCAAATTAAACCAAAGAGTTTGAATTTGTTGTTACTTAAAAAAATTTGAAACTAGAAAATATTTTTTTAGTTAACAATGAGATTATATTTAAAGGGAAATCGTCTCTTGTGATTTTACAAACCAATATATAAAATGTAGTTATGATCTCCCTTTTTAATCATTTTGAAATTAGCGGATGTATTTATTGTAAATATGGTTTAATTGTGTTATTAACAACATAACTTTGAGTAATCAAATTCAAATACAACCTTTGACCCATTTGTAAACTCTCATGAAAATTGTAAAAAAATAAAAATAAAATCTACTTTATGCATGCTCTATTTACTATTGAGCTAGTAACATTGAGCATTAAACTTTATTCTATTTTCACTTTCATTACCATAATCATATTAAAATGAAAAGGTAACTTTTTTCCATATTTGATTAAGCATAGCCTATTTATTATGAACAACGTAGAATATCAAATTCAATATTAAACGATAAACGTGCATAAACATCCAATTCTCTACCAAGCATAAAAGAGAAGACCATAAACAAGATCACTATGTTAATATAATATGATTCACTAGAGACCACTTAATTAAAGGGATTTAGCTACTCTAATCTGAACGCATATTAAAATAAGAAGATTTCAATGTAAATTTAAAGGAAAAGTAAACTAACTAAAAATAAGATCTAACTAACTTGCATAAAAGGAACCAAACTACTTGCATGAATTAGAAAGAAAACACAAAAGAGATTAACATAAAAGAGCATATCATAAAAGCAAAAACATAAAAAAAAAGTTGCATGAAAATGAAAAGTTGAAGAAAAGAGACACAAGGCTAAAGAGAGGCTTTTATTTCTCATTTTTGCTTAAAACTTGCATAAAGAAGTGGGCTCCTTTGTACATAAACATAAGAGAATTATTTATATAGGTCTAAAGCCTAATCTCATTTGGGCAACTCAAAAGATGCTATTGACACGGGTCATAATTAGGAATTAATTAGTCCTCCATTAACTTGTGATTTTGCTTTTAGATGCGATCCATTAGTAAGTAGGTAGGCAGGCTCTTCACTACCAGTTTATGGGCATCCCCGCCCCTGCTTTGAGTCGCAACTAGAACACTCACAAATTATTAATGTTTCCTTAGCACTTCCAATCTTCAAATTCTTCCTACAACTTCATTTCCAAGCACGAGTTCTAAGACTCAAGCCTGTTCTTTATTCTGCCGCCTTATTTCATCCAAAGTCGTGTTTAAACTGATTCAGTCCTACTCCTTACTAAGCCCCAATTGAAGAGTTAAATTTTCATCTTGTTGCAATGTTTACAACATAGAAGAAATTAATAAGCCACCAATGTCCACCATGACCCTTTGCAACTCCTCTTGCTCCCCTATCGGTCGAACACAACGGAAGCTCCGCATTTGACCCGCCATCAATCTTAAGCCCTTAACTCAGCTATGATACAAAACTTCACCATTTTCAGCTCTATTTTTATTCTAACCTCTGGTGTAATATTCCCTGATGTTAACGACCATAATTCATCTCTTTTAGCCCTCTGGTCTTCTCTTAATGCACCATGGTCTAATTCATTAGAGATGAGTTACGCATTCTTCAAAACTTGGCATATCCATCAACTCAAAACTTAAGAACACAATTTACAAAGCATGTTCTTTCCATCGTATGAGTAAATCGACTCATTGGAACCCTAAATTAGACTCAAAACCAATCTGAGTGCTAAGATCGGCACCACTCCAAGGACTTTGCTCCAGTTCAGGTGCGATTCACATGGTTCCTTTCCGCCATGCTCCAGAAATCATCCTCTAAGCTTCGTGTGAATCTGACAAAATTCACTCTTGATATGCTCTAATCACCAATCTAAATCCTTAATCAAGCATAATGCTAATAAAGAAATCAAGCATAACATCTAATACGATTATAACAATGATTCAAATAACAAATTACATGTGATCTCATCGAATTAGAAGCTTTTAATCATTCTATTAAATGATCAAACACTTCTAAACATAGATCAATAATAAAACATGCATAAACATACACCACTTACATTGTATCTAGTAAATTAATACATAATTAGATTAATTTAAGATCTTAGATATGAAATTATAAAAATATATCGATATAAAAATCAACTTGGAAATTCTAACGTAAATTCACCTAATTACATCTCATAATACATCATTGACAAGCGAAAGACTACTACAACTCACAAAATCAACAAATTCAATGAAATCAAGTGTAGATCAAATCAAACAGTCAAAAACCAAATGAGTATGCAACCGAAGTATGAGGTCTAGCAATGCTGTGTAGATCTAGCCTCTAGTTTGATGGTAGAGATGATTTGAAATGAACGGTAGCAAAAATTGTTAGATTGATTGGGAACTAAAGTAGATCTATTATCTGATCCTTTGACGAAATGAGAGGAAACTTTCAAGTGGTCTCTCTCACTTGTTGACAAAGATCATTAGGACGACAGGCATGCTTATTTAGCCCATTATCATTTTTCATACTGTAGCAAGTAGTTTTAAAACTTAAAATTAACATGACTCCTAACTTCATGTCCGATTTTTCTATATGCCCATCCCATCGAGTAGGAAATCATTATCTTGAAACAATAAAATAGATTAGAGCATCTAATTCGGCTCTTATCAACAGTTATAATCAAATACGGTTCTCGAAGATAAAATGCTCATGTAGACCTTTCGAAAAAATCATGGAGGTGTAAAACATCTCTAAGAATTATGTTAAAAAAATTTAGAGTCACAATACATTAACTGAATTAAATAGGATTATTTTATGATCCTCTAATCATAAAATATGGGTCGTTCCACTCTCCTCCCTGTAGGAATTTTCCCCTCGACGTACTCAAGCAAACACAAGTAATAAACATTATGTTATATGCCTACTAATCCCAAGCAACAAGGCAGCCATACAAACATAGACCACCAAAACGTAACCTAACATGCATGATTCTATTAGTTTAAGACATAGTGGAGCAAGTAGATATGATAATTGGGTCCTACCACTAGAAATGTTCTAAATAGGTCATCCTCGTAATTTCTACAATTTCTCATGTGCAATTAGTACCACCTTTCTCCCTTGCACCTTACATAGCTTAACCATCTCCCTCTTAAAATTCGAACCAGTCGCCTGAAATTCTTAGAAACAACCAAGTCGTGGCTTGAAGTTGGTGGCTCGATTTCGACAAGTCGACTACTTGCAACTAGTGGAGCACCGTAATGACAATGATGAGGAGAAGTTGAATTAATAATATTTTGCAAAAATGGTACCCTTAAAAGTAGACCTAACAGGTTGCTCTAATAAAGTATATGTGATATTATGAGTGATAATACAGAATGGATAGTTAAAGTTTAGTGCCTACAACCCATGCGAAAAATAGAATACAATAGCATAAAAGATCAGCAAAATACCAAAAAAAAATTAGAAGAATACGCTTGCATGTATGGAGCCAACATAGAGAGGGTAACTAAAACCCAATTTGCAGGTACAATGGCATAAAGAGAGATAAAACTAAAATAACGCATGTATAAGTGCACGAAGTTGGCCATATGTTGTAATGGTAAAAAATAAATGAATAGAATTACGCAAGAACTATTGCAAGTTCAAGAGCAATAATCATGCAGAGCAGAGCTGCATATTAAGTTGGTAAACACTGTTGTAAGAATAAAGAAACGCACAGGCACACACGACTAAAGTGAAAAAACTATGAGCAGAAATGGCTAAAGGTCATAATCCAGTGGATGACCAACGAGTAAAATAAAAAAGCAATGCAACCAATGAGTCGACGTAGCATTACAGTGTGAAGCAAGAAATATGTATAGAAGTTATAAAAGTTAAAGAATATGAAGCCCATTAAGTATAATATTTTAATTTTGCAAACCTAACCAAAATAAACCACTATAAACAAATTAATGAAAAATAACTCATCGATCTACTACAATTCACCATACGAATTGTATAATTGACAAACAAAAAAAAAATCAACTTTAGCAGTTGATAGAATGTATTAATTACAATCAAAAAGGTAAATAATAAAACGGAAGTAACACAGTAAAGATAGATTCAACAATTAACTACGAAGTTTAGTAATAACCAGAATACCACATAAGAGTGGATAGAAGCACATGCTTTCCAATGATGGGAAGATAAAAACAAGGTTGAAATCCTCTTTTTGGTTCTGTTTTGGTCATATAGAAAGTTTAAAATTTCAGTCCCGTTCCGAAAATTCGAGAAATTTCAGTTTAATTCTGATTTGCCAATTCTAGTACTTCTTTTTTTACAAATACACAATAAATATGTAGTACTAATAATCAATTATACTAAATTATTCGTATTACATAGAGGATTCAAAGGATGTTTTTGAATATGTAGTACTAATAATCAACAGATGACACATGGTGTTTTTGAATGCATCAATCCCAAGGATGATGTAAATATAAAATGTCACAATAAAAACACAATAAACCCGTTCTACTAACAAAACTTATAACTAAAAATTTGTATGTGTAGTATGAGTTCGCACTAGTTCATAAAACATTTTGATATTTGCAAATGGATGTCATTATGGTATTTAAATCATACGAGTCTTGATAAGTCATAGGAGCATCAATATCCTTGTGTTGTTTAAATGCAAAATTAGAATTTGCTGAAAATTTTCTTCTTTTATTTTATAAATTTACAGATTCATTAAACCATTCAAACTTTCGTGTATTAAACTTTAACCACAGATGCCAATCAGTCCAGTAACTTATCCTTCCTAGCAAACGGGCCAGAAAATTAGGTCCAGATCCAACTGGTATTCTCCACATGACCCAGCTTTGCTCCCCTTCCGTCCAGTTCCAACGGGCCGGAAAATCAGGTTCAGATGCAACTGGTAATCTCCATATATCTACTTCGTTTCGGAGTTTATAAGGACGATCGACTGCCGTCAACATACGTCTTCCACATTTTCCAAATCGAAGGTGAGATTTCCTAGTTAATGAGTACAATTTTTTTTTTCCTTTTTTCTGTTTTTGTTTTTGTTTTTTAATGTCCTTTCTTTTGCGATTTCAAACCCCAAGCAGTAATTTTTTCAGCAGAGATGGAGGGAGATTTGGAAGAAGGGGATAACCAGAAACAGAAAAAGCTGGCTGTCGTCGATTCGGGATGGCTTGATTGGCGGGAGACAATGGTAATGAACATCATCTTAGACCGTCTTGACATAGTTGATTATATTCGGTTTCCTGCTGTCTGCAAAAAATGGCAATCAGTCCATAAAGAACATAGAATCGGATACTCTCCTTACCCGCCTCCCTTGCCTCTTCCTTTCCCATGGCTTAGATGCCTTTTTTGTTCCATTGTTCATGGTAAGTATCCCCGCAGCATTGTTTTCCATTTACCCTACGAACAAAAATCATACTGTATTCCTATTCCAAAACCTAGTAGAAGACCCTTTGTATTCAGTTATAGGCATGGTTGGGAAATCCTCCTCCGTGGCCACTCAGTGTTCATTGTCAATCTTATCAGTGGTGCTCAAATAGACCTACCTCCTTTACCTGAACATTTATTTAACAGCCATGTCTTGCCCATTTCCCACTCACCTTCTGATCCTGACTGCACAGTTATAATAAGGGATTACTGTGGTAAAGCTTATTTAAACCGTCTAAACAGCAAGGACGGTTGGAAATCAATTTTCTGCCCTGAATTATGTGTCAAAGAAACTGTCTTTTGCCAAAACAAAATTTACTGCATGATGTGCTATGAAAGAGTTTATATAATTGATAGACTACACTTTGATCTGTTTCGGCAGTGGATAGAAATGGACTGCTCTGAGATTAGCGCATCTTCATGCGAAATGTTTTGTTTAGTCGATTACTTCGGAGAGTTAGTTATGGCCAATTTTATTGGAAATGTTTATGACAACTATAAAGAGTTTGAAATTTACAAAGCTGATTTTTCATGGAATAAGTGGGTGAAAATGAAAACACTCGGTGAAAATGCATTGTTTTTAAGTTCGGGTAGCAGATTTGCAGTACCTGCAGTTGATGTTGGTTGCAAGAAAAACACCATTTATTATGCAGGAGGCATGGGCGTTGTTGGCATTCCATGGGGATCCTTTGACTTAAGCACGAAGGATTGGAATGATGGACCGCCTTTGCCAGAATATTCTTGTTGCATTAGTTCAGATAATGAGGGTTGTTCTTGGGTCCTTCCATCTCTAGATTATTTTGGTGTTGACAAATGAACTGGAGTTTGTCCGATATTCTTGTTAGGATATTATGTGCTTGTATGCGTTTATAGATATACTTTTCTTCAGCAACTTACTGTTTTCTTTCAACGAAAGCAAGATGGAACTTTGATCTGTTTTAACCTTTTAGGTTTTCATATTATTGCCTGTGCGAACTAGTCGACTTATCTTTTGCATTTATCTAGTTTTATTTGTTGCTTTTTTTTTTTTAAAAATAAAAATCATATGCAACTGTAGTTATGTGCTCTGGTCCCGCTCTCTCTGCCTCCCTCCCTCTCTCACTCAAATTTGGTTACGTGTTTTGGCTTATTTTTTTTTTTTTCACAGTAACATTTAAGTTTTTTGAATGACGTCAGCAGATATGTTTATGTACTTTAACATTTATGATTTGTGACAAGAAGTTTTTTGAATCACATCAGCAGATATATTTATGTGTTTTGGTTTTTTTTTTTTTTTTTTTTCATGGTAACATTTATGATTTGTGGTATGAAGGTTTTGAATCACATCGATCTGCTTATCCTTTATGACATAACCTTTATTTAGCGAAATTGCAAGATTATGATTAATGCACTTTCCGTTAGCATCTTTATTAATGCCTTTCCCTAGTGATTTATATGTACCAATTAAAGCTTATATGTTTAGACATACAGCATAATTTTGAGATCTTTAATAACAAGTAGCATAACTTCAGTAACTGTAGTCAAATAAATGTATCTCATGCATAGGTTCACTGCCTTATTGCAGCTTCTGAAATATGCATCACACTGGACTTTTTTATTGACTTATCAAGTATTAATTGACCTTACCTGTCCTTGTAAAGCAAATTGCAATTTCTTACTTGAGATTCGTTTACCAATTATCTGAAAATCTTTTAGTGTACAGTGGAGCCTGTGGAGGCCAAACTAAACAGTAGAGAGATCTAAATGTGAATTATTAGTGTAGTAGTGTTTAGCAAAAGTTTGTAGAGGGAATAAGGAGGAGAGCTAAATCCCCTTGGTTTGTGCGTGTTTACCTGACCATATGTCTAGCTTGAACGTCCATTTTTGACCTGCGAGTGGTTTCTTTATTAACTAAATTTGTTTTATTCACATGTTTGGTAGTATTTACATATTTGAACGCTTTGTAGAGGGAATAAGGAGGAGAGCTAAATCCCCTTGGTTTGTGCGTGTTTACCTGACCATATGTCTAGCTTGAACGTCCATTTTTGACCTGCGAGTGGTTTCTTTATTAACTAAATTTGTTTTATTCACATGTTTGGTAGTATTTACATATTTGAACGCATAGCATGAGATAAAAAAAAATCTTGATGCAGTTTTCACAGTGTAGAACAGCATCAGAGCATGTAACATGGAATTCTGTTGCAATTTGCATTTGAATATTCAAATGCAATGTTGGTAAAATCATTTTTGTTATAGTTTATTTGGCTGCCACTATGACCGCTAAGGACCGACCTATTTTCCGGTGTTCTGATCGACATTCAAGATCTCAGTTTTGGTTTTGATATTTTATAATTTTAATTTTTTTGATGTAATTTTTTAATTGTGGAAATTTCGTTTCAATATTTGATTTTGGACTTCATTGTCTATTTTACGAATGATTACAAATATATTTGTTTGATAAATTGAAACACTGAAAATACTTCAATACACTATCCCTTTTTTGTCTTTGCTTTCTGATTTATTCTTCTATCGCAGTTTATTAGTTTACATGATCTTAATTCTCCTGCTAGTTATAGGTATTTTCAAAAATCGAACAATGTCTCACAGACAGCTTCCGTTAGAGCTAAAGCAATGTATTAGAAGGTATGACCAGTACAAGTGGTTGGCAACACAAGGCGTGGATGAAGCAGCCTTGCTTAGAGGGCTTCCTTTGGATCTTCGTAGAGATATTAAATGCCATCTCTGTCTTGATCTTGTTCGCAGAGTGAGCGTTCCCTTTTCTATTTTTCTGGTTTAAGAACTTGGATTCTTTTCTTTAATCAAACTGTATCCTTCGGTGCTACAGTTATAAAAGTGTAAATAACAAAGTTCTCTTTCAAAATTTGAAAATTTTGAACTGGTTTAAAAATGAAGTAGTGATTCAACTAAAGATGTGCACTGTTGGATTTAAAGCTTACTGAATGTACAGGTCTTTTTGGTCCTCCTTCGCATTCAGAATTTTTGGATTGCTTTCATTGAAGCAAAAAATAAAATAAAAATAGAAATTAAACTATAATGAAATAAAAGAAAAATAAGAGAATGATACTTGTTTGAGCAATACCAAAATACAGGCGTTTGAATACGATCAATCTTAGCAGTCCTTTATGAGATGAGAAGTGTTAGGACAACACTTGAATTATTAGATTAAATAAAGATTTTAAAAAATGTATTATTTTATGGGAAAATGATAAATGGTTTCTTTTCATCCTATAACTGAAATTTTATCATCTTAATTTATCATTTCCTTGTGGAACAATAATTTCTTTTGTCTTTTATCATTAAAATGAGTTATTTTAGAGTGCTATCCTTGATAATTATTAATTTGGATTGAGAAACCATTTTAAGTGGAAATCAACTGAGTATTCACTTTTATATCCCTAAATAATCAATAGTTCTCTTGTTTATATCATGTGCTTCAAATTTGTAGTGTACGTATTTGGCACACATTAACTGATCCACTAAAATTGATTAATTTTCTCTATTTCAATGTATTGTTTGGCATGATTTTTGTTATCTATGCATCAATTTCTATTCACATTTTCAATGCATTAAATTTGGTAAAATTATTCAAATTCCAGTACCAATGTGTGACATATATTAGCTATGCCCAATTTGTAAATGGACAGGAAAACATATTCGTGTGGAATCCATGAAATTTTGCAGTAAGATTCAAAATAAATTAAATAGTGCACATGACAAGCTAGGACTATTGAAACATAGTATTCTAATCCATAATAAATTTTGGTTAATTTTTTGCAAAGGTTCCACGATTCGACCAAATGGACGAATGAATGCTAAATGCAATATGCGAACGACTCCAACCTACTCTCTACACCCCTGAAACCCACGTAACCCGGGAACTCGACCCGGTAGCCGAAACGATCTTCAGAATCCGGGGCCACCTGGAGTCCAACACCACAAACGGGTGCCACACGGCTTTTTCCATACATGCACAATCGTCCCAAGAGACTTCTGCAGGGAAAAGCTTCTCACATGGGCCTTGGACCCATGAACTTGCAACTCCTCAGCCCATCCTCTGTCTGCACGTGCCGTCAGGGCTGTGTCTGAAGTGGAAGCATTCTCACTTGTGGCTGATGACTTAGTGTTTGTGGCTGCGCAGTTTAGGAGGCTGCATAGCAAGAGGATCAGGCATAAGTTCAGGTTTTATTCCCAGCACTGGAGGACATGGGCCACTTGTTTTATACAGGCGTCTTGGGGAATGCATTGGCAGAGGAGGAGGAGGTTGGTTGAGAGGGCCAGGGAGGAGTGGGAATGAGGGTTTGGGATTGGATCAGAGTTTGCCTAGGAAGCCGACCGAGCCTGATTTTGATGTGTATGATGAGGGTTCAAATGTATAATGGTATGTGTCTTCTTCTCTTATGTTTATATACATGTTACATTGTTGATGTGATCAAGATGTAAAAGCATATCTTACTACTTTATTGGGTATGGTATGGATTTACGAATGAGCAAGTCAGTTTAAAAGCAGTAGATGAGTTGTAATTTAAATTGAGATTTAGGTATTATTGAATATGGACAAATAACGTGCTTGCATGCACGATATTGAACTTAAACTGAGTTGTTGGTTCAAAGCGGATTGAAGGAGGCAAAGTGCAATAGGGACATGCATATACTTGTTGGGAACAGTCACCTGTTTTAAATGAATAACTTAAACCTGAGTTTAGCTGGCTAATAACTGTAAGCATTCAATTCGGATAGCATTAAAACTCTTTTGCTATATGAACCTCAAAGATACATAGTGGTGACGAGCGAGACTAAGCAGTTGCAATTGCAGTTGCAAACCTTGGAGTAATTGATGCGATGATCCTTTTACTAATTTTGTTCACAAGAGTACTTTATTTTGCAGTATTAAAGTAGGGCATTGTTATTCGCACTCCAAATTTGGTTAAAGGATGGTCAATTTTAAAGGCACTCCAGTCATATTTAAAATTGCTATGAGGCGTACTGAACTCAAAGATTAGTTTACGAAAATACCCATACTTTACTTCTTTGAATCGTTTTTTCTCAAGGGATTGATACTGACACTCCTAAAATGAGTAAGGGGGGACACGGTCGAAAATAAAATTCGGTATACACCGACCATTTTCGTTATTTTTCATTTTTGATGGCCCTTTACCGATTTTAATGGTGAAAATCAACCACATCCCACCGAATTCCGAGAAAACACAGCCTTTTCGAATTTCATCTGTGTTCCTCCTTAACCAGTTTGGAGTGTCAATAACAACACCCAATTCAATTAAGCTAATTACCAAGGTAAGTGTAGTTTGATCATATTATAATTTAGTTTTAAGGGGATGTTACTTTCTAACGTCCTCTACTTGGTAAATTAAATTAAAATAAAAATTAGTCACCCTTAACCAATTTTGAATTGCGAATAACAATGCCTTTAAAGTAATGCGACAATCCTTTCACTAATTTAGTTAAATAGATTTAAGTATTCATAGCAGGGTGTGTGTTTTACCTTTGCTCATCTGCAGACATAACTAGTCAGGGTGTTGTTTCTTCCACATGGAACAAAGCAGCGTAACGCTATGAATATGAGAGAGAATCTTCAAAATGAACGATACATAATAACATTGTACCAGACAGGGAATTGAATATGGGTTCTGTTAATATGTGCCCTAAGGGCACGTGTTAAAGATGATGGTTATTAACTAAATAACAATTTTTTTAAAATACCTACTTTATCCATGTATGGTCTTAAAAATGTTGAATTCAAAGAGGTCATATTGGTAATTTAATAACCTTAGCATGTGTCTTTGGTTATAGTTTAACATTTTTCATTGAATATTTATGAAGATTCTTATTAATATTTATTTCTTTTCATAGTACTTGGCAACAAATGGTCATTAGTTTTTCTTTTATGATATTCACCCTGTGCCAGTCAAACTTTCGCACCTAATAAGGAAACAAAAAGCAGGCAAATCTCTCTTTCGTGGACTTAGATTTTAGATCCGTAACACTTTTATATTGTATAACTGTACAACGTCAGAAAAAACGATCGTAACATTATATTAAAAGAAGTCGTTAATGAGGTAAACAAATGACAGCATGTGCAAAACAATTAATGTACAAAACAATTAATGGAACTATTAATAGTAATCCAAAATAAAAATATTAAATAATATTCATGACATCACATATTTTCCTTCAAACTAATTAAAAAGTTCCTTGAATACTGACTGATGCTAATCTAAAAGGTTTCTAAATAAAGCCGATCTAAAAAGTGAATTATGCTACTAAATTTAATAAACACATATAATATTTCGCATATGATGTGTACATCAAAATTTTCGCAAATAAATTTCCAGAAAATTTGATGGTCGCAACACAATTTACCGAGTAATAAGCATCCGAGTACCGCAAAATAGATTGCTGACCAACGTATCGTTGGAACACCCGCCTGCATATTGGTTATGGACATATAAACTACTTTAGTCCCTAAGACTTAATGAAATACAACTATGAAAATTCGAACATTATCGTTTTGATAAGTAAAATAATACCAGAAAAGAGATTGAAAAAAATAGCGTTGCTCAAAGTTTGGAGTAATGTAAATGATAAATACCAATTTTATATAAGGCAAAGACTGATGTTTTGGTAATGTTATTTTAGGGTAATTTTTTTACTCTACGGTTCAAATCACTACATGAAGATATAAAGTATGTGAAAGTAGAAACAAAATTTACTTATTTTCCTGAGCAGTTTCACCTGAGAGCATGTGACATTGGTGCACTCTCGAACTGCTTTAGCTATGTAAGATACTTCATCCCTAGTTGGAGTTGGACGGTCTATGATCTATCATGCTTTCAAGCATATTTGTATCCACAATGACTAGTTTCTTCGTGCTTCTTACATTCTCATATGACATATTTATTTCCAACCAAAGTAGTCGGTAGATTAGAATCGATGACACATGGCTATATGATCATGCATAACATAAATCTTTCTAACCAGGGGCGGATCTATTAATAGGCCAACTAGGGCAGCTGCCCTACCTGAAAAATGTAAAACATATTCTAAAACAAGAAATTTTATATTATGCCCTATCTGATTTCTTGTCTTGACCATACCTGAAAGCAAGTTTAGGCCCAAGTTAGTTGCATTTTCATAAAAAGCTGTGGGCTTGTATCCCAAAGTATTTTACATTTTCTTCCACTGTTTTATACTGGTCACTTTTCTGTTTCTTGCAACGCTGGTTTCATTTATCAGAATACAGAAATTCAAGTTTTGATGTATGCTATGTAAAATTTAGTTTTTCAGTTAGTATACATTTTGCACGGTAGAATTTTTGCCCTAGCTGAAACATTAAGCTAGCTCCGCCACTGTTTCTAACGAAAGATGGTAGGAACAAGGAAAGAAGTTACAGCTGTTTTTTAACTGTTATTATACCCAGCATGATTGTGATACAAATTAACTGAGAAATATTATTATCAATTCGTGTGATTTTCAACTCCTAGAATTTAATATCCTAACATCCTTCTTGCCAATAATTCAGATACTAATACGATCATTCAAACAATATCTAATAATGATACTTACTTAATTTCCTATAGTGGATATTCTTTTGCATGGAATATAGATATTGCCAACTCATATTTGAAGCAAGTTAAAATACTAAGACTAATTGAAATGAAACTAAATGACTATGGTTTTAAAAAAAAAGAGAAAAGAATAATGATGTTAAGGACGTTGTGGAGCAACTCGATGTCGGCGTTCAAGACAATGTGAAGAACTCAATGTGAGTGTTTCACCATATATTTATTATATTTGTAAAAGTTCTTTTATTATAGCATTCTAAATTCTAACATTACTGTATATTCTGATTTTTATACGAAATGTTACAAATTTTTTTTTGGTAAAAGCATATTTGGTAATAAGGAAAGATGGAAGTAGTTCTTATGAAAATTCAAAATAATGTTTTTTTGTTTAAGAATGGAACTAACAAACGGTGCCTTCTTTCAATAATGTAGTTATATGTTCATGTGAAAATTAAAATATTTAACATATTAAAGTATAATATCTGATGCATATAAAATTCGTTTGGAAGATAAATGGACAATCACAAATAAGCAAATAAGTATTATTCCGTAGCAACAGAACATCACTACCAATTCTAAATCAATTAGGGACATTACATAAGGGCAACTAAACAATTTTCCCCTAGTAATACATTATTAGATACAGAAGTTTTAGCTGCGCCCATTAACTATTATAACCGATAAATGTTACTGCCTCTAAAGTGAACTATGGCGGAAACTTACCAACTTCTACTGTTATCACCAATAGCAAATATAAATGCCTCTAATCTCATAAAATGTGCACTTGGCGGCAAAAAATAGAAGATTTCGAGCTAAATTTTGATTCTCCACTTTATGAGTTAACTCGTTGATGATGAAGACTCTCCAAACTAACCATGATTAATCTCCGACCCGATCTAGGATTTTTTAGAATTCGAGGTACTGATTTCATTTATAATAGTAGATATAATCTTCTGATTTGATTATCAATCAAACCCTAGTTGCAATTGTTTATAACAGTGATTTGATTTACTAATTATGTAAATTTTGTCAATTCTTTGTAGTTTGATTCGCTGTTAAGCAATATTTTTACCATCACTTCCATGGCTCTACTTGATTAATACTGCCATTCCATTAATCACGACTATGATTTAATATTTTAATTTTTATTACACAATATTTTCTAGTCTCGGTGCAACTGGTGATAATGTTTTAAAAAAAAAACATGTGCTTCTTCTTCTATGATAAACATATGACTTCATTGAATTCAAAAAACGTAAAATCGTACGTTTCAAAACGCGATTCAAATCGAAAGCTGGTCGATCGATTCAACTTTCAGTTTGAATCGCAAAACCCTAAAATCGTACGCGTTAAACAAAAATTGGAAATATCGAACCTTAATTTCAGATCGCGATTCATGCCTGGCATCATTTTCCGTCTCAACGTCGAGGCACTTCCTCCTGCTTTCCAAAGTCTGAGACAACGGTTGAAATAGGGAAGATAAACATCAAATCGGTTTCAGAAATCAAAGCGGTCGCTGTTTAAGGAGCTCTCTACCGTTGAGTTACAACGACGCGAACAAAAGGAGGAAAAAGATACAACTAGGAGCTGTTGCTGCTGTACAAAGAGGTATTCTTTGTGCTTTGTTTTTTGTGCTGTGCGAAGAGGTATTCTTCCTTCTTAAGCAGTGACCGCTTTGTACCGATTGATGTTTATTTTTTTTTTCCGTTTCGAATGAGCACTGCATATTTAATTTTTGTGCTTTGTTTTCCATCTTCCTCACTTTTTTTTTTTTTAACACCGCGGACTGCTGCGCTGAATTGGATTTCGAGAATTGGAGGGATATGCTGTCGAAATTTCTAAAGTTGCTACAGTAATTGTTATGTCTTTGTAGTCTAATTTATTTTGTGCTTCAACATTTTTGTGCTGATCTTTGGAGCTGCATACATACCATTTGTAATTGTGTGCAGTACACCATGAGTGATGCTTGGAGTAGGTTAATTGATCATAGAAGTAAAGTCTGAACAAATGATTTTTTTCCGTAGATCAATAACAATTTGCAAATCTCTGCAGTAGCTTAAATAATTACAAAATTCTATATTTCTAGTAGCATCATTGCAGTAGGAACTAGGTAGCATTGGAGATGATGATTAAGAGTAGAATTTATGATTTATGTTGATGTTTTGACCTGCTTTATGTCCATCTTTGGGATCTTTGTAGAGTGTAATCATGCATTCCATTTCCAACTTAATTAAACATTCAATATGAATCTGTTTTTTTTTTTTTACTAACGCAAATTAACTAACAAGAATTAGGATATTAATTTTCGTAAAAACAAACAAATTTGCTAGTAATATACATACAACAAAAAAAAAGAAGATAAGAATTATGAGAAATTATTTATTACATCATTAAGTACATAAATAAAAAAAATGAACTCTTGCGCATAATCTTGTAAGCTCGTGAATGACCTATAAGTGGAAAAAACATTATGTTAGTACACTATTATTAAGAAAAATCAATATATATTATATACATCCAGTATATAATTATTGTAAAAATCTATGATTTATAATTTGAATGTCGTTTCGATTCAAAATTTATGTTTTATGATTTATGATTTGAATCTACGATTCACGATTCAAATCCCGTTTCGATTCAAATTTTAAACTTTCCGATTTACGATTTGAATCCCATATTGAAATCCTTGTATGACTTCATCTTTAGTCATTGAATTTCTTTATCATTTAAATGGAGTTAGTCAATGCACATTTATGGTTAATGTAAATTATATAATTGGATTTATTTTTCAAAATATAGCAAATGGATATTAATCTATGCACATAAGTTCTACTCATAAAGATTAGTTATTTTCAGGGTTGGATTTGGCTCAGTATCGAAAGTTTGTATTCAATACTATTACCATACCAATATATATGATGGTAGAAAATTCATACTATTACCGAACAACGTAGTTGGAAAATCCAATGTTATCAAAGTGCACGCTATAGCGATAAATAACGCAGAGCTTGCGCTATTGTAGTTATAATAGCGCATGAGTTCTTCATAGCGCGAAAGTAGCACGCTATTTTATCATAGTGCAAATTAGTGCATAGCTCTAAATAGCACGCTATTTTGTTTTGTTTCCTTTTCAAATGTTAGACAACGAATAAAGTCCAAAATAACACAATATTGTACTTTGAATAAGATAAAAATATTAAAGAGGATGACCCGTAAGAAAAAGAAACTGATAATTGTTTAGGCAATGATGATGGTTTTGCTTTGGATGAAGCAAATTACTAACCTTTAAAAATTCAAATGTATAATATAATTACTATCTTTTATTATTGTATACTCGAATCATATTTGACTTTGTTTATTTGAATCTCGTTCTTGTAGACTTTATATATGCTATATTCGTTTGTCCTTATTTTCACTTTATAGTTTTTCTTGTTTATATTTTTTTGCTTAGTTTTTGTCATTAGAAATTCTTTTATATTTTATGCAAAAATGTGTTTTTCATGCAATTTTTTTTAGAGGTTTCATCTCATCATAACATATTAATAGGAATAAATTTCATCATAACTCACAAATATAAGAATAAATTTCAAAACTATAGGGAAAAAATATATTATATCCATCAGTTATTTTGAATATACAATATGATTTTTTTTTTCCTTTAATATAGTTACATTTTACATCAAAAAATATTTAGTACACAAGGTATGCTAATGCTTGTATTTGGAGTCATGAATAGTTTGGATATAGCGCAAAATACTTGATTAGTCTCTTTAAATAAAACGGACCAAATAGCATACGCTATGGTGCATAACGCAAAATAGCACATAGCGCAAGCCTTGTGCTATTTTGCGCTATTTGCTATTGACTACACTAGGAAAATCAATACTTCGGTTTGTGGTCAGTTATGATTAGTAGATGTCGATAATGAATTTTACCATTTATAGTATATATCTGTTCGTTTATAATATTTCGTGTTAAAAGATTAAATGTTAAGAGCGATTATTTGATTATTTATCAATTTTATTTTATATAGTCAAACATACAAATAGACAAAAAAGCTAATGTACTATAAAAAAACATATTATTTAAAGAAAAGATAATACACGACTGTGTTCAACTAATGTCGTATTGGTATTTTGTTAGATTTTCTATTAAATCACTATACATTATGTGATGTTATGTATATCTTATATAAAATGCAAATACGTTGGTCAATGAGTCAAAGTGAAGCTTTTTTTTGAATTTCCAAAAATATCCCCATTTTAAATGCTAATTTGATAAACTCAACTTGATTTTATTGCCATTTACTCGACGCGTCAGGTCAATTTATCAATTTCCACGATCATTTAGTTCTCCTCATTTTTCTCAATCCACGTTCTTCCACTATCCCTTCTATGACGATTACTCCTTATTTACGTTTCCCCTCTCCTTTCCTTATTAGGTTTCAAACCTACTAACATCAAATCAAACCAAGGTTGCGTCCGGGCGTTTTTTTTTTTGCTCATTTTGAGTTCTGAACGTGTCCGATGCATCCAAAACCCAATTGGGCAATTTACCCATGTTCCTTGACGGAGCAAAAAGCTTCAGCTGACGTCTGACGCCAGAACTTATCTTTTTCCTCTTTTTCTTGTTTTGTTTAACCCATATCCTTTTGTTTTCCTCCTTAATTACCCGGTTTCCCCTTTAATTACATTGTTTAATTGCTTCGTTTAAATGTTCCGCTTAACGCCGTAAATGCATGAGCCATTTAACCTTCTACCGCGTTTAATTACCCTATTTTAATATCCATTAAGATAACTCGTTACCGTTTATCCTAAACACCTATGTAGTCAAGGCGCGTGCCTAGGATCAAAAAACCGCAAGACGCAACTGTTAGAGAAGTGTAAAAAAAAAAAAAAAAAAAAAGCACAAAAGCGCAGAAAAGCCCAAAGCGCAAAAAACGCGCTTTTTTCATTTAAAGTATTTTGTTGTTGTAAATTTAGGTTGAATGGGTTTTCGACTACTTATTTTGGTTTGTGACATGAACTTATGAAGTTTTATCATTAAAATTGCAAACTCAGCTATTATTTATTGTCAAAACATATATTAAGTTGTGGTTGTAAGTGCAGTTTTTATAGTGACAGCAGGAAAAAAGCGCAACTAAGGCGCACAAAAAGGCGCAAGGCGCAAAAAAGCCGAGGCCTTGGGCTTTTTTGAGCCTTGACTACCTAGCTAAACACACCTTAAATGGAACTGAATCGAAGCGAAGGATTGATTTGAGACTAACACAAAAGGAGGGAATGCGTTTCAGGTTTTTTGTGACAATCGGGCTTATCTTTCTCAGGTAGAATTCTCTGAAACCATTAGACTACAAACTATCAAAGTCCTATTTGTTTTATTTTTGTAATAGTTTAGATTTAATATGAATTTTTTTTGGTTGCTCTTTCTGTCTGCTGCCAGTCAGACTTTTTTTCTTCTGCGATGATTAACTATTGATTCTGTTTTATAGTCTACATGATATACATTGTAATCATGCAAGTAAAAAAGTTAATCGCTTTTTCTTTTACAAGATTTTACAGTTGTGAGCTAAGCGAGCTGAGGAAAAACAATGAATGGATCTGGAAAGTAGAGATTTTGAATCGAAACGGAGGATTGATCTGAGATGAACACAAAAGGGGGGGAATGTGATTCAGATTTTTGTGCCAATCCGGCTTATCTTTCTCAGGTATGATTCTCTGAAACCATTAAACTATAAACTATCAAAGTTCTATTTGTTTTATTTTTGTAACTGCTTAGATTTAATATGATTTTTTGTTGTTGCTGTTATTCTGTTTGCCGTCAATCGGATTGTTTTTCTTTCTGAGATTGATTGGCCATGCCAATAAACCATGGGTATTTTTTTAACTCTTATGTTGTACCCAAAATTTTTAACCATGGCCATAACCCATCTCCAATTTAAGTGCGATTTTAATAACATTATGCATTCACGGTGAATAAAAAGTGCAAAAGATTGTTTATTCTTTTGTTTTTGGAAAAAAGGGAAAAGGTTAACAGGAAATTGCTCTTGGATAAAATGTAAATGTTCCTAAAATACAATATATAAATGATTAAGCATTAGGACATCTCAACATATAAGAGAAATAAAAAATAAAAAGGAACAGCAAAGAACCTGCACAGCATGGACAACACAATACATTATTAACTGAGAAAATGAAAAATGGGAGTAAGCCGGTGGTGCCATCGGGATGCTGTTGAAATTGCATCACAATAAATATACGGCTCTATTTACTCACATAGACATACTCAGAGAAGCACACTCACTCTCTCACTAACTCTCTGAAAGTGTTCATACCGATTAACAAATGTCCATGTCCGTTTCTTTTATTTTATTGTTATTTGCCTATATTGATCTTGATCATCATCAGTCGATTTATGTATTATTATCGAACGTCAATTCCCTAGCATATAAAAACTACATATGCAGGTAATTGGTTGGTCAATGTGATTTAGTGAATATCTCTTCATAGAGAAGAACTGGGCTAAGGATGAGAGCACACTGAAGATATGAAGTTTTGAGACAAAAAATGATTGATATGCAACTAATTTTTAGTATTTTTTTTTTGATTTACTCTACTGCATATTTCAGTTACACATGCAAAAATTGAAAGATTACCCGAAGCCATTTTGGTTGGCATTGTTTGTTGAAAGGCACACGATTCACTCCTGCTAATTTCTAGCAGCTCAAGAATATGCAACATCACAGGGCTTACCAATTCCACAAAATACTCTAATTCCATGCATAAAGGTGATCGAAATACTTAAGTTTATTTCGCATTAAGACCTATGCATGATATAATTTGTTCTTATTTGTTTTTTGGTGTAAAAACATCTGTATTCCACTGAAATTTTTTGATTTGTAGATTTTTCATGATTATCGATAGTTATTTCTCAGCGTATAACAAGGTTGTTCGGTTGAACGTGTGTAGTAGGTGTTTTGGGAACCAATCACATGCTACAACTTGACTTGATTCATCCTCCACATTCCTAAAAAATTATATCGTTTATGCATATAATACCAAAACAACAGCACTGATTATTTTATATTTTAAATACGAAGTATTTTTCCAGCTGCTTGTCTATTTTTTTTTCCGTCCGAGAAGCTTAGGCACACTGTTATCACGACACTAGACTAGTTGCGCCTAGTCGTCGACTAGTCTATTAGTCGACATTGGAGCATCGACTGGAAGAGTCGACTTGCCATTAGTCGAGGTCGAACCCTAAATCATGAAGTCGAACTCGAACTCGAACCCTAAATCATGAAGTCGAACTCGAACTCGAACTCGAACCCTAAATCACGAACATGAACCGTAACTCACGAAGTCAAAGTCGAAATCGATCCCAAATCACGAAGTCGAAGCCGAAATCACGAACATGAACCCTAGATCATGAAGTCGAAGTCGAACTTGTTTTATCAGTACTAACTCAAAGTCGAACCCTAGTTGTTAATTATGAACTGCAATTATCTATTAATACACTGCAAAGGTCTATATATTATTTATTTATATACTGCTCTATTAATATATATGTATATATTTATTTATTTATCGACTAGTCTATGACTAGTACGACTAGTTGGACCTCTATCGACTCGACTCGACTCGACTAGCCGCTGTAACAACCATGCTTAGGTATGTAGAAGCTTAGGCACTAGTATACATAGAAATTTCTAATGTGGCTAAGAAGAGCACTGGCAGTTCCGTGATATTAATTAGCTTGTATTTTTGTTTTACATGCTATATGCGTTCGAGCATAAGTATGTTTTTTTTTTTAAAAATATGTTTGATGAAATCAGGTTTAAACTTTATGAAGTAGATTTAAACTGAAATGTACATACAATATCGATAAAAACATATGTGTTATAAAGCACAAAAAGAATCGATGCACTCTATTACCATAATGTACTGTTGTAATTCAAACTTAGCTTGATGATAACAGTCTACATTATGTGTATAGACGCGTCTATCCATTTTACGGTATAATGAGGATTCATGTGAGAATAATGCCGGAACTTCACACGATTGCTGCAAAATATTTGTGTTACACAGTAATTAAGGATATGTCTACATGGCCACTATTTAAAGTAAGAATACATAAGAAGAAGGTGCTTCACACAGAACTTGTGTCTGGGTTCACCGTGTATAAAACTACCAGTTTATTTTGACAGCATTAGGACCAAATTTAGTTATGCTAAAATAAGCATTTAAGTTTTAGTAGTCAAATTTCACAATGTTTTCATGCTCATATCCGGTTGCTACTTATTTAACTGCAGAGTCACTAATAAAAAGCTACACCTTTTGTACGGAATCATAATGTATCATTACCTATTTTTTTATGTGAGCTTTTTTTCCTCAGTGACCAGCGTACAACTTTTGTGGGCCATTAGATAACACAGTTTTATTTTATTCTAAAGGAGGAATTATCTGTATCCTTCACTTTTTTCCTATAACAAGGAACCCTGCAAAACGCTGCTAGGTATATTCTAACAATGCAGGTGAAATGTGTCTTTTTTCTTTTAATGGCGCAAGGCTGGAGAGCTTATTGGAACTGAGGGATCACCTATCTAGTCAAGTTTACCTAATGTTTGTCAAGCTGATTATTTAGTGAAGGTTCGATTTCTCCATTATAGTTATCAGATATTTTTATTGAAATAAACATTTATTGTATAATGTGTATATATGTGTTTGCTTGATTGCTTATTCCATTTTAATCTGGTCCCTCCTCATGTTCGTGCTCCTGTGTCAATATTCAAGTGTACAACTTGTATCAGTATTTCCAGCATAATCATGTCAAAGTCAATCAACACAAACATTTGATGCAGTGGAAGTCATGACATCGGGTGCAGTCTAAACTGTGGCATTCAGCATGATCTGATTGAGGGCTTCTTGTGAAGGCGCAGAAGCCAAGCCAGATGGGAGACACCAGAAGAAGGTACTAATTTACTAGTATTGTTATATGTTTTAAAGATAGAGCTTGTAAAAACATACTGCATTTATTTAGGTTGTCTATGCAATCTCTCACACTTACTCCTAATCATGATTGGTTATATTATTTACTTCATTAAATTGTCAACTTTTTATGAAATAATGCTCGCCTCTATACTCTGTTCCACTATGCCAGTCCTAGCACATACGTTTCTATATCCTAATTACACTATCAGTTTAAATTGTTGAATTTAACTGGGATTGATATGAATTTCCCTTCATGCTCAGTTTTTATTAATTTAGAACTAGGTTTGAAGGTCAAGAGATTTAGATAGTTTTATTGAGATAAGTGCATGAAAAAAGAAGGCAATGATGTAAAAATGACAATGTATCAGTTTTACATGGATATTGCAAAGGGAGAATCCGTAATTATATTTTGCTTTCAACAGAAAAATGATTTGAAAAAAAATAAAAAATTACGTCCTTCCCATAGTTATTGCTATTTTGCTTCATATACAATTTTTATTCTAATATTATATCAATAATTGTACGGGTAAGTTGCTTGTATCTGAAGAGCACCATGGGAAGGCCGGTCAGATTTTTTTCAAGCACTGCAATTAACCGTTTTGCAAATGGAACTTTTTTACTGCAATTCAACGTTGGAATTTATAAGAGAACATCTGGCCCTTGTTGCTTATTTTTTGAACTACGTTGTTTTGCTTTGCAAATAGAACTTTTTTTGGAGTTGGTTTTGAAGAAAAATTGATGGCAAGAACTATTTTTGTTTCTGGTTTTGATGTAAAAATATTATCATCTGTTTGATATTATATTATGTTAAATTACTGCTACTAATTTTCAATGTTTAATAGTGCTTATATGATTATAGATAGCGGTGCCAACCGTTTTTGTTCGAGTTCAGGTGAAATATTCAATAGTTATTTTGGTGTGTTCTGGATTAAAGCTTAGTTCAATATGTAGTTGGTCGTTTCATGTGATGTTTTCTTTTACTTGAAACTCTACGAAATTATGTGCTAGTAGAGATTCGAGAAAAGAAGATTTTGACAAAAGGCAAGGATGAACTATGAAGCGGTAAAAATAATAAATTTTTCGAGAAAGAAACAAATCAAGCTTGGAAGAAAATATCAAAGTTTTTCAAGAAAAGAACCGTGGATGATCCTCCTGCTCCAGGACGAAGGCAGAGGGGAGGCAAGTAGGGCCAGTGCCCCCCCCCCCTCCCCCACCCGCTTCGGATTTTAAAATATTGGTAAAAAATAAAATATAGGGTTAACCCTTTTAATATAAAAATTACAACTTTTAAGACATTTTTATTAATATTTATATAATATTTTTATTCAAAACTTGATAATATGAGACATTATAGGTTGAAATTAAAACAAATTCAGGGTACACTAGTATAAAAAAAAATTGGTCCCGGCCTTCGAATCCCCCCCCCCCCCTTAACCAGATTCCTGGCTTCGTCCCTGTCCTTCTCAATAATGAAACATACAATTGGATCATTGGATCCAGCAGATGGTTCAATCTGAAGCTAACATATAACAACAAACGTTACAACCAAATTATGGTAATATAAACAAAAAAAAAGTGATACTCGCAACATGGATGAGGCAGTCAAAAGATGTCTAGAATGTGTACCGAATTTGAAGAATTCAGCTTGGGCAACATTGAATTCAAATACATTGTAACATCCCAAATTTAATAAAACACTATTTAATAATTTAATCATAAGGCTAAATTGGAATAATGCGACAGAAGAGGTAATGGGCTTTGCGTTTAATGAATAAATTAGAAGGTTGGTCTTGTAACCTAATAAGCTAAATGAAACATGCATAAGGTATAAGGAGGGTAGAAGTGGAACTTTCGGCTTTAGTATATATTATAATGTTCTCCAACATTTTCACTTGCTCGTTTTTAAACCTAAACTAAAACTAAAGAAAACCCTAAAAAAGGCCGACCATTGCAAGTACGAAAACAAGGAGATAAAGCTAGGAAACTTAGAAGCTTGGAATACATCAACGAATCTCATTATCTCTATCAAATCACGATGAATAATATAATTACCCTTGTGATTTTGGTTATTATGTGATAACCGGAAGTTGTGTAGAACGTTTGTTTGGTTTTGTGTTGATCATTGTTTAGAATCTTCCATGTTTAGTTGTGTGTCATAAATTGGCTTCAGATGTCTTGCTTTATGGTTTAAGTGGAAGATGGTTTTGAATATCGTCATCATGTATGAATAACCTGTGCTTTCATAAGTTAAGTGTTAAAATATGTGAAATGACTAAGTAGAGGGCGAAACCCCTAGGTATATCCAGATAACTTGAAATTGTTGTATAATGTGTGTTGAATGTTTTAGGAGATAAGTTACGAATTTCATGAATTATTATGTTTATATGAATTTGTTATGAATTTCCTAAGGGTACATGCTATAGGAAAGATTATGCGTAGTATTAACGTATAAGTTGATTAGACCCGTGCATTTTGTATTTTCGTAGTACAAAGTACTTGGGAAATTTTATAACTTTATTTGGAATACTTTTTTTGTAAACCAATGGATTTTCAACAAATATAGCGGAGTCGGTGAAATAAACTAGTTTTGACATTGGGTGCAGGCTAAACAGTGTCGATGTCACTTTCAGAACCAGAAGCCCTTTGGACAACGGTTAGAACTCACTTTCGGATGCACTGAATGGTTGAAGTATCATATGTGATACTTGAAGTATTTAGGCTTCCTCCTTTCATCTTTCAGATATGGGATTCAGTACTGATACTTATATATATACTTTTGGTTTTAAAAGATGGTCACTTCGCTAAAGGTTGTTTCATTGACCCTTTTAGCTGTGCCAGAGGGGTGTTTTCTCCATAAAAGACCTATTTCATTTTTATTATATAGGTACCTATGAAAGATTCTTCGCGGTTCTCTTAAAAGGAACGGGGGTTGAATGTCTCCAAGTCTTTCGTTGGCATCGGAGGGCTTCCTATTAACGTCCACGCTTCCAAAGGCTTAGATATTCTTGGAGTCGTTGCCTTCGAAGACACGCCTTTATAAAATAAAATGTTTTGAGATTTGCCTCAATGGCCGTTGGCACCAGGAATGGCAACGAGGAACCTTTATCTGTAAAATACTATCTATATATTTTTTAAATGAAATTGAGGCTTTGCCTCTATTGCGTGTCGTCATTGTGCAGCGACATGCATTGAATGTTATTGAGCATGCGAAGCCGAAAGGGCTACTCCTTTCAAGATGGCTTGGAAATAGACTTTGATATCATTGCCAGAGTCGAAATAAATTGGAATCGACATAAGGGTCGAATCCAATGTGATGTATGTGTTCTTTACTTTCCCTTGAAATGTTATGTATTGGTTGTTGTCATTGTTAAGTCATTTTTGCATTTGTGTGAGGAATAATGGGAGGATCCCAGAGGTAGGGAAACTAACATTCACCAGTGAATAAATAAATGTTAACTGAATAATAATCTGTTGCTTCACGCAGTACGAAAGGATATAGGAAAGGAATATTTGGTTTTGTGTTAGTCGAGATGTACTCTGCGAAGCACTAGAGAGAACTGAAGGGGATGTTGGTTCCGAATAGATGGCTTACGATGCCATAAAATAACAGAAGGGAACCAACAATAGAATGAAGGTTTAACTCCGCTTTCTAGCAAAGCAGATTTTTACGAAAGCACAGATGAGAGTATAATTGGAGAGGGAATCCATTGTGTGTTGCATAATGAATGTTGTGTTTGTTGTTGAATGTTTATAAGTTATATTGCAATAAATGGACTAATCATTGTGATGCAGGGGATGTAGGGTTAAATACTTTGGTATAAGATGCTAACAAGGGGGAAACCCATTATGAGGCCTGGTCGTTAGATATCCTTGGTGTCGGGTAAGTTATTATTCATACCAATCTTTTTGACCAACCCGTAGTTTATGTTTTTTCCCCTTATACTCTTGGGTACTCAATTGAGCAGGCTAAGGGTTAGGGCGTTTCAGGTGTTAGCTACGAATAAAATTCCGGAGGCGAGGACGATGATAACTATTTAGGAAGCGCTGTCGTGTCTTGTTTTGCTATTGGTTTTATGTATCGGTTTATGTTTCTAGTGCCATTATCTATATACTCATGTTACTACAAGAATTTTTACCGGTGACAACGAAACCAAAGCAAGGTGAAGGGATACCGTAATAGAGTCGACACTAGAGTAGAAGATTTGGAAGTGTTCGAACGATACCAAAGCACGTGGGTGTAGAGGTGGAGCCGGTGCTGATAGTGGAAGGTATGAGAGGAACAAAGCCGACACCAAAACCAAAGCAAGGTGAAGGGGTATCGTAATAGAGTCGACACCATAGTAGAAGCTTGGGAAGCGTTCGATCGATACCAAAACAAGAAGGTGTAGAGGTGGAGCCGGTACCGATAGTGGAAGGTATGAAAGGAACAAAACCGACAAGACGACACTAAGAAGTAGAGATATAGCAAGTGGAGCAAACACTGAAAGCTTGGAATGATGGCAACAGAACTGATACCAAGAAAAAAAGGCAGCCAAGGCATGTTATCGACGCCAACATGCAGTGAGCAGTTAGCTTGGTGTCGACACCGAAGAATGAAGGCAAATGCATAAAGCCGATACCAAGACAAGGAAAGTAGCAAATGTTTAAGTCGGTACCGAAGTCATGAAGATAGAGGCACAAAACTGAAGCCGAAGGCGAAAGCATGGATTTGGTATTCAAAGTGGAAGCAGAAAAGATGAAATCAAATACTGAGAACCAATGTCGTGTGAGGTGATACCAAACACAAAGAAAATGAAGTAATTAAATCGGCACTAGATACATAAGCTGGAAGCACGAGACCAAAACCAAATTCATGAAAGGGAAGTGCAGGGCTTGTAACGAATATGTTGGAGCAAAAGAGAGCTATCGATACTAATAAGGTTGATGTCAATACCATTGCACAAAGGCGACACCTATAAGCACAAGAGACAAGGGATTGAAGCTGATATCGAAGCTAGAAATCATTAAAATGGGCCATACTAAGAGGTTGATGCGAAAGGGGGTTTCCCACCTGATTATTACAAAGGGGGTCCGAATCCTCTATAAATAAGACCCTAGGAGTAACATTTTGCAGGACTTTTCTCATTCCAAAATATTGTATTCAATTCCAAGATACAAAGCCCTAATTTGAAAATCAAATTAGGGATTTCTCTTGTAACCTTCCATGTATTTCATCAAGTGATCAATAAAGGAAATACTTAGCACCTACAATCAATTGCACTTTACTTTCAACTACTAACTTGAATTCAAACCCTTAAATATGAAGTAATCAACAAACCAAGCTCAATAAACATTCTAGCTTCTACTAGCACGAACTTATGAATCCCTTATCCCAAGATAACTTTGTTTCTCTAAGTATTGTAAGTGTGATACTCACCTCTTGAAGGAAGAGTAACAAATCTTCAAACTTGGGACGTTGATATCTAAGAAATGGCGAATTGAGTCGAGCTTGGAAAAACAAGATTACACCAAGGTTCACAACTGTAACCCTACACTCGGGTGTTGACGGTTTTTATTGTTAACATTTTGACGCTAAAGGGAGGGGCCTGAACCTATGATCCTCTGAATAACCTATCACATCCTAAGTTATTTCACCATGTTGGTTAAACATTGAAGAGCTAGACACGGATAAAAGGTTTTAACAAGGGTCTTCTGAACCTCGAATTACAACTTCAAACATCATTGATCCGAGAGCTATTGAAGAATAAAGCTTAAGAATGGAAGCTTTGTGAATCATGGATAGGAAAAGGGAAGTAGAACAGTACAACCCTGATCGTTGGATCATTAACCCTTTCCATATAGGACCAACCCCCATCTTTGCTTTACGTAGCTTATTCTCTCACATGAAAGAAGCCATCCAAGCACAAGCTAAGGGAACTATATTCCTGTGAGAAATAACGAAGGAGTTCAATCACTTTACTTCAAAATGGTCTAAGAAAGTTACACTTCAGCCCTAAGATACATTAAAAAGAAAACTTGAAGATAATGATGAAGAACCAAAGCTGAGTAACAAAAGCGCTAAGTTCCGACGTTGAAAGGGAATTTTTGAGTCAAGACTACCTAAAGAATGCAACCTTACCACATCTATTGAGAATATCTACTTCCTAACCGAACATGAGCTTAACTTCTGGCCATCATCAAAGAAGGTACCCAAATATGAAAGAAAATTAGGAGGACCATATTACTACTACCATATGATGAATGGACATGAAACCAATCACTACAGGGCTCTCGAAGGCATGATTATCAAGTTCTTCAATCAAGGCCAATTGTACAAATTTGTAAAAAAGACTTAACCAGTTCTAACAAAAGATTCCTTGAAGAAAGAATGTCTATACGGTGGAGAGTATGACAAACTCCTTAAAATTTTGAACTACCCGAAAATGGGTAAAGCTACCTATGATGGTAAAAAACCCTGGCCCGCACCAAAATGGTCAGGGAAAGGAATCTCCTGTAGGGAGGTGGTGTGTAAACCTTTAGCCACGTCCAAACCAGAAAGGGCCACGTTAAGGAATCAAAAGAGAAAGCCTTTGTCCACGCGAGCAATGGCCAGACCGGAGCATCTAAGCCATTAACTGCATCACAATGTCAGGTTAAGGCACCTTCTGGAGGGAGTTTAGTGTAATCTTTATCTGCATCCAATTCAGAAAGGCCCAGGTTAATGCATCAAAAACCCTTATCCGCATCATAATGGCCAGGGTAAGGCAACTCTTGGAGGCGGGTGGGTGTAAGCCTCTATCCGCGCCTACGATGGCCAGGGTAGAGAATCAAAAGAGTACGTCTTTATCCAGGATAAAGCATTTAATTCCTTAGCCATGTCACAATGGCCAGGTTAAGACGCCTTCTAGAGGGAGGTCGGATAAGTCCTTAGGCTCTGCTTGAGAATAAGCTAGCCAAGTGAACCGAACACACAAAGCCCAGAGAGTGGCTCACAAGGCTTAAATGCCCAGTCAAAACTCACAAAGTGGATTACAAATCAAACTAATGCCCAGAGAGTGGCTCACTAGGCTGTAACAACCAATCAAAGCCGAAATGGCAACTCTAAGCAAAGGTTATATATACCCAAATCTCGGTTTCGGGTCTTCTGTTATAAATACTCGAATCCGGGTTTCGATTCTTCTATCTGTTATTGCTAGAACTGTATTTCTGGTCTTCTATTATGAATGCCCGAATATGGGTTTAAAAGCTTCTATCTATGCTTCCATAAGAGGATTTCTGAATTTCTATTTTTGTACCTAAATTTGGGTCTCAAGACTATAATTTATATTTCCTGAAAAATGGGTTCCCAAAATTTTATTACACACACTCGAGTCAGAGCTTTGGACCTTTCCCTCATATTTCCAGATGAAGGTTTTGGACTTATAATACTTTCAGAAATGGATTCTTATAATTGCATTACTCAAACACCTGAATCTGGGTTATAGATTTTCCATTCAAGAGGGTTTTTGGACTTCTATTATCATACACTAGTATGAGATTCGAGCCTACTATCTTATTTTCGAAAAAAGGATTTCTTAATCAATACTCAGGTTAGTACCTCAGGTCTTTTATTTGAAACGTTCTAACGGATATATTATGATTTCTCACACCTCATACAGGGAGGTTTTGTAAACTTATATTATGCGAAATTGGTGTTCATTATTCCAGCAAAATATAAAGTACGAATTATCAAATTATTCTATAGCAAGTTTCATCTATTACTTGGTTTCGATCCAGATGGATCCTTATACAATATGAGCAAGTTATTGTATACATCCTACTCTAAGCAAAAGACTAACACAAAAATGTTATGTGTTGAATTTTATGTAGAATAATGCTGAAGAAATTCTAGATGAGGGTGTTCGAAACACGGACAAAGGTTTAACTCAGGTGATATCTACACAATTTACAAAGTCATTCCTTAGTTTATTAAGTACAAAAGTTGGAACTTAATATAACATTCACATCAAATATTTTATACCTCCTTACCTAAAATCAGTTATAGGAGGATTAACAGAATGACGGATTGCGATACATAGGAGCTATTTAAGTTTTCTCTCCTTCTTCCTAATCTCGTCAGAACTGTCTATGGATCTAATTTGAAACTTTAAGCTCTGTTGGAAGCTCTACCCACATCTTTTAAAGTCTTGTTTTCTTTCTCTAGGCCAAAGGAACGCTTCTACAAAATATATTTCTCCTTCTGTAGTTGACTGATTCGGCAGATGTAACCACTCATACATCGAAGTGTGTCGTCCTTATGCTTAGTCTCATAATACTTATTAATTTCAACTTTTACCCTTCTGCATCACTCAACAACGATTGATTCATGTAATCCTGGCGGGGAATTTACCAAGTGAAGAAACTTTTCAATGGCTAGGGTTTTTTACCTAGTCGTGATCCTGGAGGACATAGGGGCAACGACAACCACATCGGGGACAATATTCCCAAAGGCAAACTCTCAGGTCTTAAAACTTTCTTTTGCATCATCGAACTCAATTTCCAAGTCAGTAGTCCATTGAAACAATTCACTCATCTCTTCATCAAAGTCGATGGAGGGATTTGCCTGTATTTTTACCTTTAATTCAAGATTAGTTTTACCCTTTTCTTTTAGTTGTTCTTCTAAACCAACTAATTGGTCATTCAAATTTTTATATTGCTGATTTCCGAATTAAAAACGTTCTTTCTCGAGTTGAAGGAGGGATCATCTTTGGGAGCATTCCTCTGCTCTACGACTGGTAATGATTCTTTTCTGTTCTCCATGGCTTGGGAGGGTGCAATTTTGGATTGATCTTCCTATTTAAGGCGAAACAAAATACAATTATTCACAAGTGCACAGAATAGTACTAATAAAATTATACTTGTCATTAAAAAAAACTCTTATTACAAAAAACTCTTAGATTTATTCACACGATCTATGAACTGTTTTGGGATACATACATTGAAAATTACAACATGTGATCCTGTTTGTTTGAGTACCTACTGTTTAGGCTACATATCAATTCATCATGATGGGTTCTAAGTCTCTTTAAAATTATTTCCTGGTCACCACCCAAAAAATCGAAGGGAAATTGAGGATATTTCATGTAAGTAACTCGAAGGTCTCATAGGAAACAATCCCTTCCAAATCTAGATGGTGTTTGAGAAACAGTTTTGTTGAGTATTCTCACCTTATTCTAAAAAATGAGTGTAAGGCATCTTTGGGAATTACATCTTTGTGGAGAGTACGATTCTTCCTTAACATGAAATGAAATTATAATTCATGGATGTAAGAGGCTATCATCAAAAATATACGTTTGTAGTTCTATAGTCTTATAGATATTCATCTTGTTCATACAAATTTGACTTTTTGAATAGTTCAGAAATAAATCTATTCTTCTTATCTTTAAGTTTTTCTAGGGGTAAGCCCCAAAGGATTGAATGAACCCTTGGCAGATTCCAACAAGTCCCAGGATGGAGATCAACTCCATGCTCATCTAAGCACCGTCTGTGAAGACGTCATAGTAAACCACCACGAAACTTCCTAAAGAAGGAAAAGTTTACAGTTTCAAATCGGTTATAAATCTTGTACAAGAAATCTATCAAAATATCAATATCCTCTATCAACATCGAGAATTGAGTCACCAAATCTGCATTTTCCTCAAGAATTATTTCACACTGAAGTCGAGCTGCCTTTAATCTTTGCCCAACCACATTTTCTTTGAAAGATATGAGTTTTTGAGGCACTTTTATCAAGATGGTATTATTTTTGGGATAAAGCATTGTAGTCTTTCAGCATATTGTCTTGCCCTATACGAGACCGAATCATTTCTTTTTGTTTTTTATCAAACTATGTCTTATAAAGTGAGGAAATATTCTTCCTTGTCTATAAATTGTAAGGAATCAGTTACCATGAATTCGAGAGGGAAGAAAGCATTTTGAAAGAGAAAGCCATACCTAAGAAATTGGGGCTTTAGCCTAGGTAAATTGTTCCTTTTTTTTTGGCCCTTTGTTGGAAGAACCACAGTTCTTTGTGGAAGTAGCCATTGGATCCCGAATAATAGGATCACCTGAAGTATTGAGGTTTTCCCCCTCATAATCATGAGTGCCACCGGTAAAAGGAGGATTGTCGTCTCCTCTTCCAAAGTCATCATGACGGTCCTTATCTTTGGGACCAAGATCTAGATCATCATCATAATCTTAGTCATTGTCGGTAGTATCATTATCGCCTTTCTCCTCTCCCTCGAGCAAGTCCAAATCATCATAAAAATCTTCAATGAAAAGAAGCTCCTCAGGGTCAATTACTTCTCTTTCAGGAACTTGGATTCCCTTCTTAATTAGCTCAATCTTTTTCATAACTTTGTTCGCAATCGTAGGGATAACCGAGAGGAATTCAATTTTTGGACACTTCTGATAATTATCAGAATATGCCAAGAATAGGGCATCTTCAAAGGAGTTTAAAACCTCGCTTGGGAAGTGGGATCCTAAGAATGATGAAATTCTTTGTTCAACCTCTAACATGATCCACTTCGAATTAGAGATTGCATCTTGAAATTTGGAAAGAACCTCAACTTTCTCATTTAACTTATCAGCGTGGCTAACTATCATTCTTGCCTTTTCGTCCTCAAGCTCATGCCGAGATAATTTAAGAGCCATAACTTCATTAGACAGAAGGTTTTAAGTTTTTCTTTCTTCAAGAAGGTCCGACTCAGCCTTCTCCAAAGAGGCTATTAGATCTGAACACTCTTTCTCATGTTCCTCCTTTGCCATGTTCAGAACATTGACTTTGAATTCTAGGTCGAATTTCTCCTCTTTAAGCTTTGCAATTTTGGAGGAAGACCGAGTAGTAACCTCCTGAAGCGAGAACCATCTCTGAGTTATCTAAAAGGAAGGAAACAAAATCAGCATTTATGTTAGAAAGTAAAACACAAAAGAGAGACAATGTTATACCAAAATCTATTGTTCGACAAGAGATTTCCATAGGTTCATCAAGTCTAAGGGTGAAGAAGGCAATAATATGTTAGCAATATTTTCAGAGGAAAGGGCAAGCCTTAAAATCCTACTAAAATATTGAGTTTGAGATGGTAAAGAAGGCCTTGAGGGATTGACATTTTTGAGAGATGGAGACAAATTTAGCTCGTGACCAATTAAATCGAAAGTCCATGGGGAGTTAGGCATCAAAAACTTGGCGGCAAGATCACTCTCCGTGGTTGTTGTCTAAGAAGAGCCAATGGCAGGGGTAACACCCACAGAAGGAGGAATTTCAACAATGGAACCGAGGGGAGTTTGCTCAGTAGGTGCAACATTGATTTCTTTATGGGGAGAGGAAGGAGTAGGAATTTCACCCTTCTTCTTCTTGGAAGCTGGACCATCAACAGTTTTCGTTTCAAGCTTTCTCTTCATTGCATCCTTGGATTGGGCTACAACAGCCAGAACAGATTTCCCTGCATTTTGGGTTGATAAGGAAAGACCAGCAACATAAGTTTTGGTAGCTAATCAAAGTATTGATATCAGAAAAACGGAGTTAGATAGACAAGATGTAAAAACAAAGATTTTGAAAACGTTTCAGAAGAGCAATCTTACTTGAAGTTCTTGGAAACAAAGGGGTCAGTTGGGTAAACACATTGGTACCTAAAAATAAATGCAAGGCACCAGGGGAATGATAAGGTGGTTGCCCCAAAATTCTTTGTCCCGAAGCGAGAAAGGCATACTTTTGGAGATTATTCGTAGTCAACAAAAAGGTTGTTTTCCTGATTTTTGAGAAGCCTTCTGAATTATCTCAATGGTCTTTATTTCCTCTCCATTTAAGCTTTTCTTTTTGGGGGTGGAAGCTAAAAAAAATGAAGATTAGGAAAGGCATGGAGATAACATAACAAATCAAGAGAAGTGTAAAGCTCACTAGGAGTAGAAAAAGTGTTTGTGATACGCAGGGGACACCTGATATAGAAAAAATTTCGTTTCCTAATATTTAAATTTATTATTGCCATCTCTGATTTTTTTTGTGGGATTCGCGCGAAAGATAGGCGAATCTGGTCCTTTAACTGTAGACAGTCTTAACAGCTGATGAAGAATGCAGACATTGAGAGAGGACTGTCCTGACTCAAGCGATAGCATCTCAAGACATAAAGAATAAATATATGTATTCAAAGTTAATTGAATTGGAGCAAGCTGAAGGTGCTGCAAAAGCCCGAAAATAAAGCCAGGGAAAGGAAAGAAGCCACAATGCCAAATATGGATAGATCAATATGCAAATATTCCTTCTGGTGGATTCTGAATAGTGTTATTTTCTAACGGAGGGATCACTTTTACATCGGTCATCCCAAAATCCATGAGGGTCGCATCCACTTCTTCTTGGGGTCGGATGAGATAATGTTGGTAAACAATTTCGGGCTCCTGATGAAGAGAGGAGGAGCTACCCGGATTTGGTTCCTTTATGATTTGTTTCTTACTCTTAGTCCTGCCAGATGACATCCATAAAATCTCATTACATAAATACTAGTACAGTAATTTGGTGAAAATTTAAAAAATAGAACAGAAAATCTACTTAAAGTCAATGTGAACCGTATACAAACTCAAGGTCATAGTTGTGACGGCCCGCCCCGCACCAACCGATATTTTCTCCAAAAGTGCGCTGTACATATATCCAGTTAGCACGGAACGGGTCGTTAGAAGGAAAAGGAAGAAGGAAAAGGAAGAAGGAAATGAACTAATCAAGGAACCTGTAGAATGTCTCACAGCGCATGGGATAAAATATAATAATGATAACATACTTGACATAAAACAGGTGAGACAGTGCATAAGCTGACAACTAAAATCAACATCAACATCAGAGTAGCGGAAATCCAAATACAGCTTATTACAACTTTCCAAATTTACTGTCTCTAACAAAAGAAAACTAAAGTAGAAGATGCACCACCAATGCCCAAGTAGTGATCTTCAACAACACAGGGAGAATACTATATATATTACGTGGAAGCCTCCTGCTCGTCTCCGGATCATCTACCCGTGCATCACCAGCTAACCTGTCTCTAGTCTGCTCGTGTGAGCACCCAGAGTAATAAGAGGAGACATAAAACTCTGGGTCAGACATAAAGCCTGGTATGAGCGATAAGCATCTAAACAGAATAATAACAGGTATACTAAACCATACCTGAACCTGGACCTGCAACCAGAGAGTTAGTACCACATACCGTACAATACTCCAAGGTGCCATAATGAATAGTGTAAAGAATACGGGGGTGGGGTGTGCATGTCATAATGATAACAAACAAATCAACCATAGCAACCATCCTCACATCTCTCACTCAGTGCGTAAAGTATACGACATCTACCACTTTGGAACACTAGACAAACTGAGGCAACGGCGAATCCCGACTTGTAGAAACCCTGCTATGACCAAGCTAAACATATGGAGTCATGACCAAACATTTCAATGACCCACTTCATTGGTTGTAGCCCTTGGTTCTACCGATGCCATAATGGCCCTGAATCCGCCTTCGTACCTCCTACCATAGTGGTCCAAAGCTATAGACGTCGATAACTCCTTGGCACGCGTCCCGCAGCAAAGCCCAACCATGAAGCGAACTCGTTGATTCCCATCTGAATCTTAAGCTCTAACTTCTCATTTGGACTACCTTTGCATCTCGGGTTTGGTCGAATTGGAGTGGGTCTTCAGAAGAGTTGTCACGCATTAACAGTCCTAGAATTCTGTTCGGTTCGGTAGTCATCACCTTCATCGGTTCGGGTCGGTAGTCATCACCTTCATCGGTTCGGGTCGGATACTCCACTTCGGGTCGGGTCGGTGTCCTCCTCCGGGTCGGGTCGGATGTCCTTCCTTTCAGTGCTCCGATCCGCTCCCTCATTTCTTCACGTATTCCGATCCGATCCCTCCTTGCCATCTGATCCGCGTGGCCTTCCCTCTTGCTAGTTCTCCCAAATGTTTACTTCCGATCCGAGCCCTGCGTCTCCAAGTCGATCCGATCTGGCCTCCAATTATTCTTCCGATCCGATCCCCTTGTCCACTCCAACTCTAAGTAAACGGCCTTCCTTCTCGCCAAACCTCCTATGTGCCAAACTCCAGTTCGGGTCGGTTTTCTTGCCCAGTTCACATATCCGATCCGAGCCTCATCCGATCCGAACCGGTTAGGAATCCTGCACATTTCTGCAACTTTCCAGCGAGCTTTCTACGCCATTCGACGACGTTTTCGACCAATTTAACTATTCTAATCAATCATAAAACACACTATAGAGTCATAGCAACATGTTATAGCAACCACAAACAGCAACCAACAATTCAAATGAATCAAAATGGATCAAAAGTGGCTAAAAACCTCATATTTTCCTATAATCCCTCTTAAACATGTTCAAGCACATACTTAGTAAAACTTAATCAAATCGTCTAAATTTTCTAACAGAGGCATGAAATATTATTTAAGAATTTCTAAACATTTTTCCAGAATTTATTAGTGTATAAATTCGCTAATCTTCACTAATTACCCTTAATTAACTGTAATTAGTGTCAAAATGATGCTATCACTCACCTTGGCCACAAAATAAAACACCAAATCTGAAATATTCTCTGTTTGGGTCGAACTCCTATGTATAGCAGCAGCTCCAACCTTGCTTTGTTGCTATCTGGCCTTGTTTTGATGTAGTTTAGGCTTAATCTTCACTAAAAATGTGTTTTAGAGTGGTTTTAGAGGATGGAAGCCATTACTAAGGTCTCAAGAAGGTTTGTGGCGGCTCAAAACTGAAATGAAAGTGATAACCTAACCCTAATCAGTCCTCCTATACCTCTAAACCCGAAATTCCCCTCTGGGCCTAGCTGCTAATCACCCGGTTAAGCCCAATTAAGCTGTTTTTCACCATCTGAAACTTGTTTCAGCCATATCTCCCAAACGGTGAGTCCGTTTGACTAATGTGACCACTCTACGGAAAGAGAAACCATCATCCGGAGCCAATGGAAGTGGTTTCAGGTCAAAATTCCTTTCCAGTCAAAAGTTATGGCCAAAACAGTGCCAACTAGGGGTAAAATGGTCATTTAAAAATCGGGAAAAATCTTGGACATAGGAAACGACCACAATAGTCGTCTCCCAAAGTTACATGACCATACGACTTCGTATGTGAAAGAAATAAATATCCTACGATCCTATGATGCGTAGAATACGGGTCGTTACGCTCTTCCCCCCTTAAGAAATTTCGTCCCCGAAATTCCTTACCCCAAAACAAACAAAAGATCCCGCATGCCTCACAACCACATACAACAATCAAACATGCAAAACAAGCAAACAAGCCTATCCTAGCATGCGGAAAACTAAATCGAAGTCAAAATCTTACCAGGCAAAGAGTTCTGGGTGCGTCTTCCTAATATCCTCCTCTGTCTCCCAAGTACAATCATTCTCGTCCTCGCTCCACTGTACCTTGACTAGCTTCACCGCCTTCCTTCGAAGTTGCTTCATGTCGTGCTCGACAATACGGGCCGGCTTGCGGTTCCCAACCGCCTCGGGTTCTACTTCGAAGCCCTCCAACTGATCAGGTGAAATAGTCATATCTGAGTCGTGAACGAACTTCCATAGTTGGGAAACATGAAATACGTTATGAACTCCCGCCATCTTCTCTGGTAAGTCAATTCTATATGCCAAATTCCCGACTAGTTCAAGAACAGGGAATGGGCCAATGAATCTTGGTGCCAACTTGCCTCTCCTGCCAAATCGTATTACGCTCTTCAACGGAGAGATCTTGACAAACACCAAGTCACCAACGGAGAATTTTAGGTCTCTTCTCCTCTTATCAGCATAACTCTTCTGCCTATCTTGGGCAGCCTTCATTCGTTGTTGAATGATCTTAATCTTATCTGAAGTTTCCCTCACCACATCTGGTCCAAGCATAAACTTCTCGCCAGTCTCTATCCAACATGATGGTGAGTTGCACGGTCTTCCGTATAAAGCTTCAAACGGAGCCATACCGATACTGGATTGGTAGCTATTGTTATATGCAAACTCTACTAGATGCAAATGGTCATCCCATGATCCACCAAAATCCAATATACATGCCCTCAAGAGGTCTTCCAAAATACGATTCACCCTCTCTGTCTGACCGTCGGTCTGAGGATGATATGCGGTACTGAGATGTAGCTCTGACCCTAGAGCCTCTTGTAAGCTCTTCCAAAACCCACTAGTGAACAACGGATCTCGGTCGCTCACAATGCCTTTAGGTACTCCATGAAATCCCACTACCCACTTCATATACAATTCTGCTAACTTAGCTGCCGTTCTGGTCGATTTGACCGGTATAAACCTTGCACTTTTAGTCAGTCGATCTACAATTACCCAAATGCTGTCATATCCCGATCTAGTCCTTGGTAAACCATCGATGAAATCCATCGAGACTTGCTCCCATTTCCATTCAGGAATTTCTAAGGGCTGTAACAACCCACTAGGCTTCTTTTGCTCGGCTTTAACTAGCTGGCAATTCATGCACTTGGATATAAACTTCCCAACGTCTCTTTTCATCCCTTCCCAGTAGTAAGTCTGCTTCATATCTCGATACATCTTGTTACCACCGGGTGTATAGTCAGCTTTGAGTGATGACATTCTCTAAGCACTTCATCCCTCAATCCATTGACATTGGGTACAACAAGCTTTCCATTCTTTCTAAGCCATCTATCTCGATCAAGCCCATACTTGTTCATCTCCTCATCGATACCCATCTCTAACTTGGAGATGATTTCCAATAGGTTAGGATCGTCCCTCTGACTAGAGCCGATCCTTTCAACCAAAGTGGGTCTGATCGTCAAACTTGCTAACATTTCTGGTTCCAATTCGCACTTTGGTCTGAAATCAAACCCCGCGATAAACTCCAGTTGCTTCCATTCAAGGAACATAGCCCCTAAGCTGGCATGTCTTCTACTCAATACATCGGCCACCGCATTGCCCTTTCCCGGTGTGTATGCGATGTCAAAATCATAGGAAGCTAAGAACTCTAACCATTTCTGCTGACGGAGATTCAGATCTTTCTGAGAGAAGAGATACTTTAACGACTTATGGTCTGTAAACAGCTCAAATCTTTCTGCCAAGAGTTAGTGTCTCCACATCTTTAACGCGAACACGATCGCTGCCAATTCTAAATCATGGGTAGGGTATCTTCTCTCGTGTGGTTTCAATTGCCGACTTGCGTAAGCTACAACCCTACCGCCTTGCATCAATACAGCACCCAGTCCGGTACCACAGGCATCCGTGTATACCGTCATCTCTTCATCCCCCTTAGGAATGACTAACACTGGTGCACTTGTCAACTTGTCCTTTAGACTTTTGAATGCATTCTCGCACTTTTCATCACAGACAAAAGCTTGATTCTTCTTTGTCAACTGAGTCAACTGAAACACCCCACCTCCGTTAGGGTCACTCTCAAAGGGAATGCCCTAATTTTGGTGGAGGTTTATAAGTATAAGTCACAGATATACAAGACAGATATAAGAACACATATTTTTGAACAGCGGAAAACAACAACTTTTATTTCATAAAAGCAAATACGTGTTACAACAACATCACCATAATTGTCTTACATCTTTTCCAAAAACATAACATAACACTTTCATAATCTGTCTTGATTACATTATTTAAAGAAGCATAAAGAAAACATAGATAAACTGCAAAAGCCCCATAGTGGTTGTCCAAAGCCATAGTTCAAAAACGGAAAGAGATCCAAGCAATACATTTCTCCTCTTCAAGCTGGATGTGAAGGCTGGTCAAGCTGCAGTGTTCCCTCCCTGTGGACCTGGGGGGGGGGGGGGAACGGAAGGAAAGAAGACGAAAGAAAAGTAGAGTCAGACATAAAGCCTGAGTAAGTCTAGTACTATTTTGTCTATGAACAAAGAACTAGGTATGATAAGTATAAACAAGAAATGGGAAAGCACTATAAGCTTGGTTAAGTTGTCTAGGGTCGAATATACTATCGTACCCCATGTTAATCTCTGAACCCATATAAACTAGTTCCCAACTGGCACCCCATAATCTGGGTGAAGTGATCCATTTTATGATGATCGGCTCCTACTCGCATAGTTACATGTGTCTTACGGCCCCCGATGTCGTAGTTACCTGTGCTGGTCCCACCATGGGGTGTATCAAGTCCCATGGCGGCGGCCCGACACAATCCTAGAATGCACAGGTATGCTACTGGTGTCCAGTGCCTTATTTTTCTGCGCCGGAGTGTGTGCACGCCCGCACCCCGTTAGAACCTACACTGCTACACCACCGCCGTCGATTTGACCTCTTACAATCAGCCCAGTAATCGTGCCCCACCCTGCCTAGTCTCAGGGTATCATGATACACCTTATAGGGTTACTGCTGAAAAGGGTCCCCCGTTGCTAGGTTTTCTATCTCTAGCCAACATGCTAAGTTGGTTAAGTGTTTTCTAACCTAACCCCACCAGTCCGTTTAGTTTAGCATGTTCCATTTTGATTAAGTCTTTAGTTCACTTAATCCTAGCAATCCTGACTCAGCCTTAATTGTCTTATTAAAGCCTTGACCTCTCACATTAGACAGATATTGTTGTGGCTGCCTGTTGCCGGTTGGTTCCGGGCAGTCTTACGCCACAACTCAGTCTAACCTCGGGTCCTTATTGGGCTCCATGTTTAACCTCTCACATTGGATAGGTATTGTTGTGACTACTGGACAGCCGGGCGGTTCCGGGCAGGTTTACATCACAACTCAAACCAACCTCGGGTTAAACACATCGTATTTTCTACATTTACATATTTTGTCTTTCTTCTTTATTTATATGTAAATATTTGCGGCCCATTATTAAAAATCAATGGTGTAAAGGTTACACCAATCGTGGGCCCAACCCATTCTTGAATTTGGGCCCCTATACTTTATCTTTTCATTTATTAATTAATTTAGCCCAACGTTATTTACCCCCGTTTAATCCGCTCGTTTATTATATATATGTTGGGCTTAACCTTTTTAAGCCCAACTTAGCCATGCGAAAGAGGGGAGGCTTAAAGCGTGATTATATACACAAGAAGGGGAATGTGAACGCATGAACTTGCAACATAGCGTTTGAACTACAAAATAGAAACTGGTGTACTTGCATAGCAGTAATGTATACTTTGGTCATAAAGCATAAGTGACATGAATCAGAGCATGTAAACTTGTAGTTAAGATAAGAATCTAAATTAGATATCACATAGTCTTAACTACAACATAAACCTATAATTTTTATTTAGGCATAATGTCAAACATAAGCAAATCATGTTCATAAGATTACTACATGTTTACAAAGGTGCTTCCTTTTGTTATTAATACAAAAGTATAGTTTCACTAAAATTATTTCAACTTAATCATGATTTAAATCTATTTACATGACGATGGTACAAATATACTTATGCATAAATATTCCTAAACATGGTGTTTACTTTATTCAAGCAAACTTGCAAATGGGATTGTAAATCCAACCTAGCCATGTCTCACATGTGTCATCATATAATTCTTATTAACAATATAGAGCTAACATGGTTTTCAATTATGCAAAATATCAATCATAGCCTAGTCATATTCATAAGTTCGCAAAGAGGTTTTCTAGTACAAAAGTATGGCTTAATACATGGATCATGATGCCAAATTTTCAACATAATTTCATATGGATTACAACAACCCAAATTTGTTCCAATTTCTCACAAAAATGCTTTTTGTACAAAAATACACATTATGATGGCATAGTGGCAAAACTACAAACTTGCATGAATTTCAATTGAACAACTATATCCATGTAGTTTCAACATGAATTACATAATTTACAAATATTCCAAACGTATACTTGCATAAAACTACCGCAAACATGTAGTTTTTATAATGAATAATATGCTTTACGAATATCCAAACATATACTTGCATAAAACTACCGCAAACATGTAGTTTTTATAATGAATAACATAATTCGAGAATATCCAAACGTATACAATATTCCAAATCGATAGCAACGCACAAATATGAATTACTTTATCGCCACAAATCAAGTATACAAACCAACACAATTATTTGTTCATACCAAAATAATACTCTACTTACAATCGTGTGGCGAATTCTCTAATTCAGGAATTTAGAGATGCGACTCGTAGGTGCTGATTTGATTTGTTTATGTTGCTTTATGCTTTAGAATTTGCCTCCAAATCTTCTCTCCAATTTGGTGGCTACCCCTAGACGTTCCTCAGCGGCATGGTGGCTTTGTTCTTATTTTTGAATGAATAGATTAGGGTTAGTCTAGGGTCATTTTTATAGGGTTTATGAACTGATTAGAGCCATCGATGCTGTCTGGATTGATCGTAGCCATTCATTCGAAAGAGAGACCAATTAGAGCCTGCCACCTAGCCCTAATGACAAAGCAAGCTTCTGGAAATCGGCCAAACACAGACCTGGCCAGCCAGGGCTTGACCAGACCTGACCAACAGGTCATTTTTGACCTGGGCGCACTTGGCAGGTGCGCCAGGTCAAAAATGTACTGGCGCACTTCACAGGTGCGCCAGTGCATTTTTGTTCTGGCGCACTTCCCAAGTGCGCCAGTGCATTCTGACCCGTTTTCCGGTTTTTCGCCCAACTTCGTTCGTCCATAACTTCTTCATATGATATCCGTTTTACGCAAACTCAGACTCTATCTCAAGCAGAATTTCGAGACGAACGCAATGGCGTATCCCGTTTCCCTTAATTCTTTGATTTAAAATTAGTTATAGTTTAATTTATGAATTTCACAGTTATAAAATATACGGGGTGTTACATTCTCCCCCACTTAAAAGGATTTCGTCCCCGAAATCTTCAAGTTAGGAGGAATGTATATCCTAACATCCAAGCATCCATCTACTCATCCATCAAACACGAGCATCCATTGTCCTTAAAAGACTTCTAATGCTTCATGATCATATGCGAAGTGTGTGTGTACATATACTTATCTAATGCAAAATCAGGCGGTCTACTGATTCAGTTGACCTCCTTAATGCGAATCATGTAAGTGCTATGAATCCATTATGAATGCAAATTTTCCTATTCATGATTCTACATGAGTGCACAATCATTCATACAAATGCAACATCCACATGACAACACATTAAAGTTCAACCATATACGAATGCAAACATATATGCATAATATGAAGTGACTGAGCCGATCTAAAACCTAGACTGTGTGTGTATATGCAACCACGAGCAACCACTAGCAATCACTTGCAACCACTTGCAACCATCATCCATAACATGTTTCAATTACATGTTTCCATCCAAAAGGGTTTCTACCTAAAAGATAGGGTCGAGGAGATATACCTAAAAAAAGTAGATAAAAGCGCAACTTAAGGAAAAAGAAAGATCAAGGATGTACCCTCGAAAAGAAAAGGGTAGGCAGTGCGTATTCTAGCTTCAGTTTCCCAAGTCGCGTCTCCCTCGTCGTTGCTCCACTGAATTTTGACGAGCTTGACTTCGCGGTTGCGTAGCTTCTTCACTTCCGTTCCTAATATGCGGGTTAAAACTTTCCTCACGGTTGCTTCGCGCTCCACTTCAGCTTCTTCTAGGATATCTGGCATTACCACTTCAGCAGACTCATGTAGACATTTTCGGAGATGTGAAACGTGAAAGACGTTGTGAACTCCGGCCAATTTTTTTTCGGGTAGCTCTAATCTATAGGTCATTTTCCAAATTTTCTCAATGATAGGAAATGGTCCTACCTAAAGGTATAGTCGAATGATAGAAGCAAGTAAAAACTTTGTGCTCATTAGGTAATGTCAAAACTGGAAATCTATGCCACATATATATTGATTAGGAGAAGAACTCTCTAAGCATCAGCCCCGAAGACCGAAATCAACATCAGACTGACACCCAAAGAATTACTCAACCCAACCACCATATATGATTCTAGGAAACTAAGCATGATGGACTCCTTTTAGGTCACAAGGGAGTCCCTTCCTAAGACCAATCCATATCCTATAAAACCCAAAAACTTTAGTCAAACCAATGAACACCCTCGAGCCCCAACATGTGTTACTAACAGATGAGTCATACTCCCTATGGGGTTTGCAACAGAAATTGGATTGAGAATGGGACCGAGAGGATATACACAAAAGATAGCATGCAAGTAAGCTCTACAGGAAGAGAGGGATCAAGGATATACTCTTAAGAAGAGATATGATGCACGAATCTAGTCTTCAATCTTCTAAGTCGCATTTCCTTGAGCTTAACTCCATTATGCTTTGTCTGCCTTTAACTTCACAATTTCGTAGTTTCTTAATTCTTGTTTCCAAAATATGAGTTGGAATCTATGTCACTGTTGCCTCTCGTTCCTCTTTCACTTATTCTCCTTCTAGTATACTTGGCTTAAGCATAACTGCGTACCCATGGTTCCATGCAAGCTCTCCAAAATTCACTAGTGAATCTTGGATCTTGTTCACTTACTAGAAGGTATTCCACATAGATGAATTATCTCTTGAAAATAAACAAATGTCAAATATGTTGCCAAATGTACTTACTAAGGTGATTCTTTACGACTCATGCATAAGCGAAATGAACCTTCTGCCTTAGTGGCGAACACTACTGGAGCGCCCCATTCTGAAATGCTCCTTCTAATGAACCCCTTTTCTAGAAGCTCTTTAATCTGTTTACTGAGCTCTTTCCTTTCCCGTGGAGCCATGTGTCTAACGGGCAACGCAACGGGCTTTGCATTATCTACAAGATATATGCAGAAGTCTATTTCTCGCTTCGGAGGCAAGCCCTTCACCTCTTCGAAGACATCCGGATATTCCCGGACTACTCTAACTGATTGCAAACTTTCAACAGAGGCATCTAGCGATTCAAGATAACTAAGCATAACCGCATACGAGGGATTACAAGAGATTTCCAAAGTATTACCGAGCTCGGTTAGGAGCCTAACAACTCTTTTCTCACAATCAAGGATGGCCCCATTACTGGATAGCCAATCCATGCCCAAAATCAAACCATACCCCGAAAAGCCCAAAACAAAGGCACTACATTGAAATTCTACGCTTAGAATAGAAATTTTCAATCCCAAACAGATCATAGACAAATGAGCTGGGCCCCCAATTGGGTTTGAAACAATTAAGGGGTCCTCTACCATACTAGTTTTTAGGTGCAGAGATTCTACTAAAGCAGACGAGATAAAGGAGTGTGATGCGCCAGAATCAAATAAAGTGCGAACGGGGTGATCATAAAGATAAACTACACTTTCTACAGAAGTATTTATACCTCGCTGTTGCAAAGGTGGCGCTTCTAGCACATGAACCTGTGCCCCTGAGGTGGATCCAGCCCTCTGCCCCTGTCCTCGTTTCTTTGGGCAGTCCTTAGCCATGTGGCCTGTATCACCGCAAGAAAAGCACCCACCATTCATCTTGGCCTTCTTTTTCCGGCAATCTTTCACTAAGTGCCCCACTTTGCCACATAATTTACACTCCCTCTTCTCTCGGGACTTGTTGTCTTTCCCGCCCTTCTCAAAGTCTGTCTTCTCAGGGCAGTCTTTGCTGATGTGTCCAGTCTCCCCACAATGAAAACATTCTCCTTGCTTTCTTTTCCGCTTTCTACAATCCTTGGCTATGTGCCCTTCCGTACCACAAAAATTGCATTTCCTTTTTTTCTCGTTTCTTATTATTACTATTACGATCCTTTCTTGTTAGACTATTATTCGTCTTCCTACTCTGGGACTCTTCCGCTTGTTGGTTCACGTGGAGGAGGAGGAGTGAAAGCGTCAGCAGTTGGGGAGTAAGGTCTCCAGACATGCTGAAACAGAAAGGATAGATTCAAAACGAAGGATAGAAGATTGTACCTATGGCTTTGGGGGGGGACTTTGCCTTTTAAAATAAAATAATATTTTTCTTTTTAAAAATGCTTCTTTAAATTTCCTTTTTGAAAATAAAATTTTAAAACTTTTTATCTTATCTGGTAAACCTATGCTCTGATACCAAGTGAAACACCCCACCTCCGTTAGGGTCACTCTCAAAGGGAATGCCCTAATTTTGGTGGAGGTTTATAAGTACAAGTCACAGATATACAAGACAGATATAAGAACACATATTTTTGAACAGCGGAAAACAACAACTTTTATTTCATAAAAGCAAATACGTGTTACAACAACATCACCATAATTGTCTTACATCTTTTCCAAAAACATAACATAACACTTTCATAATCTGTCTTGATTACATTATTTAAAGAAGCATAAAGAAAACATAGATAAACTGCAAAAGCCCCATAGTGGTTGTCCAAAGCCATAGTTCAAAAACGGAAAGAGATCCAAGCAATACATTTCTCCTCTTCAAGCTGGATGTGAAGGCTGGTCAAGCTGCAGTGTTCCCTCCCTGTGGACCTGGGGGGGGGGGGAACGGAAGGAAAGAAGACGAAAGAAAAGTAGAGTCAGACATAAAGCCTGAGTAAGTCTAGTACTATTTTGTCTATGAACAAAGAACTGGGTATGATAAGTATAAACAAGAAATGGGAAAGCACTATAAGCTTGGTTAAGTTGTCTAGGGTCGAATATACTATCGTACCCCATGTTAATCTCTGAACCCATATAAACTAGTTCCCAACTGGCACCCCATAATCTGGGTGAAGTGATCCATTTTATGATGATCGGCTCCTACTCGCATAGTTACATGTGTCTTACGGCCCCCGATGTCGTAGTTACCTGTGCTGGTCCCACCATGGGGTGTATCAAGTCCCATGGCGGCGGCCCGACACAATCCTAGAATGCACAGGTATGCTACTGGTGTCCAGTGCCTTATTTTTCTGCGCCGGAGTGTGTGCACGCCCGCACCCCGTTAGAACCTACACTGCTACACCACCGCCGTCGATTTGACCTCTTACAATCAGCCCAGTAATCGTGCCCCACCCTGCCTAGTCTCAGGGTATCATGATACACCTTATAGGGTTACTGCTGAAAAGGGTCCCCCGTTGCTAGGTTTTCTATCTCTAGCCAACATGCTAAATTGGTTAAGTGTTTTCTAACCTAACCCCACCAGTCCGTTTAGTTTAGCATGTTCCATTTTGATTAAGTCTTTAGTTCACTTAATCCTAGCAATCCTGACTCAGCCTTAATTGTCTTATTAAAGCCTTGACCTCTCACATTAGACAGGTATTGTTGTGGCTGCCTGTTGCCGGTTGGTTCCGGGCAGTCTTACGCCACAACTCAGTCTAACCTCGGGTCCTTATTGGGCTCCATGTTTAACCTCTCACATTGGATAGGTATTGTTGTGACTACTGGACAGCCGGGCGGTTCCGGGCAGGTTTACATCACAACTCAAACCAACCTCGGGTTAAACACATCGTATTTTCTACATTTACATATTTTGTCTTTCTTCTTTATTTATATGTAAATATTTGCGGCCCATTATTAAAAATCAATGGTGTAAAGGTTACACCAATCGTGGGCCCAACCCATTCTTGAATTTGGGCCCCTATACTTTATCTTTTCATTTATTAATTAATTTAGCCCAACGTTATTTACCCCCGTTTAATCCGCTCGTTTATTATATATATGTTGGGCTTAACCTTTTTAAGCCCAACTTAGCCATGCGAAAGAGGGGAGGCTTAAAGCGTGATTATATACACAAGAAGGGGAATGTGAACGCATGAACTTGCAACATAGCGTTGGAACTACAAAATAGAAACTGGTGTACTTGCATAGCAGTAATGTATACTTTGGTCATAAAGCATAAGTGACATGAATCAGAGCATGTAAACTTGTAGTTAAGATAAGAATCTAAATTAGATATCACATAGTCTTAACTACAACATAAACCTATAATTTTTATTTAGGCATAATGTCAAACATAAGCAAATCATGTTCATAAGATTACTACATGTTTACAAAGGTGCTTCCTTTTGTTATTAATACAAAAGTATAGTTTCACTAAAATTATTTCAACTTAATCATGATTTAAATCTATTTACATGACGATGGTACAAATATACTTATGCATAAATATTCCTAAACATGGTGTTTACTTTATTCAAGCAAACTTGCAAATGGGATTGTAAATCCAACCTAGCCATGTCTCACATGTGTCATCATATAATTCTTGTTAACAATATAGAGCTAACATGGTTTTCAATTATGCAAAATATCAATCATAGCCTAGTCATATTCATAAGTTCGCAAAGAGGTTTTCTAGTACAAAAGTATGGCTTAATACATGGATCATGATGCCAAATTTTCAACATAATTTCATATGGATTACAACAACCCAAATTTGTTCCAATTTCTCACAAAAATGCTTTTTGTACAAAAATACACATTATGATGGCATAGTGGCAAAACTACAAACTTGCATGAATTTCAATTGAACAACTATATCCATGTAGTTTCAACATGAATTACATAATTTACAAATATTCCAAACGTATACTTGCATAAAACTACCGCAAACATGTAGTTTTTATAATGAATAATATGCTTTGCGAATATCCAAACATATACTTGCATAAAACTACCGCAAACATGTAGTTTTTATAATGAATAACATAATTCGAGAATATCCAAACGTATACAATATTCCAAATCGATAGCAACGCACAAATATGAATTACTTTATCGCCACAAATCAAGTATACAAACCAACACAATTATTTGTTCATACCAAAATAATACTCTACTTACAATCGTGTGGCGAATTCTCTAATTCAGGAATTTAGAGATGCGACTTGTAGGTGCTGATTTGATTTGTTTATGTTGCTTTATGCTTTAGAATTTGCCTCCAAATCTTCTCTCCAATTTGGTGGCTACCCCTAGACGTTCCTCAGCGGCATGGTGGCTTTGTTCTTATTTTTGAATGAATAGATTAGGGTTAGTCTAGGGTCATTTTTATAGGGTTTATGAACTGATTAGAGCCATCGATGCTGTCTGGATTGATCGTAGCCATTCATTCGAAAGAGAGACCAATTAGAGCCTGCCACCTAGCCCTAATGACAAAGCAAGCTTCTGGAAATCGGCCAAACACAGACCTGGCCAGCCAGGGCTTGACCAGACCTGACCAACTGGTCATTTTTGACCTGGGCGCACTTGGCAGGTGCGCCAGGTCAAAAATGTACTGGCGCACTTCACAGGTGCGCCAGTGCATTTTTGTTCTGGCGCACTTCCCAAGTGCGCCAGTGCATTCTGACCCGTTTTCCGGTTTTTCGCCCAACTTCGTTCGTCCATAACTTCTTCATATGATATCCGTTTTACGCAAACTCAGACTCTATCTCAAGCAGAATTTCGAGACGAACGCAATGGCGTATCCCGTTTCCCTTAATTCTTTGATTTAAAATTAGTTATAGTTTAATTTATGAATTTCACAGTTATAAAATATACGGGGTGTTACATTCTCCCCCACTTAAAAGGATTTCGTCCCCGAAATCTTCAAGTTAGGAGGAATGTATATCCTAACATCCAAGCATCCATCTACTCATCCATCAAACACGAGCATCCATTGTCCTTAAAAGACTTCTAATGCTTCATGATCATATGCGAAGTGTGTGTGTACATATACTTATCTAATGCAAAATCAGGCGGTCTACTGATTCAGTTGACCTCCTTAATGCGAATCATGTAAGTGCTATGAATCCATTATGAATGCAAATTTTCCTATTCATGATTCTACATGAGTGCACAATCATTCATACAAATGCAACATCCACATGACAACACATTAAAGTTCAACCATATACGAATGCAAACATATATGCATAATATGAAGTGACTGAGCCGATCTAAAACCTAGACTGTGTGTGTATATGCAACCACGAGCAACCACTAGCAATCACTTGCAACCACTTGCAACCATCATCCATAACATGTTTCAATTACATGTTTCCATCCAAAAGGGTTTCTACCTAAAAGATAGGGTCGAGGAGATATACCTAAAAAAAGTAGATAAAAGCGCAACTTAAGGAAAAAGAAAGATCAAGGATGTACCCTCGAAAAGAAAAGGGTAGGCAATGCGTATTCTAGCTTCAGTTTCCCAAGTCGCGTCTCCCTCGGCGTTGCTCCACTGAATTTTGACGAGCTTGACTTCGCGGTTGCGTAGCTTCTTCACTTCCGTTCCTAATATGCGGGTTAAAACTTTCCTCACGGTTGCTTCGCGCTCCACTTCAGCTTCTTCTAGGATATCTGGCATTACCACTTCAGCAGACTCATGTAGACATTTTCGGAGATGTGAAACGTGAAAGACGTTGTGAACTCCGGCCAATTTTTTTTTGGGTAGCTCTAATCTATAGGTCATTTTCCAAATTTTCTCAATGATAGGAAATGGTCCTACCTAAAGGTATAGTCGAATGATAGAAGCAAGTAAAAACTTTGTGCTCATTAGGTAATGTCAAAACTGGAAATCTATGCCACATATATATTGATTAGGAGAAGAACTCTCTAAGCATCAGCCCCGAAGACCGAAATCAACATCAGACTGACACCCAAAGAATTACTCAACCCAACCACCATATATGATTCTAGGAAACTAAGCATGATGGACTCCTTTTAGGTCACAAGGGAGTCCCTTCCTAAGACCAATCCATATCCTATAAAACCCAAAAACTTTAGTCAAACCAATGAACACCCTCGAGCCCCAACATGTGTTACTAACAGATGAGTCATACTCCCTATGGGGTTTGCAACAGAAATTGGATTGAGAATGGGACCGAGAGGATATACACAAAAGATAGCATGCAAGTAAGCTCTACAGGAAGAGAGGGATCAAGGATATACTCTTAAGAAGAGATATGATGCACGAATCTAGTCTTCAATCTTCTAAGTCGCATTTCCTTGAGCTTAACTCCATTATGCTTTGTCTGCCTTTAACTTCACAATTTCGTAGTTTCTTAATTCTTGTTTCCAAAATATGAGTTGGAATCTATGTCACTGTTGCCTCTCGTTCCTCTTTCACTTATTCTCCTTCTAGTATACTTGGCTCAAGCATAACTGCGTACCCATGGTTCCATGCAAGCTCTCCAAAATTCACTAGTGAATCTTGGATCTTGTTCACTTACTAGAAGGTATTCCACATAGATGAATTATCTCTTGAAAATAAACAAATGTCAACTATGTTGCCAAATGTACTTACTAAGGTGATTCTTTACGACTCATGCATAAGCGAAATGAACCTTCTGCCTTAGTGGCGAACACTACTGGAGCGCCCCATTCTGAAATGCTCCTTCTAATGAACCCCTTTTCTAGAAGCTCTTTAATCTGTTTACTGAGCTCTTTCCTTTCCCGTGGAGCCATGTGTCTAACGGGCAACGCAACGGGCTTTGCATTATCTACAAGATATATGCAGAAGTCTATTTCCCGCTTCGGAGGCAAGCCCTTCACCTCTTCGAAGACATCCGGATATTCCCGGACTACTCTAACTGATTGCAAACTTTCAACAGAGGCATCTAGCGATTCAAGATAACTAAGCATAACCGCATACGAGGGATTACAAGAGATTTCCAAAGTATTACCGAGCTCGGTTAGGAGCCTAACAACTCTTTTCTCACAATCAAGGATGGCCCCATTACTGGATAGCCAATCCATGCCCAAAATCAAACCATACCCCGAAAAGCCCAAAACAAAGGCACTACATTGAAATTCTACGCTTAGAATAGAAATTTTCAATCCCAAACAGATCATAGACAAATGAGCTGGGCCCCCAATTGGGTTTGAAACAATTAAGGGGTCCTCTACCATACTAGTTTTTAGGTGCAGAGATTCTACTAAAGCAGACGAGATAAAGGAGTGTGATGCGCCAGAATCAAATAAAGTGCGAACGGGGTGATCATAAAGATAAACTACACTTTCTACAGAAGTATTTATACCTCGCTGTTGCAAAGGTGGCGCTTCTAGCACATGAACCTGTGCCCCTGAGGTGGATCCAGCCCTCTGCCCCTGTCCTCGTTTTTTTGGGCAGTCCTTAGCCATGTGGCCTATATCACCGCAAGAAAAGCACCCACCATTCATCTTGGCCTTCTTTTTCCGGCAATCTTTCACTAAGTGCCCCACTTTGCCACATAATTTACACTCCCTCTTCTCTCGGGACTTGTTGTCTTTCCCGCCCTTCTCAAAGTCTGTCTTCTCAGGGCAGTCTTTGCTGATGTGTCCAGTCTCCCCACAATGAAAACATTCTCCTTGCTTTCTTTTCCGCTTTCTACAATCCTTGGCTATGTGCCCTTCCGTACCACAAAAATTGCATTTCCTTTTTTTCTCGTTTCTTATTATTACTATTACGATCCTTTCTTGTTAGACTATTATTCGTCTTCCTACTCTGGGACTCTTCCGCTTGTTGGTTCACGTGGAGGAGGAGGAGTGAAAGCGTCAGCAGCTGGGGAGTAAGGTCTCCAGACATGCTGAAACAGAAAGGATAGATTCAAAACGAAGGATAGAAGATAGTACCTATGGCTTTGGGGGGGGACTTTGCCTTTTAAAATAAAATAATATTTTTCTTTTTAAAAATGCTTCTTTAAATTTCCTTTTTGAAAATAAATTTTTAAAACTTTTTATCTTATCTGGTAAACCTATGCTCTGATACCAAGTGAAACACCCCACCTCCGTTAGGGTCACTCTCAAAGGGAATGCCCTAATTTTGGTGGAGGTTTATAAGTATAAGTCACAGATATACAAGACAGATATAAGAACACATATTTTTGAACAGCGGAAAACAACAACTTTTATTTCATAAAAGCAAATACGTGTTACAACAACATCACCATAATTGTCTTACATCTTTTCCAAAAACATAACATAACACTTTCATAATCTGTCTTGATTACATTATTTAAAGAAGCATAAAGAAAACATAGATAAACTGCAAAAGCCCCATAGTGGTTGTCCAAAGCCATAGTTCAAAAACGGAAAGAGATCCAAGCAATACATTTCTCCTCTTCAAGCTGGATGTGAAGGCTGGTCAAGCTGCAGTGTTCCCTCCCTGTGGACCTGGGGGGGGGGGGGGGAACGGAAGGAAAGAAGACGAAAGAAAAGTAGAGTCAGACATAAAGCCTGAGTAAGTCTAGTACTATTTTGTCTATGAACAAAGAACTGGGTATGATAAGTATAAACAAGAAATGGGAAAGCACTATAAGCTTGGTTAAGTTGTCTAGGGTCGAATATACTATCGTACCCCATGTTAATCTCTGAACCCATATAAACTAGTTCCCAACTGGCACCCCATAATCTGGGTGAAGTGATCCATTTTATGATGATCGGCTCCTACTCGCATAGTTACATGTGTCTTACGGCCCCCGATGTCGTAGTTACCTGTGCTGGTCCCACCATGGGGTGTATCAAGTCCCATGGCGGCGGCCCGACACAATCCTAGAATGCACAGGTATGCTACTGGTGTCCAGTGCCTTATTTTTCTGCGCCGGAGTGTGTGCACGCCCGCACCCCGTTAGAACCTACACTGCTACACCACCGCCGTCGATTTGACCTCTTACAATCAGCCCAGTAATCGTGCCCCACCCTGCCTAGTCTCAGGGTATCATGATACACCTTATAGGGTTACTGCTGAAAAGGGTCCCCCGTTGCTAGGTTTTCTATCTCTAGCCAACATGCTAAATTGGTTAAGTGTTTTCTAACCTAACCCCACCAGTCCGTTTAGTTTAGCATGTTCCATTTTGATTAAGTCTTTAGTTCACTTAATCCTAGCAATCCTGACTCAGCCTTAATTGTCTTATTAAAGCCTTGACCTCTCACATTAGACAGGTATTGTTGTGGCTGCCTGTTGCCGGTTGGTTCCGGGCAGTCTTACGCCACAACTCAGTCTAACCTCGGGTCCTTATTGGGCTCCATGTTTAACCTCTCACATTGGATAGGTATTGTTGTGACTACTGGACAGCCGGGCGGTTCCGGGCAGGTTTACATCACAACTCAAACCAACCTCGGGTTAAACACATCGTATTTTCTACATTTACATATTTTGTCTTTCTTCTTTATTTATATGTAAATATTTGCGGCCCATTATTAAAAATCAATGGTGTAAAGGTTACACCAATCGTGGGCCCAACCCATTCTTGAATTTGGGCCCCTATACTTTATCTTTTCATTTATTAATTAATTTAGCCCAACGTTATTTACCCCCGTTTAATCCGCTCGTTTATTATATATATGTTGGGCTTAACCTTTTTAAGCCCAACTTAGCCATGCGAAAGAGGGGAGGCTTAAAGCGTGATTATATACACAAGAAGGGGAATGTGAACGCATGAACTTGCAACATAGCGTTGGAACTACAAAATAGAAACTGGTGTACTTGCATAGCAGTAATGTATACTTTGGTCATAAAGCATAAGTGACATGAATCAGAGCATGTAAACTTGTAGTTAAGATAAGAATCTAAATTAGATATCACATAGTCTTAACTACAACATAAACCTATAATTTTTATTTAGGCATAATGTCAAACATAAGCAAATCATGTTCATAAGATTACTACATGTTTACAAAGGTGCTTCCTTTTGTTATTAATACAAAAGTATAGTTTCACTAAAATTATTTCAACTTAATCATGATTTAAATCTATTTACATGACGATGGTACAAATATACTTATGCATAAATATTCCTAAACATGGTGTTTACTTTATTCAAGCAAACTTGCAAATGGGATTGTAAATCCAACCTAGCCATGTCTCACATGTGTCATCATATAATTCTTGTTAACAATATAGAGCTAACATGGTTTTCAATTATGCAAAATATCAATCATAGCCTAGTCATATTCATAAGTTCGCAAAGAGGTTTTCTAGTACAAAAGTATGGCTTAATACATGGATCATGATGCCAAATTTTCAACATAATTTCATATGGATTACAACAACCCAAATTTGTTCCAATTTCTCACAAAAATGCTTTTTGTACAAAAATACACATTATGATGGCATAGTGGCAAAACTACAAACTTGCATGAATTTCAATTGAACAACTATATCCATGTAGTTTCAACATGAATTACATAATTTACAAATATTCCAAACGTATACTTGCATAAAACTACCGCAAACATGTAGTTTTTATAATGAATAATATGCTTTGCGAATATCCAAACATATACTTGCATAAAACTACCGCAAACATGTAGTTTTTATAATGAATAACATAATTCGAGAATATCCAAACGTATACAATATTCCAAATCGATAGCAACGCACAAATATGAATTACTTTATCGCCACAAATCAAGTATACAAACCAACACAATTATTTGTTCATACCAAAATAATACTCTACTTACAATCGTGTGGCGAATTCTCTAATTCAGGAATTTAGAGATGCGACTTGTACGTGCTGATTTGATTTGTTTATGTTGCTTTATGCTTTAGAATTTGCCTCCAAATCTTCTCTCCAATTTGGTGGCTACCCCTAGACGTTCCTCAGCGACATGGTGGCTTTGTTCTTATTTTTGAATGAATAGATTAGGGTTAGTCTAGGGTCATTTTTATAGGGTTTATGAACTGATTAGAGCCATCGATGCTGTCTGGATTGATCGTAGCCATTCATTCGAAAGAGAGACCAATTAGAGCCTGCCACCTAGCCCTAATGACAAAGCAAGCTTCTGGAAATCGGCCAAACACAGACCTGGCCAGCCAGGGCTTGACCAGACCTGACCAACTGGTCATTTTTGACCTGGGCGCACTTGGCAGGTGCGCCAGGTCAAAAATGTACTGGCGCACTTCACAGGTGCGCCAGTGCATTTTTGTTCTGGCGCACTTCCCAAGTGCGCCAGTGCATTCTGACCCGTTTTCCGGTTTTTCGCCCAACTTCGTTCGTCCATAACTTCTTCATATGATATCCGTTTTACGCAAACTCAGACTCTATCTCAAGCAGAATTTCGAGACGAACGCAATGGCGTATCCCGTTTCCCTTAATTCTTTGATTTAAAATTAGTTATAGTTTAATTTATGAATTTCACAGTTATAAAATATACGGGGTGTTACATCAACGGTGCTGCTATCTTGGAGAAGCCTTGGATAAACTTACGATAATATCCCGCTAACCCCAAGAAACTTCTTACATCTGTTGCATTTTTGGGCGTAGGCCAATCTTGTACCGTAGCCACCTTTGCCGGGTCCACGGCAATACCGTTCTCTGATACAACATGGCCCAAGAACCTCACTTCTCTCTTCCAGAAGTGACACTTAGAAAACTTTGCTTTCAATTGGTGTTTTCTCAACACCTCCATCGCTACTCTTAAATGTTCCTTGTGTTCTTCCTCTGTCCTCGAATAGACCAAAATATCATCAACGAACACAAGGACAAACTTATTCAACTGATCTCTGAATACCCTATTCATAAGATCCACAAAATATGCTGGGGCATTGGTCAGCCCGAATGGCATGACCAACCACTCATAAAATCCAGACGGCGTTCGAAATGTCGTTTTAGCTATACTTTCAGCTTCCACTCTAAGCTGATGAAAACCTGTCGCGAGATCCAACTGAGAAAATACTCTCGCGCCACTCAACTGATCGAATAAATCATCTATCCGCGGTAGAGGATACTTGTTCTTCCTCGTCACTTTATTCAACTCGCGGTAGTCTACACACAAACGAAGGGAACCATCCGCCTTGGTAGCAAACACAACTGGTGCTCCCCATTCAGAAACACTCCTTCTGATAAATCCCTTCTTCAAAAGATCGCTGACTTGCACCTCGAGCTCTCGCTGCTCTCTTGGTGCCATACGACGAAGTGGCATCACTATAGGTCTGGCATCTTTTACCAAATCAATACGAAACTCAATCTCTCGGTGTGGTGGAAGTCCGGTCACTTCTTCGAAAACATCCGGATATTGGCCAACCACGGGCAAACCTGACAACTCACTATGCGGAATGTCGAGGGAGTTTAGAAAACTAGCCAATACCCCCTCACTGGGTAGACCACCAAACACTATCCTCCGTCCATCATCCGCTCTAGCTGTCACCAACAAGCCCTCACAGTCTACCAACACCCCGTATCTTTGGAGCCAATCTACTCCCAAAATAATGCCAAACCCAGTAAAGCCCAAAACAAAGCAATCACAAACAAACATGCATCCATAACTCGATAAGACCACATTACGACAAATCATGCTAAGGCTAGTCGAACCACCAATCGGGTTCGTCACTACTAAAGGTCTATCGACAATCTCGGGCTCCAATCCCAACCTATCTACCAGGTCACTAGATATGAAAGAACTGGAAGCTCCGGTATCAAACAAAACTCTAACAGGAACATCATAGACAGAAAGCATACCTTGAATGACGACATTCTTTCCCTTCTCCGCCGCTGTTGGGGCATTCGACGAAGAAGGAATAGCATTAAGAGCGTATGCTTTCACCATTTGCTTTTCTTTAGGGGGTTGCGGACACTTGTCCTTGTGATGTCCCATTTGGCCACAATTGAAGCACTTCCTATCCGCTGGCTTGGCCCGACAATTACTAGCATAATGACCCTTCTTACCACAGCTGAAGCACTCAACATCTTGCTTATTCTTTTTCTTTTGGCCATCCTTAGCTTGATTCTGCTTTCTCTTATTCTGGGAACCACCCTTGCCTCCACCACTTGCTTGTGGCTTTGGCTCATCTGCAGATGCAACCTCAGTCTTCGGCTTAGGGTAGAGACTCTCTGATCTTAATGCTTTTCCCACAATCGACTCAAACGTCTCATCGATGTGGTTAATAAGCCTTTCCCCTAAGTACTGATCTAACCCAGTTATGAATTTCTCATTCTTTTTCTCGGCAGTATCAATAAGAGATAACCCATACTTCGACAAAGTGTCGAATTCAGCAATGTACTCCGAGACAGCCCTGCCATTCTGCTTGAGCTCCAAGAATTTCTTAAACAACACTGACTTCTGAGCAGCCGGAATGAACTTCTCGCTAAAGCGAGCTTTAAACTGCTCCCAAGTAATCTGATCTTCGGGAGTAGCTGCCTTTATAGCATTCCACCAATTCATTGCCCGCCCTTGCAGCTGACGGGACGCTAGCTTTCTCTTCATCGCATCCTCGATACCCAAATCCTCGAAGATACGTTCGCAACTATCCAACCAATCTTGAACATCCGTGGCCGACTCCGTTCCGTGGAATGACTTCCCACCAAGACTAGTATAATCCTTATTCAGCTTGGCGAAGTCGACTCTTGGCGTCTGCACTATTGGACCATCACCATTTCCACCATTGGGAGCTGCCCTCTGTACATCTCTAAGCATCTCTCTCATGAGGTCAGTAAACATCGTCCTCATGTCAGCAGCATTCCCATTACTGGCTCCCCTACCAGCACCTCTAGTATATCGGCTCATCGTCAATCTGAAAAAGGAAACGATTAACGACTCCATAGTGGTGCTAGTGCAGTACGACTTCATCCTTATACTAGTAATAGTATATATATAGCTTTTGAAAACCAAAATAATCACAAATACGCTCTCTCGTATACGTATATTATCTCTCCCTGATAACTTCCCTAGGTTAACTACGCAACCTAGAGCTCTGATACCAAGTGTGACGGCCCGCCCCGCACCAACCGACATTTTCTCCAAAAGTGCGCTGTACATATATCCAGTTAGCACGGAACGGGTCGTTAGAAGGAAAAGGAAGAAGGAAATGAACTAATCAAGGAACCTGTAGAATGTCTCATAGCGCATGGGATAAAATATAATAATGATAACATACTTGACATAAAACAGGTGAGACAGTGCATAAGCTGATAACTAAAATCAACATCAACATCAGAGTAGCGGAAATCCAAATACAGCTTATTACAACTTTCCAAATTTACTGTCTCTAACAAAAGAAAACTAAAGTAGAAGATGCACCACCAATGCCCAAGCAGTGATCTTCAACAACACAGGGATAATACTATATATATTACGTGGAAGCCTCCTGCTCGTCTCCGGATCATCTACCCGTCCATCACCAGCTAACCTGTCTCTAGTCTGCTCGTGTGAGCACCCAGAGTAATAAGAGGAGACATAAAACTCTGGGTCAGACATAAAGCCTGGTATGAGCGATAAGCATCTAAACAGAATAATAACAGGTATACTAAACCATACCTGAACCTGGACCTGCAACCAGAGAGTTAGTACCACATACCGTACAATACTCCAAGGTGCCATAATGAATAGTGTAAAGAATACGGGGGTGGGGTGTGCATGTCATAATGATAACAAACAAATCAACCATAGCAACCATCCTCACATCTCTCACTCAGTGCGTAAAGCATACGACATCTACCACTTTGGAACACTAGACAAACTGAGGCAACGGCGAATCCCGACTTGTAGAAACCCTGCTATGACCAAGCTAAACATATGGAGTCATGACCAAACATTTCAATGACCCACTTCATTGGTTGTAGCCCTTGGTTCTACCGATGCCATAATGGCCCTGAATCCGCCTTCGTACCTCCTACCATAGTGGTCCAAAGCTATAGACGTCGATAACTCCTTGGCACGCGTCCCGCAGCAAAGCCCAACCATGAAGCGAACTCGTTGATTCCCATCTGAATCTTAAGCTCTAACTTCTCATTTGGACTACCTTTGCATCTCGGGTTTGGTCGAATTGGAGTGGGTCTTCAGAAGAGTTGTCACGCATTAACAGTCCTAGAATTCTGTTCGGTTCGGTAGTCATCACCTTCATCGGTTCGGGTCGGTAGTCATCACCTTCATCGGTTCGGGTCGGATACTCCACTTCGGGTCGGGTCGGTGTCCTCCTCCGGGTCGGGTCGGGTGTCCTTCCTTCCAGTGCTCCGATCCGCTCCCTCATTTCTTCACGTATTCCGATCCGATCCCTCCTTGCCATCTGATCCGCGTGGCCTTCCCTCTTGCTAGTTCTCCCAAATGTTTACTTCCGATCCGAGCCCTGCGTCTCCAAGTCGATCCGATCTGGCCTCCAATTATTCTTCCGATCCGATCCCCTTGTCCACTCCAACTCTAAGTAAACGGCCTTCCTTCTCGCCAAACCTCCTATGTGCCAAACTCCAGTTCGGGTCGGTTTTCTTGCCCAGTTCACATATCCGATCCGAGCCTCATCCGATCCGAACCGGTTAGGAATCCTGCACATTTCTGCAACTTTCCAACGAGCTTTCTACGCCATTCGACGACGTTTTCGACCAATTTAACTATTCTAATCAATCATAAAACACACTATAGAGTCATAACAACATGTAATAGCAACCACAAACAGCAACCAACAATTCAAATGAATCAAAATGGATCAAAAGTGGCTAAAAACCTCATATTTTCCTATAATCCCTCTTAAACATGTTCAAGCACATACTTAGTAAAACTTAATCAAATCGTCTAAATTTTCTAACAGAGGCATGAAATATTATTTAAGAATTTCTAAACATTTTTCCAGAATTTATTAGTGTATAAATTCGCTAATCTTCACTAATTACCCTTAATTAACTGTAATTAGTGTCAAAACGATGCTATCACTCACCTTGGCCACAAAATAAAACACCAAATCTAAAATATTCTCTGTTTGGGTCGAACTCCTATGTATAGCAGCAGCTCCAACCTTGCTTTGTTGCTATCTGGCCTTGTTTTGATGTAGTTTAGGCTTAATCTTCACTAAAAATGTGTTTTGGAGTGGTTTTAGAGGATGGAAGCCATTACTAAGGTCTCAAGAAGGTTTGTGGCGGCTCAAAACTGAAATGAAAGTGATAACCTAACCCTAATCAGTCCTCCTATACCTCTAAACCCGAAATTCCCCTCTGGGCCTAGCTGCTAATCACCCGGTTAAGCCCAATTAAGCTGTTTTTCACCATCTGAAACTTGTTTCAGCCATATCTCCCAAACGGTGAGTCCGTTTGACTAATGTGACCACTCTACGGAAAGAGAAACCATCATCCGGAGCCAATGGAAGTGGTTTCAGGTCAAAATTCCTTTCCAGTCAAAAGTTATGGCCAAAACAGTGCCAACTAGGGGTAAAATGGTCATTTAAAAATCGGGAAAAATCATGGACATAGGAAACGACCACAATAGTCGTCTCCCAAAGTTACATGACCATACGACTTCGTATGTGAAAGAAATAAATATCCTACGATCCTATGATGCGTAGAATACGGGTCGTTACAATAGTGAAAGCTCATCATAATTAGTTGTTTAATCTTCTTAGAAAAAATTGAAACATGTCACTTGTCATTAAAGTCATATTTTCAACAAAGTTCACATAATATCATACATTGTGCTTATTCTAGATATGGTTGAGTTTTTAGTATCGGTTGCATTGGTGATGACGAAATAATCGAAACCAAAGACAACCCAAGTTTTTTGGTATCGGTGATATCGAAACCAAATGGCTTACTATCAATACTAGAAACTTATCCAAAACCAAAGGAACTTAGAGTTTGGTACCAGTGAAATCAAAACCTAGAATTTCCTAGTATCAGTAATGGTCTGACCGACATCAAAATTTCGAGCCTAGTCGATACCAAAATCAAGAAAGTATGATTATTGGTGTCAACTAAATAAAACCAAAGAGAACATGCATTTCGGTGTCGGTAAAGCTGTAACCGAAAGGAGCTGATAATAGCAGATTCCAATTTCACCGATATTAAAGGAAATCCCATCTTTACGATAGTAATCAGGATTCCTCATATCCAGCATAGTGAATTTTGCATTTTAACTTAGAAACATATAACATCAAATTGTTGAAAATTAGGGGTGATAGATTTTCATGATTTGCAATTAATACCCAATGTTAAAGATATGTTTCGTCAGCACCAAAATATAGGGTTAAGATCGCGGACCTAAGGTAATCTAGTCCTTTTAAGCTTGATTGTATTCGTCATTTCTTAGATATCAAGATCCTAAACCCGAAGATTAGTTACTTTTCCTTCAAGGGTAAGTATCACGCTTACGAAACTTAAGGATTAACAATTACCTCTGGATGGAGCTGGAGCTTCAACAATCGTTACTAATTGGAGCTAGAATATGCATTAAGGGTAGCCTCGTGATTACTTGGAATGTTGGGTTAAGAAGTGCTAACATTTGAAAGCATAACAATATACAATATAATAGGAGAAATAGTAAAGAACACAACGATTTATAGTGGTTTGGTTTGGATTGAACCTACGTCCACTTTGAAAGCTTTGAGGATTTTATTCATGGTGGAGATTACAAGGGAAACCCCCCAAACTGATTTACAATTTAGGGTTTAGGCTCGTAAAATAGAATACAAGATTTAAGAATGAAGAAAAGTCCCCAAAATGAGACCCCTGATGTCTTATTTATAGACAATTTGGGCCCCATTCGTGAGTAGTCCAATAGGTAGTCTGGTTCCGACTCAATCCTCCGGTTTCGGTTCTTCTTTGTAGCTCTCGAATTCGGTGGTAGACCTTGGTGTTGGTTTGTTTAATGGTTTCTCGGTGCCACGGTTTCAGTATCGACCTGCTTTCCTGCCTCTTGGTTTAGGTGCCAAAGTTATAGAAGCTTTGGTGTCGGTTTAGTTGTCTTCTTTTCTCTATGTCCGGCTCTGCCTCCAACGACTTTGGCTTTCCGATATCAGGTTCCAGTTCTGTTTCTTATGCTAATGAAGTCGCCCTTGCATATTGGTATCAATACCGAAATTACCTGTATCAATAGCTTCCTGTTGCTTTATCATGTTGGTTTCCCGCTCTTCATTTCCCTTATGAGTTTAGTCTTGGTATTGTGCCTCATTTTTAAGTATTTGGATATCGGTCTCACAACATTGATTCTTTATCATTTGGCTTCGTTCTTGTTGCTTTCCTTTAGGATATCAAATTCCTGCTTTCACCTTTGCACCTTGGGTTTTGTATCCATTTCCTTATTCCTTTGGTATTTGGCTGGAACATCTGGTGCTTTTATTGTTTCGGTATCGGTTTCATGCTCTAATCTCATTTCTCTTCCGGTGTCGGTTTTATATATGTTCCTTCCTGCTTCGGTATCGACACAAGCTAATTTCTTATCGCACATTGGTGTCCTCATCACGCTTTCATCCTCTTCTTTTCTTGTTATTATGTCATTGTTGTTGTCATTTCCTTGGATATTGGCGCCGACTTTATCGGCTTCTCCTTGAATCATTTGCTGTCGGTGTCGACCTTGATGCTTCCCTGGCTTCTATTTGGGTATCCATCTTATTAACCTATTCTTTATCCTCTTGTTATCGGTATCGATGACGTAGCTTTCATCCCTTACTTTTGATGTTGGTCTAGCTATCCATACATCTTTTCCTTCTTGGTTCCAGTTTTATTTCCTCAAACTACCTGTTCTTAGTACTGTATTCTTGTTTAGAAGCTTCTACTTCTTCACATTAGATTAATGCAAATTGAGTGTTAACATTTATCCACCTAGTATGATAGTGTTTTGTTCTTTAGGACAAAAATCCAATGATTCGTATACCACCTTCCTATAACTTAAGAAGCATTAGAGAATTTTTGCTATTAGTTTTTCATAACACAAAATAGTGACACAAGAAAGAATATTAGGTCTTCTTAGAAGGCAACCTTTGGAGTTTAAACCTCAAATCGGGAACTTTCATGAATTTAATTATATATTATGCGAACCAAATAACGTATCCATGTGATCCCTTGTAATGCGAGTTTGGAGATTCAGGACCCTTTTTCTTTAATAGAAATAGGCAATTCGAAATATGTATTTTGGTACTTATCATCAAGAGTTCATTTTTGAAAATTTGAGATAGTAATTCAAGATCTAGACATAGATACTTGCAATACAAGTTCAGAAATCCACTCCAAGTAATAAACTGAGGAGTAGAAACCCATATTTGAGTATTTAGAAAGTAAGACTAGAAATTCACTCTTGGAGATAATAGAAATCCTAAGGCCCAAATTAAGGCATTTACAATAGAAGACCTGAACTCCAGTTCTGGACATAATATAAATCCTGACAAAATTATGTCGATCTTTACACGAGCTTCCTTCTCCTTTTTCTATGTAGAATACAATAGCTAATATTTCATGCATCAGTCTCTTCCATAATGTTTAAGGTTCGCGCACATTATGTCAAGTGTTGGTTTAATCAAGTTCGTATATTAAATGAAATTTTTGATAAAGGTAGCATAAAGCTCTACTTTTTACCTTTGACCATCTATGGAATAATTTTGGGATTAAATCCGCAAATTGTGTAGATTTTTCTTGGTGTGTAACCTTTGCTTGTGTTCCTCATCTAGGATTTTACTGCATTATTCTGCATAAAACTTAACACATAACATCTTTGTGTTAGTCTTATAAGATGCATACGATAACTTGCACAACCTATGCGAGACGCCATCTAAATTATAACCGAGAATAGATGAAATTGCGATAAAGTGGTATGATCATTCGTATTTGAATAGCAATAGTGCATAATGTAAGTTTAGAAAACCTCCATGTGTGAGGTGTTGAGGAGATGTAACTTTCGTTGCAAGGTTTCAAACATGAGACTTAAGGTACCAGCCCGAGTACCGATTAAGAAATCCTCTTTTGGAGACAATATAATAGGTTTTAACCCTTGCTTGGGCATGATAATAGGAATCCAGGAATCCCTTTCAGGAAAGGAAAAAGGGGAAACTGTCACCCAGATTCAGGTGTCTGAATAATGCGAATATAAGAATTTGTTTCTGAGGGTATTATGAGTCCAGAATATCTATCTGGCAATATAGGAAAAGGTTCAAAACTCTGATTTGAGTTTGTGTAACATAATCCCATAAATTCATCTTTTAGGAAATAAGATTTGTAGTGTTGAGACCTAGATTCGGGTAGTAAAAATAGAAATCCAGAATTCCTCTAGAAGTATAGATTAACACCCTGAAAATTTAATAACATTAAAGAGGATAAATTAAGGAAAACTTAATTTAATAATCAGAATTAAGTAAAACGGACTGCGCCATTGCGTCCGTCTCGAAATTCTGGTCAAGATAGACACCTGGTTTGCATAAATCAGACATTGTATGAAGAAGTTATTAAGGTTTAAAGTTTGTACACACATAGGAAATATATATATATATAATAGGTTCAGAAATTCAAAAATAGGTCCAGAAATTCGAAATTCAGTTCAAAATTCTAAATCTAGGAGGGCGGCAGATTTCCCGCTCAGGTGGGTCTAACCACTCAAAGGGGGGTCGACCCATAGGTCGACTCACTCAAAGTGGGGTCGACCATCCGTGAACAAATTTGGGCGAAATACTTCATTTTGTATCTGGACACCTTTCTGAGCAAGATTCATTGATCTTAAGGCTATATAAAGGACCCTTAACCTAGGTTTTATTCATCTGAAAACAATGGTGACAGCGAAGCTCTGCTGCAATGAAAATTAAAATGGCTCTTCTTCTTCTCCTAAATCAATTCAAAGAAGATTATACATATTCGAAGATTGCTACAACAAATTCAATGATGGCAACAACAACATATTCAACATGTTCTTCGCAGTAATTCAGATCGATTTCCTTGGGTTTATTCACTGTGAGTTCATGTTGCTTTTAGATCTAAATATTTAAATAGTAATCTTGATATGTATGTAAAAATTGGAACTTGAATCGGCGCCTAATCAATTCTATTATGACATAACTATCAGATCTGCGTTTATATGTTCATATCGCCGTCATGTTAAATCTTGTCATAATATGCCTATTCATTATATGCCTATTTCTATTTGTTTATTATTGATTCGTTATTATGCATGTTCTGATTCTTTTCTCTCCCTCTTTTCCCTTTTTATTTTTATATAGCCAGGCTACCTTCAAGCCTAGGCCTAACGCTGAAAAATGCGAACGTGCGAAATTGGGAATAATGGGGAAAGACATAATTTGAGGCATAATTGATATTGGAAAATATGGATCTAAATTTGGGCACAAATTTGGAAATATACGAATATGGGTTTGGGGGTATATGTCTTGTTGGATAATATGAATTTAGGCACACATTGGAATATATGTAAATATGGAATTGGGTATAAAATGAGACATGTCTAAATATTGATTTGGGACATAAATTAGAACATATTGAATATGAATTTTAGGCATAAATTGGAAAGTATGCGAATATTGATTTGGGTATAACTTGTATCAAAATGGGTGAATTTGGACTTAGGTCATAAATGGGAAAAATATGTGGATTTGGGTTTGTGCAATATACATATATACATATATATATATATATACATATATACATATATATATATATATATGCCTTAATTTATGACAAGGGAAAAAGAGCATATGGCGCATAATTAAAAAGGTGAATTAAAAAGGGGACATAATTAAAAAGTCTACAATTTGAATAGTGAATTGGGCATATAATTAAATATAGGGAAAAGGAGAAATAATCACCTATAATGACAGAGGTACATTTGGATAAAAATGGAATGCCTAGTAATTACAATTAGAATTGTAATTGCACTTATGACACGAGGTTAGGTTGCATTAGTGGTGGAAGTCTGCCCGGACCCGACCGGCATATCCAATAGCCATTAATGTGAACCTAATGTGAGAGGTCTAAGTGTGTAAATACGAATCAGGCTAAGACACGAGGTTAGACCCAACTATGGAATAAGACTGCTCGAACCCGACCGGCATATCCAGCATCCACACGTTGTAGGCCTGATGTGGGAGGTCTAGCCCATTATAACCATAATTGGACATGGTAATGAAATGGAGCTACTTAACCTGATTTAATCCATAAGGATTGTACGATTATGAACTTAAGATAAGGTTAAGTAAGATTCGATGGGTAGTGGGTGGGTTAAGTAAATTAGAAGGGGTGAGTAATACTTACATATAGTCCCACGAACTTAACCCAATATGGTTATGTAATTAAAGACACCCATAGGTATACATAACCAGTAGAAATAATAAAGTTATGTAATTGGAAGACACCTCGTAGGGTAAGCATAACTTGTAGAATTAAATATACATAATAATTTGCTAAGTAAACAACGATAAGTTGTAGGGACGATGTAAATTGAATTTATGATTAAATGAGAAAGGATGAGGAAAACTTGTAAAATGAAATAAGTTATATTTAATCATAATTGGTAAGTGACATGTTAATTAGAAAACATGTGAATTGGATACACTTAATTACATATTAAGTAAAACATGTTATTGTAATGATGAAATCTACAAGAAGATAAAATAGATTGTGGATTACAGACATTGGGCCACAATCTAGAGAATAACATGTTGTGGGCTTATTAATAAACTTAAATGGATTAAGTTATATGATTGAAATTAATAAGCAAGAGAAACTTGGTAATTTTAATAAGAATTCAATATGAATGGGAATAACCAAGTTAAATGGAAACCCGGTGAGGTAAGGCAAGCACATAAAGAATGTTTAGACATAGGGTCTAACAACATATGAAAGAAAGGCGCCTGGACCAGTCTGTACGTTTGAGAGTGAATAACCCAACGGGGTAGATCATCGAGGTGTTATAAGACACGAGGGGAGCGCACATTCATCTGATTGTTATGACGGCTCCAACGGACTGGAAGGGGAAGCACGCGGCTTCCTGAGGTACGTAAAGTGCTCCTAGTAGTTCCTCTGTGCGGTGACAGATGTCTTAGGCTGTACTCGCAGAGGTTGGGTCTGCGCGTAACTACTAGGTGGGTGGGCCTTGACTGCAGATGTAGCTATGCAGTCAGAATGCTGTTACGTGGTGACACCCGGGTTGTTCGGCGGTTGCCTCACGAGGAGTAGATGGGTCAGGACCAACAAGGATAGTAGACCGTCGAATACTCGTCAACGGCAGCCAGCGGGATGCGGAAAGACTAGAGCTAACCGCATGATATCATTTCACCTTTCACTATCAAGGTACGGGGTTGAGGGGAGACTCCACATGGATGTTTAGATTGGTTGTTATTAGGGGCGGTCGCTTAGCTCTTGTAGTCTTTACTAGTTGAGGGAGGGGCCGAGGTGGGGCCATGGCCACCATGAAAAACAGACCCTAAGATTATCTGTACATAGAGGTTCATAAAGACAGGCTTGTACAGGTATGGATAAGCTCCCGACCGAGTTCCGTGTTTCTTGTTTAGCCCTGCCGCGGAACTCGGCGCACATTAGAGGACGTGCGATTGAGGCATCGAGCTACAGTTACAGTACATACGTGGGACAGTCTAGATACACGTATATCTGCTCTGGGTGGTGTATCGTAGACTAGAGGACATTATTCCGATATGGAATCTGATTCGATCGATGGTAGCAGTTCATACGCTTACATAATATAGTAATGACAGATCTATGCGGGACGTAACATTGTTATATAGGGATCCGTATGTCACTGCGGCGTACGATGAGGGACCGCGTTCATTTTGGTGGAGACTATGTGAGTGAGTTACCATAGGGTGTATCTCAATATTTAGAGATAGCTACATATATCGTATTAGGTAAATCCATGGGAAAGTAAATGGGTACGATGCACGTATAAGTCTTGGGTGCTATTAACCCAAGTAACCTAATAATCAAGAAAATGTAATGGAACGGTATTGGTAGGGATCACTCTATTTCTAATATGCTAGTATCTGCGTGGTGCAGAGAAATGTATTAAGAAGCGCAATATATCCTGTTCATCTTATCTTGTTCAGTTCACACTTGTCCTTACTATTATTATAGTTATCTTATTCTTCCAGTTTTTATATACCTGCCATGATACTTTTATTTATTTATATTTAAAAGTAACTGGACTCGCCATACTTTATGTCTTACCCTTTTTTGTTTCCTCTTCTCCCTTTTCCGTTTTCCCCCGGGTTCTCAGGCGGAAGTGCTTAGAGTTGATTTGGATTCTTTCATCTTAGCTTGGATTTTGGATATTGATGTACAGCTTTGACTTATTGTCAACTCTCTTATGGCTTTGGTAGGGAAATATGGTTTATGCTTTTGTACTATGATATTTTTGGCAAGACAGATTATTAAACATGTAACTAGTTATTTCAAACCTACGATGTAAATTCAGTATTTGGACCATGATGTTATGATTCAAATAAAGTTTTTAATTCCGCTACTATTTTACATGTCTGTCTTGTGCTATTATGTTCTTATTTACCTATAACGCTTCACGAAAGTTAATGCATTCCCTTAGTGAGTGACATTAACGGATGTGGGGTGTCACAGATAGAAGCTCTGAAACCTATATTCGGGTATTCATGGTAAAAGTCCAGAAATCCACTTCTATCAATAGTAGATAAGAACCCCGGACCGAAGTCTTGATTCAGATATTTGATAACAGAACAAACATCCATATCTGGTAGTAATAGATGGAAGCCCCAAAACCCAGATTCAGGTATTAATAATAGAGGATCAGAAATCCATGTTTGGCCATAATAGAGGTCCCGAACCGAAACTTAAATTCAGGTGTTTAGAATAGAAGACCAGAAATCCACTTATGGCAATAATAAATGTCTTGAACCAAAACCCAAATTCGGGTATTTAGTTTCTGGTTTGAGTTGCCATTTTGGTTTTGTGAGACACCGTCTGAGCTTTTTATTGATTTGTTGGACACTCCTTGGCTTTTGATTCGATTTGAGGAGCCACTTCCTTGGGCTTTGACTGGCCGTTTCAGCCATCTTTAAGAAGATTTTTTATGTGCTTCAAGCGCTCCCTTTGAACTTTTGTTCCCTTTTGTGGGATAAGGTGTAACAGAGGATGTACGTGCTTAGAGTGCTCCCTTTGAGCTTTTGTTCTCTTCTACAGGACTAGACATAAAAGAAGGTAGAGCGTGCTCATTCTTGGAGCAGAAGCAGGACATGCTTAGTCGAAGTGGAGGCATGAAGTGCTTATTTAGATGCTCTGTCCCGACAATTTCTAGCGTGGATCAGAGGCTTACGCTTTTGATGCTTTAACCTGACCCTTTCTGGTTTGGACGCGGCTAAAGGCTTACACACCACCTCCCTCCTGGAGATGCCTTTCCCTGGCCTTCTTGGTGGTGACAAGGTTTTTTTTAGCATTGTTGGTTGTTTCACCCATTTCGGGAGTTCCAAATTTTGTGGAGTTTCCATACTCCTGATCATGCGGGAATTCTTAAGAAAACCTTTTTTTATCCATTGTCTCGAGTGTTCTGCGTTACATGTTGTAGGTACGAGATCACCATTCAGTTTGCAGAGTCGATATGTTCCAGGTGTGAGTTCTCGATGAATAACCGGCCCTTCCCAATTTGGACCAAGGGGTTCATCTGTTGGATTCTTAGTCTTTTCCAGTACCCTTCACAAGACTAAGTCTCCCTTTCGAAAAGTTCTCGTTCTTATTTTTGAGTTCTAGTACTAAGTGATTCTTCTTTGATATTCAACTGTTCTGATGGTTGCTTCATCACTTAACCTTATAATTAGGTATATGGATTCCTTTTTCAATTCTTGATTTGGATCAAATGTATAAGCTATTCTTCTCTGTGAAGGGATCTATAGCCTCTCATCCATATGTTAGAGAATATGGAGTGTTCCCTGCTGCCATCTTGGCGGAGGTTCTATATGCCCAAAGTACTAATGGCAACTCATCTGCCCAAATTTCTTCAGCTTGGTTTAAAAGTTTCTTCAAAATTTCCTTTACGATTTTAATTACGGCCTCAACGACACCATTTTCCCTTGAATGTGTTGCGGAAGAGATTCTTTATGATTCCATTTTTATTGCAAAAACTGTGTGAACTCTTCACTTTCAAACTTTTTTCCATCACCTGATATGATTTTACGGGAGACTCCGAACTTAGGGATGATACCATTTATCATAAATCTTAGTACCCTTTTCAGATGTGATGTTCGGAGGTGCTTCTACCCATTTGGTGAAGTAATCAATTGCTACCACTGCATACCTTGTCCCTCTCCTAGGTATAGGTAGGGTTCCAATTAAATTTATTTCCCATACATAGAAAGGCTATGGGTTTCAGATGGTGGTTTAGTCACTTGGAGGTAATAAAGGTACCCTAGAGTCTCTTTGGTATTTCTCACACTTCTTAACATACTCTATTGCTTGATTAACCATTCGCGGTCAATAGGAACCTTGTCGTATAACCCTTTCTGCCAACTTGATTTTATAAGAGTGATTCCCATAGAAATCCTCGTGTTTTTCCTTTAATAGCTTGGGTCCATTTTCAAGGCTTACACCTCTTAGGTAGGGAAGCGAATATCCCTTTCTCACAGAGTGATTTATCTATGATAACAAATGTTAGGGCTTGACGCTTAATCTTCTTCGCATCCTGTCTATCGGTAAGTAATATTCCATTCATAAGATAATTTTCCATGAAAGCTATCCAACAACTCAATTGTCTGATCGCTTATCAAAGTAGTTTCATTTGGTCATCTAGCCATCCAGTCATTCATCCATATAATTTCGCTCGATTATTCGTCTGTTGAGTTGCTAATGTCTAGTCCCATTCCTAACCCACATGGTATGCAAATTAATGATGATATCCAAATGAATGATGATATCCAAACGAATGATGATATGCAAATGAATGATGATATGCAAACAAATGATACTCTCTTTGAGAGTGACACTAATCCTTTTATGCATTTATTAGTTTTAGCCCCACTTAGGGGGATATGTAAATATGCAGCCTCTCTTCTTGAGAGCCTTATTTGAGTCGCCTTTTCTCCATGTTTGGCTTTCATCTGTAATATCACTTGTACTTATATTAATATATACTCAATTGTAAACGAGAAGACAAAGTTTGACGGCTGATGAAAGTAATTATTTGAGATAGGAAACTTATCATTAAATTCGAATCCCATGCTGCAGTGTCTCCAACTCTTTTTTCATTGGTCATTCTCCAACCTTCCTAAATAAGTCTTTTTTATTTTTGGATAGGTTTCTATTTATCAAATCACGACGTTGACTCGTCTTGCATCCTTTCGTCTTATTACAGGAACAATAACCTATTATTTTGCTGGATTTGGGATTTATAAGCGCAGAAGTGGTTCCTACTGATAGGGCATTTGCTTGAGATTAGGATTGTTGGGTCGTTCCCTGTTTGCCCTTAATGAATTCCTCTAGATGTCCTTCCCGGATTATCCCCTGAATTATACTTTCGAGCACCTTGCAATTGTCAATCCTGTGCCCATTCTTTTTATGACAGTTGCAGGACTTCCCTCCTATGAACAGTTCTGGACAATTTTTAGCTTTGAAAGAAACTGGGAAGTTGCTTTTCTCCTTCATCACAACATATATGTAAGAGATGAAGTTTGCCCAAGGACACATGATTAATGTTATAAATTTTCCAGTTTGGTTTCTTCTGAATTTCATCAAATCTGAGTCTCTCGTCTTGAGATCTTCGACTAGAATTGGGTTTTGAAAAGCCGCCTGCAAAGGATTTGGAGCCAAGCTCTTCAGCCCTCTGTCCTTGCTTCAATCCTTTCTTTGTGCCGAGTATCTCTTCCATACGAGTGAAATTACCAGCTCTAGAGTAAAAATCATTCAAGCTTTCATATTCCTTCCGGACTAGCTCCTCCCGAAAGAGGACTGGTATAGATAATCCTGATTGCATGTCTATTAGCTTCTTCTTATCTATCACCCCTTTTGCTAGATGCGAATTGGCATAAAATCTCTTCAGATAGCAGTTAACTGATTCTTCTGGTCCTTGTTTAATATTGATTAGGTGATAAATGCTGATTGTTGAGTCTTTTTGCATATGGAATTCTTTGCTAAATGTAGTGGATAATTGTTTCCAAGTTGTGATGATCGGGCTATAATAATGTCTGCACCATTTGTTAGGGTTGAGGATCAAGGATCTTTAGGCAAAAAAAAAACACTAGAGGGGGGATGGGGTGAATAGTGTTTTAAAGAATTTATAGAAATCTTAACCAATTATCAATTACTTGAACTACTATATAAATCACAGAATAAATATCACAGCAGAAACAATCACAGACGTAGATATAAACAAAAGTAAAATGCAGAAAAGGAAAGAACACACCAGATTTTTATACCGGTTCAGATTGCTCGTACGTCCAGTCCCGCACAACGCTAGATTGCGTAGAGTTTTATTAATATTAGTATCTAATTACAACACCCCTGATTTCACGGCTCCAAAGTTAACATTGCTACTTTTCCTTGATTTACGGGCTACAAGGAACACACCTTATCCTTTTCCTTGATTTACAGGTTATAAGGAATACACCCTCACGGTTTTTTATTATAATTTCCCTAGAACTCTCGAGTAGCACCGCCAAACCAAGAGTATTTGATAGAGAATAAAAATAGAAGAAGAATGATATAATTTTTATTGAAATCGGCAAAGTATAAGTGTATAATCTTAGAAATTTGAGAATAATAATGGTGGTATGTTAAGGGAAGAGGAAGGAGAAAATAAGTTACATTTTTTTTTTGAAATTAAGGCATTTATATAGTGTTCTAAAGGACACAGTTGTTTCTAAAACGTCTTAAATGAAAAGACACAACTATTTAAAATTTAAAAATATCTCAGTTATATGTCGACATGTAAAAACATGTATGTCGACATACATTATACTTTCTAAATTTTAAATTATTTTTTAATGTATTTAAACTAATATATGTATTCTGGAAATTCCTGAAATAAACTAGTTGTTTAAAATATAATTTTTCAAGTATAAAAACATAATAAAATATTATATAAACATATGATATAAAAACTATATATATAAGTGACATAAAATTATATAATATAATTATAAACAGGTATAATTATAAAACTTTATAATATATATATATATATATGTGTATATACATAAGAAACCTAGGAAGCATATTTGAAATCATAATTTTAGAATTCGTGAAAAATTAAAAGTCATTATAAGAGGAGTTTGAAAATAATTTGAAATCAATTTAAAAAGGAGATAATTCGAAAATAGAGTTTGAGTGATATTCAGAGTTTTACATACTAAATAGACTCTACTACTCTGGTAATCTTGGACTCTTGATATCTTGATACTCATGAGTCTTGGTTATCCTTTGTAATCTTGAATCTCTTAACTGTACGGTCTTCAATACTTTTAACTTGCATATACATACATATATACATATATTCTGGTTAAAAGTGTTAGTATATACTTCATAGTCAATAATGATAGTAATTAAAACAAGGTTGTTGTCATTAGACCATCATCAACATTCTATTCTACAACACCATTTGCTAGCTTCTTTACGAAGAGTTGTCAGGAATATTTTACATCGAAGTGCTTCAGAGGCATTATATAAATCCATGTAACTTTCAAAGATAGAGAGGTGTTCTTCTGGTTTTTAGTCCCGTCATATATGAGATGTGGTATTTCCATACTAGTTGGAACTTTAGCCATCATTATCTTCTTGGAAAAAGGAATTCCTTATAACTTCCTATCTTCCAGCGACATTCGGTTTTTACTTCCATATGAATTACCTGCCTCTTTTAATATTTGATAATTTCTTCGCAAAACTGAACTGTCCTAAAGGTTTGACGGGGATCTAATTTGTCCATCAAACCATCGAGGTGTCGTCGTTTTGGATTTCCCTTTATAGCCTTACCCTAGAGGACCTTTGGGATAAGTCTGTTTCAATAATTCTTCTAGTAGTATCAATCTGCATAGCCAAATGTAAGATTTCGAATTTATTATTTGCTTTTCCCCCTAAGATCGAAGTGCCACCAATTTCCAATTTTTAGGTTAAATTTTGGAATTATGCTATTTCCTGGAGCGGACAATGTATTGGAATCTCATTTACAACTCTTTCTCAGCATATCCATCTTTTTTCGGTCTTTAGTGTATCCTGTAACGAAATGATAAAAATAAGGACATAGATTCAAGGTTAAACGGTCCTTCAAATAGCTCTTGGATCAATGATGCTTAAAATAGCAATTCAAAGTTTGGAAGACCCCTGTTGAGACCTTTCATCCATAGTCTATCTCTTAAAGGTTTAATTAATGGGATGTAACAAATAGGGATGTGGTAAGTTATCTAAAGGATCGGAGGTTCAGGCCCTCCTTCTATCGCAAAAATGTTAACAACACTTTTCGTCAACACCAAAATATAGGGTTAAGGTCGCAAACGTAAGGTAATTTGTCCTTTTAAGCTTGACTGAATTCGCCATTCCTTATATATCAAGATCCTAAGCCTGAAGATTATTACTCTTCCTTCAAGTGGTGAGTTCACGCTTACGAGACTTAAGGATCAATAGTTACCTCGGGATAGGGCTTCAATAATCGTTACTAATTGGAGCTAAAGGGTAGTTTGGTAATTACATGGAATGTTGGGTTGGGAGGTGCTAACATTTGAAATCATAACAATATACAATATAATAGGAGAAATAGTAAAGAACACAATGATTTATAATGGTTTAGTTCGGATTGAACCTACGTCCACTTTGAAGGCTTTGAGGATTTTATTCACGATGAAGATTACAAGGAAATCCCCAAATTGATTTATAAGTACGTCTTGATAACCACCACTTATAACCTTGTCTTGGGTTGTACACCCTAATCGAGACATCATCAATAATCCAAACGATGTGAAGATCTCCGGTCTTCAACCACCATCTTCAAGTATCGTCGTGTAGTTACTTAGAATGAGTCGAAATCCGGTCTTTTCGAAATAACTATCGCATATTTAAAATCAAGTGATATATAAATATATCATAAGTCTTATTCCAATTCGGAAGCTTCTTTTATTCAAATCATCCTTTACACTGGGCATTAATCCCTTAAATCTTATTCAAGATTTACATCCTTTAAACTTCTTGTTTAAATCTTTCTTGGAAATCATATCAAAAGATTATTTAATCTCTTTTCACAAACTTAACTCAAACCAAGGTTTATAAGCCTTATTGGGATTATCGAGCCTTACAAAAGGGCAATCTCTCATATCATTATCCCATTCCCATTTATTCATCCCATGGAGCAAAACTAGTGGTATTCTATATCTAACACCACTCGGGTTTTTGGTAAGTTTAATTACCTTTTACCATTTCAAATCTAATTAAATATTAAATCATCCCATGGAGCATAACTGGTGGTACTCCATATCTGACATCACTCGTGTTTTGGTAAATATAGTTACCTTCTACCATTTCAAATCTAATAAAAGATTAATTAAAATTTTAACTTAGTTATAATCCCTATTTCATTTGTCCAAATTTTAGTTGAAATATTTATTAAAACTCTGACATAGTTTTAATCTTCATGTCATTCTTCCGAATCTTTGTTGAAAGATTTATTACTAATCAAACTTGAGAAATCATCTTTCCTTTAATTGGATTAAAGAAAAAATGTTATTTAAAACATCTTTCATGATAAACCCAAAATCATACTTCCATTAGAAATGTAATTTTCACGGAAATCATACCAGTTCACAATCGATATAAATTTCTGTATCATACTAATAATATGAGCAGAAAAACGGTAAAGCTTTTTTAATTCCTTAATTACTAAAGGTCTTACTCCATGGAGGTCCATCTCGATTATCACTAAATTGATTTCCACTCAAGTCCAATTTAATTCATTAATTGGAAACTTAACTTAGGAAAATTCCATCAAATCTTAATTAAAAGATTTATAAATTCTGAATCATGCCATTAATCTTAATTAAAAGATTTATAATTCCAAATCATATCTTCACTTTTAACAGGGTTAAAGAATAGATGTTATTCAAGACATCATTCACAACAAAACTCTAAATCCAGTTTGATATCAAATATAAGGCTTTGAATAGAAATCATATCGACTTATATTCAATATCAAATTCTGAAACAGATACCGTATAGGGAATAACGATATCTCTATCTTCCAAATTCCTCAAATAGTATCCATATATTTACGGAATCCAATATCAAAATATCCGAAGATTATTTCCATTCAAATCTAATTAGATTCATATATTGGAAAACTTACTTGGTTAAGTCCTTCGTTTTAATCACTTTTGCCAAAATAGCTAATTTTCACAAAACAACTTTATATTATTCAAAACTTAATATATTTAGTACAAATCACTTTTAAATAATTTATTATGATTTATCATAATTTTTCCTTATTTTTAATAATTAAAAAATAGCTAAATTCATTAAAACCAATTTCAGGTCATTAATGGCAATAGCGTTGTTTTTCTTTAATTTTGATTTGAACTTTTCTCAAAATCTAACCATTGGATTTTAAAGCTTTCTATTCCATTTGAAAACTCTTTTCATTTTAAATCCAACCATTTTTCGTTTCGTGAGAGTTTGACGGTCGGATTGTAACAACCTAGAATTTCACAACCAATTTAAAATTTATTTTTAAATTTATAAGAAAACACGTTAGAATTTAAAAATTCGATTTTTAAATCATTACATAGACTTAAAAATTGATATTTTTCTAGCAATCTCAGAATTTGACGATACCAACCTTTATTGGATTTGGAATAATAAATCATTGCTAAGTTTCAAATTTCGTGCCATACGGAATCAGTTTGTGGTCGGACGCGGTAAAACCGTTTGAGGTAATACTGACGATCAGTTTACAAAGGAACGTTGTTCCGATGACCTCACGATTCAACGAAACCTTTTTTATCGAATCTGTAGCATCAATTGATGGTAGAATCCTAAATTTCATAATTTTGGAGTTGACGTGCAGGCGTGCGAGAATAAAAGGTATGCTAAATTACACGTAAAAAACGAATTCAAAATCGATCAAAAAATAAAACTGAAGGTCAAACGAACTCAGAATTCGACGAAACCTGATCCGTTGGATTCATTATTACGTTTACTATTGTAATCCAAAATTTCGTAGCAAACAGAATCAATTTGTGATCGTGTGAATGAAAGAGGTGGAGGCTAACTAGAACACTTTTATAAATGAGAAGTTCTCGAATTTAAATTGAAACGAAATCCATCCGATGGCCAAGGTGGTTTTGTTTGAACTCATGGGATCACGCCACATTAGCGATCCGCGTGAGGAGTGAGTTTTGCAACTAAACCCTTCATTTTCTTTCTTTCTCCCTCTCTTTCTCTTCTTCCTCCTCCTTCCTCCTTACCTCCACTCTAATGGCCTCCCTCCTCCTCCATGTTATCGCCGCCTCCCCCCGCCACCCACATCGTCGGCGCTGCCCCCTCAGCCCACGGTCGAGCCCTAGCCCGCCTTGCTCCAAAACTCCACCTTTTTCACTCTCCACCACTTTATATACCTCCTCTACACCACCTCCTACACCTTCTACAACCTCCACAACTCTCTCTATCTCGCTGTAAATTCCCAGACAGTGGAGACTCCGCCTTTGGCACCCCCGTTCGTGTTCGTTTCCTTTCCGGTTATGCTCCATACTCCTGGATCTATCAATATCCAAGTATTAGAAAGTGTTGACGCGAAGTTCGAGCTCCGTGGACCTCTGAGAACCGCGCAGAAGTCCAGAATGGTCGCATTCCTCCGCATAAAGATTTGGTGGAGTGGAACTCTCGGTGAGAAATCTATAAACTCACATTTAAAGGGGTAGATTAGAAAATAAATCGTTTGAAAGTTAATGGTTAAGTTAAGCAATTAGTTATTGTTGATAAATAAAATTTATTAAGATGTCAAATGAACACTAGTACAAAATATGTCTGTTGCATCGCCTCATTTGCTTTTGTTGTGCACATAACTGAAGCAAATAGTATCATTTGCTTCGGTTTTGTTAACAACCAAAGCAAATGCACCGAAGCAAGTAGTGTTATTGCTTCGGCTGTGCTCACAGCCGAAGCAAATTGTATCATTTGCTTCGGTTGTATTAACAACTGAAGCAAATGCACCGAAGCAAATTATGTTATTTGCTTCGGTTGTCCTAACAACAGAAGCAAACAGTGTTATTTGCATCAACACCTACAGAACTGAAGCAAATGCACATAAGTAAATATTGTTATTTGCATCCTATAATAGAGGTCAAAGCAACTACAAATAAAAGCATCATTACAATTACATATATCATTATTTACAATTCATAATAATTAGTAGTTATCAATAAATAAATTTTAATTACTAATTATTAAAAATAATAAAATATTTATAAATTACATTTATTAATTAATATTTTTTTAATTAATACTAAACATTTAATCATAAATAAATAATATCAATGATAATTAATAGGTAATGTTTAACACTAAAGAAGTAATATACATTGTTTAACTTTTAATAATTATTAATCAATAATTACTATTAAATAATTTATTACTAATAATTATATAATTACGGAGACTGATATTTAATAATTAATTATATAATTGAGTACTTGTGAAGTGATATTTAGTATCTATAATTAATAATAAATAGTGATTAGTAAAAAAATAATTGTTAATAAAAATATTGATTAATTCATAATTAATAGGAAATATTAATTATCGAGAAGTAGTATTTAGCGTTTAATATATTATACTTATAATCAATAATTATATTTGAAATTTAACACTAAAAATTTCAGAGTTAATAAATAATAAATTATAGCTAATAATTAATTATATTTAATAATGTATGATTTATGGTTAGTAAATTGCAAAAAACAATGTCAAATAATTGTTTTTTACAACTTTTTCCGTAAACATTGTAAATATCAATTTACTATACTAAATGTAGTTTTGGTCATATGTTAAAAAAATCTTTTAAGGGACAATAACCTTAGAAAGAGCCTAAATTAATACTACGAATAATTTTTTAATATCTAATAATTTGTTATGGCTAGTTATTAATAGCTTGTAAAGTGCAATCAATATTTTTCACATTAAGGATAAATTAATATAAAAAGTATTTGATATTATATAATTACTTATTTATAGCAAATAATACCATTATTATTTGATAACTGACTATAAATAATTAATATTCAATTATTATAGTTTAATATTTCACATTTTACTTATTTATTACATTTTAGCATCAAATAATTAAAAATATTATTAATATACTATTTAATACTATGTTAAATAACGAACAAATAATAATTATTGCTGATAATCACTAACATACAAATAACAATTTGTGTTTAATAATTAATATTCGAATACAATCAAGAATAATGAGTAATAACTGATAATTAATAATTTATAAAGGTAAAATTTTATAATTATTCTTTAGTGATTAATAAGTATAAATTACTTGATAATTATATAAATCATTTTCAAAAAAAATTAATAAGTATAAATTACTTTTAAATAATTAATATCTAATAATTAAAACTATTATTTAATAATTAGGAATTAATATTAATTACTTATCATCTGATAATTAATAGTTTTATCTAGTTGTTTGAAAAATTGAAATAAACTTAAGAGTACTTGATAATTAATATAGATATGACACTATTGGTATCTGCAAAAATATCCGTTAGTTGTGGAATAAAATATCCATTATTATTTTCATATTATACTTAAATCTTAAGCCTTAGACAATTATAAACCAAATTAAATAATCGTAAAACCCCTAAATATTTTCAACCATTAGATGTGTAGTTCCAACCAACATCCTACCGCTTGACACTAACCACTCTTCTATGTTAAACCCTAGATAAAATCGCTATTCACTCCAATCCAACAGCCGCCTCTTTTATTTTCATTCGGAACTAATCGCTTTTAAAAAAAAACTTCCATGTCAATCCACTAATAATTAACCAACCTTTCGAATTCTTATCATAATCTGGACTTCTCCGTTTGCATAGATAATCGTCAATTTGCTCTCTTCTCTAAGCCAGTCGACATTCTTGGCTTTGGTTTCAACATCGAGTTCTCCATCTACACGAAAACACGTTATCCTATTCCAAGTAATTTTGAGTTTCGGGGAATCCTGATGTCCGACTTCAAGGTCTTCGATGTCAGATCCAAATTCCAAGACAGAGGGGTATGTTTTATTTTTCGGGGAATCCTGATGCACGAAACCGCTTTTGTATGGTGTCAAGTTTAATATGCAGAGGTATGTTTCATTATTTTGTTCATTGTTATTTTAAATGTTGCCCAGTTGCTATTTTATTTGTTGCGTATATTATTTAATGGGATATAGGAATCGTTCCTCTCCGTGAAATTTATTTTTCAAAACTACCGAAGTGAAATAAGAACGAGCAGTACAAAGGGAAGCGTAAAAAATGTAGTATAATCAAGACCATGACCAACCACAAGTAATTAGAATGGAATGTGGTTTTATTCTGATAGTTCATGCCACTGATTTTTTTAGGAAATAATATATTTACGAAGACCAAAAATTATAGTACAGAATAACATTAAGTAGTATGGTTCTCCAACAAAAAAAAAGCAAGTGAGAGGATGGTGATCTTTGTGATTTATGAACTGATTTTGTTCATTGGTGAGTTTCCATTTTAATAATTCATTAACCTTTCGTATACTAGTTTTTAATATTGTTTGATAATATTTTGAAGGCATTTTTAATTTTTTACAATCAATTGTACAAAATCATGTTACTAAGGTTATCAGAGATCAGATCGTATACATGTCTTGAGCATGATATAAGTTTTTGAGTATGTTTACTGGGATACAAGAAGTGGCAGGTTTTTATATGAGGTTTAGTCTGTTTCTTGCGTAGCCAAGTTAAAAGTATGAAACGAAAAACAAATTAAGTTCAGAGAGTATTAGATAAATTAATAAGTTAAAATACATGTTGCCTGATTATGTTAGGCAATGTTATGCTGTCAGTTAAGTGTCGCAAGATTATATTTGGCAATGGTATTATCTGATGCTTTTCTGCTACTTTTTTTACAAAATAAAGATTGCATACGGAGGTGCACAAGGTATTATTCATCTTAGCCTAGGTTTTAGTATTCTTTTGGTTATTTATATGATATATTTGGTTTTGGTATTCATCCAAAGGTGGAACTGTAAAATAAATAATATATGAAAATGGTCTGATTTTAGCAAGTACTGTTAATAATTTATCTAAATAGAACGTGTCCATGAGTTTGCATATTTAATAATAAGGATTGATACTCTTACCTTTTACCAGGATCTGATTAGCAAGTTCTTTGTTGCTTCCAACTGGAAGGCGGGCAATGCAAGTTTGATCATCAAATGAGTACAAACATATGCTCCAACTGGAAAAAGGCGGATAATGCAAATTTGATCTTTAAATGAAGTAAAGTTATCTGCTTATGAATCCAGTGTATGGATATAATGTTTGGTATTAAATTATGAGAGGCTAATTATTGTAATTTGGTATTTTGAAGTGTACATTATGGTGAACATCTAGTGTGCTAATAATGCATTAGTTTTTTTGGTTAGTTGTCTGACGTGTAAATGTCATAATACTTTGATACCATTTTCAGGATATGAATCCTGAAATGGTAACCTTTTTTATTTTTAAGCTAACATTTTCTTTGGTTATTGATAGCATGTTGCTTCCATTTAACAGCCGAAGCAAAAACCCTTTATTGCTCCGTTTCAATAACCGAATGTAACGACCCGGAAAATCTGAACCAATTTAATTTTTTTTAAATTGGCTAAAATAGTGGATTTTAAATATTTAAAATAAATATTTTAAATAATAAATATGAAAACTGAGTTTGAATCGACAATTGAAAAGGAATATAATTAATTCTAATTATAAACAAGGCTTGAAATGGCGCGGTAGTTTCAAAATTTGAATTCAAACTTTGACTGACTGTACCGGGTGCAAAACAAAACGGATTTGAGTGAAACCAAAAATATTTAAATCTGTTAGTGAATACCTTTCTAACGAATCTGAAAAATCGAAGTTTCATAGCGGAAAGCAAAAGTTATGGCCAAATGAATTTTCAGAAAGGTCGCTATGGAATTTATATAGCCCGTGAAAATGGCCATTTTGCAAACGACCTCGGAATTCGACGAAACCACTTTTGTTGGATCCGGGATGTTAAACTATTGCCAGGTTTCAAATTTCATAATTTTTGAAGCTAGTATGTCAGCGTGGCAAAAGAAAATGTGTTTGGTCGATTTCTATTAAATTGGATCGACCAGAAATGGACCATTTTGCAAACGGTCTCAGAATTCGACGAAACTAGTTTTGTTGGGACCGTATCGTCAAAACATAGCCAGATTTATTTTTCTGGAATTTTTCGAATCAGTTTGTGGCCCTGGCAAATTGAAATGTACGTTCAAATTAAATATTGAATGTTTTATATTTTAAATTGAAGGAAAACTGACTGAAACAGTCGAATGGGCCTACGAAACATATCCCATTATGTTCGGAATCGGGGTAAAACGCTAGGGACGACAGTCGTTGGGTTTGGATTGGAGGTCGTGTCAGAAAACCCCTTTTAAAACCCCCCGGCAAATCAGATTTTTTATAAAATAATAAAAAAAAAGGCGGAAGCTCTATCTCTCCCCCGATCTGAACGGCGCTCGAAGTTCGAAGCTTCCCTCCCCGTTTCCGATCGCCACAACCACCATCAGCCCCACCTCCAGTTGAACTTTTTGAAGCCCTCCCCCTCCTCTTCCAATCCGTATCCACCTCGTTCTTCCTCATCAAATATTTAGGCCGAATCACCTTGAGAAAGTCGTCAACTTGCTAGCTCCGCCCCGGCTAATTCAGGCCATCGCACGTGACCCCACCCCCTACGCACGTGCGTGGCTCCTTCCCCTTCGACGCTGCGAAGCCTGATCGTCCCAACGCTGCTCGGATCGGTTGAAAATTGAAAACCTAGATTCGAACAGGTTTAGAAAGGTACACTTTATTTTATTTAAAACTGTTTTAACACCTTTAAGCCGTTGCAAACTTTGAAAAATCGTATATTTCTCATGTGTTGATGAAATTCGATGAAACAGGAAACATCGTGACCGTGTGGACGTCTTCTACATTTTAGAAGAGACCGCATATTTTTCTGAGCCTTCTGCTATTTTTGGTGGAGTGGAACCCAATGTGAGATTTCTAAATTATAAACGATATGGAAAACGACGATGTATAAATTATATAGTCGATGTATGAGTTATATAAGCGTTGTACACCTCTTGTATAAGCGTTGTATAAGTTGTACGTTCGATATATAAGTTATATATGCATTGTAAAAATTATATATGTGTTGAAATAGAAGTGAAATGCTATATATATATATATATATATATACGCCCCTCGTCCACAAACCATGGACGATATTTATTGGTTGTGATCGGTGTGAAAATTGATTGATAGCGAATGGTTGATTGAAATTGTTTGTGGTTGAAATTGATTGATTGTGGTTGAAAAATACCCGTTTGTGGTTGAGAAATATTTGGTTGAAACCACATAGGATTATTTTGTGGAAATGAAAAAAATATACATGCCGCCTGCGTGCGAACTAGATGCATGATTCCCCATTGTCAAAAGCTGCGAGGAGCCGTACTAGGGACGGTCCCGATTTTAACTACCCTGCCGTTATGCTGCCGAAATTTTGAATAATATTCATGTGTTAGAATTATTTTCATTTGTTGAAACTATATTTATTCGTTGAATAGAAAACCTTCATGTGTTGAATTGAAACTCATTCGTTGAATAGAAAGTCATGTGTTGAATGATATTCATGTTTTAAATATAAAAATCACATTTTTACTCTCTATATATAAACTATAGAAAACTTTCATGTGTTGAATCGATATTCATTCGTTGGATAGAAATTCATGTGTTGAATGGTATTCGTGTTTTTAATATAAAAATCACATTTTTACTCCATATATATAAACAATAGAAAACCTTCATGTGTTGAATCGTTATTCATTCGTTGGATAGAAATTCATGTGTTGAATGGTATTCGTGTTTTAAATATATTACTCTACATATATAAACCATAGAAAACCTTCATGTGTTGAATCGATATTCATTCGTTGGATAGAAATTCATGTGTTGAATGGTATTCGTGTTTTAAATATAAAAATCACCTTTTTATCGATATATATAAACTATAGAAAACCTTCATGTGTTGAATCGAAATTCATTCGTTGAATTGAAATTCATGTGTTGAATGGTATTCATATTTTGAAAGAAATTGTTTTATAATAAAAATCCAATTTTTATCATCGATATGAACTATATAAAATAATCTTGTTTTGAAATAAATTATTTTATAATAAAAATCCTATTTTTATCACCTGTATTAACTATATAAAATAGTCGAGTTTTGAAATAAATTGTTTTACAATAAAAATAATATTTTTATTATATACATGAATTGTTAAAAATAGTGAAGTGTTGAAATAGAAAACAGTTAGATAAAAATATCATTTTTATCAAATTTATAAGATTCATATGGTTTTGAAATCGAAGAATCGATATATATATATAAATAGAATTGAAATATATCGAATAACGAAGCTGCAGTTCGTATTTTGAAACCGTGATTTCAAACGATTAGTGCGGAAGATCCGACCATCGGATTTTCCCGAAATCGCAACCGTTGGGTTCGCTTTGGAAATATCTTTCCAACGGCACCAACTTTGTAAAAATCCAACGGTTGGATTGTCTGGAATGTTTAATTCAAATCTAACGAAAAACAGCCCCAGAATCGATTATATTTAAATATAAATATAAATATAATTATATTAAATCGAATAACGACGTTGTAGTTCGTATTTTGAAATCGAAACTTCAAATGATTATACCGGGAGATCCGGCCGTCGGATTTTCCCGAAACTGGAATCGTTGGATTCGTTTTGTAAAGGTCTTTCTAATGATGTAAATTTTGTGAAGATCCAACGGTTAGATTTTCAGATATGTGTAAATAAAATCTGAAGAAAAACAGTGCCACGGCCGCGTTATGGCCCGAAGCGTCGTTCTGAATAAATTGGCTATTTTAAAATAAATAAAAATAGCGATAAATCATTATAAAATATTATAAACGATATGGATGTGAAATTTAGAAACTAACTGAAGGTTGGCTAAGACGAATGGTTTCCTGGGTGTTGATCTGATGTTGGTTTCGGCCTTCGGGGTTAATATTTGGGAAATCGTTCTCTTACTGATTTACGGTTAGCGACTAATGAATTGAAATGATGCGTATGCGTGTTTGTGTTGCACTTGTTTATTAAATACGTGAGTTGCTCAGAAAGACCGGGTTTATCCCATTCTGAATAACTGAATCGACGATAAGAAATCGAAGATGAAGACGGTGATCGAAGACCGGAGATCTTCACCTCGTTTGGATGGTAACCGATGTCCTGATTGGGACGCATCCCGAAATATGGATAATGAGTGGTGATCATCCAGACGTACGTGGAGGTCGATGGGTTTGCGAGGTATATAGTGCCTCCTGTTTCATTCAGACCCAGAACGGACTTGCAAATGGACAGTGTGTCTGACATTGGAATTTATTCTGTGTGATTGATAGCCATCAGTTGCACGGTGTGAATTGCCTATGTGGCATGCTAAGATGCAGTGATCAGGGCTTCTGTTGAAAAGCAAAGTCTTGTGGTGATGATCAAAGCACCGCCTGTATGGCGTAGCTTTGTGTATAACGTGAATTCGCGAGCCTCACACCCCGGTATGAACCAGAAACGGGAGAGGACATCAGGGAGGGCCTGCGTTTCTTCCTAGCTAGAAGTGGCGTCAGTGGTTTTACACGCCCTGACGAGTTTGACTTATGTGGTTGTTGCTGTTGCGAGGCGCCTCGGTTATATCGGTCGATCCGGGACCGATGGAGTCATTCGTTGGCTCATTTACGCCCCAAAGGGCGGGGAAACGCAGTGTCCAGGAATTTTAATCCACATCGGTGGACCGGCCCTGACGATCCAAGGGTCACTCGAGCTCTGATCCTGAGACTCGGGCTAGGCAGTCTCGAAGTCGGTAAGGACTATCTTTTGCCTTGGTTCATGACGGAAATCCAATTTCCAAATACGTGACTGTGCGGTTTTGATTGTATATATATATGGCGACATCATATATGGTACCCATGCCGTCTATGATTGATAGTTATAATGGAAATTGTTTTTGAAACATAAAAACACTTGTAATAATATCAAATGCTTTTGTTTTATTCGTATCAAGCATATTTTGGCCATTATAAGGTAAAACTCTATCCTCCGGTTTGCGTTGCATTGTGTGATGGGAACTGAGTCTTATAATGGCTTCATTTTTATAAAAAGCATTGCGATGTTTCAAAGAATGATTTGTTTTTAAAGCACTGGCGATCCGATGGAGTAAACCCGTTACACGAAAGTGGCGTGGTCCTGTGATTAGCCATATTTTAAATGTGTTGAGTAGATTTCTCATATCAGTCCCATGACTGACTCGTAGTTTGTTTCACTTTCAAACTCGGGTGCTCCCTTTTCTACACGGGCAGCCTTGTATTCAGGTTTTAGCTGGCTCTATCTGGATAGCTGGAGCTAAAGATGGATTCTATCATTTATCTCTTTTTATGCTGTCCAGCTCCTATTGCACATTATGTTTGTTTTTCCGCTGTAGACATATTTGTATAGCTGAACTGTATTTGTACTAAGTATGATCCTGTATACTGTGTAACTCTGATGATTACGTTTATCCAGTATATTCTATTGTGCATTATCTGGTGTATTGATTTAATTCTATCCTGCTATTATCTGTTTATGTGTTATATTCCAAGGATTACCCTTGCCGCCGTCAGTACGGGGTTTGGGGTCGTCTCACCGAAGCAACAGAATTTAGTCTGTTGCGTCGTCTTCATTTGCTTCGGTTGCTGAACCGAAGCAACAGGGGGTAAACAACTAAAGCAAATGACCTGTTTTATAGTAGTGGAAGTTTAGTTAGTTAAAAATATCATTTTTAACTATTATATGCGATGTAGTTTTGATACGTGAAATATATAAATAAAACTGTATCGATAACAAGAAGTTGTAACTTGAATGGGTTGAATAAAGTTAACGGGTAAGCATTAATTGATGGTAGTTAATAATAAAAATTAACTATGAAATTATACGATGAATAATAATAATAATTTATTAAGATGTTAATTAATGGTTGGTGATATAAAATATTATTTTTAATCAATATGCAAGTGATTATCTACGTTTGCGCTAAACTAGAATTGGTGTAGTAGTGTAGTGAATATAATTTGACTGCTAGTTGTTGATTAGAAATGTTTAATCATGTTTATCATTGACATCATAAGTTTATTTCTAGGTTGAACATTTATTAGTTAAATAAAAATATCATTTTTTTAGTTAAATGCTATGTTTCCACGTTCAACACTTGGACTGCACACCCAGTTTATTTAGATATATTGCGCCTTGAATGACATTGGATGAGTAATTTATTTGTTTACTACTACTGTGTGTGACTTGGATGCGTTATGATGGTTTCTTGGATAAATTGAACATACGCCATAGGGTAGTAAACAGGTATGGACTACATTGCATATCATAACATAACATACCAATATATGTAAGCATGTAGCTGCTTGATGCTTATATATTGTGAACCGTATAGCACGTAATTGTGGATGCTACACGACGAGAACTGAACGATCAGAGGTCAGGTAAATGGAAAAATGATTCCTAGATATGGACTGGACAGAGGACATGATATAGACTAAAATAAACATATAACGAAAATTGCAGGATTTAATAACGAACCCCACACGGCCTTTATATGACAAAAATATATACGTCTCTCTTGTTGTAGACAAGGCACATGGATCTCGATGTAATGCCCACTCACGGGTCTCGGGATGATATATTTTTACACATCCCCCTTGGGTGTATATATGTCACAATGATTGTTCACATGATTTTCAAATCCCACACGGGCGTTAGGATGATTTATTTTTACACATCTCCTAATGTACACTTGTTATATGAATATATGATGATTTATTGGAGTCTATAGAGACGAGTTGTACTTTTTTCGAGCACTCCGTACAAAGGAGGTTATGACGATTTTTTCCAAAATTTTAAGGCGCTAGCCAAATATTTAATAAATAAAATAGTTTAAAAACTATTCGTCGTGTAATAAATATATACGTCGAATATAAATTAAATTAAACGAATCATGCAATGGTAGTTTGTATTTTCGACTCGCAATTTTAAACGAGTATGCCGGGAGATCCGACCATCGGATTTTCCCAAAATTAGAACCGTTGGATTTATTTCAAAAAGATCTTTCCAACGATAATAAATACGTTAAGATCCAATGGTTATATTTTTAGAAATGTTTAATTCAAATTTGAATGAAAACACTGCCATTGCAGTTGTATGACCTGAAACGTCATTCAACTAAACTGAGTTATTTATATATATATAAATAGCCAAAATTCATTTTAAATTATTGTAAGCGATTTAGAATGTGAGTAAACCAATTTTATTTGGTTTTTAAAATAAATATGGTCAAATGCAATTTGGCGTGAAAACTAATAAATTAGATTTTGGCAATATTTTGAAATGAGAAATTTAATTCATAACTCGAATTGAATTCTCGAGTTAACCTTTTTTTATATAAGGTAATAGAATGATTTATGAAAGCCAAATGATTTGATTAAAAAAGAAATAATATTTTAAGTCTTAAGACATAAACTAATTAAAAATAGATTAAATTGGTAAGGGAATAATTCAATTGAGAATTGGATTTAAATTATATATGCGAGAATAATTTGAAAAGACCAAGTTAAATCCCATTTCAAATAATCAAACGACGAATATAAGTCAAAGATAATGAAGACGGTGCAAGACCGACAATCTTCACATTGAATGGATTACTTCTAATGCCTTGGATTTGGGTAGCCCCCTTGAAGGGGTTATAGTTGTAGTTGTCCGGACATACTTGTTGATTGTTCGGATATGCGAGGACCTCTCTCCTGTATTGGATATATGGAACGAGAAATATGGTGCCTCCGGTTTCGTTCAGACCCAGAACAGACTTATAAATGGATTGTGTGTCTGACGTTGAATTTTGTTACATATTTATTGATTTATATTATATATATATATCTGTTTAGTGGAGGAGAATTTATTCTCTTTCTTAACACCCTTCTCTGAGATGTAAGAGCCTAGAGGATAGACGTTAGTTGTATGGTGTGGACTTTCAATGTGGCATGTTGAGATGCAATGATCGAAGCTTTTGTTTCAAAGCAGAATTTTATGGATGATGGTCAAAAAACGACTTTAAATAGCATATCTTTGTGTATAACATTAATTCGCGAGCTTCACACCCCAATATAAGCCAAAAACGGGATGAGGACCGCATGGAGGACGTGTGTTTCTTTCTAGCTATGAGTAATGTCATGGTATGGAGCCCATACATTTTTACTTATGTGGGTGATTGGATGATGAGGCGCCTTGTATATAAGGTTGTAAAAAGCTCATATGGTCGACGTACTAACCAGATTATAGGTCCGATAGGACCGGGAAACGTATTGCTCAGGAATAAATAATTCAAAAACGTTATGTGTGGACCGGCCCTGCCGCTAACCAAGGATTGCCCATAGGTGTGATCGTGGACATCTTGCTAGAGGTGATCCGAATCAGATGAGGAAGATCCTTGCCTCGACTCATAGATGAAATCCAATTTCCAATACGCGACTTCACGGTTTTAGTTGTAAACCTATATGGCGACATAGTAGGATGGGGTACTATGCTGTCTAAGATCGATACATTTATATTGAACTTGTTTTAAAACATCTAGACACTAATAATAATACCAGATGATTTTTATTTTTCTGCGTACCAAACATATTTGGCCATTATGACGTAAAACTCTATCCTCCGTCTTGCATTGCATTGTGTGATAGGACCTGAGTCTTATAACAGCTTCATTTGTCTAAAAAGCATTGCCTTGTTTTATTTACTCTATTTTATGCACTGGCAATCCAATGGAGTAAACCCGTTCTGTGTAATACAGCGTGACCCCTTATATACCTTATTATGAAATAAGTTAAATACTTTAGGATTTCTCATACTAGTCCCATGACTGACTCGTAGTTTGTTTTTCCCTTGCAAACTTGGGTGCCCATGTTTTTATATGGGCAACCAAGTGATCAGGTTATTTGCTTTCTTTTGGATATGCACCGGAGCATCGGGTGTTTTTGGTTGAAGATGAAGATTGATCTTTCTATCATTCCTTTTGAACTCTTAAAACACTATCTTATGTATGATTATATTTAATTCTGCTATGACTTATTTTCTATTTGATGAAACTTGTTATGTACTAAGTTGGATCCTGTAAACTGTGTAACTCCAATGATGATGTTTATTTCCGCTGATGTAATATAATGTATATTATTTTCTGATATTTTGTGTTATGCTATGCTTCCGTGATCTGCTAATGTAATTAATGTGTTATATTCCAAAGACAGACCGTGCCACCGTGGATGGTTGTTTGGGTTGTGTCAGGGTGGTATCAGAGCTTTGGTTAACCTTAGTTCTGGAATATAACATATTAAATGACTCGTCAGAGATAGAATTAGTAGTATTTTGGGATGAGTAACTCATTAGAGATAAGATTAGTAATATCCTAGAATGAATACATCTGAATAGCATATAACTTAGTAATTACATCATTATTTACGTCTTTATGCTCTTACCATTCCTTAAGATATCTTTTCTGTTGGCCTAACTCATTTCTTGCTATTCGCATAAGTAAAGGAAAATGAGTGGAAGAGGCAGAAGAGGTAGAGGTCGTGGAATGGGTGATATCCTCGCTGTTGATAATCATCCCAACCTCGCAAAAGTTGAATCGACAGCTAACAACGAGCCCGTATTGCCACAGCAGCTGTCTCAACAACCATTCTATCTTGATGCTATCTCCAAGAAGTACAAGAACTTAGGCGGAGTACCATTCACTAGCATCAGATCTGTAATTTAAGCTCAAGCTTGGATGAGGTCCTGCGAACGGATCTTCGAAGGTCTAGAATTGGCGGATAACAGAAAGAGGCTCTTAGCATCCTGGTTACTCAAAGACAAAGGCCTGATTTGGTGGGAAGCTGTGATAGTGGGTAATGTAGGAGTTGATATAACTTGGGCAAGGTTTAAGGAGATTTTTAAGGAAAGGTTTGTCCCACAGCAAGAAGTTGAGAGCTTGCATGATGAATTTGCTAATCTCCAGCAAGGTGACCAGGCCATTCATGAGTATGTCAACAAATTCAATGAACTCTCTCGCTTTGGATCCGAACTAGTTCAGGAAGAAGTCAAGAAAACAAGAGGTTTATCGAAGGTCTTCATAGTAGGCACCATAGTAGAGTGGCAGCCCACATAGAGCTTCCATTTGCTAAAGTGCTAGAGATGGCTTGTAGATACGAGAATATAGACAAGAGGAATTCTCAAGAAGATAGGGAGAAAATCCAGTCTAGTAATAAAAGAAAGTTTCCTAATAAAAGCCCGAGACGACCAAGACTGAAGCAGCTAAGCCCCAAGAGGATATACGGGAAAAGGTCAAATGCTATAACTGCTACCAGTTTGGACATTGGTCTAATGAATGCCAATCTCCCAAAAGGCTAAGGAGAAATGAATCTGGTCCTAGCCAGAGACATCGCAATAGTGGAGAATGTTATAATTGCCATAATCCAGGGGCTTTTGCAAGGAATTGCCCATTGGTGAAGAAAGCTGTGGTAGCTCATGTTTATGATGGGAAAGATGTACCTGCTACTTCTACTGGCAGAGGGAGACCTGATGTCTTGGAAGGTACGCTTATGGTCACAAATATTCATGTTTAAGTATTATTTGATACGGGTGCATCGCAAAGTTTTATTTCGAGTAATATGGTAAAGAAATAAGATTAAAAATTGAGAAATCTTCGAAAACCCATTAGCATCCACAATCTGATGGAGGATCTATCGATCTTTGTTGGTGTTGTGGAGTGTCCATCTCTTATTCTCGTTATCGGTTTGGCTTTGTTTTGATTGTTATGGATTTTACTGAGTTCGATATCGCTATTGTTTTAGATTTTTTGACTATGTCCGAAGCTGAAGTTAAGCGTATGGATAGAATTGTGAGGGTTAAAACAAAACTTGGAAATATAATTAATATACCATGTAAAGGTTCAAGTTCATATAGAAAAGAATTTTGGTCTATTCTCGAGGTTTCTCCCACTTATATCGAGAACATTCCCATTGTTAGGGATTATGCAGATGTATTTGAAGAAGTTGATAGCCTACCCCCGCGAAGAGAAACAGATTTCAGAATCGATCTAGTTCCGAATGCAAGGCCAGTTGTGCATGCAATTCGAAGGATGACACATAAAGAAAATGAAGAGTCGAGTGATCAAACTCAACATTTGTTACGGAAAGGTCTGATCGGGACTAGTTTCTCGAGTAGGGGAGCAGTCGTAATGTTTGTTTCGAAGTCAGACGGTACTCTTAGACTGTATGTAAATTACCGAGACGTCAATTAGCAAACTTTGAAGAACAAATATCCATTACCGCTCATCGATGATTTATTAGATCGCTTAAATGGAGTGAGAGTGTTTTCGAATATGGACCTATCTACAGGTTTTCATCAATTGTGGATTGCAGAAGAGTGTGTTCCTTTTACAACTTTCAGAGGCCCAGACTTATTTTATGAATGGTTGTAATGCCGTTTGGATTATGCAATGCTCATGCTTATTTTGTTGATTTGACAAATCGAGTATTTCGTGCAGTGTTGAACAAATTTGTACTAGTTTTCATTGATGATATTTTAATCTTCTCGAAGTCAGCTAGCGAGCATACGAAGCATTCAGAATAGGTTTTAGAATTTCTGAGAAAGAATATATTAAAAGCCAAATTTTCTGAATGCACATTCTGGAAAGAAGAAGTGAAGTTCCTTGGTCACATTGTATCAAAGGAAGGGATATCAGTAGATCCAGGTAAGATTACTACCATTCGAGAGTGGAAGCAACCTAGCACTCCCACAGAAGTAAGAAGTTTTCTGGGATTGGCGGGCTACTATCGGAATTTCATTAAAGATTTTCCAAAGTTATCTAGTCCATTGACGAAGCTTACAAAGAAGCATGCAAAGTTTAATTGGATGACGGAATGCGAAGCAGCCTTTCAAGAGCTGAAAGAAAGATTGACTGCTACTTCAGTGTTGACTTTTATAGATGGCAATCAGGACTTGACTATTTATACAGATGCTTCTCATGAAGGTGTAGGTGTGGTATTAATACAAATGGGCCAAGTTGTTGCATATGCTAGCCGTCAATTGAAGCCGCATGAAAGGAGGTATGTTACTCACGATCTAGAGCTGTTGGCTGTGGTATTCGCTTTGAAGATTTGGTGGCATTACCTATTGGGTGAGAAGTTAGAATGTATACCGATCATAAATCGTTGAATATCTGTTCACCCAAAAAAAAATTGAATTTGAGATAGCAGCGTTCGTTAGAATTTCTTGCCGCATACGATCTAGATATTTTGTATACTCCATAGAAGGCCAATGTTGTGGCTGATGCACTCAGCAGAAAGAATGCAATCATTTCTATTCTTATTATTACGTCCTCTTTAATTGAGAAGATTTATGTTCTTCAAAAGGACGTTGAATACATTCAAAAGATTAGCAAGAGATTCCAGGAAGGCGAAATCTCGAGTTTCCAGGTTGATAGCAAGGGAGTTCTGAGATTTTTAGGCCGAATATGTGTTCTGAATATTCCTAAGCTCAGAAGGGAAGTGATGGATGAATGTCATAAGTCCAAGCCTAGTATCCATCTAGGGGTGAGTAAGATGTACCATGATCTTAAACACACATTCTGGTCGAAATCTATGAAGAGAGACATCTCTATATATGTTAGCATATGCCCAACTTTTCAACAGATTAAGAGTGATAAGAAGAAGGTTGCTAGTTTATTGCAACCATTAGAGGTTCCAGAATGGAAGTGGGATCAGATTTCTACGGATTTCATTAATGATTTGCCTAGAACCGAGAAAGTCAATGATAATATTTGGGTTATAGTAGATCATTTTAAGAAGAGCGTCCATTTCATTCCAGTGAAATCAACTAGAACAGCTCAGAGTCTTGCTCAGATATATGTGAAAGAGATTGTTAGATTGCATGGAGTTCCCGGCAGAACTGTCAATGATAGAGATGCGATCTTTACCAGCAAGTTATGGGAAACATTTCAATCCGAATTGGGAACAAAGCTTAATCTTAGCACTGCATATCATCCTCTGACAGATGTCAAACTGAGAGGGTGAATCGTATTTTGGAGGATCTGTTATGAGCTTGTATTCTCAATTTCGGAGGATCTTGGGAAGATCATATACGTACATTTGTTGAATTCTCGTATAATAATAGCTTCCAGGCAAGTTTAAAATTGTCGCTGTTTGAAGCATTGTATGGTAGACCGTGTAGATCTCCTGCGTGTTGGATAGAACCTGGTAATCAATTAGTATTGGGTCCGGATATGATCCAAGATGCTGCAGATAAAGTGGATTTCATTAAGAAGCGACTGAATGAAGCACAGAGCCGACATAAAAATTATGCGGATTCTAGAACAAGAGACTTGGAATTTTCTGTTAAAGACCAGGTTTTTCTGAAGGTTTCTCCGTTAAGGGGAGTGATTAGATTCAGGAAGACAGAAAAGTTGGCACCTCGGTATTTTGGTCCATTCCTTATACTGGAAAGAATAGAAACTCTAGCGTATAGGGTTCAGTTGCACGAGTGGTTGCCCGGAATTCATGATGTCTTTCATGTTTCTCCGCTTCGCAAGAATGTTCATGATCTAGATTTGATTGGTGAGGAATCATCACAGGAAACCTTTTGGCTCACTCTGAGTTTAACGTCCGAAAAGAGTCGATAAAGATCATTGGTAGAGGAACTAGAGTTCTAAGGAACAAGAAAGTGCACTTAGTCAAGGTACAGTGGAGCGGAGATCCTAGAGACTGTACACGGGAGACATAGGATAGCATTAAGCCGGCTTATCTCAAGTACAGAACGGATTCTACGAGTGGCTCTTGTATGAGGTGAACTTACGTTATGTTACTATTTTATTTCCTAGTTTACCGTTGTTTCCTTTTTGGGGATGAAAAGTTTTATGTAAGAGAGATTATAATGACCCGGAATTTCACAACCAATTTAAAATTTATTTTTAATATAAATTTATAAGAAAATCATCATAATTTAAAATTCGATTTATAAATCATTACATAGCCTTAAAAATTGTGATTTTACTAGCAATCACAGAATTTGACGAGACCAATTTTATTGGGTTCAGGATAGTAAATCCTTGCTAAGTTTCAATTTTCATGCCAGACAGAATCAGTATGTGACTGGGCGCGGTAAAACCATTTGAGGTAATACTGACGATCAATTTACAAAGGAACGTTGTCAGATGACATCACGATTCAATGAAACTTTTATAATTGAATCCTTAGCATCAAATGATGGTAGAATCCTAAGTTTCATAATTTTTGGAGTTGATCGATGTGCAAGCGTGCGAGAATAAAAGGTACACTAAATTACACATAGAAATTGAATTCAAACTCGATCGAAAAATAAAATGGAAGGTCAAACGAACTCAGAATTTGATGAAACCTGGTTCGTTGGATTCATAATTACGTTTATTATCGTTATCTAAAATTCCGTAGCAAACAGAAATAATTTGCGATCGTGCGATCGAAAGTGGTGGAGGCTAACTAGCACACTTTTATAAACGAGAAGTTTTCGAACTTAAATTAAAACAAAGGCCATCCGACGGGCCAAGGTGGTTATATTTGAACTCACGGGATCACGCCACGTCAGCAATCCGAGTGGGGTGAATTTTGCAATTAAACCCTCCCTTTTCTTTTCCTTTTCTTTTATTCTCCCTCTCTTTCTCTTCCTCCTCGTATTTCCTCGTTCCTCCCCACTAATAGCTTCCTCCTCCTCTGTGTTGCCGCCGCCTCCACCACCTTCCGAACCGCCTCCCCCGCCACCCACGTCATTGTCGCTGCCCACCTCAGTCCACGGCCGAGCCCAAATCGAGCCCTAGCCCCTAGCTCTAAGACTCCACATTTTTTACTTTCCACCACTTCATACACCTCCTACCTCCTCTACATCACTTCCTACACCTTCTACAACCTCCATAACTCTCTCCCTCTTGCTGTAAATTCTCGGACAGCGGAGACTCCGCCTTTGGCACCCTCATTCTTGTCCATTTCCTTCCCCGTTAAGCTCCATACTCCCGGATCTATCAATATTCAAGTATTGGCAAGTGTTGTCGCAAAGTTCGAGCTCCGTGGACCTCCGAGAAGCCGCATGGAAGCCTGGAAAGGTCACATTCATCCGCATAAAGATTTGATGGAGTGAAACTCTCGGTGAGAAATCTATAAACTCACATTTAAAGAGGTAAAGTTAATGGCTAAGTTAATAATTTGTAATTGTTGATAAATATAATTTATTAAGATGTCAAATGAAGTTTAGTTAGTTAAAAATACCATTTTTAACTATTATATGCGATGTAGCTTCGATATGTGATAGTATAAGTATAAACCTATCGATAATAAGAAGTTGTAACTTGAATGGGTTGAATAAAATTAACGGGTAAGCATTAATTGATGGTAGTTAATTATAAAAATTAACTACAAAGTTATACGATGAATAATAATAATAATAATAATTTATTAAGATGTTAATTAATGATTGGGGATATAAAAATAATATTTTTAATATATATGCAAGTGATTATTTGTGTTTGCTCAAAACTAGAATTGGTGTAGTAGTGTAGTGAATATAATTTGACTGCTAGTTGTTGATTAGAAATGTTTAATCAAGTTTATCATTGACATCATATGTTTATTTTTAGGTTGAACATTGATTAGTTAAATAAAATTATCATTTTTATCAATTATATGCTATGTTTCCACGTTCAACACTTGAACTGCGCACCCAACTTATTTAGATATATTGCGCCTTGAATGAGATTGGATGAGTAATTTATTTATTTACTGCTACTGTGTGTGACTTAGATACGTTATGATGGGTTCTTGGATGAATTCAACATACGCCATAGGATAGTAAACAGGTATGGACGACATTGCATATCATAACATACCTATATATATAGGCATGTAACTGCTTGATGCATATATGTTGTGAACTGTATAACATGTAATTGTGGATGCTATACGACGAGAATTGAATGACTGGAGATCCGGTAAATGACATAATGATTCCCAGATAAGGACTGGACAAATGGCATGATATGGGCTAAAAATAAAATAAACATATAACGAAAATTGCAGGATTTAAAAACAAACCCCACACGGGTCTTGAGATGACAAAAATATACATGCCTCTCTTGTTATAGATAAGGCACATGGATCTCGATGTAATCCCCACTCACGAGTCTTTGGATGATATATTTTTACTCATCCCTTTGGTGTATATAGGTCACAATGGTTGTTCACATGATTTTTAAATCCCACACGGGTGTTGGGATGATTTATTTTTAAACATCTTCCAATGTACACTTGTTGTATGAATATATGGTGATTTATTGGAGCTTGTAGAGGCGAGTTGTGATTTTTTCGAGCACTCCGTACAAAGGAGGTTATGGCAATTTTTTCGAAGTTCTAAGGCATTAGCCAAATATTTAATAAATAAAATAGTTTAGAAACTATTAGTTGTATAATAAATATATATGTCGAATATAAATTAAATTAAACGAATAGCGTAGCGGTAGTTCGTGTTTTCGTCTTGCAATTTTAAACGAGTATATCGGGAGATCAGACCTTCGGATTTTTCCAAAATTAGAACCGTTGGATTCGTTTCGAAAAGATCTTTTCAATGATGATAAATACGCTAACATCCAATGGTTAGATTTTTAGAAATGTTTAATTCAAATTTGAATGAAAACAACGCCAGTGTAGTTTAATGACCTAAAACGTCATTCGTTTGAATTGTGCTATTTATATATATAACGAAAAATCATTTTAAAATATTATAAGGTATTTAGAATGTGTGTAAACCAATTTTACTTGGTTTATAAAATAAATATGGTTAAATGCGATTTGGCGTGAAAACTAATAAAATAATTTTGGTAATATTTTGAAATGAAAATTTAATTCGTAACTTGAACTGAATTCTCGAGTAAACCTTTTTTTTATATAAGGTAATAAAATGATTTATGAAAGCCAAATGATTTAACCGGAAAAAGAAATAAGATTTTAGGTCTTAAGATGGAAACCAAGTAAAAATAGATTTAATTGGGAAGTGGATAATTCAATTGAGAATTGGATTTAAATTATATATGCGAGAATTATTTGAAAATACCGAGTTAAATCTCATTTCAAATAATTAAATGACGAATAAAAGTCAAAGATAATGAAGACAGTGCAAGGTCAGCAATTTGCACATCGAATGGATTACTACCGATGCCTTGGATTTGGATAGCTCCATTGAAGGGTTACAATGGTAGTTGTATGGACGTACTTGTTGATTTTCCGGATATGCGAGGACCTCTCTCTTGTATTGGACATATGGAATGAGGAATAAGGTGCCTTTGGTTTCGTTCAGACATAGAACGGAATTATAAATGTATTGTTTGTTTGACGTTAAATTTCATTACATACTGATTGGTTTCTTTTATATGTATATATATATTTGGTGGTAGAGAATTTGTTCTTTTGCTTAACACCCTTCTCTGAGACATATGAGCTCAGAGGATATATATAGATAGACGTCAACTGTATGGCATGGAGTGTCAATGTGGTATGCTGAGATGCAATGATCAAAGCTTTTGTTGAAAAGTAGAGCTTTGGGATGATGATCAAAGCACGACTTTAATATAGCATAGCTTTGTGTATAACGTTAATTCGCGAGCTTCACACCTCGGTATGAGCCAAAAACGGTATAAGGATCGCAAGGAGTACATACGTTTCTTTCTAGCTATGGGTGATGTCATGGTATGGAGCCCAAACATTTATACTCATTTGGATGATTGGATGATAAAGCGCCTCGGATATAGGGCTGTAAAAAGCTTATATGGTCGACGTACTGACTAGTTTGTATGTCCAATAGGACTGAAAAGCGTATTGTTCAAGAATAAATAATCCACAAACGCTAGGTGTGGACCGGCCCTACTGTTAACCAAGGGTTGCCAGTAGGTTTGATCATGGACATATTGCTAGAGGTGATCTGAATCGGATGAGGAAGATCCTTTGCCTCGACTCATAGATGGAATCCAATTTCCAATACACGACTTCACGGTTTTAGTTGTTAGCCTATATGGCGATAAAGTAGGACGGGGTACTATGCCGTCTAAGATTGATACATTTATATTGAAATTGTTTTAAAACATCTAGACACTAATAATAATACCAATTGATTTTTTATTTTTTTGTGTACCAAGCATATCTGGCAATTATAAGGTAAAACTCTATCCTTCGGCTTGCATTGCATCGTGCGATGAGACCTGAGTCTTATAACGGCTTCATTTTTCTAAAAAGCATTGCGTTGTTTTATTTACTTCATTTTATGCACTGGCAATCTAATGGAGTAAACCCGTTCTGTGTCATACGGCGTGATTCCATGATATGCCTTATTATTTTGAACTAGTGATATGCCTTAGGATTAAATAAATTTAGTAACTATTGGATTTCTCTTACCAGCCCCATGACTGACTCGTAGTTTGATTTTCCCTTGCAAACTCGGGTGTCCATATTTTTACACGAGCAACCAAGTGATCAGGTGATTTGCTTTCTTTTGGATATACACTGGAGCATTGGGTGCTTTTGGCTGAAGATGAAGATTGATCTTTTTATCATACTTTTTGAACTCTTAAAACACTATCTTACGCATGATTATATTTGATTCCGCTGTAGACTTATTTTCTACTTAATGAAACTTGTTATGTACTAAGTAGGATCCTGTAAATTGTGTAACTCTGATGATGTTTATTTCCGCTGATATGATATGATGTATATTATTTTCTGATATTTTGTGTTATACTAATTTTATGTGATCTGTTGATGTAAATGTGTTATATTCCAAAGACAGACCTTGCCACTGTGGATCGAGGGTTTGGGTTGTGTTACGGATCTCCCCGTATGTCCATTTGAAGTTAATGGTCGAAATTCATGAACGGTCGCTGCGCAACACATCCTATTCAAACCATTTTATTATTTATAATAAAATTCATCAATTCAGTCCAAACTATTTTATAAAACGTTTATAAGCTCTTTTTAAAACGATTTAAACTTCCTGTTTAATTTTAAACCAAAATGGAATATTCCATATTATTATAAATTTAAATAATAATATTTTTTAAAATATCATATTTTGAAATCCAAATTCTCTTGACATCCATTATAAAATAAATAAGACTAATGGAAGAATCCGTCCGATCTAAAAACGTCATTTATATACCTAACTCGAATTCACATTTTGAATTTACTATTAAAAATCTAATTTGAATTAAAACAAATCATTTTTAATCCAAATTTCCTTCAAGTCCATTTCAATCTTTTCAATAGTTGTTTAATACTATATCAACTCCAGTTTCAAATCAGTTAGGATTTAAAAAATCCAATTTCTATTTTCTTGTCAAATTTCACTTAAATGAATATAAAATTCATTTAACATTTCAGTAGATTGAAATTCAATCAATTTCCAGTTTTGTATTTGTGGTGTAAATTTCTGTGTCAACAATATAAACAAATCCATATCAACTACCATCCATCAACCAATAGTTATAGTATAAGCGTTTCCATCGTCAACGCTTATATTCACAGTTTAATAATAACAACAATAATAACTGTAAATATCATACATCAACCACGAAGCAAACAATGCAATCACACGCAATCTATATATATATATATAATCAATCAAGATTATAATAATCTAACAAAACAAGTGAGGGAGTTCTCACATTGATTCGTTTATTGTTGAAATAACGATATATTTCTAATAGCTCAACCAGGCGTTTTATTTTGCCATGAATTGTAATGAGCTCCAAATTGCTCCAAACTAGTTTCTTTGTGAAGCTCTCAATTCCACTATTCCAACGGATCATGTTTCTTCAAATTGCGGTAACGTATGAAGAAGTTATGAATTTTATGCGATTATATACACTATGTAGTCATTAACATTTAAATTAAATATTACTATACCCTTAATACATGTCATTATCCCTTTAAATAATCGCCTATCCATTTCTTCCTCAACACAACAGCTCGAACCCGTCTAAAACCTCAAGCCATGGCCGCACTTTCTCGATCCTTTTTCTCCTAAACCACTCCACTAAAATTCAAATGAAAATCATCTTAATTCATCTCATCACAAACTCTCCTTCTCCATACCCATGAACTACAACTCGCAGCCTCCATTCACAGTGTGTACTTCAACACTTCTTCACTCCATCAGGAAGACGCACGAATTTTTCTAGCACGGAAATTCCCAAATCTTTGCATACAAGTGTTATTCTCCCCCTCAAACCAAATACAATATCCAATTCAAGAATCACGACTTTAATCTCTCAAAATCCTTAACCCTAGGGCGCTGCAAGATTTTTCCAACGATGAACATGGGTGTCGAACCCCTCAAAATTGACATAGTGTTGAAGATTGAGCCAAGAGAAGATCAATGAGCTAGGTTTTAGGATTTATAGATTTTTACTTTGATTTATAGTAATTTTCGAAGATCACGAACTAGGTTTGATGAAGAAAATTTGATAGCGATGCATTTTAACCAAGAGAAATGAGAATAAAGGGTTTAGGGTAAAGTTAGGATATTTGATCAATTCTCCTGACCCACTCTCTCCTTGATGAGTAGACACAGTTGCGCAGTAACTGGAGGTAGCAGCACGAACTGCATCATTGCTCGAATGTAGAACCACAAACCACCGACTCCTCAGACGAATACAGAAAAGAGCCGGCAATAGATTTATGTATAAAGAGGATATGGGGGCCAAATCCCTTAATCCGTTATCACTGTCAACCGAGAGCCTGGTAGAAGGAGAATCAGAACTAACACAAACATTGGAACACCCCACTAACCGACATTGCGAAGCGCAATCCAGTAAGCCAGAGCAAGGAACCGCATTCGAACAAAAACAACCAGGTGCAACTCCAAAAAAATACCCACCACAATAGAATGGTGACACAAGAGTACCTCCAAATCCGAGGAAGAGGGCACTTGCACCACAACACTTGAAGAGCCTATAAAGCCTACAGCAGCCGAAATACCAGCAGCGGTGGAAACCACCGCAAGAATCCCATTAATAATAGGGTAGGGTCCTCTTAGTAATGAAAGCAATAGTGAACAGTTTGTATTGAAAATTTGTAATAAGAACATAATGTATGAGTATTGAAAGAAACTTTGTGAAAATGTTAAAATTGTGTTAGCAGTGTGTAATTATAATGCTCTAAAACTCTGCTCCTTTCTTACCTAAAACAGAGAATGGAAATTGTCGTTGCATAAAACTATCAAAGAAAATAACAAATGCAAATTGTAAAAATCTTTAATAATGGTTATAATACCTTTGGCGTCACACTTTTTTATGTAAACGTGACTACCAAAAATATCCTTATATTATTATAAATCTTAATATTACTAATATATGGATCTTATAGACAATTTTCATTTACCAATTCAAAACATCAATATACAGATATTATTAGGTCATATCATTGCTTAAAATTAGGATTTTGCACATAAGCTTTGTTTACGAATTAAAAATGTCCACCTACAACTATTAATAGGTCTTATTATCGTTAAAAAATATGATAATAAATAACTTTTATATACAAATTCATTTTTCACTAATTAATAATAGGAATGAAGATTCACATTTAAAAATCAAAAGCTATTGTAGTATTAAACATAAGCACATGATTCTAACACCAAAAAATACATGTTAACCACTTTATTTTGAATAAATTTAACATATTAGATTTATAAACAAATAACTCAAATGTGAAGTGCGTGCTGTAACGCTCGTTGCCTATATCTAACATCAGTCCTAAACAAACATCTTCAACATATCTCCCAATCCAATCAAAACATCCATAAACTTGAGTTTTAACATATCAATTCGAAATCAAAGTAAAGACTCCAAACTTTCATGCTGAATTTACGTTTTTCTTCTAGATCAATTTACATAATTTTTGAATTTAAATTTAAATTTAAATTTCAAATATTGATTTAAAAATATTTTTCATTTAAAACTTGAAATTTTAATTTGGTAAGCAGTTAATTTTTTTTCAATATATATACATATATATATATATTAGGACACAAATTTAAACACATAGATGACACAAATACTTTAGATCTAGCCAATCCACACCTAATAATATATGTTGATTGGCACTTTTAATTGATAAATGAAATTTATCCGTAAGATACAATATCTCAGTAATATTAAGATTTGTAATAAATATAAGGATATTTTTGTAGTCACATCTATGCGGTTAAAGTCCCGCTAAAGCCCTGCAATAAACCCGCTATAGCCCATATCGCTCATCAACCGCTACGCTATTTCAGTTTAGCGCCGATGAACAGTAGATCCGCTTTTATCCCCGCTATTTTTCGCTACATCCGCTAAATCAAGGCTTTTTAGCGTCTGCTTTAGTAGTATTAATATATAAAGCTTGATTTGATTAGTTCTATTTTAAAAAAAATCAATAAATTTAGTGTAAATGGCTAAATTTAAGGCATAAGTGCCTAATATATAGTAACAATCAATTACACTCATCAAATTTAGCATGCATAACTCCGATATTCATTGATTTTGTTATATGAGATTAATTAATATTAGTTTCTTGTACACACATAATGTGAGAAAGATGATTAATTCATTTTTTAAACATTTGGTTTACATTTAATGAACTTTTTGCGCCTCCGCTATATCTCCGCTTTATCCCCGATACACCATTTTGCACCTCCGCCGCCATAAAACCGCTAAGCTCTTTAACTGCACAGGTTCGCATTTACATCAAAAAAGTGTGAGACCAAAGGTGTTACAACTAGGTTTTATTATTGCTTAAAAAATGATCTAATAAGTAATTATTATATACAATTTTTTTCATTAATTAATAATAGAAATGAAAATTCACACTTAAAAATGAAAAGATATTGCAATATTAAACATAATTACATGATTCTAACATCAAAATATACATGTAAATCATTTTATTTTGAACAAGTTTAACATATTAGATTTATAAATAAATAACCCACGCGCGAAGCGCGCGCCGTAACGCTCGTACTCATAATGCAACTAAAGTGTAATTAAATGCCTATAATGATGGTTTTATTTTAAAGGGGAAGTAGAATGGACAAAGAGAAATAAAAAAATGCGAATACCCACACAAATGCAATATAAAACAAAGCAAAGATAAAATTAATCCAAAAAGTAAAATCAAAATTAATAAACTCTCTCTGGCAACGACGCCAATAACTTGGCCAACACAACAAAGTTTTCTATCAACTAAAAATTCATCACGCGAATTGTATTAAAATTTAACCGCAACTGCACGATATACAATTTTTGTACGTGACGAGTACATGGCGATCGACAGGAGAAGAATTAATTCAAAATTATACTTAATCGAATTAAACATAATTTGAGATTGTGATTAGCTAGAAACTAAAAAACTAAAAACTAAGAAAAAGTTGAGATTAAAAACTAAGCAAAAGTTGAGATTAAAAACCATGTGATTAAAAATCAATTTAAAGACAAAGCCACTTTCTTATTTTTCACATAAACCAGCACAAAAGGAAATGATGATAACTATTTAATCTAAGTAGGATTAGTAATGCATTTATCATAAGCATGACCTATTTATGTTACTACTTAACAAAAATGAAGCCACTAAACTATAATACACATCTAATCCTTTTTTTAATTCATGAAACATGACATAGAAAATGAAACCAAAATCTAGGTTAAGCATGATTTATTTACTATTAATCAGTAAGACTGATCATCAAATTTTGACTAAAACTTCATTTCATTGCCATGACGATATTTAGATGTAAATCAACTTTTGATTAATAAGATAAGCATAATCTATTTATTATGAACAAACTAGGCTATCAAATTCAACATGAAACAAAAATAAACATAAACATCCATTTTCTAATGATGCACAATAAAGACTATACATAAAAAATTATGTTGAATTTACGTGTTTAAAGAAAGTTCCACTACTACTAAATGTAAGAATAGTCTATCCACTACAAGAAAAGCTGTATATAGCGGCATATTTTTAGCAGCGGAAAATTCCATCGCAAATTAGCAACGGATTTTCATGGACTTTGTAAGGGATAATATATTGGATTTTATATGTCAACTTATTTTAAATTATTACCGTCGAATCTAATTTCTGTCGCTAAATCACTGGAAATTGCAGCACTTTGCTGTCATCAAAAATTTAACGCTAAATTCCACTGTAGATAGAGGCAGTTTACCATCGTCAAAATTTTGATGCTATTTTTACAATAGTTTTTCAAGAGATTTGAAAAGGAATTTAATATTTATTATTTATAAAATGTTTTACATTTGTGTTTTTACTTAGTAATTAATAAGTAAATATAAATTTTAAATAATTTATGTTAATAATATATTAATAATAAATAATAAATATTACTATTAAAAGTAAATAATATTCAATAGTTAGTGCTTTGCCAAAAAATATATTCAATAGTTAGTATTGATTAATTATTAATTACAATAAAATATAAATAAGAGGTAATAAGAATTAATAAAATAGATTAATATTTGATGTTTAATTAAATTTATTTTGATAATCAATCATTAATAAGTAATCTTTAATACGACTAAAGAAACTACTATCAATAAATTATTAATAAATATTTACATATAAGAAATTGATTAGTATATATTAATTAATAAATAATTAGTAATTAAGAAAAACAAAATGTTCAAAGTTTAAAAATAAGAAATTAAATAAATATTAAAGAATTTCGAAATTCAAACATTACCATACAAGTAATTTAATAATTAATAATTACTATTAAATAATAAATATTTGATAATTAATAATTAATAAATGAAATATCTAATATTTAATAATCAATGGTTTATAATTAATTTTACTAATTAGTAATATGGTATAGTTAATTAATTAAATAATAATTTATAATGATAATGTATAAATAATAATGTATACTTACTATATTATATAATATTTTATTATATCTGATAATTCATAAATTATGATTAACAATTAAAATTATTTTTATATTATATAAAGATTTATGATTAATATTTTTAATATTAATAAGTAATTTTTAATAGTTTATAATTATTTTTAATAATTATGAAGTAATATTTTTTATAATTTATAGTTATTTTTAATTGTTAACAATATAGCATGATTAAATATTAATAATTAATAATATAGATTAATACATAATCTTTAATAATAATTGATTAATAAGTAATTTTTAATAATTAAGAAATAAAATTTATTATCTAGTAATTAAAATTTAATAATTATAATTATAATTATGTTTAGTACGTATTAATTCAAAAAATTAAAACTTTCGTATTTTTTAAAATTAATATAAAGTTTAAATATAAGATTTTATAAGATGTTCAAAATTTAAAAATAAAATTTTTATAAATATTAAAAAATTCTGAAATTCAAATAATACAAACATTACCATATAAGTTATAGGCTTTCACATGTACCTATCTTCTCTCATACATAGTAAGTGTTGAATATGATTTCAATTTTGCCGAACTAGTTAATAGTTACATATTAAACATTGTGTATTTTTTGAAAAACTGTTTTTTCATGAACATATTTTAATAACTTAATTATATAACAAATAATAAGTAATATATTTAAAAATTATTAGTTATCAATTAAGGTTCTATTAGGTAATTACTAACTAACATGTAATAGTTAATATTAAATATATAATAGTTAGTAATTAATATTAACTATTAATAAGTAGTTATTGGTAACCTATAATTAATAATTAACATTTAATAAGTGATATCAATTACAACTAAGAAGCAAAAAAGTAATAACTAATAAATAAATTCTTTCATGTTTTAGTTTCAGTTTAATTCAAAATTTGGATTTTCATTTCTTTCATGTTTTAGTTCTAACGATTTAATGCAGTATTAAAATTTCAACAGTTCATGTGTTTATTGTCATGTTACTTATTTCTTTTATTGTGACCACATGCAGTAAATTTTATTCTATAAAGATCTTGTGTTTTTTTGTCACTTTACTGGTAACATGTAGTAAATTTTGTTCTTTAAAGAACTTATGTTTTTCTGTAACTTTACTGGTAACATGGAGTATTGAAATTATTTGTAATTTACTATAATTAATGATTATTAATGAATAATTCATAGTTACCCATTTTTATAAATAATAAATAATTAATATACAATATTTAATAACTAATGTTTAGCATTTAATTTTTATTTAACAACCAATAATTAAAACTAATATTTAACAACCAATAATTAATTGGTAAAAAGAAAATAATAATTAAATGTAACATTTATCATGTAGTATTTGATAATTAACAAAAAAAAAAAAAACTGGCACTCTATTAATATTTAACAAATTAAAATTAACATCCGTATTGATTTTCTAATACAACTAAGTGAACTAAATTGAAAACAATTAAATTTTAAATATTTTTGAATTTTATTTAAGAATTGATACGGATATGACACTGTCCGTACAAAAAATATCCGTTCACTATGAATTTAAGTATCCAATTTTTATTCTCATATACTTCATTCTTAAACTCTAAATAACCATAAATCGAATTAGATAATCATAAATTCATTGACTTTTTCTAGCCATTAGATTCCTCTACCAGCCAACATCTACCCTTCTTTATATTAAACCCTAAATGTAATCCCCATTCATCCCACTGCATTCAACAGCCGCCTCCATTTCTTCGCTTATATCTTAATCACTAAATTCCATCCAAACATATCGAGAGGACCTCATCTATTCTAATGGCGACCGACAAAGAGCGATTTGGCTGGCAAGTGAATTTGAAGCCTCACCCCAGCTTTCGACCCCCTTCTCCGCCCCCAAAAGCCAGTATCCGACGAACGCTCCACCTCCCGATCCCCTAGACATGCCTATTGCGCAATACAACTCCCATCCAGAGACAGATGAAGACGAATTTCAACTAGTGGCCCGAAGAAAGTATCTGTCAAATCAGTGTATGCCCCAGCTAATAGCCAATAATTCCACATCCCCTAATTTGCCAGCGTCCAAGCAGCAACTGGCTCTTCTAGCACCTGATCGATTGCCTAATTCTATTAGAAAATGAAAAGAAAAGGTTGGGATATCTACACAATAGGATTTGGGAAAAGGAAGTTTAATAATTGGTCTTCAGCTGGTCATAATCAATATAATATATCGCAGAAGGGATCTACAGATTATCCTCGGATTTTGTTGTTGATTCCACAATCTCTACCTACTTCTTCAGCGCATGCACAACTTCATAATAGTGGATCAAAAGGACGTGGTTGGAACGAGGTGGTAGCGGGCAATCAGTTTTCAATTTCTATCCCTCTTCAATTTTTTCGTCCTGATGAATTTAAAACAAGCAATTGATGAATGGTTCATAGAGTGTGGAATGGAAGAAAGGTTGAGAGATATCCAGAATAGGGAGCTGTAAAGAATTTTGTTTTGGATTAACAGATATTGCTGTTGTGAAGTAAGTTGATGATGGTACATGTTCTGTTAAGTCGGTTTGGTGCCATTATAGAAGAATTTTTAATGTATGTACAAGTGATATTTAACACCAACACAATTAACAAGTTGGTGTTTGAATTGTTTAGTTATTGTTTGAAAGTGGCAGGAAAACTTTGGAAGTTTGCGGTTTTGGGAGGTAGTCTGGGTGCACAGAACCATGATGAAGTAGGTGCGTGCACAGTACCTCAACTTTAGATTTAATCAAAATATATCACCAAAATAGACATTGTTTTGACTAAAGTTGGGATTTCATACTATAGCACTTTGAAAATGCACGAAGCACTTAAAAGAAAAGGCGCACTAGAGTTGATTGTAAATAGAGACACTAGATTGCAGAGGCATTGAGTTGGAGTTTTTGTAGTTGATGGAGTAACTAATTTGTGAGTTTATGCAGGTGCAAATCATGTTGAAGAAGGATGACTGAATATATATGAATCGTGTGGACTGAATATATGGACTTCCTGTTTTCTTAACAACGAGGGTTACTTTGACATACTCATTAGGTAAGGTTCTTTTACCTGTACCATATTATTTCTGTTTAAATAGCTATTTAGAAATTGGTCATTAATTTCTCAAAAGGTGATCTTATTGCTTTGTCAACTGAGCATATTATTTTGAAACCTAGGAACTAACAAATATCTATCTGTTATCATATTTGTTGCTTATACTTTAATAATCTTCACTGGTCATTTTTTATATAAATAGACAAGAAACAATTCAAATGATACTATACTTAGTTTTGGTGTAATCAGTTGGTTTCAGTTGAGGGAGTTGTTCTCCTTAGTTCACTATTGTTTTTTTTGTGTGTACTTTGTCCTGCTATTGCCATAATGTGCATGGTCTCTAAGCTTGTTATTTCGAACAACAAGCCTGAGCTTGCTATTTCGAGCAGCAAGCCTGAGCTTGCTGTTTCGAAACATCAAGTGCGCGTCTGCTGTTTCGAATCAACAAGCCTGAGCTTACTCTTTCAAAATAGCAAACGCGCGTTTTCTGTTTCGAAGCAGCAAGCCTTGGCTTGCTGTTTCGAATAAGCAAGCAAGCTTGCGCTTGCTGGTTCGGAACAGCAAGCTTAGGTTTGTTGTTCGAAACAACAAGCTCAGAAACAGCAAGCCTGGGAAAGGATGCGGTCGACATTCGAATGGTTGCGAAAGAGAGGATGCTAAACCTGATACTGAGTGAACTTGATACAAGAATATGAATTGAGTGAATTAGATAGGCCTAGGAGGAACCTGATGCCTTTTCCCTGTATGAAAATGACTTCCATTGCTTTAGAATAAATTAGATGTGCATGTACTGTGAGCATGTTGTGCATTTTATAACTTAATTAGTTTCATCCCAAACAAGCATGGAGCCTTCTTTTAATCTTAGACAACATGCTCACACCTTTATCATGCATTTTTTCCACAATTTGTTTGCTGATAAAATCCTAAATTTCTCATGAGATATTGTAATTGATTTTTTAGTACAGTTTCTCTTATGATGATGGAAAAAATCTAGCAGCTAGATTGGAAATCTTAACTTATAACAAAGGTGATGGCAATGCTTAATGGCCATGATAGAGTTTCGCGTTCGCCTTTGGTTTCGCGTTAGCTTGCAACTTCGTCGTCGTCATCTTCATAAGCTGGTTGGGTATGTTATTTAGACTTATTTGGTGTAAACATGGCGTTATGTGGTTTTAGTATGGTTATGGATGATATGTGTTTTATTCGGAATAATGTTAGCGCCAACCGAATAGTTTTGTTGTTCATAATTCAGCTTGGTGTATGAATTGATGAAAGATTATGAATGTTGTGGTCTTTTTGTATGTGATTATGAATGTTATTTTTAGTTCTAAATTAATATTGTTGGCTAATTTATCTTTGTTTTTTTAGTATGTTATTCATTTTAGTGTTCACAGTTGAATGATGTTAGTTCGAAATATATATATATATATATATATATATGTATATGTATGTATATATATATATATATATGTATATGTGTGTGTGTAGGCAGACCAGAAGGGGAATAGCGACGGATTACCAACATAAAAAGTGAGGTTAAATTACTTATCCATCGGTAAATAGTCGATAAATAAACTAAAATTAAATTAATAAATAAAATTATATTTTTATTATATAAATAGTATAATGACGGAAAACTATCGGAAAACTCACGCTAAATTCCGTCGCTAAAATTTGAAACAATTACCGTCATGGTTTTTATCGACAACAGTGTTATATAGGAAATCTGTCGCTAAAACCAATATAGCGACAGATTAGAAACATATTTTGCCACTGCAAAATCAGCTTTTTCTTGTAGTGATCATTTGTAAAATCATTTCAACACATAGGAATTTCAACATTGAAGAAAAAAAATAGAAACTAAACAAAGAAAAAGAAGATTAACTACTAAAAAGAAATGAACTAAACTACTAGCATAAATGTAAACTAAGCTACTAATGTAAGAAAAGAAAGCATGTAAATAAAAACGAACATAAAAGAAAGAATGTAAAGAAAATGAGAAGGATTATAAAGCCATTTTTATTTCACTTTGATTCTGTTGCTACAACTTTGCATATATGACCTAAGATAATAAAGATGCTCACTACATGAAACATAAGGAGTACTTATGCATAAATAAAATCCTAATCCTCCTTTTTGGGAACTATCCATAATGTCTTTTGTTAAGGATGAAAATTAAGAATCTTAAGGCAGAATTAACACTAAAAGGGGGTGAATAGTGTTTTTGTAAGGAATTTATAGAAATCTTTAACAATTTTGAATTACTATATGAACCACACAACGATTATCACACTAGAAATGATCACAATCATAGAAACAATCACAGACACAGATATAAGTAAATAAAAAATGCAGAAAAGGAAAGAACACACTGGATTTTATACTAGTTCAGATTACTCCTACGTCCAATCCCACGCAACGCTGGATTGCGCAGAGTTTTATTAATATCAGAACCAATTATAGCACCCTTGATTTCACGGCTACTAGGTTAACACTGATTCCGCACCTTTGATTTCACGGTTAAAAGGTTAACACTACTCCCTTTCCTTGATTTACGGGCTACAAGGAACACACCCTTTCCCAAACGATTCCAGAGCAATTACAACAGCCCTAGAACTTTTGAATAGCCCTTCCAATCAGAGAGTATTTGATAGAGATTGAGAATAGAAGAAGAATGATATAATTTGTGTTGAAATCGGCAGAGTATAAGTGTAGAAATAAGAGACTAAAGTATAATAATAGTGGTAAGGGAAGGGATGAAGAAGGGGAAGTAAAGTAAAGTTAAAAATTCAAAAATGACCCCTTTATATAGAGTTCTAAAGGATGCAACAATTCTGAAACGTTTCAAATAATGAAAAGATGCTTCCTTTGAAAATTTGAAAATGTGACGGTTATATGTCGACATGTCCAATATTGTATGTCGACATATATATATATGTACTTTTTGAATTTTTAAAATTATTTTTCAAGTGTTAAAAACACACACACACACACACACATATATGTATATATATATATATATATATATATATATATATATATATATTCTGGAAACTCTTGAATCAAAACTAGTGTTTAAAATGGATTTTCTAAAGTGTGAAAACATGTAAAAACATAGTAATATATTATTTAAACATATATATAAAACTATATTTTATAATTAAAACTTTATAAACTGCATAATGAACACATATATTTGAAATCATAAAACCTTTAATAATTTGAAATCATTTAGAAAAGGTGTTTAAAATAATTTTGAAATCAATTTGAAAATATTTTTAAATATTTTGAAATTAGAATTAGAAAGTGCTAACCAGAGTTTTACATATTATTTAGACTCTATTATTTCGATAATCTTGAGCTCTTGATATCTTGATACTCATGAGTCTTGAATCTCCTTTAAGATCTCGAAGCCCTTGAAATTTTGAATCTCTAAAACTGTACAATCTTCAATATTTATATCCTACATATACATATATATATTCTGGACAAAGATGTTAATATATATGTTTTATAATCAATAATGTAAATGTAACAACCCGAAATTTCTGAACCAATTTAAATTTTTTATTTTAGCTATTTTAATGGGTTTTGAATATTTAAAATGATTTATTTTAAATAATAATGACTAAAAATTTATTTAGATCGAAGTTAGAACGTATAAATTTATTTTAATTATAAAACGAGCCTGTAATGGCGCGGTAGTTTGAAAATTCGATTTTAAAATTCAATTGAATGTATAGGATTCAAAATAAATCGGATTTCAGTAAAACCAGAAACGTTAGAATCTGTTTAATTATATCTTTCTAATGAATGTGAAAAATTCAGATTTCATAATATAAATTGAAAGTTATGACCAGTTTAAAATTTGAAATAGTCGCTATGGAATTTATATATATTTTTAAATAATATATAGCCCTTAAAAATAGCCATTTTGCAATCGATCTCCATTTTCAACGAAACTACTTTTGTTGGATCCAGAATATCAAATTATTGCTAGGTTTAAAATTTCATAATTTTTGGAATTAATATGTGAGCGTGGTGAATTTAAATGCTTGTTCAGTTTAAATTGTAAATTTAATCGACTAGAAAATGACCATTTTTCAAACGTTCTTCAAATTCAAAGAAATTAGTTTTGTTAGGACCATATCGTCAAAACATAGCTAGATATAATTTTTCTGTAATTTTCGAAGTCAGTATGTGGCTCCGGTAAATTAAAATGTATGTTGAAATTCAATATTGACCATTATATTAATTTATATTTTAATTTGATAAAAACTGATCGAAACAGTCGAATCGGCTTACGAAACATATTTCATTATGTCTAGAATGAGGGTATTTGGTAAGGGGCGACAATCATTGGATTTGATTTGGAGTTCGTAGATTAAACGAATTATTTTCTAATTAAAATATATTAAAATATTATATATATTAACTATTTTTTGGGAACCATAATTCACTTATGTATTGCACCGCCATATCATTTTAATGGTCGAAATCGTCCCCAAACAAATCCTTTAATTTCTTAAAATTGGTTTCGAATTAGATCTTGAAGTCAAAGCAAAAATTATAGTGCTAAGTATGATCTCTAACTTCATGTGGGTTTGATGGATTATTAATATGAGGACTGCTCGAATTTCGAGCTGGAAAGGCTCGTTGTCGAGAGCATTTCTAGGCCACCAAAGGCCGTCGTGCGGGCCACTGTCAGAGGCGCAAGGAAGCCTCGCCAAGGCGTTCGAAGTGATGAACCGTGATCATCTTCCGGCGACGAGTAGAAGGAGATACAACGAACCCTAGGTGACGAGCTTGATGGGTTCTTTGAATCCTGCAAATATCGTGAACGTAGAAGAGGGAAATAGCAGGGGCCATTGGATCTAGGTTTAAGGGTTTGATTTAAAGGTGGGGTAATTAAATTTAATCTAAAATTGTATATAATGATGAAGAAATCTTGTAAAATCGATAACTTTGTGATACGATATCAGAAATGCGCAAACCCGGATGCGTTGGAATCGTCTCAACGAGAGCTACAACATGGAACTGACCAGAAGGATTTTGGAGCTAGGTGATATTTTAGATCAAATTAAACGTCCTGTTTAATTTGATTAAAATAATCATTTTATTGATTTCTGAAACCGATCAATGTGAGAAATCCTTCTCACTCAAAATTATTTTATCATGTTACTGTATTCATGGATAAAAATATATAGAATTGCCAGTGTAGATTTTTATCACTTTTAATCATTATAAATTGTATACGGTGCCTATTAGCTCACCTCCCTGGTCCACAAATCATGGACGACTTAATTGACTGTATTGTGTTTTGATTGTGATGCTGAAATGTTTAACATATTGAAAGTAATGTTAACATTAATGTGGAAGTTGAAATTAAATTATAAATATCCATTTATAATTTAAACAGCGAAAATTGGTTAATTAGAAAAATAATTCAAATCGAATTAGAACTGGTTAAATTTATAAACCAGTGATTATTTTAAATAGACTGTTGTTGTTTGAAAACCCCACATGGGTATTGAGATGATAACACTAATCCCAATATTTTGTTGTATGTCAATCGATGGGTTGACAGACTGTGATAAGCGTTATTTATTTATTTAATGCTTATACAGTTGTAAATTGCACTTTGGATGTGAATTGACTGTTTGATGATTATTTATCATTATTATTGAATACATGTGATGTATGAAATCCACATAACTGAAATTATATGGTAATTGATTGAGTCGCATTCAGATTTAGGAATAACGAATATTTTAAAATAACGAATATTTTAAATAACGAATATTTTAAAATAATGAATATCTTAAAATAATATTCAGTCAATAATCAAAATATGATTTTGATGTTCGATTTTGGATGGACCCGAAAATATTGAAATATATGAAACCGGGTTAAGTATAGAAACGCAATTTTAACCCGAACGGGTTGATCGATCGATTTTATTCATTTGATAATGAATACGAAAAAGAAATGGATTTCAAAATCTGATATTTTGAAAATATTATCATTTTAATATTATAATGATATGGAATATTCAATTTTGACTAAAAATTGAAAACGAAGTTGAAATCGTTTTGAAATGAATTTAAAAATGATTTATAAAATACGTTTTGAATTGAAATCGACAAAATATTATATATATATATACATATATATATATGGCCTGAATAGAACGCGCTACGCAGCGACCGTTCGCGAATTTCGACCATTGACTTCAAATTGACGTAACGGGAGATCCGACCATCGGATTCTCCTAAAACCGGAACCATTTGGTTCGTATCGAAAAGAGCTTTCCGATGAATATAAGAGAGTTGAAATCTAACGGTTAGATTTTAAGATATGTCCAAATCAATTTCGGAAAATGTCGTTATAGATGAAGTTCGGTGTTCGATATTGGAAACCGACTGTAAAGGCCTTAATAAAATTATTTAAAATATGGAAAAATGGTGTAAAATCATAATAAATGATTTGGAAAGATTTTGGTTGAAAATTTCCAAGTTTGGAAATATAAAAATATATTTTTATCGAAACGAACTAGTTATTAACTAGAATAATAATCCAATGTTTTTAAATAAATAAATTGGATTTGAAATGGTTTTGTCAACGTATGAATTGGAATGGATTGGAAATAATCTTTGGGATATTTCAATATTGGATTCCATGATTATACGGATATTGTTGAGGAATTTGGAAGATATAAATTTTGTTATTCCCAATACGATATTTGTTGGTTTCACAATTTGATATTGAATATAAGCCGATAAAATTTCTATTCAGAGCCTTGTATTTAATATCAAATTGGATTTTGGATTTGTCGTGAATAGTGTCTTAAATAACACTATTCTTAAATCTAGTTGAGAAAAGAATAAATCTTTTAATTAAGATATAGAGAAGTTTACCAATTAATTAATATTTAATCTGAATTGAATTGAAATTAGATTCACTACAGGAAAAATGATTTTTTGTAGCGCTAAAAAAACGCCACTAATCATTTTTGGTGGCGTTTCGATAATCGTTACGGGAAAACATGCCATTAAAATATTTTTTTGTTGTGTTTTATTTAAACGCCACGGTAAATACTTTTATTGTAACGTTTTAAAAAAGCCACCATAAATATTTCTGTAGCTCTTTAAAAACGCCATAAAAAAGCTTTCTGATGCTACTAATAAAATTTCCAGTTTTACCCCTGATTTATGGTAGCATTTATTCGATGCCACTAAATGTATTTCTGTAGCGTTTTTAAAACGCCACTAAAAATAATTGATTAATTTGCTCTGATTTTCCTGCAATTATTTCATGTTAATAGTCTATTTTGTTTCTATAATATTAAGCAACCACAAAATACATATTAAACAACCATAAAATACATATTAAAACAACCACAAAATACATACACGTTCAAAGATCCACAACATACACATTCAAACATACACACATTCAAAAAGTTAGCCGTACATTTACAAGTTATAAAGTGAGTTTCCAAAGTCGACAACTGTAAATACTAAAAATTGGTGAGTGCTGACTAATATTAATACATGTAGAAACTTCCTGTACAAATATCTCAATTTCACAACAGATTTATAGGTAATAAAATTAAATGAACACAAGAAATTTTGAGCCTACATTTTAAACATCATAAATGTTTCCATGTGCTTTCAGGCTTGTCAAGTTTTCCAATTTCTACAAATTTCAACATGCAAATCTAATTTAACCAAACATTGATAATTCAACATATTAAGTACTGCCTGAATTTACTATAAACTTAAAAAGAAATAAAATAATGAATCCATAATATAGCTTACCTGTTCCCATAATAATTTCATTGATTCAACCTCGATAAGGAATTTGATTGCACTACAGAATAAATAAATTTGAGTTAAATCTGCATCATATGAAAAATCATATTTATACCTATGCTTCTGTTGAAAATTCTAGGTCTGTTGTGTTTACTCTTTCACCGTTTTTTTTACCATTTTCGGAAACTCGTCAAGCTGCACACGAAATTTTTAGTGGAATTAGAAATAGTTACTAGCTATTTATAGCTAAAATCAATAGTTAAGTATGAATCGAAATCAAACTGTTAATTTTGAAGTGAATCATTTTATATTGAATTTGATCATCGTGTTACAGAATGCAAGCACCTTGTGAGATGGATATTTAACTTGTGACCACATATTTGAGTAATTGGAACAAAACAATAGGTTGTGTTCCTTATCGGTCCGCATATCTTGTGACCACATATTTGATTAACTTATTAGCTATATTTGATTTACCATTCCAGGAACTAACTACAATAAGAAAATACTTATGATCAACAAAAAAACATGAAACCATGACATCAAATAAACCTACATTATCAGCAATCAATTATGATATGGAATCATATGGAATGAAATTTTGACTAGATAAGACTTACTGGCCGCTTTCCAGAATCGTATAAAATCAGGCCTATGAATGAACAAAACTAATTAGTATATATAACTTTCACAATATAGGAAACATGAAATTGCATACAGACCATTGTTGTCAGCAAAAGATCCAAAAATAAGCCAACAATAATAGGCTTATAGGTTTATACCATTAAGTAAAAACACTTCTTAAAATATAGACAAGTACCTTGATGCTTGAAATGCTACTTAACATATCAGCTCCTATGTCCACTCATCAAATTAGCATCAAGTTTCTACGTTAGTATTAGGCTCATCAGAATTTCAATTGAATAATATAAACACATTTTAAACCAATAAAACATTCGAAAGTCTCGATAATAGCAACAAACATAACAATAGTTGTATTGTTGATGCAAATAAAATACTGTATTTTTGATCCTTGCAAATAAAAGACTGTATTGATAACAGAACCATTTTCATACACTATCTTCTTTTTAATGGATGGATACCAAATTCCCAGTTCAGTCAAGTCATGAAGTAGGTGCTTATTCACAACCAATGAACTCTAATAACAAGACAATTTTAGGAACTCTAATAACAGGACAGATAAGATGTACATACCTTACTGACAGGACTTCCTTGATAAGTTTCCATAAGTGCCTTCTATTGCTGCAATTTCTGAAGAAGCTTAAAAGCATGATAATATATTGTCTCAAAAATATCTCTGTTTAGCTGTTGAGCCTGAACAAACAGTTGAACAGTTAATAGGGATGAGACTATATATATATATATACACACACACAAGTTAAAGACAACCAAATACCTCTTCTGAATCAAAAGGCATGCCCAGTAACATAAATGCATCTGTCAGGCCTTGTACACCTAAACCTAAATTGCTATTGAAGTCAGCACTGGACAACAGTTACTGGCTATTAGTAGCAAATGTACTCATGGTACTCACATTGTTTTGAGGAGGTGGAGATAACTGGATTTTTTTTTGTTTAGAACCAAAAGACAATATATTTAGATTAATACACACACAAAAAATGTAAAGGATAGGGCAAAACAATAATACATGGAATAATGGAGTACCGAGTTGGGTTGCAATGAAGTTCAAATTACATGCATCTTTGTGAAAGATATTTTTTGCACCACTTTATTACTATACAAATGATGTTGAGCACCAATATTTTTTTTTAAAGGGGCCAGTAACATGAAACCAATTGACAAAGCATTGAACATCCATACCACTAGTTTTTCTATTTATTATTATGAACCGATACTTTTAACATCCTATTAATAATATCTAACCATTGGTGTCACATATCATGATCTAACAATGATTAATAAGGAAAACTATACTCAGTAAGTTGAAGGAATCAGGGCTATTACTAATACTTATTTGGCATACTCTGATGAGTGAGCGATGAATTTAAGTCAAAAGCTTAGCGGTAACTAGTATAAACCTCAGATACATTGATGTGTTTATAAAGCTGTAACTTTTATGGTAACTAACAAAATATGCTAGAGACTAAGGATATAACATATGATGCATCTTCAACTATATGAATGCATAAGTAGTTGCATAGCCATTGAAGATGTCTTTGAAGATTTTGAAGCTGCCATAACAATCATAATCGAATAGCATCGATGTTTTATACTAAACCTTCATATGTGGTACTCATATACCTTATCCATGGAAGAAGTAATGACATATGGAATTGGTTCTGTATTGTCACCAATACCCAGGCTGATCACTTTTGCATCTGAATACTTTGTTGTATGAGCAAATCTTCTTTTTGCAACCTTCAAAAGTTTTATGGTTAGTATTAAAATAGAACTTGAAGAATGTAAACACTAAGCTTGTAATGTGCATACATGTTGAAAATGGATATAGAAGAAATAAATAGTTTCAAAGGGGGTACAAAGCTTGAAAATTAAATAAAATCTTGAGGGTAAAATTTTGAACCCGGAAAAATCTTGGATAAGTTATGAATAACACCATGGTAGAATAAGCTGATCAAGCAAAGTCTACTCCTAAATTATGTAAAAACTATGTTTTATTTACACAAATCTTTCCCAGTTGCAGTGCAAGATTGATAGCATTTCTCTGATGTTTCTCTATTTTTGATAAACTACTTCATACACGTTATGCTATGCACCAAAATCCCAAAGGAGTAACATTATGAAGGTTACTAGACAGAATACATTATACTAATGTTGTTAATTGGTATATTTATCTAATCAACCACATGAACATGTTTTTTTATTCATTGAACACCGCAAAGCATAAAATATACGTTTATAAGGTATATGATGAAGCAATGTGATGAACATGATGCAATTTGAGGCACAAAGACAAGCGACAAGTTCAGTACAATGACACATATTCAGTTAAAGATAACGAACAAAACTTTTGTAGTTAACAGGGTACAAAATATTCCTACTTCATGTGGTTATAATTCCAGTTTCAAAATATATTTAGTATATTCTTAGGCCCATCTGCAATTCAACATACACTAAAACATGTCTTAGAAAACTGCAGCCTAGATCAATATATCATTCTTATGCGTATCATTTTCTTCTTTTGGTCAGTTGTCATAACATTATGGACTAATTTTCTAGATCAATATTCACATAAACAATATAATAATGAAGTAGATTGTCAATTCTTCCATTTTTTTTAATATATAAACGCTAGCAAGTGCTTGAAGAGAATGATAGCAGACTATACACGAGGAAAAAAATTTATTGAATGGTTATATATAACAATTAGGCTAGTATAATAAAGTAATACTGAATATTTGAGAACTAGTTAAAAAGTTTCGCCTAAATTGTATTTATAAAATCCAATGGCAGAGAATAAAAATGCACTGCATGCAAAAAATAACTTATGATGTACAACATTAGGATGAAATAAATGCAATGCAAGTGCATGACATTTTGAATGAAAGTAATGCATAATTTCAAGTTCTCGAAATAACAGATATAATGTATAACACATGCAAATGTGGTGTTGCTTATTTAAAAATAATATTGATATAAAAACTGGATTGCTAAACTCAGGTAACAAATATCCAGCTTGAAGTTTGCTCATATTCACATTGCGAGGGACTTCTGTTGTATAAGCTTTCCAACAAGAATAAAAAAAAGTTAATTGTTGTATACTTATGCATCACACAATTATGTATCATCAGACACAGTATCATACTTACATCATTAAAATTTGGTCAATTCTTGCTGACATGCATAACATTTAACTGTAAGCTACTAATATGAGCCTACCTCCTTACAAATAAAAGAAGGCTCATTTTAACTGTCTGCTACTAAATAACAGTATTTACTATGCATCAATGATATAATTTTCGATCAAACAGAACATTTTCCTATCTAGTTCAAATCCAAGCGTATATGTTGCTTTATCAGATTGGAAACTAATAGCACTAGATTTATCCTTTGTGATCTAGTTTTCCTTCTAAGAGTTTGAGATCAAATAATGAACAACTAGGAATATTCTTGCAACTGGAATATGTATTGTAGGTAGTAGCTCCACACATGTGCATTATACATAGGTCGAATCTCTAACCTTTTCTATGCTAGCCTCTCCACAACCATTAAAATATTTGAGAACGATGAAAAAGAATTAAATCAGATCTAAAATATGAAAATCATACCTATTTAGGGTTTACGTGGAAATCTGAAGATTAAAATAGCAGAGAACGACGAAGAGGATAGCAGGAGGAAAGTTAATTGGTGCCGGCAGAGCGATTTGGGGGAAAGCGAAGGAGGGCTAAAAAATTGTAAGTATGAGGGAAGACAAATTGAAAACAGTGGTTACGATTTTTTGTTAGGCGGGAAAGTGGAATATTTTTTGCCGCGTCTATATTATGAGTGAAAACGCCTTTTCTTGCATTACGCCACGATTTTTGCAACAAAAAATCAATTTTCTTATAGTGATTTTGGGTTTATCGTGAATAGTGTTTTAAATCACATTTGTTCTTTAACCCAATTAACAGTGAAGTTATGATTTGTAATTTATAAATCTTTTTATTAAGATTTAATGGAAATTTTCCAAAGTAAAGTTTTCCAATTTAATATACTAAATTGGAATCGAATGGAATTCGATTTGCTAACAATTGAGATGAGCTTCTGTAAAGGAAGACCGTTACTATATATGGAATTTAAAAGACTTCGCCATTATTCCATTTATATTATTAGTCTGATACGGAAATTCATATTGATTTTGACTGATTTGATTTCCATGGAGATTCCATTTTGATGGAATAGGATTTTGAGGTTTATTGTGAACTATGTTTTAAGTGACATTAGTTCTTTAACCCAATTAAAGGCAGGATTGATTTCCTAAAGTTGAATGATCATAAATAATGATTTTTAGGAAGATTAAAACCAATTGGAGTTTTAATAAATCTTTAATTAGATTGAAATGAGAATGGGATAATTAAATTTATCGAATTCATGAAATGATAGAGAATGGAGTACCACCAGTTTTACTCCAGGCGATAGTTAAATATTTAATTATATTTGAACAGGAAAAGGTAATTAATTTTACCGATAACACAGTGGGTGTTAGATATGGAGTTCTACCAGTTTCGCTACATGGGACGAATAGGTTGGGGTTGGGATTAATAAAATAAATGATTACTTCGGTAAGGTTCGATAATCCCGACTAGTTTTATAAACCTTAATTTGGTTTAGAATTGATAAAGGGAAAAATCAAGTCTTTTGAATTGATATCAAAAGGAAATTAAAGAAGGAATTTAAAAGAATTTATCTTTGATAAAATTAATGGGAACCTTTCCCTAAAGATGTGAATATTTGAATAAAAAAATATTCTGGATTGGAATGAGGTGTATGATGTGTTTTTATAGCACTTGATTATTGATTATAAAATACGCGAGTTATTCGGAAAGACCAGGTTTATCCCATTCTGAATAACTAATACGACGATTAAATGTCGACGATGAAGACGGTGGTCGAAGACCGGAGATCTTCACATCATATGGATGATTAATGATGTCTTGATTGGGTTGATCCCCCGAGACAAGGTAATAAGTGGTGATCATTCGAACGTACTTGGCGATCTACCGTATTTGCGAGGGCCTCTCTCCTGTATTGGACATATGGGACGAGGAATAAGGTGCCTCCGGTTTCGTTCATACCCAGAATGGACTTGTAAATGGATGTGTGTCTGACATTGGATTTCATTCTGTGTTGATTGATTTCTATTAAATATATATCTATTTGGTGGTGGAGAATTTATTCTCTTGCTTAACACCCTTCTCTGAGACGTATGAGCTTAGATATTATATATTGATAGATATCAGTTGCATGGCGTGAATGGTCAGTGTGGCATGCTGAGATGCAAATGATCAAGGCTTTTGTTGAAAAGCAAAGTCTTGTGGATGATGGTCAAAGTACGGCTTTAATTAGCATAGCTTTGTGTATAGTGTTAATTCGCGAGCTTCACACCATGGTATGTACCAGAAACGACATGAGGGACCGCATGGAGGGCATGCGTTTCTTTCTAGTTAGGAATGGTGTCATGGTATGAAGCCCAGACATTTTACTTATGCGGATGATGGAAAGAGAGGTACCTCGGATTTGATACGGTCGATATACTGACCAGATTTTATGCCCCATAGGGCAGGGAAACGTATTGTTCAAGAATAACTAATCCACTAAAGTAAGTGTGGACCGGCCCTGCCGCTCCCAAGGACGATGCGTTCTGTTCCTGAGGCACGGGCTAGAGTGTCTCGAATCAGTAAGGAGAGATCCCTTGACTTGGTTAATGATGGAAATCCAATTTCCAATATGCAACTTTTCGGTTTTAGTTGTAAAACTAGTATGGCGACATAATATATGGTATCTATGCCGTCTATGATTGATACATTTATATTTGAAGTTGTTTTGACACTATGCACTTATAATATCAAATGATTGGTTTTAAAACGAACCAAACATATTTGGCTATTATAAGGTAAAACTTTATCCTTCGGCTTGCGTTGCATTGTGTGATGGGACCTGAGTCTTATAATAGCTTCATTTTTCCAAAAAGCATTGCATTGTTTATTAAATCGTTTTATTTCAAGTTTTGATATTCACATGCAGTAAACCCGTTCCGTGATATACGGCGTGGTTCCATGAATTACCCAATTTTATATAAAAGTTTAATAACTGTTTTAAGTTCTCACACCAATCCCATGACTAACTTAGAGTTTATTGTTTTAACCTAAACTCTGGGTGCTCATATTTTCCACACGGGCAGTCTGAAGTTTCGGTTTTGCAGATATTTCTATACACATGATCTTGGATTTACAGCTAGAGCTATATTCGGAAAGCTTTGTATCCGTATATTTCTTTCAGTTGTGTTAGTTGATGTATTTACACATTTTAAATTTCCGTTACTTTGTAATTTAAATCTTTGATAATAGTTTTCCTGTATATTATTTCTTTGTACTCTGATATTCTTGTACTCTGATGTAAATTGTTGTAATAGCAATGAAATGTTCTTCTATTTGTGTTCTGATGCATCATGTTCTCAAAGCAATCCGCTGTTTCTCGTCTCTTCGGAGATCGGGGGATTTCGGGTCGTTATAGTTTGGTATCAGAGCTTTGGTTTATAGAGCTCCAGAACAAGACACATTAGAACCAAACAAAAGAATTCATCAGAGATAGGATTAGTAACATCCTATAAGAATAACTCGTTAGAGATAGGATCAGTAGCATCCTAGAATGAGTTTGAAGAGTATTATTTATAAAAACAAATTTAGTTTTGAAAATTATATCTTATTATACGTATTTGCGTATTTTATTTTATATTGAATTTGGACAATCGAGTATATGAAAATTTTGCATATACGCGTCATGAACGTATATACGAAGTCTTAAATATACTTGGTAGATATAAAATCACACTCTAGTTACCCGGAGATGATTCTGATGATAGCTCGAGCATCATCAGAATTTATGTTCGAGTTTCAAAAGTGGGATGTCCATATATTTCCAATTGACTGGTGTGAAAACCAAAACTTAGTTAGAGTTATTGTTGTGATTTAACACTAGAAATACAATTTTTTAAGTATATATAGAAAGATATATGTTTAAAAATTTAATCAATAAATTAATTGCTAGTTGTGATGTTTGATTATTAGTATAACTAATAAAGATATTGGTATGATAATTAATTTAACCAACATGAGAATGAATGATAAATAAAGCCAAATCAAGTATAATATGGAACTGAACTGGATATTGATTGGAATTGGATACATGTACATGTATATATTGAACGGGTCATAGCGTGTAAGCTAAGAAGAGGAATAAAATTGTATGCCCGACAAATAGGTACATGTTTACTATATTCATTGGGTTTGATGATTTTATGAGCCGATTGACTTTTTTTTTGGGATTGACGAGGGCCCTGTGAGGCAAGTTACGGTTTTACCGATCAGCCCGTATAAAGAAGGTTATGGCGAAATTTTTTGAATATTTAGGGTGTTAGCCAAATTTTTGAGAAATTAGAAAACTCTTAGAAACTTAAAAGTTGAAGAATGAAAGTTGAGTTGGTTAGTTAAACAACTTTCAACTCCATTCCTTTTCGAGTACGAAAACATTTTTAAGTGGGGGAGATTGTAACAATCCGGAATTTCTGAACCAATTTAATTTTTTTATTTTAGCTATTCTAATGGGTTTTGAATATTTAAAATGATTTATTTAAAATAATAATGACAAAATTTTTATTTAAATCGAAGTTAGAACGTATAAATTTATTTTAATTATAAAACGAGCCTGAAATGGCGCGGTAGTTTGAAAATTCGATTTTAAATTTCAATTGAATGTATTGGATTCAAAATAAATAGGATTTCAGTAAAACCAGAAACGTTAGAATCTATTTAATTATATCTTTCTAATGAATGTGAAAATTTTAAATTTCATAATATAAATTGAAAGTTATGACCGGTTTAAAATTTGAAATAGTCGCTATGGAATTTTTATATGTTTTTAAATAATATAATGCCCTTAAAAATAGTCATTTTGCAAATGACCTCCGTTTTCAACGAAACCACTTTTGTTGGATCCGGAATGTCAAATTATCGTTAGGTTTAAAATTTCATAATTTTTGGAATTAATATGTGAGCGTGGTGAATTTAAATGCCTATTCAGTTTAAATTGTAAATTTAATCGACTTGAAAATGACCAGTTTTCAAATGGTCTTCAAACTTGACAAAATTAGTTTTGTTAGGACCGTATCATCAAAACATAGCTAAATATAATTTTTCTGTAATTTTCGGAGTCAGTATGTGGCCCCGGTAAATTAAAATGTATGTTGAAATTCAATATTGACCGTTATATTAATTTATATTTTAATTTTGACAAAAACTAATCGAAACAGTTGAATTTTCTTACGAAACATATTCCATTGTGTCTGTAATGGGGGTATTTGGTTAACGGCGACAATCGTTGGATTTGATTTGGAGTTCGGAGATTAAACGAATTATTTTATAATTAAAATATTATATATATTAACTATTTTCTCAGAAACCCTAATTCACTTCTGTATTACGCCGCCGGCTATCGTTTTAATGGCCGAAATCGTCCCCAAACAAATCCTTTAATTTCTTAAAATTGGTTTTGAATTAGATCTTGAAGCCAAAGCAAAAAATTGTAGCGCTAAGTATGATATCTAACTTCATATGGGTTTGATGGATTGTTAATATGAGGACTGCTCGAATTTCGAGCTGGAAAGGCTCGCTGTCGAGCGTGTTTCCAGGCCACCAAAGGTCGTCGCGTGGGCCGCCGTCAAAGGCATAGGGAGGCCTGGCCAAGGCGCTCGAAGTGATGAACCCTAATCATCTTCCGGCGGCGGGAGGAAGGAGCTACAACGAGCCCTAGAGGGCGATCTTGATGGGTTCTTTGAATCCTGAAGACATCGTGAACTAGAAGAGGGAAATAGCGGGGGTCGTTGGATCTGGATTTAAGGGTTTGATTTAAAGATAGGGTAATTAAATTTAATCTGAAATTGTATATAATGATGAAGAAATCTTGTAAAATCGATAACTTTGTGATACAATGCCAGAATGCGAAAACCCGAATGCGTGGGAATCGTCTCAACGAGAGCTACAACATGGAACTGACCAGAAGGATTTTGGAGCTAGTTGATATTTTTTATCAAATTAAACATCATGTTTAATTTGATTAAAATAATCATTTTATCGATTTCTGAAACTGATCAATGTGAGAAATCCTTCTCACTCAAAATTATTTTATTATGTTAGTGTATTCATGGATAAAAATATATAGAATTGCCAGTGTAGATTTTATCAGTTTTAATCATTATAAATTGTATACGGCGCCTGTTAGCTCACCTCCCTCGTCCACAAACCATGGACAATTCAAGTGACTGTATTCTGTTTTGATTGTGATGCTAAAATGTTTAACATATTGAAAATAATGTTAACATTAATGTGGTAGTTGAAATTAAATTATAAATATCCATTTATAATTTAAACAACGAAAATTGGTTAATTAGAAAAATAATGTAAATCGAATTAGAACTGGTTAAATTTATTAACCAGTGATTATTTTAAATAGACTATCGTTGTTTGAGAACCCCACACGGGTATTGGGATGATATTTGACATACACTTATCCCAATATTTTGTTGTATGTCAATCGATGGGTTGACAGATTGTGATAAGTGTTATTTAATTATTTAATGCTTATACAGTTGTAAATTGCACTCTGGATGTGAATTGACTGTTTGATGATTATTTATCATTATTGTTGAATACATGTGACGTATGAAATCCATATAACTGAAATTATATGGTAATTGATTGAGTCGCATTCCGATTCAGAAATAACAAATATTTTAAAATAATATTCAGTGAATAATCAAAATATGATTTTTGATGTCCGATTTTGGATGAACACGAAAATATTGAAATATATGAAGCCGGATTAAGTATAGAAACGACATTTTAACCCGAACGGGTTGGTTGATCGATTTTATTCATTTGATAATGAATACGAAAAAGAAATGGATTTCAAAATCTGATATTTTGAAAATTTTACCATTTTAATATTATAATGATATGAAATATTCAATTTTGATTAAAAATTGTAAATGAAGTTGAAATCGTTCTAAAATGAATTTATAAACGATTTATAAAATACATTTTGAATTGAAATCGATGAAATATTATATATATACACACATATAAATGGCCTGAATAGAACGCGTCGCGCAACGACCGTTCGCGAATTTCGACCATTGACTTCAAATTGATGTAACGGGAGATCCGACCGTCGAATTCTCCTAAAAACAGAACCGTTGGGTTTATAACGAAAAGAGCTTTCCGATGGATATAAGAGATTTGAAATCTAACGGTTAGATTTTAAGATATGTCCAAATCAATTTCGGAAAAGGTCGCTATGGATGCAGTTCGGTGGCCGATATTGGAAACCGACTGTAAAGGTCTTAATAAAATTGTTAAAAATATGGAAAAATGGTGTAAAATCATAATAAACGATTTGGAAAGATTTTGGATGAAAAAGATTCAAGTTTGGAAAGATAAAAATATATTTTTATCGAAATGAACTAGTTATTAACTAGAATAATAATCCAATGTTTTTAAATAAATAAATTGGATTTGAAATTGTTTTGATATGACCAGAATTTTCCAACGTATGAATTGGAATGGAAATAATCTTTGGGATATTTCAATATGGATTCCATGATTATACAGATATTGTTGAGGAATTTAGAAGATATAAATATCGTTATTCGAAATACGATATTTGTTGGTTTTAGAATTTGATATTGAATATAAGCCGATAAAATTTCTATTCAGAGCCTTGTATTTAATATCAAATTGGATTATGGGTTTGTCGTGAATGGTGTCTTAAATAACACTGTTCTTAAACCTAGTTGAGAAAAGAATAAATCTTTTAATTACAATTTAGAGAAGTTTACCAATTAATTAATATTTAATTGGAATTGAATTGAAATTGGATTTTGGTTTATTGTGAACGGTGTATTAAATAACATTTGTTTTTTAATCCAATTAACAATGAAGTTATGATTTGGAATTTATAAATCTTTTTATTAAGATTTAATGGAAATTTTCCAAAGTAAAGTTTTCCAATTTAATATATTAAATTGGAATCGAATGGAATTCGATTTGGTAATAATCGAGATGAGCTTCTGTGAAGGAAGACCGTTACTATATATGGAATTTAAAAGGCTTTGCTGTTATTTCATTTATATTATTAGTCTGATACAGAAATTCATATTGATTTTGATTGATCTGATTTCCGTGGATTTTCCATTTTGATGGAATAGGATTTTGGGGTTTTAAGTGACATTGGTTCTTTAACCCAATTAAAGGCAGGATTGATTTCCTAAAGTTGAATGATCATTAAATAATGATTTTTAGGAAGATTAAAGCCAATTGGAGTTTTAATAAATCTTTAGTTAGATTGGAATGAGAATGAGATAATTAAATTTATCGAATTCATGAAATGGTCGAGAATGGAGTACCACCAGTTTTACTCCAGGCGATAGTTAAATCTTTAATTAGATTTGAACGGGAAAAGGTAATTAATTTTACCGATAACACAGTGGGTGTTAGATATGGAGTACTACCAGTTTCGCTACATGGGATGAATTGGTTGGGGTTGGGATTAATAAAATAAATGATTACTTTGGTAAGGCTTGATAATCCCGACTAGTTTTATAAACCTTAATTTGGTTTAGAATCGATAAAGGGAAAAATCAAGTCTTTTGAATTGATATCAAAAGGAAGATTAAAGAAGGAATTTAAACAAATTTATCTTTAATAAATTTAATGGGAACCTTTCCCTAAAGATGTGAATATTTGAATAAAAGAATATTCTTGATTGGAATGAGGCGTATGATGTGTTTTTGTAGCACTTGATTATTGATTACAAAATACGCGAGTTATTCGGAAAGACCGGGTTTATCCCATTCTGAATAACTGATACGACGATTAAATGTCGACGATGAAGACGGTGGTCGAAGACCAGAGATCTTCACATCGTATGGATTATTACTGATGTATTGATTGGGCTGATCCCCCGAGATAAGGCGATAAGTGGCGATCGTCCGAACGTACATGGAGATCGACCGGATTTGCGAGGGCCTCTCTCCTATATTGAACATATGGAACGAGGAATAAGGTGCCTCCAGTTTCTCTCAGATCCAGAACAGACTTGTAAATGGATGTGTGTCTGAAATTGGATTTCATTCTGTGTTGATTAATTTCTATTATATATATATATTTGTTTGGTGGCGGAGAATTTATTTTCTTGCTTAACACCCTTCTCTGAGACGTACGGGCTTAGAGATTATATATTGATAAACATCAGTTGCATGGTGTGAATTGTCAGTGTGACATGCTGAGATGCAAATGATCAAGGCTTTTGTTGAAAAGAAGAGTCTTGTGGATGATGATCAAAGCACGGCTTTAATTAGCATAGCTTTGTGTATAGCGTTAATTCGCGAGCTTCACACCCCGGTATGAACCAGAAACGGGATGAGGGACCACAGGGAGGGTATGCATTTCTTTCTAATTAGGAGTGGTGTCATGGTAAGGAGCCCAAACATTTTACTTCTGTGGATGATGGAAAGCGAGGTACCTCGGATTTGATACGGTCGACATACTGACCAGATTTTATGCCCCATAGGGCAGGAAACGTATTGGTCATGAATAACTAATCCACTAAAGTAAGTGGGGACTGGCCCTGCCGCTCCCAGGGACGATGCGTTCTGTTCCTAAGGCACGGGCTAGAGTGTATCGAATCGGTAAGGAGAGATACCTTGCCTTGGTTCATAATGGAAATCCAATTTCCAATACGCGACTTTTCGGTTTTAGTTGTAAAACTAGTATGGCGGCATAATATATGGTACCTATGTCGTCTATGATTTATACATTTATATTTGAAATTGTTTTAAAACGTTGTAAAACTAGTATGACACTATTCACTTATAGTATCAAATGATTCGTTTTAAAACGTACCAAGCATATTTAGCTATTAAAAGGTAAAAAACTCTATCTCCGGCTTGCGTTGCATTGTGTGATGGGACCTGAGTGTTATAATAGCTTCATTTTTCCAAAAAGCATTGCGATGTTTATTAAATCATTTTATTTCAAGTTTTGGTATTCACATGGAGTAAACCAGTTCCATGATATACGGCTTGGTCCCGTGAATTACCCAATTTTATATAAAAGTTTGTTTTAAGTTCTCACACTAATCCCATAACTGACTTGGAGTTTATTGTTTTAACCTAAACTCTGGGTGCCCATATTTTCCATACGAGCAGTCAGAAGTTTCAATTTTGAAGATATTTCTATACACAGGATCTTGGATTTACAGCTGGAGCTATATTCGGAAAGTTTTGTATCCGTATATTTCTTTTAGTTGATGTATTTACACATTTTAAATTTCTGCTGCTATGTAATTTAAATCTTTGATAATATTTTTCATCTGTATATTATTTCTTCGTACTCTGGTATTCTTGTACTCTGATGTAAATTGTTGTAATAGCAATGAAATGTTCTTCTGTTTGTGTTCTGATGTGTCGTGTCCTCAAAGCAATCCGTTGTTTCTCGTCTCTTCGGGGATCGGGGGATTTCGGGTCGTTATAGTAAATAATTGAAGTAAGGTTGTTGTCATCATCTCCAACAATCTCCCTCTTTCTGATGATGACAACCTTGGTTTATAAAATATTCATACCTGATATTACATGTTGATTTGATTCCTTGATTACTCCCCCTTTCATTATGAATTCCTTCTAACTCCCCCTCAAACTATGCCTATCTTAACTATACCCTTTTTTATAATTTCTCCCCCTTTGTTATCAACAAAAAGTATATCAATCTGTACTTAGAATAATCCTGCGGACTAATTCTATATATAACCCCCCCTAAATTTATAACTCTTCCTAAATTTAAGTCTAAAAATTTATAACTCCCCATAAACTAATGGTTATACTATTGTAATTTTACTAAGTAAACTGAATAGGAGTATAATCACATGTTGTATAAACTAAACAAGCAATTCAAACAAGTTTTACAAGCAACCAAAACAAGCAATCTAAACCAAATCAACCAAAGCAAAAATATATGTCAATTCAATATCACTTCTTGAAACTTCAACTAATCATAGAAACTATAAAGCTCCCCCTTAATTTAATACTAAAAAGGTTATATGTAATAAAATGTGAAAAATAGTTATATTATTTAATACCTACTTGTGTATAAGTATATTTCAAGCCTACCAACACACAGACATACACGCACATATCAAATCCAACCAGGTCAAACAAGTCAAACAAATCAATCAAGCCAAACAGGTTAAACAAATTAATCAAGCCAATCAAGTCAATGTAAATATGTTATGTGTTATAATCCTATATATTTTTAAGAAAATAATTCCTCATACAGTATACTTGTTATGTGTGGAGTTAACAGTTAATATGTAATGTGCAGTATGTTGGTTATAATGTAGTATGAAAAGTATGTCATATGCAAAGCAATATGAAATGATATATTAAATGAAACGAAACTAATGATGTGAATGATTTTAATTTGAAATGCACTAGTAATTTATAATAATGATGTATGATATGAAATAAGATGTGTAATGATAATATTCAGAATGATTTGGTGATGATATCTATTTCAGTAAAAGATATTCCAAGAACTATCTAACTATTATGCATATACATATATATTATAAATTATTTCAATCAAACAAAGGTAATATACATTAATTTCTAGACTTAGGTTAATGATACTAATGAAAGAGATTGAAAAAATAGTAAAGATAAGAGTTTAATGGTAATTAAAAATATATTCATGATAGATAGTAAAATATTTAGAATAATTCTATGAGAAATATGGAGTTAAATAATCTTAATAGAGTGCTTTTGTAAAAACCCGCAACTTCCCCGTTAAGGAAAGCGTCGGATAGTTCGAGAACAAACCACAACAAAACGCATACAGAAGAACATTTCATTGTATATTACAACAATGCATCAGAATACAAGAATATACAGAGTATGAATGAATAATACACAGAAATATCAGAGATTTAAATTACATTTAAATACATAGCAGCGGAAAATAATACAATACACAACTAGAAGAGATATACGGATACAAAGCTTTCCGGATATCGTTCCAGCTGTAAACCAGGATCCTGTGAATAAAAATCTGCAAAACCAAAACTACTAGCTGCCCGTGTCAAAATAGGGGCACCCAGAGTTTAGGTTAAAACAATAAACTTCAGGTCAGTCATGTGACTGGTGTGAGAACTAAAACAGTTATTAATCTTTATTTTAAATCGCTAGGTAAATCAAGGGACCACGCCGTATAACACGGAACGGGTTTCCTCCCAAGAATACCAGTGCATAAAACAAACAGCGCAATGCTAAATAAAGAAAAATGAAGCTGTTATAAGACCCAGGTCCCATCACACAATGCAACGCAGTCGAGGATAGGGTTTTCCCTTATAACAGCTAAAGAATGCTTGATACGTTTAAAACAAATCATTTGATACTATTATAAGTGCATAGTGTATAAAACAACTTCAAATCATAAGTATCAATCATAGGCGACATGAGCGTCCCATGCCACTATGTCGCCATATATAGGTTTACAAATAAAACCGCAAAGTCACGTATTTGGAAATTGGATTTCCGTCTATGAACCGAGGCTAGGGGCAAGATCCTCAACCGATTTGTGACTCTCTAGCCCGAGCCACAGGACCCAGACTCAGGTGGGCCCTTGGAGCGACAGGGCCGGTCCACCGATGTGGATTAAAATGCCTGAACACTACGTTTCCCCACCCTATGGGGTGTAAGTCTGGTCCGTCAGCCGACCAGAATGCATCGGCCGAAACCGATATAACCGAGGCGCCTCGCAACAGCAACAACCACATAAGTCAAACTCGTCAGGGCGTGAAAAACCACTGACGCCACTTCTAGCTAGAAAGAAACGCAAGTCCTCCCTGAGGTCCGTCTCCCGTTTTTGGTTCATACCGGGTGTGAAACACGCGAGGTAAACGTTACACAAAGCTATGCCACAAAGGCCGTGCTTTGATCATCACCACAAGACTTTGCTTTTCAACAGAAGCCTTGATCATTTGCATCTTAGCATGCCACACAGGCAAACCATCCTATGCAACCGATATCAGTCACACAGAATGAAATCCGATGTCAGACACACAGTCCATTTACAAGTCCGTCCTGGGTCTGAACGAAACCGGAGGCACCTAGTACCCCGCATATCCATCGATCTCCAAGTACGTCTGGACGATCACTAACTGTTTCCATCTTCTTGGGTGTACAGCCCAATCAAGATCATCAGTTATCACCCAAACGACGTGAAGACCTCCGGTCTTCGACCATCGTCTTCATCTTCGACTTATCGTCGTATCAGTTATTCAGAATGGGATAAACCCGGTCTTTCCGAATAACTCGCGTATATTTTAAATAAGTGTTACACAAACACAACATACGCCTCATTCCAATTCGTTAGTCACTAACCGTAAATTAATCAAGAGAATAATTCCCCAAATATTAACCCCGAAGGCCGAAACCAACATCAGATCAATATCCAGAAAACCATTCGGCTTGGCCAACCGACAGTTAGTTTCTAAATTTCACATTCATAGGGAAAAGTTCCCATTAATTTTATCCAAGATAAATTTCTTGAATTTATTCTTGAATCTCAACTCGAACTAGTCGGGATTAGCGAACCTTACCGAAGTAATCATTTGTTTTAATTTCCCAATCCCAACCTATTCATCCCATGAAGTAAAACTGGTTATACTTCATATCTAACACCACAGTGTTATCGGTAAATTCAATTACCATTTCACGTTCAAATCTAATTAAAGATTTAACTATCGCCTGGAGCAAAACTGGTGATACTCCATTTCGATTATTTCAATCTAATTAAAGATTCATTAAAACTCCACTTAGTTTTAATCTTTGACTGGGTTAAAGAATCAGTGTCATTTAAAAACACGGTTCACGATAAACCCAAAATCACATTCATTAATCATCGGGTTAAAGAACGAGTGTTATTTAAAACACTGTCCACGATAAACCCAAAAATCAATATCGATTCAATTCCAATTAAATGTTATTTAATTGGTACACTTCATTAAATCTAAATAAAAAGATTTAATCTTTTCTCAACTGGGTTCAAGAACAGTGTTAGTGAAGACACCATTCACGACAAACCCAAATCACATTCATTAATTATCGGGTTAAAGAACAAGTGTTATTTAAAACACTGTTCACGATAAACCCAAACATCAATATCAATTCAATTCCAATTAAATATTATTTAATTGGTACACTTCATTAAATCTAAATAAAAAGATTTAATCTTTTCTCAACTGGGTTCAAGAACAGTGTTAGTGAAGACACCATTCACGACAAACCCAAATCACATTTGATATTCAATATAAGGCTCTGAATAGAAAATATATCGGCTTATATTCAATATCAAATTCTACGATTAACAAATGTCGTATTGGAAATAACGATATAAATATATATCTTTCAAATTTCCGTAACAACATCCGTATAATCACAAATTCCAACATCGAAATATTCCGAAGACAATTTCGATTCAAATCCACTCCAATGCAATCATTGGAAATTTTGGTTATTTTCAAAACCCTTTTCAAATTCAATTTATTTATTTAAAAATAAATAGAATTATAATTCTAGTTCAAAACTAGTTCATTTCGATAAAAATCTATTTTTATCTTTTCAAATATGGAGTTTTTCATCCCAACTCTTTCTAAATCATTTCTTATGATTTTACCCAAATTATTACTATTTTTACTAATTTTATCAAGGCTCGTACAGTCGATTTCCATCAATGGCCATCGAACTGCACTTATAGCGACCTTTTTCGGATTTGATTTGGACGTATCTCCAAATCCAACCGTTAGATTTCAAATTTCTAATATTCGTTAGAAAGCTCTTTTCGATACGAACCCAACGGTTCCGGTTTTAGGAGAATCCGACGGTCGGATCTCCCGTAATGTCCGTTTGAAATAAATGGTCGAAATTCGCGAACTGCCGCGGCGCGGCGTGTTCTATTCAGGCCATTATATTATATATATAATATATATAATATATACTTCGTCGATTTCTATTTAAAACGAATTATATAAATAGTTTTAAATTCGTTTCAAAAACAATTTCAACTTCCATTTCAATTCAAATCAAAATTGAATTCTTCTTTATAAATTCGTTTCAAAATTCATTTCTATTCAATTCAAATTTCAATTCAATTTGAATTCATTTCAATTCGCTTTCAATTCAATTTGAATTCGTTTTCAATTCAATTCATTTCGAAATCGTTTTCAATTCAATTCATTTCGAAATCGTTTTCAATTCAATTCATTTCGAAATCGTTTTCAAAATCGATATAAATATCGTTCACGTCAAAATGGCGTCAATCTAATCAACACGGCTTCATATATTCCTTTATTTTCAAATATTCTATTTCAAATATTTCTTTTTCAAATATTTCTTTTTCAAATATTTCTTTTTCAAATATTTCTTTTTCAAATATTTCTTTTTCAAAACTGGAATGAGGCCCAATCAATTACCATATAAAATTAATTATATGGATTTTCATACAACACATGTATATAATAGCATTGAAAATAATCAACCATCAACCAAAGTGCACTACACTGTATAAGCATCAAATATAGATATTCAACGCTTATAACAGCCTGTCAATCAATCGATCGACATATTTAATCAATCAGGATGAGTGAACTTCAAATTTCATCCTAACACCCGTGTGGGGTTTCAAACCATCAAACACATATTTTATTTGTGCAGTTAGGCGATGTGTAAAATTTATCGACCCAATCAACGTCATTCAAATAGGTGTACATAAACAAACCGTCTGGTTTGTAAATGAATATTTATTTATTCACATTCACGTTAAAAATTATATTTTTAACGATAACACATTTTGTTTTAACATATGAATTTCTATTCAGTTCATTCTTTAAATAAAATGCTATTTTTATTTTTCTAACTTATTTTAGAAAATTTCGGCGGCATAACGGCACGATACTAGAAACGGGACGAGGCCTAGCCTTATCCCCGGTCTAGTGAAGGCCCACGCCATTCACACATCAATCAAATTCACTTTCGTTATGCAAACCACAAAATTTGGAGTAAGGGTCTAACCTAGCCTTACTCCTTCGCCTTATAACGGCGCACGTCTAATCCTAACCAATTTATCGATTCGATTTTTCACACCACAAACCACATTCAAACCAATATCACAATCAATAACCAAACAGCCAAACAAACAAGTCCATGGTCTGTGGACGGGTGTCGGGTGCTACTAAGCACCGTCTGCATCCTAGTATATATATAACTAGAAAAATAAATTGAAAGGTGAGAAATTCTCACTTATAGCTATCCTAGCTCCACGGCACTTCTTTTGCAGAAGTCTTCGTCGTTTCGCCTTTTTGTCACCTTCGTTGTCCGCTTTCACTACATATGTAAAAATCCCATTTTTACTTCGCTATTCAATATATAAAAATCGAATTTTTATTTCAAAGTTCAATAGATAAAAATCGAATTTTTAGTTCGAAGTTCAATAGATAAAAATCGAATTTTTAGTTCGAAGTTCAATAGATAAAAATCGAATTTTTAGTTCGAAGTTAAATAGATAAAAATCGAATTTTTAGTTCGAAGTTAAATAGATAAAAATCACATTTTTAATTCGATAGATTCCGCCTTTTCCATTTCAAAGATCTAATCTTTTCTTTTACTTTTTAAAGCTTAAATCTTTTCTATTTTAAAGTTTCAATCTTTTCTATTTTAAAGTTTCAAATCTTCTTCCCTTTAAAATTTTAAAATAAAAATCAGTTTTCAAACTTTAAAACGAAAAATCAGTTTTAACTTTAAAATATAAATCAGTTTTATATACTTTTAAAAATAATCAGTTTTCATAACCTAATAAAAATCAGTTTTTAAGAAACCTATTAAATCAGTTTTTTTTTTTTTTTAATAAGCAGAAAAATTAGTTTTAAAATGAAAATTAAAAATTAAAAATTATAAAACTTACCTTGCCCAAAATCGAAGTTGCGGAAAAAGGGGGGGGGGTCTTCACCGCGGTTGAGGAGGTCTTGGTCGGAGGTGGGGCCTGCGTCGTGGGTTTGGGCGGGGTGGTGGTCGCAGCGGGGGGCGTTCGAATGGGGCTTTTGGGTTCGCGATTTCTGAAGCGGGGAAGGGAGGATGAGGGAGACGATGAAGGAGGAGGAGCAGGGGCTCTAGGAGGGGGTGCGACGTCGGTCAGGGGGGGGGGGAAGAACGTCGGCGGCTCCGTCGAAGGGTTAGGGCAGCTCGATTTTCTTTTTTTTTTTTTTTTTTTTTTTTTTTATTTCGTTTTGTCTGAATGGAGGGAGGAAAGGTTTTAAGGGAATTTATATATTTTAATAATATTATAATATTTAATTCGTTCCTTACTTGTTTTAATTTACGAACTCCAATCGAGACCCAACGCCTGTCGTCCCTAGTGTATTACCCTCACTCCGAACACAATGGGATATGTTTCATAGCCCAATTCGGCTGTTACGCTAAGTTTCCATTGAATTTAAAATATAAATCTTTTCATATTTAATTTAAACGCACATTTCAATTTATCGGGGTCACATACGGACTCTAAAAATTCTACAAAAATTATTTCTAGCTTCCTATTGACGATACGGTCCTAACAAAACCAATTTCGTCGAATTCTGAGACCGTTTGAAAAATGGCCAATTTCCAGTCGATTAAAATCAACTGAAACTGGTCAAACGCATTTTCCTTTGCCACACCCACATATTGATTCGAAAAATTACGAAATTTGAAACCTAGCAATAACTTGACATTGCGGACCTAACAAAACTGGTTTCGTCAAAATCCGAGGTCGTTTGCAAAATGTCCATTTTTAAGGGCTATATATTATATAAAATATATATAAATTCCACAGCGACTATTTCTAATTTTAAACTGGACACATCTTTTGATTCCCGATATGAAATCTTGATTTTTCGGATTCGTTGGAAAGATATTCACAAAGGGATCCCATTATTTTTGGTTTCACTAAAATCCGGATTGTTTTGCACCCGATACATTCAATTGAAGTTTGAAATCGAATTATCGAACTACCGCGCCATTTTCAATTCTATTTATAATAATAAATAAAATTATATATATTCTAACGACGACGTATAAAATATATGCGTCGAATTATATTCAAATTAAATTTCTCGCCGAAATTATTTAAAATAATTCATTTTAAATAATCAAAATTCACTAAAATTGCCAAAATAAAAATTTTAAACTGGCCCAGAATTTGCGGGTTGTTACAATCTCCCCCACTTAAAACTTTTCGTCCCCGAAAAGGAACAAAGTCGAAAGTGGTTTGATTAATCAACTCTACGATCGGTCAGGCTTCCATTCTCCAACTCTTTAGTTTCTGAGAATTTTCAAAAATTCAAAAATTTGGCTAACACCCTAAATTTCCGAAAAATTTCGCCATAACCTCCCCTGCACCGGGAGCATCGGGAAATTGCAAATAGCGTTCCCGGTCCTTCAGATCTCAAAAAGAAAAAGAAAAAGCCAAGCGGCTAGCCAATAGGCTCACAAAATCATCATCACCCAAACAAAACAGGAAATTATGTAGTAAACATGTACCTATTTGTCGGGCAAACAAATTTTATTCTCCGGCTCTAGCCTCCTTGCTATGACCTGTTCAATGATATATATGTATATGCAAGCAAATGCGACCAATTTTCAATATAATCCAATATTTGATTCAATTAGGCTAAATGGTTCAAAATTAGCAAACAAATGAACAAACAACACAAACATCAATCAATTAGTGAATTAGAGTTTCAAATTCATAACTTTTGATACATATAAAGAAAATCATGTTTTGAGGCCAATTCACAACAATGTATTCTAACTATATAAGTTTTGGTTCTCACACCAGTCTAATGGAAATATATAGATATCACACCTTCGAAACACGAAAATAATTACTAATGATGACGCGTCAATCATCAGAATCACGTCCGGGCGACTAGAGTGTGACTCTATATCTATCCAGTATATTAAAATTTCGAATACACGCGGATCAGACGTATACGCAAAATCTATATATACTGGATTGTCCACATCAATATAAATAGATAATCAACTACGAATAATTGATTTAAATTTTCAAAACAAAATTTGTTTTCACTTTAAAAATATACTCTTCACACTCGTTCTAGGATACTACTGATCCCATCTCTAACGAGTCATTCTAATTGGATATTACTAATCCAATATCTGATGAATTCTTTCGTATGGTTCTAATGTGCCTTGTTCTCTAAGCTCTGTAAACCAAAGCTCTGATACCAACTGTAAAAACCCGCAACTTCCCCGTTAAGGAAAGCGTCGGATAGTTCGAGAACAAACCACAACAAAACGCATACAGAAGAACATTTCATTGTATATTACAACAATGCATCAGAATACAAGAATATACAGAGTATGAATGAATAATACACAGAAATATCAGAGATTTAAATTACATTTAAATACATAGCAGCGGAAAATAATACAATACACAACTAGAAGAGATATACGGATACAAAGCTTTCCGGATATCGTTCCAGCTGTAAACCAGGATCCTGTGAATAAAAATCTGCAAAACCAAAACTACTAGCTGCCCGTGTCAAAATAGGGGCACCCAGAGTTTAGGTTAAAACAATAAACTCCAGGTCAGTCATGTGACTGGTGTGAGAACTAAAACAGTTATTAATCTTTATTTTAAATCGCTAGGTAAATCAAGGGACCACGCCGTATAACACGGAACGGGTTTCCTCCCAAGAATACCAGTGCATAAAACAAACAGCGCAATGCTAAATAAAGAAAAATGAAGCTGTTATAAGACCCAGGTCCCATCACACAATGCAACGCAGTCGAGGATAGGGTTTTCCCTTATAACAGCTAAAGAATGCTTGATACGTTTAAAACAAATCATTTGATACTATTATAAGTGCATAGTGTATAAAACAACTTCAAATCATAAGTATCAATCATAGGCGACATGAGCGTCCCATGCCACTATGTCGCCATATATAGGTTTACAAATAAAACCGCAAAGTCACGTATTTGGAAATTGGATTTCCGTCTATGAACCGAGGCTAGGGGCAAGATCCTCAACCGATTTGTGACTCTCTAGCCCGAGCCACAGGACCCAGACTCAGGTGGGCCCTTGGAGCGACAGGGCCGGTCCACCGATGTGGATTAAAATGCCTGAACACTACGTTTCCCCACCCTATGGGGTGTAAGTCTGGTCCGTCAGCCGACCAGAATGCATCGGCCGAAACCGATATAACCGAGGCGCCTCGCAACAGCAACAACCACATAAGTCAAACTCGTCAGGGCGTGAAAAACCACTGACGCCACTTCTAGCTAGAAAGAAACGCAAGTCCTCCCTGAGGTCCGTCTCCTGTTTTTGGTTCATACCGGGTGTGAAACACGCGAGGTAAACGTTACACAAAGCTATGCCACAAAGGCCGTGCTTTGATCATCACCACAAGACTTTGCTTTTCAACAGAAGCCTTGATCATTTGCATCTTAGCATGCCACACAGGCAAACCATCCTATGCAACCGATATCAGTCACACAGAATGAAATCCGATGTCAGACACACAGTCCATTTACAAGTCCGTCCTGGGTCTGAACGAAACCGGAGGCACCTAGTACCCCGCATATCCATCGATCTCCAAGTACGTCTGGACGATCACTAACTGTTTCCATCTTCTTGGGTGTACAGCCCAATCAAGATCATCAGTTATCACCCAAACGACGTGAAGACCTCCGGTCTTCGACCATCGTCTTCATCTTCGACTTATCGTCGTATCAGTTATTCAGAATGGGATAAACCCGGTCTTTCCGAATAACTCGCGTATATTTTAAATAAGTGTTACACAAACACAACATACGCCTCATTCCAATTCGTTAGTCACTAACCGTAAATTAATCAAGAGAATAATTCCCCAAATATTAACCCCGAAGGCCGAAACCAACATCAGATCAATATCCAGAAAACCATTCGGCTTGGCCAACCGACAGTTAGTTTCTAAATTTCACATTCATAGGGAAAAGTTCCCATTAATTTTATCCAAGATAAATTTCTTGAATTTATTCTTGAATCTCAACTCGAACTAGTCGGGATTAGCGAACCTTACCGAAGTAATCATTTGTTTTAATTTCCCAATCCCAACCTATTCATCCCATGAAGTAAAACTGGTTATACTTCATATCTAACACCACAGTGTTATCGGTAAATTCAATTACCATTTCACGTTCAAATCTAATTAAAGATTTAACTATCGCCTGGAGCAAAACTGGTGATACTCCATTTCGATTATTTCAATCTAATTAAAGATTCATTAAAACTCCACTTAGTTTTAATCTTTGACTGGGTTAAAGAATCAGTGTCATTTAAAAACACGGTTCACGATAAACCCAAAATCACATTCATTAATCATCGGGTTAAAGAACGAGTGTTATTTAAAACACTGTCCACGATAAACCCAAAAATCAATATCGATTCAATTCCAATTAAATGTTATTTAATTGGTACACTTCATTAAATCTAAATAAAAAGATTTAATCTTTTCTCAACTGGGTTCAAGAACAGTGTTAGTGAAGACACCATTCACGACAAACCCAAATCACATTCATTAATTATCGGGTTAAAGAACAAGTGTTATTTAAAACACTGTTCACGATAAACCCAAACATCAATATCAATTCAATTCCAATTAAATATTATTTAATTGGTACACTTCATTAAATCTAAATAAAAAGATTTAATCTTTTCTCAACTGGGTTCAAGAACAGTGTTAGTGAAGACACCATTCACGACAAACCCAAATCACATTTGATATTCAATATAAGGCTCTGAATAGAAAATATATCGGCTTATATTCAATATCAAATTCTACGATTAACAAATGTCGTATTGGAAATAACGATATAAATATATATCTTTCAAATTTCCGTAACAACATCCGTATAATCACAAATTCCAACATCGAAATATTCCGAAGACAATTTCGATTCAAATCCACTCCAATGCAATCATTGGAAATTTTGGTTATTTTCAAAACCCTTTTCAAATTCAATTTATTTATTTAAAAATAAATAGAATTATAATTCTAGTTCAAAACTAGTTCATTTCGATAAAAATCTATTTTTATCTTTTCAAATATGGAGTTTTTCATCCCAACTCTTTCTAAATCATTTCTTATGATTTTACCCAAATTATTACTATTTTTACTAATTTTATCAAGGCTCGTACAGTCGATTTCCATCAATGGCCATCGAACTGCACTTATAGCGACCTTTTTCGGATTTGATTTGGACGTATCTCCAAATCCAACCGTTAGATTTCAAATTTCTAATATTCGTTAGAAAGCTCTTTTCGATACGAACCCAACGGTTCCGGTTTTAGGAGAATCCGACGGTCGGATCTCCCGTAATGTCCGTTTGAAATAAATGGTCGAAATTCGCGAACTGCCGCGGCGCGGCGTGTTCTATTCAGGCCATTATATTATATATATAATATATATAATATATACTTCGTCGATTTCTATTTAAAACGAATTATATAAATAGTTTTAAATTCGTTTCAAAAACAATTTCAACTTCCATTTCAATTCAAATCAAAATTGAATTCTTCTTTATAAATTCGTTTCAAAATTCATTTCTATTCAATTCAAATTTCAATTCAATTTGAATTCATTTCAATTCGCTTTCAATTCAATTTGAATTCGTTTTCAATTCAATTCATTTCGAAATCGTTTTCAATTCAATTCATTTCGAAATCGTTTTCAATTCAATTCATTTCGAAATCGTTTTCAAAATCGATATAAATATCGTTCACGTCAAAATGGCGTCAATCTAATCAACACGGCTTCATATATTCCTTTATTTTCAAATATTCTATTTCAAATATTTCTTTTTCAAATATTTCTTTTTCAAATATTTCTTTTTCAAATATTTCTTTTTCAAAACTGGAATGAGGCCCAATCAATTACCATATAAAATTAATTATATGGATTTTCATACAACACATGTATATAATAGCATTGAAAATAATCAACCATCAACCAAAGTGCACTACACTGTATAAGCATCAAATATAGATATTCAACGCTTATAACAGCCTGTCAATCAATCGATCGACATATTTAATCAATCAGGATGAGTGAACTTCAAATTTCATCCTAACACCCGTGTGGGGTTTCAAACCATCAAACACATATTTTATTTGTGCAGTTAGGCGATGTGTAAAATTTATCGACCCAATCAACGTCATTCAAATAGGTGTACATAAACAAACCGTCTGGTTTGTAAATGAATATTTATTTATTCACATTCACGTTAAAAATTATATTTTTAACGATAACACATTTTGTTTTAACATATGAATTTCTATTCAGTTCATTCTTTAAATAAAATGCTATTTTTATTTTTCTAACTTATTTTAGAAAATTTCGGCGGCATAACGGCACGATACTAGAAACGGGACGAGGCCTAGCCTTATCCCCGGTCTAGTGAAGGCCCACGCCATTCACACATCAATCAAATTCACTTTCGTTATGCAAACCACAAAATTTGGAGTAAGGGTCTAACCTAGCCTTACTCCTTCGCCTTATAACGGCGCACGTCTAATCCTAACCAATTTATCGATTCGATTTTTCACACCACAAACCACATTCAAACCAATATCACAATCAATAACCAAACAGCCAAACAAACAAGTCCATGGTCTGTGGACGGGTGTCGGGTGCTACTAAGCACCGTCTGCATCCTAGTATATATATAACTAGAAAAATAAATTGAAAGGTGAGAAATTCTCACTTATAGCTATCCTAGCTCCACGGCACTTCTTTTGCAGAAGTCTTCGTCGTTTCGCCTTTTTGTCACCTTCGTTGTCCGCTTTCACTACATATGTAAAAATCCCATTTTTACTTCGCTATTCAATATATAAAAATCGAATTTTTATTTCAAAGTTCAATAGATAAAAATCGAATTTTTAGTTCGAAGTTCAATAGATAAAAATCGAATTTTTAGTTCGAAGTTCAATAGATAAAAATCGAATTTTTAGTTCGAAGTTAAATAGATAAAAATCGAATTTTTAGTTCGAAGTTAAATAGATAAAAATCACATTTTTAATTCGATAGATTCCGCCTTTTCCATTTCAAAGATCTAATCTTTTCTTTTACTTTTTAAAGCTTAAATCTTTTCTATTTTAAAGTTTCAATCTTTTCTATTTTAAAGTTTCAAATCTTCTTCCCTTTAAAATTTTAAAATAAAAATCAGTTTTCAAACTTTAAAACGAAAAATCAGTTTTAACTTTAAAATATAAATCAGTTTTATATACTTTTAAAAATAATCAGTTTTCATAACCTAATAAAAATCAGTTTTTAAGAAACCTATTAAATCAGTTTTTTTTTTTTTTTTAATAAGCAGAAAAATTAGTTTTAAAATGAAAATTAAAAATTAAAAATTATAAAACTTACCTTGCCCAAAATCGAAGTTGCGGAAAAAGGGGGGGGTCTTCACCGCGGTTGAGGAGGTCTTGGTCGGAGGTGGGGCCTGCGTCGTGGGTTTGGGCGGGGTGGTGGTCGCAGCGGGGGGCGTTCGAATGGGGCTTTTGGGTTCGCGATTTCTGAAGCGGGGAAGGGAGGATGAGGGAGACGATGAAGGAGGAGGAGCAGGGGCTCTAGGAGGGGGTGCGACGTCGGTCAGGGGGGGGGAAGAACGTCGGCGGCTCCGTCGAAGGGTTAGGGCAGCTCGATTTTTTTTTTTTTTTTTTTTTTTTTTATTTCGTTTTGTCTGAATGGAGGGAGGAAAGGTTTTAAGGGAATTTATATATTTTAATAATATTATAATATTTAATTCGTTCCTTACTTGTTTTAATTTACGAACTCCAATCGAGACCCAACGCCTGTCGTCCCTAGTGTATTACCCTCACTCCGAACACAATGGGATATGTTTCATAGCCCAATTCGGCTGTTACGCTAAGTTTCCATTGAATTTAAAATATAAATCTTTTCATATTTAATTTAAACGCACATTTCAATTTATCGGGGTCACATACGGACTCTAAAAATTCTACAAAAATTATTTCTAGCTTCCTATTGACGATACGGTCCTAACAAAACCAATTTCGTCGAATTCTGAGACCGTTTGAAAAATGGCCAATTTCCAGTCGATTAAAATCAACTGAAACTGGTCAAACGCATTTTCCTTTGCCACGCCCACATATTGATTCGAAAAATTACGAAATTTGAAACCTAGCAATAACTTGACATTGCGGACCTAACAAAACTGGTTTCGTCAAAATCCGAGGTCGTTTGCAAAATGTCCATTTTTAAGGGCTATATATTATATAAAATATATATAAATTCCACAGCGACTATTTCTAATTTTAAACTGGACACATCTTTTGATTCCCGATATGAAATCTTGATTTTTCGGATTCGTTGGAAAGATATTCACAAAGGGATCCCATTATTTTTGGTTTCACTAAAATCCGGATTGTTTTGCACCCGGTACATTCAATTGAAGTTTGAAATCGAATTATCGAACTACCGCGCCATTTTCAATTCTATTTATAATAATAAATAAAATTATATATATTCTAACGACGACGTATAAAATATATGCGTCGAATTATATTCAAATTAAATTTCTCGCCGAAATTATTTAAAATAATTCATTTTAAATAATCAAAATTCACTAAAATTGCCAAAATAAAAATTTTAAACTGGCCCAGAATTTGCGGGTTGTTACAGCTTTGTAAAATAATTGAAGATCCTTTTAAAGAGAATATAAAATTATATCATATGAAGTAAACTATTTTGATATAAACATATATTCATAATTGTATATATAAAAACTAATTAAAAAACTTAAAATTTAATTTATTATGAGACATACATCAATCTTTTGATACAAATCAATTTTAAATTTAAACTTTTAGAAATCAAAACAAATTAATTTGCTAAAGAACCATTTATATGTTAAAACTTTAATAGAAATCTATAACAAAATTATTTTCTGATGAGATATAGTAATATAATTATAAAACTATAGCTTCTTATATTTTAACTACAAATTTAAGGCATAGTATATATATATACACTTTATACCAAAATAGTAAGTTTAATCAATCTTAATAATAAATCAAAATTAGTATTAAGTTATAAAAAGTATTTGAGATAATGTAACCAAAAATTATTATGAAATTATATGAAAAATATATAAGTTAAACTATGTATGTTTAAACTTCATATAAAAGATCTATGTATATATATATTTTATAACAAAATCAACTATTTGAAAATTAACATATCTATGTACTATATAGTTTTATTTATGTACTTTCAATATATATTTTTAAAACAAAATATATGAAACATAAGTAGATGAACGAAATAGATAACTAGAGTTTGAACTGACATTTCCATTTTGAAAAGATGTCCATTCAAATTTTCAAAACCAAATAGTGAAATTTAAATTTAGAATAAGAAGAGATTTTAATTAGATTGGTATATATGTGTACTATGTGTAGAGAGATAAATTCCTATACCTAACAATGTGCATAGATGTATATTCCTAAATTCAATGATAATTGTAAAGCATACCTCTTTTTGCAATCGTTCTTTTGTTGTTCTTCCATTGTCATGAACCACACATTCACATTTTCTAGAATTTGATGATGAGATCTTCTCTAGTGCGACAGGCTTGTGTTTCTAATCAGCATAGTATATCCATTTGCTGAATTTGAAGATCGTATGAGAAAGATATCGATGATTTAATAGTTTAACCAAATTGGCGCCAAAAATTTGAATTTGAACGAATGGACATTTCAATTACTATAAATAGGCCCAAAAGTCATGTCTGTTCACAATTTTTTTTCTCTTCTTCTTCTTCTTTCTCCCGTTTTTCAACTTTCAATCAATCTTCTGGGAGGCATAACTTCTTCATCTTTTAATGGAAATGGACGAAACCAGCGGGAAATCGAAGAGGAAGGCAAGGGCTACGATTTAGTAATGGTTTGGTGAAGAATTTGAATGATATTATGGTGCAGTATGCCGAATCAGTGAGAGAAAAACAGAAAATCATGTATGCAATTTTTTGTTTTGGATAGTCAACTTCAAACTGCCATAACTCGCTCAATTTTGATCGGATTTTGATGATCTACCCATCAAAAAGACCGCGACAACGAGAACTACAATCTGGAAAAGGAGTTGGAATGAAATAATATAAATATCTGTGCGAAATATGAGAAATACTAGTGACAGTTTTGATTTCTTTTTCCCTTTGTGCACCAAAACTTCATTTGATCATAACTTGGCCATTTCTTGACGGATTTGCATGAAACCAATAGCATTACGAAGCGGATGAAGAGAAGAATAGTATTGAATCAAAAGTTTTGTATTGACCAGGTACACAATCCATTGTAGATTATCAATTCATATCCGTCATTTTCTTCTTGATTGGTGAACGATCATCATGGTGTCTTTTGGCCAGTAGTCATCAGTCATAACTCTTTACCTGCAAAACAACACAACTTTTCAAAGAATTAAGTGACTTTTCAAAAATAACTAATTGTATTTTTAGATAATAACATCAAGAAGATTCTGTGACATATCCGTATAAAAATAGTGTTAAAAAATTGCTATTTAATATTTCTAAAATTCAAATAATGAAATTTTGAAATCCTATGCTCTGATAGCAATTGTTAAGGATGCAGATTAAGGATCTTTAGGCAGAATTAACACTAGCGGGGGAGTGAATAGTGTTTGTAAGGAATTTATAGAAATCCTTAACAAAATTACTATATGAATCACACAATGATTATCACAACAAAAATGATCACAATCACAAATACAAATTTAAGTAAATATAAAATGCAGAAAAGGAAAGAATACACCGGATTTTATACTGGTTCGGATTACTCCTACGTCCAGTCCTACGCAACACTGGATTGCGCATAGTTTTATTAATATCAAAATCCAATTACAAGACCCTTGATTTCACGGCTACAAGGTTAACACCAATTCCACACCCATAATTTCACGACTACAAGGTTAACACTGATTCCACACCCTTAATTTCACGGCTACAAGGTTAACACCGCTCCCTTTTCTTGATTTACGGGCAACAAGAACACGCCCTTTGCCAAACGATTTCCGAACAATTACAATAGCACTAGAACTCTTGAATAGCACTTCTAATCAGAGAGTATTTGATAGAGATTGAGAATAGAAGAAGAATGATATAATTTTTGTTGAAATCGGCAGAGTATAAGTGTAGAAATCAAGAAATTAAAGTATAATAATGGTGGTAAGAGAAGAGATGAAGAAGGAGAAGATAAAGTAAAGTTAAAAATTCAAAAATGACCCCTTTATATAGTTCTAAAGGCTGCAACAGTTCTTAAATGTTTCAAATAATGAAAAGACACTTCCTTTGAAATTTTGAAAATGTGACGGTTATATGTCGACATGTCCAATATTGTATGTCGACATATATATGTTTTTTGAATTTTTAAAATCATTTTTCAAGTGTTCAAACCAATATATATATATATATATATATTCTGGAAACTCTTGAACCAAAGCTAGTGTTTAAAATGGATTTTTTAAAGTGTAAAAACATATAAAAACATAGTAATATATTATTGAAACATATATATATAATTATATGATATAAAACTATATATTATAATTAAAACTTTATAAACTATATAATGAACATATATATTTGAAATTATAAAAAATTTAATAATCGGATTTTTTTTTATTTGGGCCAGTTTCGAAAAAGTTACAACACAAATAGGCCAGTTTGAAAACTAATTATAGAAATAGACCATTTTTTATACATTGGTGTTATCACGGATGGCGCCAGTTGAAAATTTTGTTTTTTCAAAGGCGTTATCCCAGGTAACGCCTTTGTAAATTAAATTTGAACTAGCGTAATTTGGTATAACGCCCAGAGGCCAATAACCCCCTTTGTTCCCCTTCCATTTCCTCCTTCCTTTATTACTTCACAACTCCACCTCCAAAAAAAAAGTTTTCCCACTTTTGTATAACACACGTACAATATTATAATCATACATTTTGGTTTTTATAGAACATAACTCGGTTCCTAAAGCTTCTTGAAAACTTTTCCAAAATCCACTCGTGAACAATGGATCTCGATCACTCACTATGCTCTTTGGGATACCATGGAATTGAACTATCCGTTTTATATAAAGCTCAGCCGATTTCGGTGTTGTCCTAGTCGATTTAATAGGAATGAACCTTGCACTTTTGGTCAAGCGATCCACGATGACCCAAATTCCTTCGTTTCCTGCCCTGGTTTTAGGTAGTCCATCGATAAAGCCCATCGACATCTGCTCCCACTTCCACGTAGGAACTTCCAATGGCTGAAGCAACCCACTCGGCTTTTTCTGCTCAGTTTTCACCAACTAACAGTTCATACACTTGAAAATGAACTTTCCAATATCTCTTTTCATTCCTTCCCAGTAGTAGACTCTCTTCATGTCCTGATACATCTTACTACCACCAGGACGAATCGTCAACTTCGACTGATGACATTCCCTCAGAACCTCATCTCTCAATCCGTCGATATCAGGAACAACCAGTCGTCCTTGCTTTCGAAGCCAACCTTCTCGATCGACCTCGAACACTTTATTCCTTGGTTCCAACTCCTGGAAAAACTCGGCAAGCTTTGCATCGCGCTTTTGGATCTCGCCAATCCTTTCGATAAGAGCAGGTCTTATCGATAAATTTGACAACATTTCAGGTTCCAACTCACACCATGACCTGAAATCAAATCTTGCCAAATACTCAAGACTTTTCCATTCTGAAAACATTGCTCCCAAACTTGCAAGTCCTCGACTCAACGCATCTGCCATTGCGTTATGTTTACCAGGAGTATAGGCTATGCCAAAATCATATGACACCAGGAACTCTAACCACTGTTGCTACCGAAGATTTAAATCCTTTTGGGAGAAAAGATACTTTAATGACTTGTGATCCGTAAACAACTCGAATCGAACTCCCAACAAGTAATGTCTCCACATCTTCAGAGCAAACACAATCGCTGCCAACTCCAAATCATGAGTTAGATAATTTCTTTCATGCGGCTTCAACTGTTGACTAGCATAGACCACAACTTTATCCTTTTGCATCAGGATTGCTCCGAGCCAAGTGCCACATGCATCGGTGTATACCACCATGTCTTCGTTCCCACTCAGAATGGTCAATACAGGAGCACTCGTCAGTCTCTCCTTCAGGATTCCGAAAGCTTGTTCACACTTTGCATCCCATGCGAACACCGAATTATTCTTCGTCAATCCTGTTAATGGTGAAGCTATCTTGGAGAAATCCTTGATAAATTGTCGGTAATAACCTGCCAATCCAAGGAAACTCCGAACATCTGTCACATTCTTAGGTCTATCCCAGTCCTGGATTGCTGCCGCTTTAGCGGGGTCAACCGCTATTCCACTACCGGAAACAACATGGCCTAAGAACCTCACTTCACTCTTCCAGAAGTGACACTTTGAAAACTTAGCTCTCAGCTGATGCTTTCACAAGATTTCCATAACAACTCTCAAGTGTGTCTTGTGCTCTTCCTCATTCTGAGAACAAACCAGAATATCATGCACGAACACAAGTATGAACTTGTTTAACTGATCTTTGAAAACCCTATTCATAAGATCCATAAAATACGCTGGCGCATTAGTCAACCCGAATGACATCACCAACCATTCGAAGAAAACTTATGGTATCCTAAAAGCAGTCTTCGACATACTATCCTTTGCCACCCTCAACTAGTGAAATCTTGTTGTCAAATCCATCTGAGAAAACACTTTGGCTTCATGAAGCTGATCGAACAAGTCATCATCAATCCTCGGCAACAGATGCTTGTTCTTCTTGGTCACCTTGTTCAGCTCACGATAGTCCACACACAATCTCAACGAGTCATCTGCCTTGGTTGCAAACACAACTGGTGCAACCCATTCGGAAACACTTCTCTGAATGAATCCTTTTCCCCAAAAGGTCACGAACTTGCATCTCTAACTCTCGTTGTTCCTTAGGCGCCATCCATCTAAGAGGCATAACGATTGGTCTAGCACCTTCGACAAAATCGATTCTGAACTCAATCTCACGATGCGGCGGCAATCCTTTGATCTCGTCAAGACATCCTCAAACTCGTTTGCGATCAGCACCGATGACAAGTCTTCTTGTGGAATCACAAGCGAATATAGATAGCTCACGAAGAACCCATTTTCGGGATTACATCGAATCAACACCTTACGCCCTTCCAGATCCCCGACTCTAACCTCTATCTTTTCGCAAATTAACACTTGTCGCATACCTCCTAAGGCAATCCATGCCCAAAATGATCCCAGACCCAACGAAGTTCAAAACAAAACAATCACATACAAAAGAGCAACTATGACTCGACAATACTAGACCACGAAAAATCAAACACAAACTGGACGAACCCCAACTGGATTAGCCACGATCAATGGTCTATCACAAATCTTGGGTTGCAAACCCAAGCGACACGCAAACTCATTACAAATGAATGAATGCGATGCTCCAGTATCAAACAACGCACGAACTGAAACACCCTGAACAGAAAGAGTACCTTGAACGATGACACCATTTCCCTTCTTCTCTGCAGTAGGAGCTCTCGAAGAAGATGACACTGCTTCCAAAGAAAAAGCCACTACTACAAAAGTGGGCATATTTGACACTAATGTGTGTACGTTGCATGAAAAGTGTTGCAAAAGCTATGCTTTCTTTGATTTTTTGCCACAATTTTAATATGTTGTTGCATTAGACGTGAATGCACTGTTGCGGTTGGAATTCTAGTGCTGTGACATGTGACACCACTTCAAAGCATAGCTTTACATAAATACAATCCAGGTCAGCGATCCGCGTTGTCAGAATAAACAAATAAACAACCGTAGATGATGATTTAATTCAACGGTTCAAACCAATCCCCGCTTGCTATTTAAAACATTACTCCATCATCAAATCAATGACAGCCACCTCACTGTATTCTTTTGCTATGTGAAATTTTAGCGCGAATCCCCCCCCCCCAAGTTTAAACCTAGATTCACATCAACCTCAATTCCCCACCCCATCGCATATATTCCCATTAATCTCTTCCCGGTCCGGACGAGTCGTTCACCTGTATCTAATCTGCTACACGCACAGGTATTTTCCATTTGATTTTGGAAACTACCAATTTCAATGTTTCGATTTGAAGAGTATCGACGTGGACTTGTTGTGGCCTTTCTCTCCTACATGATTTATCCTACAAATCCATATGAAATGACGTCGGAGAAGACGGTGGCACAATCATTTTCTAAGTATGAGCTAAGTTTGTGTCCTTTGTTTTTACAATGAATTTGTTTGTATTCTTTCTAAAGCATTTATGAATATGTGAGCTGTGAAACATGGACGCCCTGTCTATTGAATATTATGTAGGATCGAATAAGTAAATCCATTTCTTTTGAGGTTTAAATGTCACGTTTTAAAGCAGTATATCCTAGGATTGCCTCTACTTTCAGTATGGATGTTCATTTTATGTGTTTCTCAAGATTAGAGGAGCCACTACGCCATAAGTAATTATGTACTTGGATAGTTATATTTGGGTTTGCAAATTACTTTTCAATTTAAGTCAGTTGGGAGGAAGCATGATCATGAAGTCCAAATATGAAGTCAAAAGGAAGTCAGCTGTAAGTATTATTTACTGAAAGTCTTCCACTTGGATCCCTTGCTTTCAGATGCTAAACATGTATTAGCCTGATCATCATTGTGCAACTAAAATTGAACGTATGCTCAGTTTTGCAAACTGAGCTCACTTCAGCATCTGAATTAGTTGGTAAGCAATGCCGACTTTGGTGCTTCATATGTTTTCTTATTGGAATAGTACATAATTTTCATTGAGTTTTTTCTTCTAACTCAAAATCAAGTCTACGATCACTGTTTCCTTCATTATAGCCCTTGTCATAGGGCTAGGTCCTAGTATTCCTAGAAACATCTTTGATTGAATTCAGGTATGCATCCATATTATGCCTTACTTGGTGTTACATACACAGCCGATTAATTTATATAATACGTAGTAATAAGCCCAATTGACACGCCTAGTTGGTAGCGAGCATCAAAAGGAAGCAAAAGTATCATAAAGCAGTCATACATAAAACATAACTTAATACATACATATATAGACACCCAAACAATGACATTATTAGCATCAGTTCAAACCACATCAGGGCTTTGCGGTTGTGGAACTTCCAATAGATTCGTTAGGGCTTTGCAGCTGTGGGAGAGCCCGTACGAAGTGAGCAGCAGCGTGTGATGGACCTGCAACATCAGGACAAAGGGTGAGGTAGTTTGGCCAATCATATTCCATGTCCCTATCCATCTGAAGAGGTGAATGAAGCAAAGGTAGCGGCTGATGAAGAGGGAAACAAGCTTCCAGATCAACTTCCTGATCTACCCATTTATCATTCATCTGGTTCATTGGGGCTTGGTTATCAACATGTATGTCATGGGTGGCTTCAGGAAATAAGCTTGGCAAGGGAGGTAGCAAAGTAGCTTTACGTATCATCGCGTCAAGTCTTTCATCTGAATCCATTTCCACTATGTGATCACAGAAACATGGAACCACATGTTCCTCCTTATTGCTCAGAAGTTCAGGCCTTGTTCCAGGATGAGCATGGGTACAGCGCTGAACCTTAATGAGGTGAACCTTGTTATTGAATCAAGCAGAAAAAGTATTGATAGAGCCAATGTCTTCATAAAATTGCATTTTCAGGTAGAAAGATCCATGGTCAAAATAAGACCAGTCACAGTCATCAATTGCAAGCACACGTCCCATTGGCTTCATTATTTCTTCAACAACAGAAACATTATTCTTTAGGAACTCGGGAAAGCCATCAAGTTTAACCCATGATTCCACTTCTAACGCTGGTTCAGGCTCAAATTCTTCATCAGACCATTCTTGCAAGTAAATAGCACATCCAGGTTTTGTTAAGACTTTCAACATTAGCTCATGATACCAGAAAAGAGTTACTGGATATTACCTGCATATGCCACATATTATGATTCAGAGTCACCTCAAGCGTGTGATGCACAAATTCAACATTCCAATGTCCTTTAAGAACAGTGGCAGTGATGTATAGCGACGAGTCCTCCATTGATTTTTTTTTGAAACTTTCAAAGCTCGAGGTTTAGGGGATATGGAGATGGTGATGGTTTCGAAGCTTGAAAGGATACGCGAGGGACCCACTGTAGGGTGTCACAAAAATGCGAACTGGAAATGTTATGCACATAAGACGAAGCATACTGAAAGTGCTTATTTGTTGAGCATCGCTGACACGAGTGACCAATGGTGAATGGTCAATTGTTATAATTGTATGCATAAGATTTAGCTAAGATGGCCAGATGGTTCATGGCTATGATATATTTATAAGATATGTATGCACTTATCAAATAACTTGTGAAAATCAAATTGCAGAAAATGACGTGGAGAGATACAGCCGGCAAGTGAAGGACCTGAAATGACATGGAGAGATACAGTTTCTGGTTCAGGGCATTGTTACTTTGTAGAATGCATTCGATCGTATGTGTTGGCACTTGCATTGAAGGTGGTATGTGTTGGCACTTGAAAAATGTAGAATATTTGAATTGTACTTTTAAATTATGTATTTGATCGTATGTGTTGGCACTTGTGTTATATTTGAAGAATGGCTATGATATGTAGAATATTTTGGATGGTTTGAATGTGATGATGAATGTTTTGGATGTGTTTCATCTATGTACGAAACTGGTATTGCAAAATTTATAATTAAAAGCGTTGTATTTGCCTTCTTTTACTATTGCGTTTGTTTTTTCCTAATATTGTATTTCAAGATAATGGTGTTGCATTCCATAATACAGTGGTGTTGCATTACATAAAATAGTATTAATTTCACATGGCAAGTGGACCCCACAGCTGACATGGTATGTGACACGTGGCCAACTGACGTGGAGAGATGACGTGTCGTGTGACATGTAGGCAGCTGACGTGGCCCCACTATAGTGACCTGGAAGTCAGACTCTAACTAATGCTCAAGCAACGCTAAATATTGTTGCATCACGTGCAAATAGTATTGCAATACGTCTATAATGCAACACTTTCTTTCTGTGGCAGAAAACGGGAAAAAGCATTTCCTTAGAGGGCTAAGGCAACGACCGCGAATGCCACGCCCCTCTGGTGTTGCTTATTTGAAAAAAAAGGGTAAATGCAATGCTTTTTCGATCTAAGACCACATAAAATTTGTGTCGAATTTGCCCACTTTTGTAGTAGTGATCACTATCTGCTTTCCCTTAGCCGGTTCTAGACATTCCTTCTTGATATGCCCAGACTTGCCACAGTTGTGACATTTCCTTTTAGCCTTGGGATTCTTGCACTCATTAGCAAAATGACCCTTCTGGTGGCAGTTATAGCAGACCACCTCACTCTTAGGCTTTTTCTGGTCATTCTTTCCTTTCTGCTGTTGCTGTTTTCTCTTCTTATTGTTACCACCCTGTTGTAGCTTCTATTCTTCCCTAGTTGCAACAATAGACTCTTTCTTAGGAAACAGACTTTCATGCCACAAAGCCTTCACAACAATATTCTCATAAGTATCATCGAGATGATCCACAAGCCGATTTCCTAGATATTCGTCCAATCCCAAGATAAGCTTCTCGTTCTTTTGGTAAGGAGTATCCACATATGAACGAGCATGGTTCGACAAGGCCTCGAAGACAGAAACATAATCAAGCACTGATCGACCATTCTGCTTAAGCTCGACAAATCTCTTAAACATGATAGACTTCTGCACGGTAGAGATAAACTTCGTCTCGAATTTGACTTGGAATTGCTCCCATGTTATCTCTTCTTCCGGAGTCTCAAGCGTAAGAGAATTCCACCATTCCATGGCTCTACCCTGCAGCTGCCTTGACACAAGCTTTCTCTTAGTTGCATCATCTATACCTAGATTTCCAAAAATACGAATACAAGTATCTAACCACCTCTGAACCTCCTCAGTTGGCTCAGTCCCTTTAAACTGCTTTCCTTCCGGAGATGTGAAGTCTTTGCACAGCTTCGTGAAATCCACAACCCTAGGAACTAACACACCTACATCTACCGTGGCTATCACTGAAGCGGATACCCTTCTCATGAATGCTTCCAACATGGTCTCAAACATGGCTGGGTAATCTGGTATACCTCCATTTCCCCTCCAGACACAGTTCCCTCCCTAGCAGTATGTCTTGAATTACGTCGACTCATTCTAAATCTGCAAATTAGAATAATTAGCCACTTCCAAGAAAAATTGCTAATGGAGTTCAAACGCTACTATAATATATACCTTAATATAGTATACATCCAACAGAAATATACAATTACGCCTCTCATACGTTATTACGTCTTAGAACTTTGGCTAAAATCGTTAACCAAAGCTCTAATACCAAATATGACGACCGCCCATAACTCCTGCACTAAACTAGAGGAATGATGCACTGAAAAGTGTGCCAAGCAGTTATGGCTGATCATCAGAGTAAGTAAACACAAGCGGAACCTATCGCAGAACTCACAACGCAACGATAAAATATAATAAAACATATACAACAAGCAGAAATAGTGGAGCAACATATAACAAACTTTTGAAACTTTCACAACATCCTGAAAGATCATCCATACATCATAGGAAACATCAAAGTCTGTACATGAAGCCTCACTACAACACTCATCAAACAGCGGAAACAAAATACTAGATAATAGCAAAGTAATACGCCGCCCTCCAGCTCGTCACCGCACAGCAGCGCGTCTCACCAAGCTATCACCTGTCACCTGTTACTCAGTCTGCCCATCCACAACAAAATGAACAGCCCAAGATAATAAGAGGGAAACATAAAACCTTGAGTTAGACAACAGTCTTAGTGAGCGATAAAACAACTATCTAACATCATCAACAAAGTATATGAGAATAGGTAGATTTACCAACCACTACCCAACACCAGAGGAGAACTCACACCTACCTTCTCCACATCTGACAGGGTTAGCCTTTACATGCAATCATTTTAACCATACATCCATGAAAACCAGAACAACCATCCATTCATGGCAATCAGAAGTAACCAAACAATATCAATCATAGTACCCAAATTATATACCTCACGTATACCATCCTAGTAAAGTTCAACATCCCTCAAGCACAAGCCCCAGAGGGCTAAACCAATATCAGACAAACACCTCAGAAACATCTCCTTTGATGTCAGACGATCTACGTGAGATGGTACAAACAGAACAACCAAACATCCAGCATCCATGGCTGACTCTGGCTATCACTACCAATCCTGCTTTGAAACCATTGTTAATCCTATGACGGTCACCCGCCATATGTCAAGGGCTAATGGTAAACCCTAGCTCTAGCAAAAACTCCATACGCCTTCATGACTAGTATGTTTACCTTCTCCAGACAACTAGGCCCTTCACGACTGCCCAAGGTACAAGGCCCTTCACGACTGTCATAGTACCCCTGCTTTGAGTCTGCTAGAACTTACGACAACGATAATCTCTCGGCCTTCGCATCTCTAGTCATCAACCCCGATGACCAATCACAAACTCAAGTCCTCCTTGAGCAACCATTATCCACAACTCAACATCCTTAAGTTGTCTTCACATTCGTTGCTCTACACCGATCAACGAACACATCACCTCACTTCGAACATTCCTGCCTGGATATAAATCGAAGTCACAACATTATCGAACTAAACAACAATCAATATAAGGTCCAACACCAATCCATAGCGTTCCACTCATTCACTACAGAAACAAACCACAACGTTTATGCCATCAACCATAGCGTTTCAAAGCGCTGCCAAAACCCTCTGTACATGCCGACCCAGTATGGATTGGACATGCCGACCCATCATGGATCAGACATTCGATCCATCCAGTAGACCGAGCCATTGCCATAAAGAACTGGACCGACCCATCACTAAAAGAAGTAAGCTGATCCATACCCTGGCCGACCCATCATCTCATGACCGATCCATAGCTTTGACCTCTGCCCGAACCATCTAAGCCTGATCCACCAGCATGCCCAACTCATACTTGTAATTGTTGCCCGGTCCAGGCCTTGACCGACCCATCAACGATACCAATCCATTCTTATGTTCAACCGATCCATCTCATGAAATCACAACCGATCCATATCTGACTTGCTCTCCAAGTTATGCAATGCCCGATCAAGCCAATTTGACCGAAGCATCACCCTTTTATTCAATCTATCCTTGAACATATCCGATCCATCTCCAAACTTGACTAAAACTTCGCTAAACAACTATATCGACGAAATCAACTCGTCCAATTCAACTACATACATGTTATAAAATCACTAACAACTTAAGGATGACAATTATCATCAATAATTATGTAGAATTCACCAAAAATCGTGATAATGGATAACTTGCATAAACATATGAAACAATATGAAAATTACCGGTTTTAAGTTGCTAAATTAGATCCTATGGCTATTCATATGAAAATAGACTTACTATGATGTAGATCTAGGAGAAATCGACTTAAAATGATGGAAACATGTCCATACAACTCATATATTTGATTGAATCCGCGTGAGAGATGCATATCACTCACCAATTCTCCAGAACAACACAAAAATGATGAATCTCGATTCCGGACAGCGAAGAATTTTCCCTAAACTATTAGATTCGATGAACTCTCTCTTCAATTGATGTAGATCTAGCTTCAAACGATGTAGATCTTGAATTTTAATGGTGGAAAGTTGTATTGGATTGAGCAAGGAGAATCACAAGCTCATCCAAATGAGAAAATGGAGAAAGTAAACTATTCTCTATACCTCCTACCCCTTATTTATAGCCTTCCACCAGCCCCCTAATGGGCCTCTCCAAATCAGCCTATTATGGCTCTAAAAATCTAAACAGGCAATTGTAAAACACAAAAACAACGATTCCTCCCAAACCGTTGAACCAAATCTTTAATGTGCCCACTCTACGGAATTGGCAACACCATTTCCTTTCCAATGAAACTGATCTCAACACCCGATTTGATCCCAGTCAAAAGTTATGCCATGTACAAGACTGGCAGAGGCAAAATGGTCACAAACAAAACTGGCAAAAATTTTAAATATGTCTCACATCGCCATAAACAACTTATTAAAATATGAGAATGATCCAACCCTCAGGGAATAAAATAAAAATATTTTACGATCCTCCGATACGAAAAATGCGGGTTGTTACAGTTCTTGAATTCAAAATTTATTTGGAATTTTGTACCACTAGCTCTTGAATTCAAAATTTATTTTGAAAATACCAAATTTGTTTAATTAGTAATACAAATTAAAAGTATATACAGAACTAGAGATTTAAAGTAAAATATACAGATAGTTTAAAAAATAAACTAAAACATGATAAATATACTATATCGTATTATATCCAAAAATGATTTTATATAAATAATACATACATAAATATGCATATCTTTACCAATAATACAAATACCTGGGCATGGTGAAGCTTTTTTTAACTTCCCAAATAACGCTTCTCATCAGTCCAAAACACTTGATAATGAAGCAGGCTACCTGAGGTTTATTGTCATTACCATTACCCCCCACTAACACGTTTCAGCACTTAGTCCACGCATCTCCCCACTATTCTCAAGTCTTCCCTTTTCTCCATATTTCTTCCTCCACTTTTCTCCTCTAGAAAACCCTTCCAATAAGTCAACTAACACTCGAGCCCTCCATGACTATCACCTTCATGAAATTCGGTCTTCATCTCGAACTACGAGGGTTTACGATTTGGCGCTGGAAGTTTTGGTTCAACCCCATAACTCACAAACCATAACTACTGTCTTCCACGTCTTCTATTGTAAACTAAAATCGAATGGAACCGAAACGAAGGATTGATTTGAGAAAATTACAGAAGGGAGAGAAGAGATTCGTAGTTTTTCTATCATTTGACTTATTTTTGTCAGGTGAATTCTCTGAAATCGGTAAACTATGTGCTATTGCAGTCCTATTTGTTTCATTTCTGTAATTGTTACAATTTAGTTTGATTTTTCAGATCTGTCCATAATAGCCGCCATAACCTCTCTTTCAGTGCATAAAATTTTTTAAATCTGCGATAGTCGACATTTTTTCCTTTTTTGCAGTTCCTTCCTTGCATAATTCTTCTCTCTACTTCTTTACAGGTTCAAAACTAAAAAAAAATATTGGTTCCTATCTTTTTTGGTGGTTACCGAGTGGCTTTTGAGTTCTGAAAATGAAAACACTAATTATGCTTGGGGTCCTATGCACAGAGGATTTTGGTGGTTATGTCCCATTTCAGCTCTCTTCTTAACTCTGAAGTTGTTCATGATGGTATGGTTAGTTGTTTTTTCAGAGTACTATTACTTCTGCAATTTTTCATTTTTACTTATTTTTCTTCAACCAGTCTTAATCTTCATTGATTTAATCCAAAAATAACTATTTGTTTATTTCCCACCTTGATAGTGGCTACTTTAATGATATATTACAGTCCTGATTCTATGTATACAACTATAAATTCTGAATTTTACAAACGCAATAATGAATATTGAAAGTATTGGATTTTTGTATCATTATTGTTACTGTGTTTGATCACTGAGTAATCTTATATTTTGCTTTTGTTTCTGCTCATTACAACTGAATCAGAATGAAATTTGAGTTTGTAAACTGAAACATATCAATTTATCCATTTACTCTCTGTTCTTTGATGTTTATAGCAGGATCTTCAATGTATCCATTTACTTATTTAGTGTTATATTAACAGTGAGGTCATAAGACTTTATCCACTTATATGTGCCTGGGCTTTTTAGTTGTAAAGCAAAATATATAGTGAATTCTTTTGTCGGTCGGTATATAACCACATTAATTGGTATTTTGGTTTTCTTGAAAAGATTTCCGCAAGCATGTAAAACACTAAATCGGTGTTACATGAAATTCCACCTTTTCCACGAAATTTATAGATGAAAAAATAAGTCCATGTTAGGCTATGTTTGTTTTTGTTCTTTCCATGAAATTTATAGACGAAAAAAATAAGTTCCTTTCATATGCAGACGAGGGCAAAGGAGGCGCAGACAGAAGAACACGCCATTTGACGTGACTTTCGGGAAGGCTTCAGAGTTGTTGATGCCGACTACCTAGACGAGAGAGTGTGATCAACCAACGTGAATGAGAGGATGGAGGAGATGTCATTCCTTGGGTTATCTTAGACGCACTACTGCAAATTGGGTTATGGACAGCTACCGCAGATAGGAAACTTCAATCTACGGCGATTAATATGACCACTGAATACACTATAGTACTTATTTTTAATAACTATTTATACATATGCGGTTCAATGTAAATTATTTGAACCAGGCTTAATTATCATCCACTACCATCTAAAATGTACATGGCGACTAATGTCTTGGTTTTTATCGAGCAGGTTTCATTTCTAGGAAATAATATCTAATCAACCATCTTCGTAATCACAAAAGCTGCACGGTACGCCGTACGCATGTACCTTATTTGTTGTAAATCATAGCTCAATAATCATAGGAGTTACATATCGTGGATCTGCTTCATTTGAGTAAATACCTAACTTTTCATCACCTGCTATCATTCATACCCCCAACTTATAAGCCTATGTTGGCATATTCGTAGATTTACATAATCTAATCGCAAGAATCAATGAAATTCTCGAAAATCTAAATGGACCGGTTGCTTTTATATGTCCAAAACATAGATGCCGAATAATTATTAGGTAATCATATATTGTATTTTGTTGTATATGTGTACCTTCACTTTTATGTTGTATGCATACTGTTAATTTTCCAACAAAATTCAGTTCATGTTGATTGGCTATTATTACATTTCATTTTTTTCTGCTTGCAGAACCAAGTAGTCTAAATGATGCATATCCTTTTGGACTGATCGGAACAGTGCTCACACGCATGGACATGCATGATGCATGCCTACAAGTCAGAGGTAATCTTCTAGCAATGCACACATATGAAATGATTTTATATTTAAGTCATTTATGTGAGTTAATATTTATATATATAATATCCAGTTATGCATTTTCTCATTGTTATATTATCTACTATACTACATATTATATTTACTGCAATGAGCACTTTTTTTTTGCAATCTGTAAATGAGCGGTTAAGGCTAACAATACAAAGTATGCAATTATTATATTGTCCTGTGCTGTGTCGTTTACTGCAGATATTACGTTGTCTTTCTGCATGTTTTGTCATTTTTGGATGGTTGGAACTAATAAAGTATGCAAATGATGAAAACGAGCTTAGTAGTGTTAACGGATTACCAATTAAAAATTTCACATGGAAAAAGTTTTTGGTAAAGCCGGATGGTTACTAAAGTGATCTGTAACATTTTTTTTTAGAACATATAATAAATCAGTAAATACGGGAGTTAGACAGATTGCCATATTTCTTTGCGCGCATCCAATGAACATGCCCTATATATCGGTAATATGTAATACAAGATTCGGTATTTTAAGAAAAAAATTGATATATGATTTTCCAATTGAAATGTTGTCTTTTGTAAACAACATTATGTCTATTTATTTAATATTAATAGTAATATATGAATTTTTAAAGTTTGAGATAGCTTTACATGAATAACCGTTATAATTCATTTATATTCTACAGTTGAATATTGTATGAAATGGAGGAGAGTGTGGAATTTGTATACTGCATCCTCACTTATAACTATATGTCCTAAGCATCAACCGATCTCTATACAAAATTTAATACAAACAAAACCAAACTCACACGTTTAAGTGAATAAAATTACACTTAGATGTCAATCTATTTGCATAACCTTTTTACTGGAAGATAGACATTAAAGTTGGCATGGTAGCATTTACATACATGATTTCAATAAAAGCTTCTTTATTTGCATGTTACACGGATATGTATGTTTCATAACTAATAACATATCCACTCAATAAAGTTTAACATCAGGTTAAAGTTTACCCATATCCTGGTCCAAGGGTTGCATTACTTTATACAGTTGTCATTTTTCTTTTGCACGAAAATTGCCTTTTTGGTTATTTATGCTATTTTGCATAAATTTTTCAACGAACACAGAAATCTCACTTTCATTGTGTTATTACCATATTACATATCAATTTTTTTTTTTTTTTTAATACTCAGTTCAAATAGTAAATTACCACCAGTTTGATGGAAAGTGTGAAGAGGTAGCATTAATTATTTTGTTATGAAATTGGGATTGAGTTTGGAAACAATTGTGTTTATAATATTTTTGTTTTGTTGATCTGTTTATTTACTTCAATTCTATCAGTTAAACTATATGGATCTATTTCTCTGTGTATAATGAAAACGGAAACGTATTTGGTATAATTAAATAATTGGATGATCTGTCATTACAGTTTGAAAGTGTTGGTGGAATAGAAATGTTATGAACCATGGTGAATTAGTTTGTTCGTTTTGGCATTTTTGTTTAGTGAAATTTTATGCTTAAATAATTATAGTCTTGTTGACAGTTTTTTTTTTTTTTTTTTTTTTTTTTTTTTTTTTTACCTATTTCTTTGTGCAAATTGAAGGAAACATTGATATTGTGGAGGTAGCGTAAGTTGCTGCAGTTTGAAGGATTGTGAAAACAAGTTGTAATGGATGATGTTCTTAGGTGGTTGAGTTGGCTGATGGTAAAGGGTGTAAGTGTAGGTAGTGGTGAAATGCTAGCCGTTTTTATATGAAAGTTGATTGTGGACCGTGAAGCTGCTGCGGGTGATGTACAAGAGGGTATGGCTCGGTTGTGGTTGACGTTGCAGTATGACATTTGAGGGTTGGTGACACTGTTTGCGTTTGTGCTACCAGGTGGGTGAAGTTGCAGTAGGTTGTCGTATGATGATATGGCAGGCTATGCCAGAGTATCCGAGGATGCTAATGGGTTGATTGGTTTGTGATGTTGTGCAGATTGGATGTATGGATGCAATGGGAGGTGGATTTTACTGTTTTGAGTTGGAGTGACCGTAGGCAGGAGTGGCACTTTGAACAAGATGGAGGATGAGGAAAGACAATGTAAATTTAAAAAGAGAAAGCAAATGTAAATCACAGAATTATGAAACGCAGAAGATGGAAAATCGATTTGTTTACCAATCGTATGACTATCAAATAAAGAGGAGGAAAAAAGGTTCAGTTCAACGGTTTATCAAATATTTCATTTTTTTAATCTCAATTTGTGTGTTAATATGACACACGTATTGAATTTTGTTATGTGAGATAATTTATAGTTTTAGGATATTATAAACATGTGTGTATGATATAAAAACTGATTCTTTTTAAGTTGTGCCTGTAAATGTAAATGATAAAAGATGTATTTAGTTTTTTCAACATAAAACCATCTGACAAAAACAAAAACCCTCTGCTATCATTACCTTTTCTTACAGATACCGTTCTCATGTTCTGAAAATGACGAGACAAAATGTTTTCTTTACCAGTTCACAAAGTAAACTTACAAAATACTTTGTACCTAAGTTAAATTAGATGTGCGTGGACAAACCGCACTGAGAATCCAATTTGGCCTCATTTTCAACTCTTATCGCATATTTCTATGTTCATGCACATCCTTTGAGCTAATAACGCAGCAACAGAAAATATATATATATATATATATATATATATATATATATATATATATATATATATATATATATATATATATATATATATATATATATATATATATGCAGGTTCAATGACACCCCAAACAGTGAACACCTCTTTAGCCTACCACTTTTTCACCACTCATTTCTCACTAACTCCCTTTTTTTCTCCTTCCACTAACTCTCTCACTTTCCACTCACTTTATCTAATATAAATGAGAAGTGGAAATCAGGGGGCTTTTGGGGTGCTCCATTTTTGGGGTGCAACGAAACGGTTGCCATATATATATATGTATGTATGTATGTATATATGGCGAGCGTTCAATGACACCCCAAATAGTGCAGCACCCCTAAATGCCCCCTGATTTCCACCACATATCCCGTTTCTCTCTCCCTCCACTCATTCTCTCACCTCCCATTCATTTATTCTAATATAAATGTTTGGTTTATATAGGTGGTCAAATGGGGTGCTCACTATTTAGGGTGTCATTGAACGCTCCTCTATATATATATATATATATATATATATATATATATTACAAAATAAACTATGTTAACGACTAGGAATCAATATTATGGTGATAATATACTGAACATATATATTAATTAACTATAACGACATTTTGATTGTTAACAATCTCATTATTTCAGTGATAATATAGCAATTAGGGGGTATTACGATGTAATATACATATGCTAACAACTAGGAATCAATCAAACTTCAAATCAAAACCGTAAATCAATTAAAACCTAAAAATTAGGTTTAGAGAAAATTTCAATTTTGGAAAGCAAGGAGGGTGGAGAGCGGTTGGAGATGCTCGAAGATGATGTTGGAGGAGGTTGGATTGGGCGTTGGACCGGTGGCAGCATGGTGGAAGGTGAAAAAATGGCGGATGGAGGAAATGTTTTGTGATTTGGGGAAGAATGACACTCTCGGCTTGCTGTTTTGGAATGCCCAAAAATCCAACGGTTACCAACGGTCACAGACGGTCTTTATTTCATCGGTTTTCAACGGCTTCCAATTGCTACTTAATAGCCGTTGGCGGCCGTTGGAAACAGGACGTTGGAATACAATGTTTATCTAGTAGTGCTAAGAATGAAATTTACTTCAAAAAAACATGCAAATAAACAGATAAAAGATTTGTCAATGAATAAATTATTACAAAAAACGTTGACATGTCATATAATGTGTGAACATCTGGATATCACTGAAAACTTTCATACTACCACATGAGTTGGTGTTTGGAAACAAATCCCCTGAATCCATTTTCCATGGTTTTCACCCGGTACATGGAAGCCATGAAAAATGGGTCTAAGGTATTCTCGTCCCTCTCTATACATACATACATGAAAAAAAATAACATGATGTGTTAAATATACAAACTTGGTCAAGCTAACTAGGTTGCCACTTCATAGATGACTACTGCCAAAATTGAAATATAGCTTCGTATTCAACTACCAAATTGCTTTATTTATGGAGTCTCAACAGTATTTTCACACTGAGCAGTTAGCATTATTATATAACTGCATCCTATCATAGACAGACAAAACCCACTACTCACACAAGGCTCATAACTCAATAATTTGGTAATTTAATTGTAGCACACAACATAGCACAGGTGAATACATGTTCAAATCAAACAATGCAAATTTCGAAACTGTAACATCTTGCATTACATTCGAACTTGGACAGCGGTGCTTGTGAATATGTTATTAGTTTATAATTACGATAACATAAAGCTAGAAATGATTATCCAGCAAGAACAATTGTATGATGAAGCATATTCCTTCGGTTTACTAGGATATTATTAACTTACCCGTTAATTAGCCGTTGAGGTTATATCAATGAGAGATCTAATATGCACTTACGAAAACCAAGTTGAAGTTATTGGTTCAAGGAGATGATTTTTAGATTTTGCTATTTAAGGTGCCTGTGAATTGCTATGGAGGAGACAGACCTCATTCTTACGATTATATAATGTCCATAGCAGAGTTTAATGTACTTGACGTTCATCATGCATCCAAAATTGACAAGACAATCATATAACAGCTAATCAAAATGCTTGGGTATAACAGATGATATGTCATCTATATAGGCTCATTATTGATATCCCATGCAAATGTATAAAAAAAGAAAAAAAATGATAAAAGTAAGTTAGGTCTCCAATTAATAATGCACATGTTCAGCCTTCTCAATCAATGCAGTGAACAACCTTTTCCAACTCTTTCAATATAAATTGAAAGTTGAAACCTACTAGAAAGAGCAAGGAAAGGGATACATATTACAATGAAACTGTTTACTAATCAATCTACGCTCTTCTCATTCTTTGTCATTGTCTTCACTATTTCCGAAATTGATTGTCATGGAAGCAAAAGCTACAACATTCCTGCTTTGATAGTATTTGGAGACTCTATTGTGGATCCGGGAAACAACAATGATATCAAAACTATCATTAAGTGCAATTTCCCACCATATGGTGTAAATTATACTAATCATGAGCCAACTGGTAGATTTTGCAATGGAAAAATCCCCGGTGACCTTATTGGTATACATAAGTTTTCCTACCACGTTTTGTGAAATATCTTTACACGTACATACTTTTCACACCGTAGCATATATACCATTGTACACATGAAATTACTTTTGTACAGTATAGGTGCTTAATATTTTAGCTTAAATTCGTTATAAGTACATATCATACGTGTGTATTGTGCATTGTAGCATCGCAGCTTGGAATTAAGGAATATGTACCGGCTTACGTGGGCACTGGATTATCCCCAGAAGACTTGATAACAGGAGTAAGCTTTGCCTCAGGAGGCACCGGTTTTGATCCTCTCACTGCAAAAGTTGCGGTAGATGCATAAGCTTTGAAGTTAAAATATGCCGAATCCTTTTTTTTTTAACCTGTCAATCAAATGGTAAATACCTGTTTTATTTTTCAGTCAGTGCTCTCAATGGATCAGCAACTGGAGCTGTTTAACGAATACAAGAAGAAGGTAGTAGCAATCGTAGGAGCTGAGAGAGCAGCCACAATATTTTCAAAAAGTTTATATGTAGTATGTGCAGGTAGTGATGATGTGGCAAACACATACTTCCCTACACCATTCAGAAAAACAGTTTATGATATCCCTTCCTACTCCGATCTGTTAGTAGGCTTTGCATCAGATTTCATACAGGTAGATTTTCTGTTTTTTGGGCCTTTTTCTTCTACAAGAACAGAATTTGCACAAAACAGAAAACGTCATTAATATGTTTGTTTTGTCTGAAATTATTTACATCTTTAATACAGAGCTTGTTTAAACAATTTATAGCATAAAATTAGGTGAGTCTTAGCACAAAATATTTTGTTGGCACAACATGCATCTTTCTTTCCGTAAGGGGTGCAAATCTGATAAAAGAGATGGAAGCAAACTAGAGAAGATAACTGTTGATTATCACATGAGAAAATAACGACGACAAAATTATACTGTTTCAAGTTCATACACAACTCCGGTGTTAGCACACTTTTCTATCTTTGAAGAACTGTTTCTACAAAGTACACCCTCCCAGCAACGCCCGTCTCTAATTTTACATCTACATCAAGGTTTCAAATTTTGATTTCAGTTTCTTTTCCGGTTATCGGATAACTTCAAATTTTCGTTTCCATTTTGAAAATTATGGAAGTTCGGCTTTAACTTAGATTTAAGAATTCCGGTAATTTTCCATAAATATTCCATGCTAATATAATTCTACATTCCTCGATCTATACATACGTTAAATATACGACAAATTAGTACCATATTTCAAACATTAAATGAATTATGATCATTGTGTTGTGTTTATTTTGTTTCAAAAAAAATAATTTGTTGACGCAAGATGCTGAAGTTATAAATAATTTCTAAATATAGTTTAAAAAAATTAAGCTAAGATTATTCAAAAAAATAAAAATCTAAAATGGGATAGCTTGCCCACCATTTAAATTGAAACTTGAACCATGGTTCGAACCATGATATATACAAGGGGACAACTAAGGTTTTACATTTTTTTTCTTGTTGAGCTTTGGACAGGTAGAACATCATTCTTTTACATGCGCACGTGTATGCACGTGTTGTCTTGAAAACTTTAGAAACTATAATTCATGGTAATTGTAGAAAGTGCAAGAAACACTTGGGTTATCAACATCTCTAGAATATTTTTTAATTGAAGAACACTTCAAAATTTTGATATCCAGAAAATAATACTTTACAAAAATACAAGTACGCAACATTTGATTTGTGAATGAACGCAATCAAAAATAATGAAGTAAAAAAGAAATTTCTCAATAAGCTAAGTTCATGCTGCTAGGAATTTTTTCAATAACAAGGGAATAGACGCTTCGTTTACTCCCATATTTTCCATTTAATAAGAACAATACAATAGCACAAAAATGCGACAAATCCACGATGCACTTGTTCAGAAACAAACGGAAGGATGATACGTACTTCGATTAGATGACACACAAAGAGATAAGGGTCCAACAAATTTTTTGAAATTGACCTTTAACCAACAGTTGGGTCCCCTTTGTGCAAACCATTTAATATTACCGCAAGCTTTTGTTTAACTGCAAACATATTACTTCCATACTTCCATTTACCCTCAATTAACGCCTTCCCAAAAAAAAAAAAAAAAAAAAAAAAATTCAGGATAACAGTTCACAGCACAAAATTAGGATAACGATTCATTTGAAATTTTAAGCTGAGCACTGAGCTGCAGATCTAGCCCCAAATATATTGACGCCTGGGCCAATATGTTAGCAAACATCGCAAATTAAAATAAAATAAAGGAAAAAAATTTAGGACAGAGAACTAAGTTCATTCTTTCTAATTTCATATATTTTTATAAAGTAATCAATTCGGTTTTGTTTCGATTCAAAATAGCATCCAGATATTATGATGTCTAAACAAGTAATATACACAAGTATATATACCACGTCACCTTCGATATTTCTTGTCCCTCATTATATGGTTCAAATATCATATTTAGTAAATATGACTTTTCGTTGAAAATTATCATTTAAACTCTTTTTCGCATTTGAGGATGATTACAGTGAACAGTGATAAAGAAAAAGATTTGTGACATTATCAAAAGCTAAATTGTTAATGAGAAATATACCAGTGTCACTCTGGACTAAGAGAACAGTCGCACGCTTTACTTTCTGTAAATAAACATACATCTAGACCCCAAATATCCATTCCCCCAGCGTGAGCGATCGAGCATGACTCTACTCTTGAGGGACTAATGGCAGCTCATTATATTCAATGATCTTTTGATGCAACATCTTTTTGCTAAAATTGAAGTAAATGAAACTAACTTCCTAATGCTTTAAGCTCACCAACGGTATACTACAAAGTGTTGGTATAGTAGCTATAAATTTATTATCATCGTATCAATACCATAAAATTAGTAATCAACATTTGAATTAAGTCAGCATATCAATGCAACCAGTATATCAACGGTAAATTTATTATTATATATTGTAAATATAGCAAGTAAAGAAACATCAAAAAACTTAAACGTCGATTAAAACATTATGGGATTAGAATGGGCTATAAAATATGTACTTTCTCATTGTTATCAAAAATTTAATACAATAAAATTGTAATGTTATATGTACCGGTAAATTTACTATTATCAATATTGGTATAACTTCCGTTTTTTTCCTTTCATAAGCTGCAATGCTGACAGGTTAATAGATTTCATAATATAACATGACATAAGCTTTTATCAAATGATGACTAATTAACCAAAAGGTTCCAGTGCATGCTTTTATAAATGGTGATGGTTACAGAGTCCTACCGGTCAATTCTACAAACACCATACGTGCAATAATAAAACTACACGTGTAGTATTAAATTAAAGGGGATAGAGATTCAAGTTTCATACTGATATAGGTCACGAGAAACACTCCATGTTCATAAAGAAATCCAAAACAAAAATGTCCTTAACTTGCAAGCGATTAATCGTTTCAAAGCAGAGTTTCTTACTTGAATATACAACTGGTAAAGAATGACCAAAGCTCATTGTCATATACAGAAACTGCTTCAAACAGGCGCAAAAAAGGTAGCGGTCGTATCCATACCACCCATCGGATGCGTGCCATCACAAAGAACCCTAGGCGGAGGACTATCCAGAGACTGCGCCGCTCCTCAGAATCAAATGGCAAGGTCGATCAATTCAAGGCTTACTGCTCAAATGCCTAAACTCCAAAGCCAATTTCCGTCATCTAAAGTCGTACTTGTCGACATTTACGGAATTCTGAACGACATGTGCCTTCACCCTAGCAGATATGGTAAGTCCAATTTTGTCACCTACCAATACTTATACTCTTGAACTACGAATGAGAATTAGCTATCATGATGCCTTGTTTTTGCAGGATTTGACGTTTCAAATAAAGGATGTTGTGGGACGGGGAAGCTGGAGGTCTCCGTTTTGTGCAACAGTTTTACCTCTTCAATATGTGATGATGTTTCCAAATACGTATTTTGGGACAGCTATCATCCCACTGAAAATGGCTATCGTGTGCTCGTCGATTTCATTTCCAAGTATTATCTTCCCATGTTTAGATGATCATTTCTCCCAGTAATTGATTCATGTTCATTTACCAATGTCTGTAACTGCTCCAATAAAGATATTTTGCTGTCTAAATGTGTCTGTTTGGATTTCTTGAAAACACAAAATTGTTTGGTGCAAGTTGAATGTCATGGCTAGCAAAGAGTGAAACTGTGGTGGATCTCACTTAATGTGGCTTTTATGAGTATAATCGCTATATGTATATACTGATCTAAAGCAAAACTATATACCATATTATAGCAAGTTAGTTTCATGTCGCACGTCCAATCTTGAAGTGCCCTTCCACCGACAACAATCTTTCCACTTCATTCAAAGGAAAAAAAAAATTATTGTGGTGTTTTCTGAACAAACAAATTTGTGATCTTTCAACTTTGATTTTGACATCTAGCGCAAATCTTGCTTTTATCTCCTTGATTCAAAGTATGTGGTTCATTATAGAGATCAAGGAAGTCAAAGTGAGGAAGTTAAAAATGGTTTTTATATATATATATATATATATATATATATATATATATATATATATATGTGTGTGTGTGTGTGTGTGTGTGTGTGTGTTCCTTTTAGGTTGTCCTTTATCTTCCTTTGAATTTCAACCAGTCATTCCGATTTTAATATTCATTCTTTTTCTTTTCGATTGAATTAAATAATATAATGTAGTGGAAGAGAAGAGAAATAATGAATGTTAAAATCAGAATGGATGATTGGAATTTAGTGGGAGATAAAGGTGTAGCTTAAGAGGTATAGAGGAACATTTCTCATATATGTGTAGATGGTTTCAGAGCACCATTATTTTATGACACTCCAATTGCTCCACAATAAGAATCATTCATTTATAATTAAATAGGTTAGCGTATAGACACATTCATACGTACACATGACATGAGTGTTTCACAACATCCCTACAGCCCTTGGTTTCCACATTCATTAACTCCTCTCTTTTCACTAACTTATTTAAATATAAACCTATGACCTAAAATAAAGGTGCAAATGTGGTGCTCCCAAATAGCGATAATATGGGGAGCGCGCACGCGTACACACACACACATATCAAAGAGCAATGATGAAAAATTGCAATCACTCGTACTTTTCATAAAGATGCTCATGAAAGATCATATCCATTTGAAATGTCTTTTCACAAATAGTCGTTACAAAGTTTTCAGTCGATTGAGTATAAAATGACGGTTCGTTGAATACAAACTTGAAATACGCACACTCTTTGAAAATAAACAAGATTGTATAAAGTAGTAAGGTTCAGTCGAGTGAGCACTATTCTCAGTTGACTTCCCTCGGCTGGCAAAGAAAAGTGTTTAGTCGAGTGTACAGTGAAATATATGTTTTCTTACAAAATTCAGCTTTTGAAACTTTATATAAACTCATTTTTCAGGTTAAGATCAAGCTTTTAAATCTTGGATATCGGTCACGTTTCATCTTTGAGATTTGATCTTATGTTGGGGAAGGTCTTGGTTGAGATGAGATTAAATTGGGCGTTTGTTTCGGAGTTCCATCTCGGGTCTTAAAGAAAACATCAAAACAATACCATGGTATATAATAAGTTAAAAATTCATATTGTTATACAATAATTTTTATGAATGCTACCAAACCTAAACTTGAATTGCAAAATCACTTCATTGTTATTTATAATCTATGAAAAAACATTTATATTCATATATCATAATATGCTTAAACTAACGAAATAACGTGATACAAATAGATTTTTTTTATAACTTATGATCCATGAACATGGATTTTTTTTTTAGACATCAAACGTAAAAAATATCCAAAATATTAAGCAGTTTCAAATAAGTATAGCATAAAAAAACATACTTTCATAAGTAATATGCATATAAAAAACGATGAATACTAAAATCTTGAAATTGTAGAACATGTATGAATGTACAATATGGTCTTATAACATGCAAAGTATACATTAAATATTAAACATGATCCTTCTTAATTCTTCTATTTGCATACAAGCAAAAAGAACGCCATTATAAACTAAAATAAAATCAGTCTTTTAACAAGCTAACTAGCAAAAAATAGTTATTAATATAGCCTAACATGCTACTCTTCAAGTGACTCGAGCTTTGACTTACTTGTCTCGCATGGGGTTGACTGATTTAAGGATTTTTTTAGGGTATTTCAGTAGTTAAAATATAAGGGGTTCTTTTAAAACCCGGTTTTTCGACCCTTAAAGGTATTCACGCACCGAACATCTTAGTATTGGAAAACCGAATCATTAAGGGAAAAGAATGAAAAGACAGAACATAATCTCACAAAGGAATGAATAATCTATAATATTTTAAAAAATCTTTACAAATAGAAAGACTTTTATAGATATAAACATCAGATTTACATTAGAGTATTAGCTACTAATTAGCTTGACAATTATAATAACATGTCCTCACAAACGCTAATTAAGGAACAATGAAGACATTGAAAATAACAACTACAAGAATATGTCGCGGTCTCTAACTTCCCTACTAAAGTTCCAAGCAGTCTAAATTATCATGTAAAAACACTCGGTCTGACCCGAGTATTATAATAAAATAACACCCATTTTTGTCTGGTAAACCAACATAAGAAAACTCCATTCGCAGGAAATTGAACTCTTTAAAATTTTAAACCTTTGAGATCAAAGGTATCTCGTAAGACCACACCGCACATAAACACGGACGGGTTCTTATCTTACGATAACCAAAACACTACATATCAAAATTCAGTGGTATTATAAAAATGTCTACAATGAACAAATAAATATTGATCATGGATGAAATTATTACATTAACAAAATTTTAACACAACAGGTTTACAAATAAACTTTTAAGGCATGTGTTGGTGTTAGGATTCCATAAAATGATTGGTATGGGGGTACCGCCCACCATGGTACGTGTCTAGAAAACAACACCGTGACTGCAACACCCTGTAATTTTAAAGAACACTATAATGATAAACTAAATAATACTTAATTAAATATTGGAAATTAAGGGAAGTGAACTTTACCATTGCATTCGTCTTGGAATTCCGCTTAAGATAGACTTCGAGTTTACGTAAAACATACATCATATGAAGAAGTTATTAAGCTTTGAAGTTTGTATACATATAAGTAAAATATATATACAAAAACCAGTCCAGAAATCAAAATCGAAGAGCGGGAAGTCAGTTGAGAAATCAACCCGTTGGGGGTCGACCCATGCCCCATGGGGGTAGGTCGACCCATACAAGGGGGTGTTGACCTTAGGGTCGAACCCACCCAGATCTAGGGCAGATCCATTCCCTGAACTTGGACTTGTTTCTTGACCTGATTCGTTGGTTGAGGCTATATATAGGACCTCATTTCTATTGTTTTATTCATCAGAAACAATGGAAACAACGAGATGTCGCCCCAGCTTGGATTGAATTAGCCTGTTTTCTATAATAATAGCTTATACGCATACAAGAATTTCTTCTACAGCTTCAGCCTATTGTTCTCTGTTCTTTAGATCCAGTCTCTGTGAGTTTATGTTGCTTTTAAATATAAACATTTAATAAGTAATCCTGACATGTTTATAAGTTCATATCTAAACCTATGCATGTTAATAACCTGAATCATAACTAAACAGATCTGCCATTATGTATACACCTGATCTATTGATATGCCTATTTCTGTCATCATATGCATATTCTGTTGTCATGCCCATTTCTGTCATCATATGCCTATTCTATTATTATGCATATTTCTGTCATTATATGCCTGTTTTGTTATTATGCCTATTTTTGTTCTCTTCTTTCCCTATTTCCCTTTTTATTTTTATAGCCTAGGCTACCTTCGAGCCTAGGCCCATCGCTGAAATATGCGAACGCGCGAAATTGGGAACGGCTGGGAAAGATAAATTGGGGCTAACTTGTATTGTGAACCAGACTGGGATTTGGGGGCATAACATTTGATGAACATGAATAGTTGTTTAAGAATGAACAGGCCTAAATTTACAGTAAATAGAAATTGTAACCGCACTTAGACACGAGGTTAAATTCGACTTGTGGTAGAAGTCTGCCCGGAACTGCCCAGCAAATCCAGCATCCACAAGCGGTTAATTTAATGTGAGGGGTCTAGTGCGTAAATGTACAAGTAACGGTGCTCAAGCACGAGGTTAAGTCCAGCTTGTGGTAGAAGTCTTCTCGGAACCGCCCGGCATATCCAGCATCCATAAGTGGTCAACTTAATGTGAGAGGTCTGGTGCATTAACATACATGAACGGGGAATGATAATAATCTGTTAACCTGTAGCACTTAACCTGTTTAAATCTGTAGGGGTTATATGAACCTATCAAATTGTATAAGGGTTAAGTAACTTGTCTAAATCGATGGGGGTTTAAGTAAATTTGCTAAATCTATGGGGGGTTATACGAACCCGACAAACTTAACCTGTTTTATATGTTGGGGTTATGCGGGCTTGTTAATCTGTTAGGCATAACCTGTCAAAATCCTAGAAGTGGGGATGCAAGCCTAGGGCGTGGCTTGTATCATCTGTTGTGTGGAACCCGTATTAGTCAGTAACCCATACTGGTATCCAAAGGGGGACCCCGAACTAGATAGGGGTTAGCACACACTTACTAAGCTGATTATAAGAGGTCCATATGGGTGGAGGTGTCTGATGGCGCGTTCCAACAGAGCCATGTGCATGCATGGATCCGCCTGTCTGGGAAAATAAGACGATATAGCGCTAGTAGATATGGTTGTGCCTATCGGGGAAAAGGGTTGCCACTTTAGGTAGTGATACATCCTACTGTAGGGCCAGCACAGGGTATCTACGAAATAGGGAGTCAATCGATTGGGGTAGTAATTAGGGTACATCTAGTCCTGCCTGTTTAGGAGCCCGTTATTATCGTTTGGGGTAATGCCCGTTATTTCTGTTAGGCTGCCAGTTATTATCATTGGGGGTAAAACTGCCACTAGAAGTATCCCTAAGTTTACCATTCTATTTCTATTGGGATCATTCTGTTTCTATTTCTGTTATACTAGTATTGGTGTAGAGAAAAGTATTAGGGAAGCGTAATCTATTCTGTTATGTTTATTCTGCTTATCCTGCTCAGTCTGTTATACCTGTCTTATGATACTATTATCTCTCTCATCCAGTTTATATGCCTATCATGATGCTTTTACTTATTTATATGCTAAAAGTAACTGACTCGACAGACTTTATGTCTGACACATTTTGTTTCCTATTCTCTCTCTTCCTTCCCCCCTCCAAGCTCTCAGGGTAGGAATACTCAGGCTTGATTAGGATTCTCTCTTCTATTTCCGGTTGGACCTGCTTAGATGTACCCCCTTTTATTACCTGTCTATCTTGCTATGGCTATTTTTGGGGACTATGATTTTATATTACTGTACTCTGATGATTTTTGTACAAGGAAGATGTAACAACCCGGAAAATCTGAACCAGTTTAAAAAATTTTAATTGGCTAAAATAGTGAATTTTAAGTATTTTAAATAATAAAGATGAAAAAGTATGTTTGAATCGACATTTGAAAATAAATATAATTATTTTGAATTATAAACAAGGCCTGAAATGGCAAGGTAGTTTCAAAATTTGAATTCAAACTTTGACTGACTATACTGGGTGCAAATTAAAACGAATTTTAGTGAAACCAAAAATATTTAAATCTGTTAGTGAATATCTTTCTAACGAATCTGAAAAATCGAAGTTTCATAGCGGAAAACAAAAGTTATGGCCAAATAAATTTTCAGAAAGGTCGCTATAGAATTTATATAGCCCGTGAAAATAGACATTTTGCAAACGACCTCAGAATTCGACGAAACCACTTTTGTTGGATTCGGAATGTCAAATTATTGCTAGGTTTCAAATTTCATAATTTTTGAAGTTAATATGTGAGCGTGGCGAAGGAAAATGTGTTTTGGTCAATTATAGTTAAATTGGATCGACCAGAAAATGGCCATTTTTCAAACGGTCTCAGAATTCGATGAAACTAGTTTTGTTGGGACCGTATCGTCAAAACATAGCTAGATTTATTTTTTGGGAATTTTTAGAATCATTATGTGGCCCCGGCAAATTGCAATGTACGTTCAAAACAAATATTGAATGTTTTATATTTTAATTTGAAGAAAAACTGACTGAAACAGTCGAATTGGCCTAAGAATCATATCCCATTGTGTTCAGAATGGGGGTATTTAGCTAGGGACGACAGTCATTGGGTTTGCATTGGAGTTTGTATAGATAAAGTGGTAATTTCCAAATTAAATAAATTGAAATAATTAAATATAACCGGCCAATCACGTTCTTTCTTCCTCACTCCGCGTTAACCACGAGTCAAACCCGTAACCTTCAGGCGCGACGTGGGGATCACCTCCCACCTTCTCTCCTCTTTTTCTCCTCCGTCTCTCAACAGAATCGAGCGCCACCACCCACGTTTTGAAGCCCTTACTCCCCTCTTCAAATCCATAGAACATTCACCCCCTATCGTCCACCCTCCGCTGCGAATCACCTCTACGAACGGCCAGATTTCAGAGTGCCACCGTGCTCGCCACAGTCCACCGATCAGAGCGCAACCACCGGGCGCGGGAAGCCCTCACTTCCCTCTTCGACGTTGTACAAGCGGATCTTCGTATTGTGCAGCGGTTTGATCGAAAAGTTGAAACCTAGTTTTGAACACATTAGAAAGGTAAACGGCTTTGTTAATTTAAAACAGTTTTAACACTTTAAAACCGTTACAAACTTGTAAAAATCGTATCTTTTTCATTTGTTATCGAAATCCAGTGAAACAAGAGACGCCGGGACCGTGAGGACGTCTTCTGCATTTTAGAAGAGACCGCACATTTTTCTGAGCCTTCTGCAATTTTTGGTGGAGTGGAACCGAATGTGAGATTTCTAATTTATAAACGTTATGGAAAGCAACGATGTATAAATTATATAGTCGATGTATGAGTTATATAAGCGTTGTACACCTCATGTATAAGCGTTGTATAAGTTGTATGTTCGATGTATAAATTATATATGCGTTGTAAAAATTATATATGCGTTGAAATGATATTGAAATGAATTAAAATGAATTGAAATATATTTATATACGAATATATATATACTCCCCTCGTCCACAAACCATGGACGATATTTATTGGTTGTGATATTGCTTGAATTATTGGTTTATGTGAAATTTGGTGAATGTGATGAATGGTTGATTTGAAATGATTGATTGTGATCGAAATCCCAATAGGATTAGTATATGGGAAAATTCGCCTGCGTGCGAACTAGATATTGAAAATCCCCATTGTCAAAAACCGCGAGGTTTTAAGGTAGAGCGAGGAGCCGTACTAGGGACGGTGCCGGTTTTAACTACCCTGCCGTTATGCTGCCGAAATTTTCAATAATATTCATGTGTTAGAATTATTTTCATGTGTTGAAACTATATTCGTGTGTTATGTAGGAATTCATGTGTTGAATGAAGTCATGTGTTGAATAAATTATTTGAAAGATAAAAATCACATTTTTATTATATATATATAGGCTATATAAAATACTAGTATTTTAAATAAATTGTTTTAACACCAAAAATAACATTTTTACCATATGTATAGACTATATAAAATAATCGTGTTTTGAAATAAATTGTTTTACAATAAATTGTTCATGTGTTGAATATATAGATTGAACAATAAATTCTACGTTTTTATTGTGAATATGAAGTGTTAAAAATATTCATGTGTTGAATAAATGTTTTAGATGATAAAAATATCATTTTTATCATGTGAACGACTCGTTAAAAATGGTGATGTGTTGAATAAATATTGTTGATGATAAAAATAGCATTTTTTTATCAAATATATAAAGTAGATATGGTTTGGAAATCGAAGAAGGAAATATATTTATATATATATATATAATATAATGAATAATGACGCTGTAGTTCGTGTTTGAAACCTTGATTTCAAACGATTAGTGTGGGAGATCCGACCATTGGATTTTCCCGAAACCACAACCGTCGAGTTCGCCTTGGAAATATCTTTCCAACGGCACCAACTTTGTGAAGATCCAACGATTGGATTGTCTAGAATGTTTAATTGAAATCTGAAGAAAAACAGCGCTAGAATCGATTATATATATATATATAATTAAATTAAATCGAATAACGACGCTGCAGTTCGTATTTTGAAATCGTAACTTCAAACGATTAGTGCGGGAGATCCGACCATCGGATTTTCCCGAAACTGAAACCGTTGGATTCGTTTTGAAAAGATCTTTCTAATGATGTAAAATTTGTGAAGATCCAACAGTTAGATTTTCAGATATGTGTAAATCAAATCTGAAGAAAAACAGTGCCACGACCGCGTTATGGCCTGAAGCGTCGTTTGAAAAAATTGGCTATTTTTAAATAAATAGAAATAGCGATAAATCGTGATAAAATATTATAAACGATATGGAATGGAAATAAACTGAATTTGCTCGGTTTATGTGATATTTGATGGTTGAATGTGTTTGGCGTGAAAATTACATTAAAGGATAGAATTAGTGATGTCGAATAATTTAACCATTGAAATGAATTGATTTGAAATTCTAAATATACGTGAATTATTTGAAAAGGCCGAGTTGATTCTCATTTCAAATAATTGATCGACAAGTGAAAGTCGAAGATATGAAGGCGGTGCAAGACCGATGATCTCACATCGAATAGAGGGGTGCTACTGATGCTCATGTAGGAGTAGCTACCTTGACGGGGCTGAAGTAGTAACCGTCCGGACGTATATGTTGATTGTACGGATATGCGAGGTGTTGAGTGCCTCCGGTTTCGTTCAGACCCAGAACGAACTTGTAAATGGACTGTGTGTCTGACATTGGATTTTGTTCTATGCAGATTGATCTCTATTAAATATATATCTGTTTGGCGGCAGAGAATTTATTCTCTTGCTTAACGCCCTTCTCTGAGACGTACGAGCTCAGAGGTTATATATCGATGGAAATCAGTCGCATGGAGCGAATTGCCTGTGTGGCATGCCCAAGTGGCAGATGATCAAGGCTTCTGTTGAAAAGCAAAGTCTTGTGGTGAATGATCAAAGCACGGCCTGTGTGGCATAGCTTTGTGTATAAGGTGAATTCGCGAGCCTCACACCCCGGTATGGACCAGAAACGGGAGAAGGATCCAGGGAGGACATGTGTTTCTTTCTTGCTAGGGTGGTGTCAGTGACCTACCAGCCCTGACATTTATATTATTTTCACCTGTGTGGTTGTTGCTGTTGCGAGGCGCCTCGGATATATCGGTCAATCCGAGACCGATGGAGTCATTGGGCTCATTAACGCCCCCAAAGGGCGGGGAAACGCAGTGTTCAGGCATTTTAATCCACATCGGTGGACCGGCCCTGTGGCTCCTAGGTGCAGTTGCGGCTGTTCCTGAGGCATGGTAGGCTAGATTGTCTCGAATCGGTAAGGACTATCTTTTGCCTTGGTTCATGACGGAAATCCAATTTCCAAATACGACATCGTGCGGTTTTGATTGTATACCTATATATGGCGACATAGTGGTATGGGGCACTTATGCCGTCTATGATTGATATTTATGATTGTATCTAAAATTAGAAACTAACTGGAAACGAGTTAGGATGGACGGTTTCCTGGGTATTGGTCTGATGTTGGTTTCGGCCTTCGGGGTTAATACTTAGGGAATCGTTCTCTTATTAGTTTACGGTTGGAGTGTGATTAAGAATTAAACGATAAAGTTACATTTTAAGTGATTTTACTTTACGCGTATTAAGCATATCTTGGTCGATATAAGGTAAAACTCTATCCTCCGGTTTGTGTTGCATTGTGTGATGGGACTTGAATCTTATATCGGCTTCATTTTTACAAAAAGCATTGCGATGTTTAAAAGATTAATTTGTTTTAAAGCACTGGCAATCCAATGGAGTAAACCCATTCCGCGAAGGTGGCGTGGTCCTATGATTAGCCATATTGTAAAATGTGTTAAGTAGATTTCTCATACCAGTCCCATGACTGACTCGTATTTTGTTTCACTTGCAAACTCGGGTGCCCCTTTTTCTACACGGGAAGCCTTGTATTCAGGTTTTAGCAGGCTCTTTTTGGATAGCTGGACCTGAAGATGGATTCTATCATTTATCTCTTTTTATGCTGTTCAGCTCCTATTGTACATATTATGTTTGTTTTCCGCTGTAGACATTTATGTATAGCTGAACTGTATTTGAACTAAGTATGATCCTGTATACTGTGTAACTCTGATGACTATGTTTATCCAGTGTATTCTATTGTACATTATCTGGTGTATTTGTTTATTTCTGTTCTGCTATTATCTGTTTATGTGTTATATTCCCAAGATTACCCTTGCTACCATCTTATCGGGGTTTGGGGTCGTTACAAACGTGGTATCAGAGCTTTGGTTAAGCTTAGTGCTGGAATATAACATATTAACGAACTCGTCAGAAATAGAACCAGTAGTGTTCTAGGATGAAGAACTCATTACAGATAGGATCAGCAATATCCTAGTATGAGTATAGCAGAATGGAATACACCTAGATAGATACATTTACATTCAAGTATATGTTTCTATGCTTTATAATATCTTTTCTGTTGACCTGACACTTGGTCTGCTATTTGCAGAAGTACTAGAAAATGAGTGTCAGAAACAGAAGAAGGAATATGGAACCAGATATTGAGGCTCTATTAATTAAGTATCGAAATATGGGTGGAATACCGTTCTTGGGCGAAGAATCTATTGCTAAAACACAAGCTTGGATTCGTTCTGCTGAGAAAATCTTTGAAGGTTTAAAGCTGAGGGATGACCAGAAAAGATTACTGGCATCTTGGGCACTCAAAGACGAAGCTTTGTTCTGGTTGGATTCGATTATTAAGGATAATCCAGAAGGTGATATCACCTGGGATAGATTTAAAGAAATTTTCAGTGAAAGATTTATTCCTCCAGAAGCAACTGAGCGGTTATGTGATGAATTCTACTATTTGATACAAGGAGATATGAATATCCCAGAATATCATAAGAGATTCAATGAACTTTCTCATTTTGCTCCGCATCTGATTCAAGATCCAAAGCGGAAGAATCTGAGGTTTATAAACGGTCTTCAAAGAAAATATCAGAATAAAGTAATGGGGAATGTGAAGCTTCCTTTTTCTGAAATGATATACATGGCCTACTAGTATGAGGATCTCGATAGGAAAGGTATGTTGCGAGACAAAGAGGAAGCCGGTTCGAGCAACAAAAGGAAATTCGAAACTGATAGCCCAGAGACAAGTACACAGCCAGAGGCTAGTATGCAGCCTGAAATAAGTAGAAAGTTTGAAGGCAATAAGAGGTCAAGGGCCAGTCAGAAAAAGGATAAAGCAGTCGTATGTTTAAAGTGTAATCAACAAGGGCAATCGATGAGAAATTGTAAATCTTCGAACAAGCGAAAGAATAAGGGAGTTAAATCCAAGAACAAGGTTCCGGAAGATAGAAATTGCAATCTTTGCAAGTAGGTTGGTCACGTAAAACAGGATTGCCGGCTATCACAGAAATCAGAGGTGGCTCAGGTAAATAAAGTAGTGGAAACTTCTGAATCCTCGGCTAGTCAGGAAAGGCCAGATGTCTTAGAAGGCACGCTTACTGTCAAAGATATCCCAGTTAAATTACGGTTTGATACAGGCGTGTCACGAAGCTTTATTGCAAAGAATGCAGTTAAGAAGTTGGATTTAAAATTGAAAAAGCTCAAAGAACCCATCACTGTCTATAATCCGGTTGGGGGTTCCCTCGATCTTAGTTGGGTTTGTGGGACACCTGTTTCCTTTTCTCATTATCGGTTTCCTTGTATCTCGATTGTCATGACTTTTACCAAATTCGATCTTATTTTAGGATTGGATTGGTTAACCAAATACGAAGCGTAAGTTAAATGTGCAGAAAGAGTTGTCAAGGTTAAAACGAAGCTTGCCAATATTGTAATTCCCTGTGAAGGCCCAAATTCTGACAGAAAAGACTTTTGGGCAGCTTTGGATGTTTCTCCTGCTCAAATAGAACCTGTTCCTGTCGTTACAGAGAATATTCATGTCGACATTGCAAATATCCCAGTTGTCAAGAACTATGCGGATGTGTTCGAAGAAGTTGTTAGCTTACCTCCGTAGAGAGAAATTGATTTTAAAATCTCTTTAGTTCCGAACGCAAGGCCAGTAGTTCACGCTATTCAAAGAATGACCTTGAAAGAGAAAGAAGAGTTAGATAATCAAACTCGACAGCTAGTGTGGAAAGGTCTGATCAGGCCTAGTTTCTCTGATTGGGGAGCAGCAGTGGTATTTGTCCCAAAGTCAGACGGTACTCTCAGACTATGTGTGGATTATCGTGACTTGAATAAACAGACGCTCAAGAACAAATACCCATTGTCGCGGATTGATGATTTATTGGATCGATTGAATGGCGCACAAGTGTTTTCATGAATGGACCTAGCTACAAGTTTCCATCAGCTTCGTATTGCCGAAGAGTGTGTTCCTTTGACAGCATTCAGAGGGCCAGATTTATTCTACGAGTGGTTAGTAATGCCGTTCGGCCTAAGTAACGCTCCAGCATATTTTGTCGATCTAATGAATCGGGTATTCAGAGGGGTATTGAATAAATTTGTTCTGGTTTTCATTGATGATGTACTGATCTTCTCTAAGTCAGAAAGCGAGCACGAAAAACATTTGGAACAAGTGTTAGAAATTCTGAGAAAGAATGTGTTGAAAGCAAAGTTTTCCAAATATATATTCTGGCAAGAAGAAGTCAAATTTCTTGGCCACGTCGTGTCAAAACAAGGAATTTCAGTGGATCCCAGTAAAATCACTGCTATTCAGAATTGGAAACAGCCTCATACGCCCACAGAAGTTAGAAGTTTTCTCGGGTTGGCCAGTTATTATCGGAAGTTTGTTGAGAATTTCTCGAAGATATCCAGTCACTTAACGAAGCTTACTAAGAAACATTCGAGATTCAACTGGACTCCCGAATGTGAGACAACTTTTCAGGAGCTGAAGTTAAAATTGACGACTGCCCCAGTGCTAACAATTATTGATGGCAACCAGGATTTAAAAGTCTGGACCGATGCTTCTAAAGAAGGCCTTGGCGCAGTGTTAATGCAAAGAGGCCATGTAGTCGCTTATGCTAGCCGTCAATTGAAACCCCATGAAAAGAATTATGTAACTCACAATCTAGAATTGCTAGCTATCGTGTTTGCTATGAAAATCTGGAGGCATTATCTATTGGGTGAGAAGTTCGAACTATACATTGATCATCAATCATTGAAATATTTATTCACCCAGAAGGATCTGAATATGAGGCAGCAGCGTTGGTTAGAATTTCTCGCAGCTTATGATCTTGATATTTTATATACTCCGGGAAAAGCCAATGTTGTAGCTGATGCGCTCAGCAGGAAGAATGTGATCATCGCCAGTATTATCATTACACCATCGTTTATTGATAAAATAGCTATTCTTCAGAAAGACGATAGTTTTATTAAGGAGATGGTCAGAAGAATTCAAAAGGGCGAAGTCTCCAGTTTCCAAGTGGATGGCGCAGGAGTTCTGAGATTGAAAGGAAGGATTTGTGTTCCCGACGACATTGAGCTCAAAAGAGAAGTATTGGACGAGTGTCACAGGTCCAAGTTGTGTATCCACCCAGGGGTTAGTAAAATGTATAATGACGTCAAGAGAACTTTCTGGTGGAAGGCAATGAAAAGAGATATCTCTATATATGTTAGCCGGTGTTCTACTTATCCACAAGTCAAGAGCGATTAACAGAAGCTCGCTAGATTGTTGCAACCTTTAGAAGTTCCAGGTGGGAAGTGGGAACATATTTCTATGGATTTCATAGATGGTTTGCCCAGAACCAGAAAAGGAAATGACAATATTTGGGTGATCGTAGATCGTTTCACGAAGACCGCCCATTTCATACCTGTCAAATCGAATAGAACTGCTCAGAGTCTGGCGTAGGTTTATTTCAAAGAAATAGTTAGACTGCACGGAGTTCCCATGAGTATAGTTAGCGACCGTGACCCGATTTTTGCTAGTAAATTCTGGGAAGCATTCCAAGCAGAATTGGGAATGAAACTGAACTTGAGCACTGCATATCATCCTCAAACAGATGGTCAAACTGAGAGGGTGAATCGTATTCTAGAAGATTTATTGTGGGCTTGTGTTATTGATTTTGGCGGATCATGGGAAGACCATTTGCATTTGTCCAAGTTCTCATACAACAACAACTACCAAGCGAGCCTAACAATGTCACCATTCGAAGCATTGTATGGTAGACCGTGCCGATCTCCTGCTTGTTGGGTAGAACCTGGTTATAGACTCGTTTTGGGACCCGGTATGATTCGCGAAGCTGCGGACAAAGTCGTTTTCGTTAAGAAACGATTACTCACCGCCCAAAGTCGACAGAAAAGCTATGCAGATAAAAGACGAAGAGATATATCGTTTGCTGTTGGCGACTACGTGTATTTGAAAGTATCTCCGATGAGAGGAGTTATCCGGTTCAGTAAAACAGGGAAATTGGCACCTAAATTCATTGGTCCGTTTCCTATTCTGGAACGGGTTGGAACTCTCACTTATAGGGTTCAATTACCTGAATGGTTGCCTGGAGTACATAATGTGTTTCACCTATCTCAACTTCGAAAGCATGTTCATGATCCAGACTTGATCGTGGAAGAAGCAGCGCAACGGGATATAGAAATTACTCCAGAATTGGCTGTAAGAAGAGAGCCGCTAAAGATAATTGGCAAAGAAACCAAAGAACTGAGGAACAAGAAGGTTCACTTAGTCAAAGTGCAATGGAGTGGAGATATGCGAGATTATACTTGGGAAACAGAGGAAAGTATTAAGAAAGCCTATCCTAAGTGCAGGGTGGATATCTCTGATTGACTCTGGTGCAAGGTACATTTACCATATCTTTGCAATACCATTTTGTTCTCTACTTTGCTGTTGTTTTCTTTTCATGCATGTTAACTTTTTAATTATATGGTCTGAATGATTTTAAAAGAGTATATGAATTATTTAGTATATTTTTGAAAAGTTAAAAACAAATTGATTGATGTTTGCGTTGTGTGATTGTGGAATTGATTAATTGAATTATTAGAATGATAGTTAATTTAATCAATAAGCTAATGAAGAAATGTATGCAATTGATCAAATATTGAACTGATTAAGAAATTGACAGAAATATATACATGTGCATTATATATGTGTGAACAGGTTATGAATAAACAGCTAAGCAGAGGAATAATATTGTTTGCCCAACAAATAGGTACATGTTTATTGTATTTCTTGGGATTTGATGATTTTATGAGCCGATTGGCTAGCCACTTGGCTTTTCCTTTTTCTTTTCGACTGGTGAGGGCCATGGGAGGCTATTTGAAATATCCCGAAGTCCCCCGTACAAAGGAGGTTATGGCAAAAAAAATCGAAAATTTAGGGTGTTAGCCAAATTTTTGAAGAATTTGAAAATTCTTATAAACTGAAAAGTTGGAGAATTGAAGCCAGAAGGAAAGTAGAGTTGATTAATCAAACCACTTTCGACTTTGTACCTATTCGGGGACGAAAAGTTTTAAGTGAGGGAGATTGTAACAACCCGGAAAATCTGTACCAGTTTAAAAAAATTTAATTGGCTAAAATAGTGAATTTTAAGTATTTAAAATAAAATATTTTAAATAAAAAAGATGAAAAGTATGTTTGAATCGACGTTTGAAAATAAATATAATTATTTTGAATTAAGTCCTGAAATGGCGCGGTAATTTCAAAATTTGAATTCAAACTTTGACTGACTGTACCGGGTGCAAATTAAAACGAATTTTAGTGAAACCAAAAATATTTAAATTTGTTAGTGAATATCTTTCTAACGAATCTGAAAAATCGAAGTTTCATAGCAGAAATCAAAAGTTATGGCCAAATGAATTTTTAGAAAGGTCGCTATAGAATTTATATAGCACGTGAAATTAGACATTTTGCAAACGACCTCAGAATTCGATGAAACCACTTTTGTTGGATCCGGCATGTCAAATTATTGCTAGATTTCAAATTTCATTATTTTTGAAGTTAATATGTGAGCATGGTGAAGGAAAATGTGTTTTGGTCAATTATAGTTAAATTGGATCGACCAGAAAATGGCCATTTTTCAAACGGTCTCAGAATTCGGCGAAACTAGTTTTTTTTGGGACCGTATCGTCAAAACATAGCTAGATTTATTTTTTGGGAATTTTTCGAATTAGTATGTGGCCCCGGCAAATTGAAATGTACATTCAAAACAAATATTGAATGTTTTATCTTTTAATTTGAAGAAAAACTGACTGAAACAGTCGAATTGGCCTACGAAGCATATCCCATTCTGTTCGGAATGGGGGTATTTAGCTAGGGACGACAGTCGTTGGGTTTGCATTGGAGTTCGTATAGATAAAGTGGTAATTTCCGAATTAAATAAATTAAAATAATTAAATATAACCGACCAATCACGTTCTTTCTTCCTCACTCCGCGTTGACCACGAGTCAAACCCGTAACCTTTAGGCGCGACGCGGGAATCACCTCCCACCTTCTCTCCTCTTTTTCTTCTTCGTCTCCCAAAAGAATCGAGCGCCACCACCCACGTTTTGAAGCCCTTACTCCCCTCTTCAAATCCATAGAACATTGACCCCCTATCGTCCACCCTCCGCTGCGAATCACCTCCACGAACGGCCAGACTTCAGAGTGCCACCGTGCTCGCCACAGTCCACCGATCAGAGCGCAACCACGGGGCGCGGAAGCCCTCACTTCCCTCTTCGACGCTGTACAAGCGGATCTTCGTATCGTGCAGCGGTTTGATCGAAAAGTTGAAACCTAGTTTTGAACACATCAGAAAGGTAAACGGCTTTGTTAATTTAAAGTAGTTTCAACACTTTAAAATCGTTACAAACTTGTAAAAATCGTATCTTTTTCATTTTTTATCGAAATCCAGTGAAACAAGAGACGCCGGGACCGTGAGGACGTCTTCTGCATTTTAGAAGAGACCGCACATTTTTCTGAGCCTTCTGCAATTTTTGGTGGAGACCCAATGTGAGATTTCTAATTTATAAGCGATATGGAAAACAATGATGTATAAATTATATAGTCGATGTATGAGTTATATAAGCGTTGTACACCTCATGTATAAGCGTTGTATAAGTTGTATGTTCGATGTATAAATTGTATATGCGTTGTAAAAATTATATATGCGTTGAAATGATATTGAAATGATTTAAAGTGAATTGAAATATATTTATATATGAATATATATATATATATATATATATATATACTTCCCTCGTCCACAGATCATGGACGATATTTATTGGTTGTGATATTGCTTGAATTATTGGTTGATGTGAAATTTGGTGAATGTGATGAATGGTTGATTTGAAATGATTGATTGTGATCGAAATCCCAATAGGATTAGTATATGGGAAAATTCGCCTGCGTGCGAACTAGATATTGAAAATCTCCATTGTCAAAAACCGCGAGGTTTTAAGGTAGAGCGAGGAGCCGTACTAGGGACGGTGCCGGTTTTAACTACCCTGCCGTTATGCTGCCGAAATTTTCAATAATATTCATGTGTTAGAATTATTTTCATGTGTTGAAACTATATTCGTGTGTTGAGTAGGAATTCATGTGTTGAATGAAGTTCATGTGTTGAATAAATTATTTGAAAGATAAAAATCACATTTTTATTATATATATAGGCTATATAAAATACTAGTATTTTAAATAAATTGTTTTAACACCAAAAATAACATTTTTACGTTATGTATAGACTATATAAAATAATCGTGTTTTGAAATAAATTGTTTTACAATAAAAATCACATTTTTATTATATATATAAACTTTAGAAAATATTCATGTGTTGAATAAAGGACTAGAACGATAAAAAACATATTTTTATCGTATGTGTGAAGTCGAAAACGTTCATGTGTTGAATATATAGATTGAACAATAAAATCTACGTTTTTATTGTGAATATGAAGTATTAAAAATATTCATGTGTTGAATAAATGTTTTAGATGATAAAAATATCATTTTTATCATGTGCACGACTCGTTAAAAATGGTGATGTGTTGAATAAATATTGTTGATGATAAAAATAGCATTTTTATCAAATATATAAAATGGATATGGTTTTGAAATCGAAGAAGGAAATATATTTATATATATATATATATATAAAATATAATGAATAACGACGCTGCAGTTTATGTTTTGAAACCTTGATTTCAAATGATTAGTGCGGGAGATCCGACCATCGGATTTTCCCAAAACCACAACCATCTGGTTCGCCTTGGAAATATCTTTCCAACGGCACCAACTTTGTGAAGATCCAACGGTTGGATTGTCTAGAATGTTTAATTGAAATCTGAAGAAAAACAACGCTAGAATCGATTATATATATATATAATTAAATTAAATCGAATAACGACGCTGCAGTTCGTATTTTGAAATCGTAACTTCAAACGATTAGTGCGGGAGATCCGACCGTCGGACTGAAACTGAAACCGTTGGATTCGTTTTGAAAAGATCTTTCTAATGATATAAAATTTTTGAAGATCCAACGGTTAGATTTCCAGATATATGTAAATCAAATCTGAAGAAAAACAGCGCCACGACCGCGTTATGGCCTTAAGCGTCGTTTGAATAAATTGGCTATTTTTAATAAATAAAAATAGCGATAAATCGTGATAAAATATTATAAACGATATGGAATGGAAATAAACTGAATTTGCTCGGTTTATGTGATATTTGATGGTTGAATGTGTTTGGCGTGAAAATTACATTAAAGGACAGAATTAGTGATGTCGAATAATTTAACCATTGAAATGAATTGAATTGAAATTCTAAATATACGTGAATTATTTGAAAAGGCCGAGTTTATTCTAATTTCAAATAATTGATCGACGAGTGAAAGTCGAAGATATGAAGGCGGTGCAAGACCGATGATCTTCACATCGAATGGAGGGGTGCTACTGATGCTCATGATAGGAGTAGCTACCTTGACGGGGCTGAAGTAGTAGCCGTCCGGACGTACATGTTGATTGTACGGATATGCGAGGTATTGAGTGCCTCCGGTTTCGTTCAGACCCAGAACGAACTTGTAAATGGACTGTGTGTGTGACATTGGATTTTGTTCTGTGCGGATTGATCTCTATTAAATATATATCTGTTTGGCGGCGGAGAATTTATTCTCTTGCTTAACACCCTTCTCTAAGACGTACGAGCTCAGAGGTTATATATCGATGGAAATCAGTCGCATGGAGCGAATTTCCTGTCTGGCATGCCTAAGTGGCAGATGATCAAGGCTTCTGTTGAAAAGCAAAGCTTGTGGTGGATGATCAAAGCACGGCCTGTGTGGCATAGCTTTGTGTATAACATGAATTCGCGAGCCTCACACCCCGGTATGGACCAGAAACGGGAGAAGGATCCAGGGAGGACATGCGTTTCTTTCTAGCTAGGCTTGTGTCAGTGACTTACCAGCCCTGACATTTATATTATTTTCTCCTGTGTGGTTGTTGCTATTGCGAGGCGCCTCAGATATATCGGTCGATACGGGACCGATGGAGTCATTGGGCTCATTAACGCCCCCAAAGGGCGGGGAAACGCCGTGTTCAGGCATTTTAATCCACATCGGTGGACCGGCCCTGTGGCTCCTAGGTACAGTTGCGGCTGTTCCTGAGGCATGGTAGGCTAGATTGTATCGAATCGGTAAGGACTATCTTTTGCCTTGGTTCATGATGGAAATCCAATTTTCAAATACGACATCGTGCGGTTTTGATTGTATACCTATATATGGCGACATAGTGGTTTGGGGCACTTATGCCGTCTATGATTGATATTTATGATTGTATCTAAAATTAGAAACTAACTGGAAACGAGTTAGGACGGATGGTTTCCTGGGTATTGGTCTGATGTTGGTTTTGGCCTCCGTGGTTAATACTTAGGGAATCGTTCTCTTATTAGTTTACTGATTAAGAATTAAACAATAAAGTTACATTTTAAGTGATTTTACTTTACGCGTATTAAGCATATCTTGGTTGATATAAAGTAAAACTCTATCCTCCGGTTTGTGTTGCATTGTGTGATGGGACTTGAGTCTTGTATCGGCTTCATTTTTATAAAAAGCACTGCGATGTTTAAAAGATTAATTTGTTTTAAGGCACTGGCAATCCAATGGAGTAAACCCGTTCCGCGAAGGTGGCGTGGTCCTGTGATTAGCCATATTGTAAAATGTGTTAAGTAGATTTCTCATACCAGTCCCATGACTGACTCGTAGTTTGTTTCACTTGCAAACTCAGGTGCCCCTTTTTCTACACGGGCAGCCTTGTATTCAGGTTTTAGCAGGCTTTTTCTGGATAGCTGGAGCTGAAGATGGATTCTATCCTATTGTACATATTATGTTTGTTTTCCGCTGTAGACATTTATGTATAGCTGAACTGTATTTGAACTAAGTATGATCCTGTATACTGTGTAACTCTGATGACTATGTTTATCCAGTGTATTATATTGTACATTATCTGGTGTATTTATTTATTTTTGTTCTGCTATTATCTGTTTATGTGTTATATTCCCGAGATTACCCCTACTACCGTCTTATCGGTGTTTGGGGTCGTCACAGAAGATATTTTAATTTGATGTAATGGGTTTTCTTTATTTCATACTTATGTTGTAACTGGATTCGAACCACGATGTTTTCTTTTTGAAGAATAAAGTTTTAAATTCCGCTGTTATTTTATATCTGTCTTTTGATGTTTCTGTTCCTGTTTACCTATAACGCTTCACAGAACTTAGCGCATATTGATAAAGAGTGACATTAACGGACGTGAGGTGTCACATTTGGTATCGGAGTTGAAGGCTACAACATCGGATAAAAGATTTTGTAAATTGTTTTCAAAAGGTTTTAAAAGAAAGTTTTTTCAAAATAAAAGTCTGTTTTGAAAAACATATTCCTAAAGCCAAATGAAATATCTTTCGATTCTCTGTTTGAATCCCTTTTCCTTTTCTTTTCAGCATGTCTGGGGAACTGAATATTTCCGAGGGCATTTAGATACCGACTTAGTTCCGTAGATATCTCGAGGTTACGGCACCAGCCGGAGGCCAAGCGAACGCCCATCCCCCAACTGCAGCTGCTGTCCCTCCTCCTTCGCGAGCGGGTAATTTCTCCAAGATATGCAAGGATTTCTATGCGATGGGAGGAAAGCCTTTCCGAGGAACTGAGACTTTTGTAGAACCAAGGAATTGGCTTAAAGAGACGGAGGATTTGTTTGGGATTTTTTAGGTTGATGACCGTAGGAAGATCCAGTTGGTCGTTTGGCAGCTGAAAGATGAGGCTTCATTCTGGTGGGAAGTGACGTAAGCAGGGAGTCCAATTGAGACTTGGGGTGATTTCCGATAGAGATTCGAGATGAAGTTTCTTTCTTAGACAGAAAAGAGTGTGCAAATGGAAAGGTTTCTAGCACTTAAGCAGGGAGGCATGTCTGTTAAAGAGTATGTCAATAAGTTCAATCAATTGGCGAGGTTTGGTTTGGAGCTAGTGAATACCCCGCACAAGAAAGCTTTGAGGTTTGCAAGAGGGTTAAATGAACCGGTTCATGGGTTGGCTATGTCTCATATTCTGATAGGGGAAACTTTTGAGAAATTCGTTGATATAGCATTGATGCACGGAGAAGATAAAGGCGAAAATAAAGAGGCTAAGATTGATGAGACGCAAAACAAGAAAGTGTAGCCCAAGAAAGAACAACAACAACAAAAGAAGGGCGTAAAAGAACGACAAATCCCGAGACAAGAGGAAATGTCAGAGTTGTAGATGCGCAGGTCATTTGAGCAAAGAGTGCAGAAAAAGGAAGAATGCTTGTTTCCACTGTGGTGAGGTCGGACACTATACTAGGGAGTGCCCGAAGAAGCAAGGACAGAGCCAAAGGGCAGGATCTTCTAGAGGGAAGGTGCATGATCTCGTGGCCAGTGTACTAGACAGAGGTAGGAAAGTTTCTGTTGAAGGTTTGATTTCTCTTTCCGATCATCCTGTTAGAACTTTTTTTTATTCTAGTGCTTCTCATTCTTTTATATTTGATTCTGTGGTTGAGTCTATGCACCTTAGTACCCGTATGGTGTTGGATCACGTTGTTGTCTCAAACCCCATTAAGGGCACGACTCATCTATCTATGATCTGTCAGGGTTTGAGGATATCTATGTTGGGCACGAGTTTGAGTGCGACACATATGTGCTTGGTTTCATGGGCTATGGTTTGATTCTAAGGATGGATTGTCTAGCCATGTATGGTGCCATTCTGGATTTTGAGTGGAGCGTCATTAGGGTTTTAACTTGCCATGAGAGGACTCTCGAGATTTCTTGTGACCCTAAGGGGTCTGTCATGCTTAGTTTCCTAGAATTTCTTGATGCTTCTATCGACGATTTACGATTTGTACCAGTAGTCTGTGAGTATCCTGATGTTTTTGAGGAGGTTCGAAGCTTGCCTCCGAGGCGCGAGATTGATTTTCGGATATACTTGATGGACAATGCAAAGCCAGTTGCATTGCCTGTGCGCCACATGGCTCCGAGAGAAAGGAGGGAGCTCAGCAAGCAAGTAGGGGATCTACTTGAGAAAGGGTTTATTAGGCGAAGCATATCAGAATGGGGTGCTCCAATCGTTTTCACGACTAAGGCAGATGGCTCGCTTCGCTTATGTGTGGATTACAGGGAGTTGAATAAGCTCACTAAGAAAAATAGGCACCCACTTCCGAGGATAGATGATCTGTTTGACCAGCTTGTTGGTGCATCTATTTTCTCCCAATTGGACTTGTCCATGGGGTTTCATTTGTTGAGGGTGGCCAAGGACAGTATAGACAAGACCGCTTTTAGAACTCCATATGGTTTCTTCGAGTGGCTCTTCATACCTTTTGGGTTGACGAATGCACCCTCTTATCTTGTGTATCTGACGAAAAGGGTGTTTCGAGAATTTCTGAATAAGTTCGTTGTGGTCTTTGTGGATGACATTGTAACAACCCGTATTTTAATAACGTGTTATAACCCTAAATCAAGGCAGAATTAATTTTTAAAATAAGAATCAAGGGCAACGGGTTACGCCATTACATTCATCTCGAAATTCTTCTTGGAATCGAGTCCGAGTTTTCGAAAATTGGAGTCCCGTATGACCAAGTTATGACCCTTCGAAGTTTTAGAAATTTCAAGTTCAAAAACAGCTCAGAATTCGAATTTCGAATTCAAACCCCAGAACAGACTGGGCGGGAAATTTCCCGCCCAGGACCAGGTCGACCATAGTGTCGACCTGCCTAGGACCAGGTCGACCATAGAGTCGACCTGGGTGTCGACCTGGTTGCCGAGCCCATTTTTTAGTCAGAGTTCACTCTGATGTTTCTAGTCCGATTTCTGTCTAGATTTGTTGGCCTGACCCTATATAAACAGCCCCTAACTCTAGTCTCTCTACACAAATTCTCTCTGGTATTATGCTGCTAAAACTCTGGTTGAGAAGTTAGAGAAAAGGGATTGCTTCTTCTCCAACAAGACTACGTGTAGAGTTTTGTTGTTTGGGGGAATTTCTATTAGACTCGAGATTCATCATCGCCTCTTTGTTTTCTAATTCTCAAACCACGATCTGTAAGCCCCAGTTACTTTTAGATCTAAACTTTAAACTTAATATGGACATGTTGTAAATTGAAATTGAACCTAAGTATGATAATTATCTTGGACCTATCATTGTATATCTTGGATCTATTATTGTTCCTTTTGGATCTATTATTTTGAATCTACTATTATTCACCTTGGATCTATTCATCTTGAACCTTGACTTGTGGAAATATTTATATGAAATTGATTTGGGGCCCAAACATGTTGTAAACCTAAAACCCCTCATGTCCATGATGTTAACATGCCTGTGATGTTGAATTAGTTGTTATTCACAAGTTTGGGGTTATTATCTTATGTCAACTGTTACCATGACTATCACCCTATTTTGCAAGGTTAGATATTTGAGACCACTATTCCATATGCCAGTATTGTTGTAGTCATTTATCTCAAGTTATACCATGCTTGACTTATAACCACTTTTGCCACCTTATGCCCGTTCCCTAATTAGATTTGTTTGTATCGATTTGAATTCACGTGCGATGGGAATACGATTTGGGTACTTTAGGAAAACCTGAATTTACTATAAACTTGAAACGTGAACATTGTTATAACTTGAACCTGGATATGGACATGAACTTGACACGATTTGACATGAAACATGACATGAAAATTTGACATGAATTTAGACTCGAAACTTGAACCTCGACATGACACTTAGAATAAACTTGAAAATGGCCAACTCGAGGTTGGGTTGAGTTTGTAGTGTAAATCTGCCCGGAACCGCCCGGCGAATCCAGTGACTGCAAACAATAGGACCCAATGTGGGTAGTAGGTCATATCACACCTAAAACCCGAGGTTAGACTATGTTGTGGTGTAAATCTGCCCGGAACCTCCCGGCAAATCCAGTGACCACAACAACTAGTCTAATGTGAGAGGTTGGGGTGCATTAATGAATTTATGCTACAGGATAGGGTTAAGTCATGAACCACTTGAATATACTTAACCAATTTGACACGATGATTTGATAGGGTTAAGTCATGAACATGAAAGATAATGCTTAACCAACTTGATACATGATTGGATAGGGTTAAGTCACGAATTTGAATGACATCACTTAACCCACTAGAAACCCTAGTTACGCGGTCCTTTTCAACAGTAACCCACTTGGATGTATCACGATACCCTGTGACTAGGCAGGGTGGGGCACGATTACTGGGCTGATTGTAAGCGACCAGAACGACGGCTGAGTAGGTGCGCCATTGTAGGTTCAGGCAGACTATGGTCGTGCATGTAGTCTGGAGTTGAAAAAGCAGGCATTGGGCACCAGTAGGTTTACACTGTGCGTGCTTGATTCGTGTCGGTGGTTGGCACCCTAGGGCTTGATACACCCTATGGTGGACCTAGCACAGGTGACTACATTTCGTGATTGGGCCGTATGACAAAGACACATGACAAGCTAGAACTTGTAGGGAGCCGATCAATTAGTAGATCGTACCGTAGGACCCCGTAATGGGTCATTTCATGATATTGGGCCAAGGGATCATTTCATGGCTAATACTTGACATGGGTTAGAATACTAGTACAGTTGGTGCAGCGAATCTTGAATATGCGATGCTAGACTTGATTTATCTTGTTATCTTAGTTATCTTGCCAGACTTATTATCATCCCTATGTTTACTTTCCGTTTACTCATATCTTGTTAACTTTACTAGTTTTTATACTGAAAGTCACTAGGGCTTACCAGTCTTTATGGCTGACCCTTTTTCTTTCGCCTCTTTTTCTTTCGTTCCCTCCCCCCAGGTTCTCAGGGAGGAAACGCTAGCTCTTAGCTTGGATTTAGCTTGCTTTCTGTCAGCTCATGTACGGTTTAGTTTTGAGCTATGCTATGGCTGCACTTCTACTATTTTTGGGGAATAATTTACTTTTGTTATCTTAAGTTTATGCTTCTTTATTTAGAACTTGATGTAATGGAATAATTTGTACTGTGGATATATGAGGTTTTGACTCTTTTCTTGAAAGTAATGAAATATGGTTTTCAATTTCTACCGCTGCTTTATTTATGTTCTACCTTGTGATATCTCTGTGTATGTTTACCTAGATAATACTCCACCAAAACTAGTGCATTCCCTTTGTGAGTGACCCTAGCGGAGGTGGGGTGTTACATTTGGTATCAGAGCAGAAGGTTACCAGACGGGGCAAAAGTTTTAAAAACCTCCTAAAACTATTTTCCAAAACCTTTTATAAAGAAGAATTTTTCAATAAAAGTTTTATGTTTAAAAAAGGCTATTCCCCAAAAGCCATTAGCACTTCCCTTTGTTTCCTCGTTTAAATCTTTTTCTTTTTGTTTTTCAGCATGTCTGATCTTAACCTTCCTGAGGGAGTACCCGTACCTGGATGGTTCCGAAGGTACTTAGAAGCTAGGGCCAACGGCGCGGGCCCAGCAGACATCCCTCCTCCTCCTCCCCCAGTGGCCGCGCTTCCTCCTCCTCCTGGTACCGCCTTTGCCAAAATATGCAAAGATTTTAAAGCAATGGGCAGCAAGAACTTCGTTGGAACTGAAACCTTCGTTGAGGCACGAAACTGGCTAAAGGAGACTGAAGACTTGTTTATTATCTTCGATGTGGAGGATCATAGGAAAGTTCAGTTGGTAGCATGGTTGTTGAAAGAGGAAGCTGCATTTTGGTGGGAAGTCACCAACGCTACCAGGCCAGTTGAGACTTGGGCAGACTTTAGAGAGAGGTTTGGGCTTAAATTCTTATCGTCAACAGAAGAGAACCTTCAGATGGAGAGGTTCCTAGCACTTAAGCAAGGGACATGACCGTTAGGGAGTATGTGAATAAGTTTAATCAGCTTTCTAGGTTCGGATTGGACTTGGTTAACACAGCTCAGAAGAAGGTTTTACGCTTTGCTCGAGGATTGAACGAGCCACTACACAGTTTGGCCATAACTCATATACCCATGGGGGCGACCTTTGAAAGCTTGGTGGATATGGCTCTACTTCATGAGGAAGACAAGAATAGCAAGAAGGAGGTTAAGCCTAATGAGACTCAGAATAAGAAAGTTGACTTCAAGAAGGGAGGCAACAAGAATAACAAGGGCAACAACAACAATAATAACAAGGCACGTGAGACAAGGAAGTGTAACTTTTGTGGTATTATGGGGCATATAGCCAAGGACTGTAGAAAGAAGAAGAGAAAGTTGGGTGAATGCTTTCATTGCGGGGATACTGGACACTTCAGTAAGAATTGCCCTAAGAAGCAAGGGCAAGGGCAAGCCCAGCGAGCAAGACCTTCTGGAGGGCAGTTGCATGCTCTCAACACCACTCCAGCTCTTGACCGAGGTAGTAATATTTCTGTAGAAAGCCTTGTTTACATTTCTGAATTTCCTGTTCGAATCTTATTTGACTCTGGCGCATCGCATACTTTTATTTCTTCTGATATTGTTGAAAATCTACACCTAAGTACTAGTCTAGTTGAGGATCTCGTTAGTGTTTCAAATCCAATTGGGGGCTCCGCCCATTTATCTATGATGTGTGTGGGTTTGAGGATTTCTATCTTAAGCGTAGAATTCACGTGTAATGCTTATGTTCTCAGATTTATGGGATACGGTTTGATCCTAGGTATGGATTGGTTGTCCAATTATGGAGCCATTCTTGATTGTGAATGAAGGGTAGTGAGGCTCATGACTCGCCTTGGTAATACCCTTGAAATTTCTTGTAACCCTAAGGGTCCGGTCATGTTGTGTTATCTTGAATCTCTTGACTCGTCCATCGACAATTTGTAATCTGTAAGAGTGGTCCGAGAATATCCAGATGTCTTTGATGAGGTAAAGGGGTTACCTCCTAAACGCGAGATAGACTTACGAATTTATCTTGTTGATAATGCCAAGCCAGTTTCATTGCCCGTTAGGCACATGGCCCTACGAGAAAGAAGAGAGCTCAGTAAACAAGTTAAGGAGTTGCTTGAGAAAAATTTCATAAGATGAAGCATTTCTGAATGGGGTGCTCCAGTGGTATTCGCTACCAAGGCGGATGGCTCGCTTCGTCTATGCGTAGATTATCGTGAGTTAAACAATCTAACTAAGAAAAATAGACACCCACTACCAAGAATCGACGATTTGTTTGACTAGCTTGTGGGAGCATCTGTTTTCTCTCAACTTGATCTAGCCAAAGGATTCCATCAGCTTAGAGTGGCTGAGGATAGCATTAATAAAACTGCGTTTAGGACTCCAGATGGGTTCTTCGAATGGCTCGTCATGCCGTTTGGGTTAACGAATGCACCCGCGTACTTTGTAGATTTGATGAGTAGGGTGTTTCGGGAGTTCCTTAACAAGTTTGTAGCGGTTTTCGTGGATGATATTTTGATCTTCTCAAAGGATGAAGAAGAGCATGCTAGACATCTCAAGGAAGTCATGGATACGCTTAGAGCACACAAGTTAAAGGCTAAGTTCTCCAAATGCCATTTTTAGAGGAAGGAAGTTCGATTTCTTGGACATGTAGTTTCTAAGCAAGGCATAGCCGTGGACCCCACAAAGGTAGTTGCGGTGCAAGACTGGAAAATTCCTAAGAACACAACGGAGGTGAGGAGCTTTCTCGGTTTGGCAGGCTATTATAGGAAGTTCATTAAGGACTTCGCTAAGATTTCAGCCCCTCTTACTAGGTTAACGAAGAAAAACCTAGCGTTTGCATAGGACATAGAATGTGAGATTTCTTTTCAGAGACTCAAGAGAGCCCTCACCACAGCTCCAGTTTTGGCATTACCCGACGGAAGTAAGATGTTTACGGTGTACACAGATGTGTGTGGCACAGGTTTAGGCACTGTCCTAATGCAAGAAGGGAAAGTGATTTGTTACGGGGGTAGACAACTTAAAGTTCATGAGAAGAACTATCCCACACATGACTTGGAGTTGGCGGCGATCGTTTTTGCACTTAAATCTTGGCGCCATTATCTTCTAGGGGAGAGGTTCGAGCTGTATACCGACCACAAATCGCTTAAGTACCTCTTCTCACAGAAAGATTTGAATCTGAGACAACAGCGGTGGATGGAATTCTTGGCATCATATGACTTCAATATAGCTTATACCCCTGGCAAGGGTAACGTGTTACGGATGCGCTAAGTAGGAAAAGGTTGACCTTGAGCCCCTTGTTTGTTGAAAGGAAAAGTCTAGAGTTTATAGCAAACTTTGATTTTACACCTGCTGTTGAGTCATTGACTGGTACGTTAGCATCTCTTGAGTTAAGACCTACACTTCTAGATCAAGTAGGGACTTCACAGAAGAAAGACCCACAGATAGTCGAAATCATGGACAAGCTGATTAGTGGTGAGACGTCAAGTCACCTCGGTAGGTATGCCATAGACGACAAGGGATGGCTAAGGCGTGATGGAAGGCTATGTATCCCACAAGTGGGAGAATTAGTAAATAAAGTTCTCGAAGAGGCGCATCACTCGAAGATGACCATACATCCCGGAGGGGATAAGATGTACAGAGATATGAAACACATTTTCTTTTGGGCTGGAATGAAAAAGGACGTGGCAGAGTTCGTTTCAAAGTGCATGGTGTGCCAACAAGTAAAGGCCGAGTCGAAGAAGCCCGGTGGGTTATTACATCCTTTGGAGGTTCCGCAATGGAAGTGGGAAAGTATCTCAATGGATTCGTGGATGGACTGCCTAGGTCAAGGAAGGGAAATACTAGCATATGGGTCATAGTTGATAGACTCACGAAAAGCGCTCACTTCATTCCGGTGAAAAGCAAGAGGACCGCATCATGGCTAGCGTCTATTTACCTTCGAGAGATAGTACGGTTACACGGGGTTCCTTCTAGTATAGTTAGTGATCGTGACCCGATTTTCACTAGCCAGTTTTGGAATAGTCTGCAAGAAGCAATGGGTACACGACTAAGTTTAAGCACGGCCTATCACCCACAGACGGATTGACAAAACGAAAGGGTAAATAGGGTACTAGAGGATCTTTTGAGGCTATGCATTCTCGACTTTGGTGGTACCTGGGAAGACCATCTTCCTCCCATGGAGTTTGCATATAATAATAGTTACCAAGCTAGCATCGGAATGGCACCGTTCGAAGCCCTGTATGGAAGGCCATGCAAATCGCCAACTTGTTGGTGTGAGACGACAGACAGGCTTATACTAGGGCCTGACATGATAAGAGACACTTTTGAGAAGGTTGAGTTGATACGAAGACGGATGAAAACGGCCCAAAACAGACAGAAATCTTATGCAAACAAGAGAAGGACAGACCTAGAGTTCGAAGTCGGAGATATGGTCTCCTTTACGCAATGTGGTTCGTTTTGGAGCGGTTGGATCGTAGGACCGTTCCCTATCACTGAGAGGATTGGGCAGATGGCCTATAAGGTAGACTTACCCGAGAAGCTGACCGGAGTACACAATGTCTTTCACGTCTCGCATCTCCGAAAGTGCTTACATGAGTCGGCCGAAGTGGTTGAGCCAAGCATCCTTGAAGGCGTAGAAGTGGAAAAGAAAGCAACATTGAGGCGAGTTCCGATTCGTATCTTAGGAATGGAGATCAAGAAGCTAAGGAATCGAGAAGTCAAGCTAGTTAAAGTACAGTGGAGTGAAGCTCAAGAAGATGCAACTTGGGAAACCAAAGAGAAGATACGCGCGCTTTACCCATTTCTTTTTTAGGGTACATTCTCGATCTCTTTTCCTATAAACTTGAAAACCTTTCGTATCATGCTTTTACTACCTATGTTTGCCTTATTATCTTCTCGATCTTATCTTGAGAACCTTAGGTAGAACCATATGGATGTAAACATGTGATTGAAACATGTTATGGTTGATGTTTACAAATGGTTGCAAGTGTTTGCAAGTGTTTGCAAGTGATTGCTAGTGGATGCATGACACACATTAGGCACTAGATCGGCTCAGTCACATTTTCATGTTGCATATGCATGAGTGCTTATACTTGTACATGGATGGAACTTATTGTGCTATCACTTGGATGTTACATATGAATGAATGTTATGTGCACTCATGTAGAGATTATAAATTATGTTAGGAATTTTCATACATGTTGGATTCATTACACTAACATATTTTGCATTAAGGAGGTCTACTGAATCAGTAACCGCCTGATCTTTTGCATTAGTTAAGTACATATACACACACTTTCTGCATATGTTCATACAGCACTAGAAATCTTTTAAGGACAATGGTTGCCTGTGGATGATGTTTTGAGTAGATGGATGATTGGATGGTAGGATATATTCTTTCTAACTTAGAGATTTCGGGGACGAATCCTTTAAGGAGGGGAGAATGTAACAACCCGTATTTTAATAACGTGTTATAACCCTAAATCAAGGCAGAATTAATTTTTAAAGTAAGAATCAAGAGCAACGGGTTATGCCATTACGTTCATCTCGAAATTCTGCTTGGAAACGAGTCCGAGTTTTTGAAAATCGGAGTCCGTTTGACCAAGTTATGACCCTTCGAAGTTTTAGAAATTTCAAGTTCAAAAACAGCTCAGAATTCGAATTCGAATTTCGAATTCAAACCCCAGAACGGACTGGGCGGGAAATTTCCCGCCCAGAACCAGGTCGACCTCGGGGTCGACCATAGTGTCGACCTGCCCAGGACCAGGTCGACCATAGAGTCGACCTGGGTGTCGACCTGGGTGTCGACCTGGTTGCCGAGCCCATTTTTTAGTCAGAGTTCACTCTGATGTTTCTAGTCCGAATTCTATCTAGATTCGTTGGCCCGACCCTATATAAACAGCCCCTAACTCTAGTCTCTCTACACAAATTCTCTCTGGTATTATGCTGCTAAAACTCTGGTTGAAAAGTTAGAGAAAAGGGATTGCTTCTTCTCCAGCAAGACTACGTGTAGAGTTTTGCTGTTTGGGGAATTTCTGTTAGACTCAAGATTCATCATCGCCTCTTTGTTTTCTAATTCTCAAACCACGATCTGTAAGCCCCAGTTACTTTTATATCTAAACTTTAAACTTAATATGGACATGTTGTAAATTGAAATTGAACCTAAGTATGATAATTATCTTGGACCTATCATAGTATATCTTGGATCTATTATTGTTCCTTTTGGATCTATTATTTTGAATCTACTATTATTCACCTTGGATCTATTCATCTTGAACCTTGACTTGTGGGAATATTTATATGAAATTGATTTGGGGCCTAAACATGTTGTAAACCTAAAACCCCTCATGTCCATTATGTTAACATGCCTGTGATGTTCAATTAGTTGTTATTCACAAGTTTGGGGTTATTATCTTATGTCAACTGTTACCATGACTATCACCCTATTTTGCTAGGTTAGATATTTGAGACCACTATTCCATATGCCAGTATTGTTGTAGTCATTTATCTCAAGTTATACCATGCTTGACTTATAACCACTTTTGCCACCTTATGCCCGTTCTTTCTATGTTATTCCCTAATTAGATTTGTTTGTATCGATTCGAATTCACGTGCGATGGGAATACGATTTGGGTAGTTTAGGCAAACCTGAATTTACTATAAACTTGAAACATGAACATTGTTATAACTTGAACCTGGATATGGACATGAACTTGACACGATTTGACATGAAACATGACATAAAAACTTGACATGAATTTAGACTCGAAACTTGAACCTCGACATGACACTTAGAATAAACTTGAAAATGGCCAACTCGAGGTTGGGTTGAGTTTGCAGTGTAAATCTACCCGGAACCTCCCGGCGAATTCAGTGACTGCAAACAATAGGACCCAATGTGCGTAGTTGGTCATATCGCACCTAAAACCCGAGGTTAGACTATGTTGTGGTGTAAATCTGCCCGGAACAGCCCGGCAAATCCAGTGACCACAACAACTAGTCTAATGTGAGAGGTTGGGGTGCATTAATGAATTCATGCTACAGGATAGGGTTAAGTCATGAACCACATGAATATACTTAACCAATTTGACACAATGATTTGATAGGGTTAAGTCATGAACCTGAAAGACAACACTTAACCAACTTGATACATGATTGGATAGGGTTAAGTCACGAATTTGAATGACATCACTTAACCCACTAGAAACCCTAGTTACGCGGTCCTTTTCAGCAGTAACCCACTTGGATGTATCACGATACCCTGGGACTAGGCAGGGAGGGGCACGATTACTGGGCTGATTGTAAGCGACCAGAACGACGGCTGAGTAGCTGCGCCATTGTAGGTTCAGGCGGACTATGGTTGTGCACGTAGTCCGGAGTTGAAAAAGCAGGCATTGGGCACCAGTAGGTTTACACTGTGCATGCTTGATTCGTGTCGGTGGTTGGCACCCTAGGGCTTGATACACCCTATGGTGGACCTAGCATAAGTGATTACATTTCGTGATTGGGCCGTATGACACAGACACATGACGAGCTAGAACTTGTAGGGAGCCGATCGATTGGTAGATCGTACCGTAGGACCCTGTAATGGGTCATTTCATGATATTGGGCCAAGGGATCATTTCATGGCTAATACTTGACATGGGTTAGAATACTAGTACAGTTGGTGCAGCGAATCTTGAATATGCGATGCTAGACTTGATTTATCTTGTTATCTTAGTTATCTTGCCAGACTTATTATCATCCCTATGTTTACTTTCCGTTTACTCATGTCTTGTTAACTTTACTAGTTTTTATACTGAAAGTCACTAGGGCTTACCAGTCTTTATGACTGACCCTTTTTCTTTCGCCTCTTTTTCTTTCGTTTCCCCTCCAGGTTCTCAGGGAGGAAATGCTAGCTCTTAGCTTGGATTTAGCTTGCTTTCTGTCAGCTCATGTACGGTTTAGTCTTGAGCTATGCTATGGCTGCACTTCTACTATTTTTGGGGAATAATTTACTTTTGTTATCTTAAGTTTATGCTTCTTTATTTAGAACTTGATGTAATGGAATAATTTGTACTTTGGATATATGAGGTTTTGACTCTTTTCTTGAAAGTAATGAAATTTGGTTTTCAATTTCTACCGCTGCTTTATTTATGTTCTGCCTTGTGATATCTCTGTGTATGGTTATCTAGATAATACTCCACCAAAGCTAGTGCATTCCCTTTGTGAGTGACCCTAGCGGAGGTGGGGTGTTACAGACATTCTAATTTTCTAGAAGAGAGAGGAAGAGCATGCCCTACATTTAAGGGAGGTTTTGAAGACTCTCCAAGCGCATCAACTTAAGGCAAAATTCTCCAAATGTCATTTTTGGAGAAAGGAAGTGAGATTTCTAGGGCATGTGGTTTCTAAGGATGGGATAGCAGTGGATCCCACGAAAGTAGATGCAGTTCAAGAATGGAAGATTCCAAAGAATGCAATGCATGTGAGGAGTTTTCTTGGTTTAGCGGGATATTATAGGAAGTTCATTAAGGACTTCGCGAAGATATCAACCCCGCTCACCAGACTGATGAAAAAGAATCTGACCTTTTCTTGGGATATTGACTGTGAGGATGCTTTTCAGCGATTGAAGAGGGCTTTGACAACAGCCCTAGTCTTGACTTTGCCTGATGGGAACAAGGTGTTCACAGTATATACTGATGCATGTGGCATAGGGATTGGTGTTGTTTTGATGCAAGAGGGAAGGGTGGTATGTTACGGTGGTCGACAGTTGAGATTTCATGAGAAGAACTACCTTACCCATGATTTAGAGTTAGCTTCCATAGTATTTGCACTTAAGACTTGGTGTCATTATCTACTTGGAGAGAAGTTCGAGTTGTATACCGATCATAAATCTCTCAAATATCTGTTCTCGTAGAAGGATCTCAATTTGAGATAGCAGAGATGGATGGAGTTCCTAGTGTCCTATGACTTTGAGATTTCTTATCACCTGGAAAGCGTAATGTAGTGGCGAACGCGCTGAGTAGGCAGAGGATGACTTTGAGTCCACTATTCGTAGAGAGGAGGAGCTTGGAGTATGTATCGGCCTTTGATTTTAGGCCATCTACGTATCTTATACCTGGTTTGTTGACATCCTTCTAGGTGTGACCTACTCTTATGGATCAGATAGGAACTTCGCAGTGAGAAGACCATAGATAGCAGACATCTTGTATAGGCTCAGTAGAGGGAGACTTCTAGTCACCTAAGTAGGTATTCCATGGATGATAGAGGGTGGTTGCGACAAGATGGAAGGCTTTGTGTTCCCCGAGTTAGGAGTATGTTGAAGATAGTCCTTGAGGAATCCCATCATTCAAGGATGATTATCCATCCAGGCGGTGATAAGATGTATAAAGATATGAAGAAGGTTTTCTTTTGGGTTGGGATAAAGAAACACGTAGCGGAGTTTGTTTCTCGATGTTTGATTTGCCAGCAAGTCAAAGCTGAGCAAAGGAGGCTCGGTGGTTTACTTCGTCCCTTGGAGGTCCCACAGTGTAAGTGGTAGAGCATCTCTATGGATTTCATTGATGGTTTGCCTAGATCGACGAAAGGCAACACCAGTATCTAGGTTATACTTGACAGACTTACTAAGAGTGCTCATTTCATTCCTGTTAAGAGTAAGAGAATGACAACATGGTTGGCAGCAGTTTATCTTCATGAGATAGTCTGTCTACATGGAGTACCTTCCAGTATAGTGAGTGATCGTGACCCCATATTCACCAGGGAGTTTTGGAGGAGCTTGCAGAAGGCATTAGGTACACAGTTGTGTTTGAGCACCACTTATCACACTCAGACCGATGGACAGACGGAAAGGGTGAATAGAGTTCTTGAGGATCTTTTAAGACTGTGTATCCTAGACTTCGGAGGCACATAGGAGGAGCATCTTCCTTTGGTAGAGTTCAGCTAAAACAACAGTTATCAAGCTAGTATTGGCATGGCATCCTTCAAGGCATTGTACGGTCGACCTTGTAGATCACCGACTTTTTGGTGGGTGTCTATAGATAGGCTTCTACTTGGACCTGAGTTGATTAGAGAAACTTCAGAGAAGATTGATCTTATCCGCAGACGCATGAAGACAGCTAAGGACAGACAAAAGTCCTACGCAGATAGGAGAAGGACTGACATTGAGTTTGAGGTGGGAGACATGGTTTTCATCAAGGTATCACCTTTGAGGAATGTGGTTCGCTTTGGATCTGTAGGGAAATTGGCGCCAAGCTTTGTAGGGCCATTTCCCATAACAGAAAGGATTGGCCAAATGGCCTATAGGGTGAAACTACTAGAGAGATTGGCGGGTGTTCATGATGTTTTCCACGTTTCTCATTTGCGAAAATGTCTACATGATACAACAGAGGTAGTTGAGCCGAGTATGCTTGCGGAAGTAGAGGTGGAACAGAAGGTGACAGTTAGACGAGTTCCTACCTGTATTCTTGGATCAGAGGTTAAGAAGTTATGCAACCTAGAGGTCAAGTTAATGAAAGTTCAATGGGGAGAAGACCGTGAAGATGCAACTTGGGAGACTGAAGACAAGATTCGCGCTTCGTACCCTTTTCATTTCAAGGGTATGTTCTCAACTTCTTTTTCCAAAAGCTTTTATTCGTACTTGCTTCTGCCATTAAGTATATCCTATCGATCAAATCTTCGACCTTTAGGTAGGGAACCAATGGATGTAAACATGTGTTTGAGACATATTATGTTTGATGGATGCAAGTGTTTGCTAGTGGTTGCTCGTGGATGCATACACACACACACGACACTCAGCTCAATCACTCTCATCCTGCATATGGATGAGTGTGCATATTTTTTTCTTCATGGATGGAAATGGGTGTATCATCACGTGAATGTTGCATTCAGATGGATGATTGTGCATGCATATAGCATTTACATGATAAACTAGGACTATTTGCATACGTGTTGGATTCATGGCACTGGCATACATTGCATTAAGGAGGTCGATTGAATCAGTAGACCGCCTGATCTTTCGCATTAGTATAGAGACATATACACACACCTTTGCATATGTTCATATAAGCATTAGAACTCTTTTAAGGACAGTGGATGCCTATGATTGGTGGATGAGTAGATGGATGATGGATGTTAGGATATGCATTCTTCTTAACTTGGAGATTTCGGGGTCGAAATCCTTTAAGTAGGGGAGAATGTAAAACCCATAATTTTAAAGAACAATATAATCATAAACTAAAGAACACTTAATTAAATATTGAGAATTAAGGGAAATGGACTATTCCATTGCGTTCATCTCGAAATTCTGCTTAGGATAGACTCCGAGTTTGCGTAAAATGGACATCGTATGAAGGAGTTATTAAGCTTTGAAATTTGTATACATGTAAATAAAATATATATAAACAAAAACCAGTCCAGAAATCAAAATTGAAGAGCGGGAAGACAGGTAGGAAATCGAACCGTTGGGGGTCAACCCATATTGCCCCATGGGGGTCGACCCTAGGGTCGACCCATACAAGGGGGTGTCGACCCTAGGGTCGACCCTGGGGTCGACCCCACCCAGATCCGGGGAAGATCCATTCTCTGAACCTGGACTTTTTTCTTGACTTGATTCGTTAGCTTGCAACTATATGTAGGACCTCATTTCTATTGTTTTATTCATCAAAAACAATGTAGACAATGAGATGTTGCCCCAGCTTGGATTGAATTAGCTTATTTTCTCCAAGAACAGCTTATACGCATACAAGAATTTCTTCTACAACTTCAACCTATTGTTCTCTGTTCTTTAGACCAGTCTCTGTGAGTTTATGTTTCTTTTAGATATAAACATTTAATAAGTAATCCTGACATGTTTATAAGTTTGGATCTAAACCTATGTCTGTTAATAAACTGAATCATAACTAAACAGATATGCCATTACGTATACACCTGATTTACTTATATGCCTATTTCTGTCATCATATGCATATTCCTGATATGCCTATTCTGTTATTATACCCATTTCTTTCATCATATGTCTATTCTATTATTATGCCTATTTTGCCATCATATGCCTGTTTTGTTATTATACATATTTATGTTCTCTTCTTTCCCTTTTATAGCCTAGGCTACCTTCGAGCCTAGGCCTATCATTGAAACATGTGAACGCATGAAATTGGGAACGAATGGAAACGATAAATTAGGGCATAACTTGTATCGTGAATCAGATTGGGATTTGGGGGCATACCTTTGATGAACATGAATAATTGTTTAAGAATGAATAAGCCTAAATTTACAGTAAATAGAAAACCGCACTAAGACAAGAGGTTAAATTCGACTTGTGGTAGAAGTCTGCCCGAAACCGCCCGACAAATCCAGCATTCACAAGTGGTTAATTTAATGTGAGGGGTCTAATTCGTAAATGTACAAGTAACGGTGCTAAGACACGAGGTTAAGTCCAGCTTGTGGTAGAAGTCTGCCCAGAACCGCCCGACATAATCGGCATCCACAAGTGGTCAACTTAATGTGAGAGGTTTGGTGCATTAACATACATGAACGGGGAATGATAATAATATGTTAACCTGTAGCACTTAACATGTTTAAATCTGTGGGGGTTATATGAACCTATCAAATTGTGTAAGGGTTAAGTAAACTTGTCTGAATCGATGAAGGGTTAAGTAAATCTGCTAAATATGTGGGGGGTTATATGAATCCGAATAACTTAACCTATTTTATATGTTGGGGTTATGCGGGCTTGTTAATATGTTTGACATAACCTGTCAAATCCTAGTAGTGAGGATGCAAGCCTAGGGGTGGCTTGTATCATCTGTTGTATGGGACCCGTATTAGTTAGTAACCCATACTGTTATTCAAAGGGGACCCCGAACTAGGTAAGGGTCAGGGAACGCTTAATGAGCTGATTATAAGAGGTCCATATGGATGGAGGTGTCTGATGGCGCGTTCCGACGGACCATGCTTGACTCCCTCTCAGTCCATCCATCATCACACAACTTTATTGTACCATGAACTACTTCCAATCTAGTGAAATCGTTACACCACGGGCCAGATCCATCACAATGCAGTGTCGTTATGCCATGAACTGCCTTTCCATCATGTAGCTACGTTACACCATGAGCTATTCATAATTCCCTTCGAACTCACTTTACATTGGAGGCTTTAATCGAAGAATCCATTGCTTGATCACGCTATAACTCTCAAACCACAGAAGAAATCAACGAGCCACGACCTCCGACGCGATACATACCTGCACCATCCAACTATCAAGATTGATGGATCGTTGTCGGTCCATCCCATATGGACCAGTGTCGGTCCATATACTTAGCCAAATCTTAGCTAAATATTTCTAGATCCTCTTAAGCATCCCTTCTGGTTTCCCATTCCAATATTGGTCCATCAATTTGAAGTCTGATGTACTTCAAGTCGGACCATATATCCTTTGTAGCACATCGGTTACACGCATTGTTCAAATGACTCCAAACTCCATCCGTGCCATGTCAAACCGTCAAGGAACCACTACAAAAAGTTTCAAGTTCAACCAATGCATCTTTATGGACCGGTGTGCGTTCATGCGACATTGACCGATGCCGATCTTCGAGTTTTTACCCCTATTTTTAGGATGCCTTCCCGCTATCTTCCAGAGCCTATCCTCCAAGTTTCATGAAATTTCAACGAACTTTGATCCCGATATGCTCCAATCTTCATTCCAAATCCAAACTACAAAGATTCTAACAAACATGAATAGGTATATCATCTAGACAACGGTTCCAACGATTCAAAAAATAAGCATATGAATCAACAATCTAAATGCCCAAGTTCACATAAATCATGAGGCAATCATTTATATGCACATATCTAATGTGAATCTACATGCTAATTATTCTAAACTCATCATTTGAATCCTTTATGTGTCTTGTTAGGTTGTTCTAAGGGTTTCAAAAACAAATTAAGCATAAATGATCATATTTTTGGGTGATTATGTGATAAAAACACTTAATTTAAACATATAATCCAATATAGTATAGTAAAAGATCAAAATTGCTCACCAAATCAACAGAACTATGTAAATCAATTAGAGACCTATTCAAGACAACTAGGAAATGATGAAAGCAACCCTCTAATTGATGCAAATGAGTATATCTATGAAGATCTAATCTCTTCTATGTGTTTGGAGGAGATTAGAAGTGGTTTTGATTTGAGTTAGGGTTTAGGAGGATGAACAAGAGTAAATCATAGATCTATAACTACTTGGGAAAATGAAAAAAAAAGATTAACCTAATCTCCTTCAGCCTCTGTTCTAGCTGTTGGTCATTAACTTAATGGGCAACCCTAATTAGTGCATTAATTATTAATAAGTTTACCTTGTAGTTTTGAAAATTTAAAACTATTGTATCTCCTTAACCCCTTATCCAGATCGTTCTTGTGACCACTTTATAGAATGACCAACCATCATTCCAATATAATGACATATGTTAGAGCATCTAGTTCTACACCAATCAATAAGTTATAGCCAGAAAACACACTCAAGGTAAAATGTTCACAAAACAATTCGGTGAAAATCATATATGTGCAAAACATCCTAAATAACCATATTCCAAAATATGAAAATGATACGAACTCGTGTACTAAATATAATTACTTACGATCTTTCGACATGTAAAATACGGATTGCTACATTCTCCTTCTTTAGGAGTTTCGCCCCTAAAATCCCGAAACAAACACGAGGAAACACAACACCGTGCATTCCTACCATCATAAGTAATCAACCTAACATGTAATCTAGAATCCAATAATTCATACAAATAATGGCCTATCCTAGCACTTAGATTCTAAATAATATAAGATTCAATGTTGAAAGTAGATGCAAAAAATCGATCATACCATTTAAAGAGTTATGGATACCCTTCTTTATAATCTTTTCCATTTTCCATGTACAATCGTCATCATCCTCACTCCACTGTATCTTAACTAGCATAACTACCATCCTCCTAAGAATTTTCATATCGTTCTAGCATAATTACCATCCTCCTGAGATTTATCGTTCTCCATGGTCCTAATCGGCTTATGAGGTCTTGGAACTTCAGGCTCAAAGTCTTCAAGCTGATCTGGTGCCACTACTATACTCGAGTCATGCACAAACTTCCTTAAACAAGAAACATAAAAAAACATTGTGCACACCAGGCATCCTCGAAGGTAGATCCAACATATATGCTAAGCTCCTGATCCTCTCGACGTCCGGAAATGGTCCAACAAACCTGGGATCCAACTTACCTTTCCTTCCAAAGCGGCTTGCAATCCTAAGAGGATAAACCTTATTGAATACCCTATATCCAAAAGAGAATTTCAAATCTTTTATTCTCTTATCTACAAAGCTCTTTTGATGATTCCGAGAAGCTTTCATTCGCTGATGAATAATTTCAATCTTATTCGATGTCTCTCGAATCATCTTTAGCCCAACTATCACCTTCTCACCTGCTTCCCACCTGCTTCCCACCTACTTCCCGCCTGCTTCCAACCAACAGGATTGTGCATTAAAGGATCTTCCGTTCAATGCTTTATAAGGTGAAATGTTGATACTCACTTGATAAGTACCCTTGTTACAAGATAATTTAACCAAATGAAGATAATCATCCCAAGAACCTCTAAAATCCAAAATACAAGCTTTAAGGAGATCTTCCACAACTCGATTCACCCTCTCGGTCTGTCCATCTGTCTAAGGATGATTATTTGTACTTAAATGTAGCTTAGTGCCCCCACATCTCTTCCAAACTCTTCTAGGGCCCATTGGTAAACAATGGGTCTCCAATAATTACTATATGTTTCGACGTGCCATGGAAATAAAAACCATTTTTTATATAGTTCAGCTAACTTCGATGAACTTTTAATAGACTTAACAGGTATGAATCTCGAGCTTTTGATCATGCGATTAACAATTACCCAAATAATATCTAACCTCCCTAATTGGTGGTAATCCATCAATAAAGTCCATAAACATCCATTTCCATTTTTAGATCTCTAATGGTTGAAGTAACCTACTTGGATTATTTTACTCATCTTCACTTATTGGTGGTTCATACACTTCAAGATAAACTGTAACATCCCTGGTTCTCGAAAGCCATTATTCAATAATTTAACTGGGTGATTAAATAGGAATAATGGAGTGGATGAGCGTATCGGATTTGTATTTGATAAATTAATTAGAAGGTGGTCCATAAGACAAATAATCAAAAGCAGATGTATATAAGAGGGAGGGTTATAAGAAGGGCAAAGGTGGATCTTTCGACCCCTATATATATCCCCTCACATTAACCTCATTCACATTCACTTCTAAAAATCCTAAGAAAACTAAAAAGTGATCGAACATTAAAGTTAGGAGAAGAAGAATGAAAAAGCTACGAAATTTAAAGCTTGGAACATCATCAACAGATACCATCACCTCTATCCAAACAAGGTGAAAACACACTCTACCCATGGTAGTTTCAAGCATCTTTGTGCGACGACATGTGTTGTGGTGTTGTATAAAGCTAGAAGGGTTGACCCTTTCAGAATAAATTGAACATGGCTTCTATGTCTATGAGGAAGCCGAAGGGGTATGAAACGACATAGAGGTTGTGCCATTGAAGTGTAACCAGACATTGATTGAACCCATTGAAATGCTTATGTTATTGGTTGTTTACCATTGTTTAAGACATTGCATATGTGTGAAACCTAGGGAAGGTTCAATGGGAGGGAAAATCTAGGAGAAACCATTTAAGATGAAAAGGTAAATAATGGTATCTAAGCTTGTTGCTTCGCGCAGTCTAGTGGACTTAAGATTGAGCTTTCGGTCTCATGTTAGTAGGGAACAACTCTGTGAAGCACAGGAGGTTAAATTTGAAGGACCAGTTCTTTACGCAGTTTAGGGGATTTAAGGATATGCCTTCGATTCCATTGTTAGTAGGGATTACCTTACAAAGCATGGGAGGGGATCGAGAGGAAGAAATTCTACTGCTTCGTGAAGTTTGGAAATTGTAATAAGAAACTAGCTTTGTTGCTTCGCACAGTTCGAAAGACAAATGAATATGAAGAAAAGTGGTTTTGTAGTAGCGTGATTTGAGCTCACAAAGCACTGATGGAACCACAAGCCATGAAAAATATGAAGTCGTTAACACAAAAAGTCAGTATAATGGAGGGATGGGGAATCCAATGTGTTTAGCATATTATGTTTCTTTCGTTTTTATGCTTATGATAATTGAACTAACCATTGTAGTGCAGGGGCACATGGTTAGCCATGTTTCGTAGCGTGGATCTAACGGGAGGGAAACCCATTCTGTTGTGCGATATGGTCTCATTAGATTCAATTGGTATTGGGTACTAAGTTTTTATTCACACTAATATTTTTGATTGACCCATGAGTTTTTCTTTCCACTTAAACTCTCGGGTACTCAATTGAGTAGCTTGATGGTTAAGGTCTTTCAGGTTTCTTTATGTTACCTGGCCTTTTGGCCCAGCTATTAGAAGCAACCTTGACCAATTCGACTCAACCATCACATGGCTAAATGACTCAAAAGTGTTGCTCGAGTGCCCAGTAGTCAATTCCAGATGGAGTTGTGCAAGTACGTGCATCTATGCTCATCAAAACAGCTCTCAGGTGGCTAAGTGTTTGAGAATCGATATAAATTCATACTCGAGATCGATATGAATCCCCACACTCCAAACAAATCAGCAAATATGTCAAAGACGTTGGGGATCGGTATGAATCACCACCAACCATCTAGGATTGGTACAGCTCCCCAACCATCTAGGATCAGTACAACTCCAGATAATTTAGAATTCCAACCAACACTTTTAGGATCGGTATGTATCACCGAACCTTCTGGGATCGGTACATATCATCAGACATCCCGGGATCGGTATCAATCACAACATTCTTTGGGGATTAGTATGTATCCTAGAATCCAGAACATAGAATTTATTCTAACTCCTTAGGGATCGGTACGTATCCCAGAATTCCAACAGTTCAAAGTACAACTTCAAGCCATCATATCCTATAAATACCCCTCCAGGATATGAGAAATGGATCTTTTCCTCTTCTTGTCTTGGGAAGAACTTCTTTGGACCTCTACTTGGATCCTTGAACTTTTGCATCTTCTTTAGGGATTTCTTTTTCTTCTCAATGTCCTTTGGGACCTATTTGGACATTGGAGAGAGCTTATCCTCCTTGTTCCAAGATTTGGACCACCTTTTGAAGACTTCTTCTTCCTCTTCTCAACATCTTGGCATTTGGGATCCTTATGGCTCTTGTACTTTTGGGAGAAATACCGATTCTACCTTGTAACTTGTAAAAGTTGATTAATAAAGTGCTAAAACTTCAAGGTGGACGTAGGCTTCGATAAGCTGAACCACTATAAATAGTGTTGTTGTTCTCTTGAGTTTCCCTGCATATGTACATCGCTATTCGCTTATTTTTACAATAGTAGAAATCTTTGGGTGTTGTACAACTTTTGAACATCAACATTTTGGCGCGCCAGGAGACCTAAAGTTAATATATTCACCTAGACTCAAGAAAGCTCGTACCTTTTCCCGTCGTTCTTCCACCACAAGTTTGGATTGCTACTTGGATCCATCTGGATTTACCTAGCAAGCTTAAAAACAATAGTGAAGAAGGGAAAATCCATCGTTGTTTGACCTTCTAATGCTGGCTAAGAATCCAACAACAACCATTTTCTAATGCTCCAGCCACCATGGATGTGGCTACTTCTCCTACCCCTTAGGCTCTAGTTATCCAAGCTTAACTTCTCAAACTAAAAGGAAATTGTAAGAAACCTAAAGATTGCTTAGTGACCAAATTAAGCAGAATTGGATTTGATGCAACAGATCGAACAAAATTCTCACCGAGACGTCACTCACCTTCAAGCAAATAGGAGCACTTAGCCTCCTCCAAATTACGCCTCCTCGAGTTCCACTTTAGATTCCCTTCATAGTAACCAAAGCCTTCGAAGGAGGATCAATCATTATGGTGTCGGAATCACCATAAAGGAGGGAATGTGCCAACCTGACCGTTCCCGGTTGGGCCTGATCTCGACTAAGGGACTAGTACTCAAGCCCCAACTAGGCAGGCTCAATCTACCATAATCAAGAACTTGCCATCTACACTTCTAGAAACAAACGAGGCCCAAACTCTTTTTAACCAACCTCCACAGAATTAAAGAACCGAGGATGAAGACTCACAAAACGATGAAGACATTCATCCAAGATGGCATTCTAGGCCTTTCACTCCCAAATTGGATCACGACCGTTGGAATATAGCAGAGATCCAAACTCCAGTTCTCACCGACATGGTCTGCAGGATCATGAGAGAATCATAGGGGCACGTCATTGACTTCTGGAAACCAACACGAGAAATAAATCCTTTAGTGAAAACGTGCTCAGCATCGAATGACCTAGACGTTTCAACATGCAACAACTCATGGTTTACTTGAGGAACTCTGATCCTCGAAACATCATAAATCGATATGAGTGGCACATGGATTCTTCCCATGCTACTGATGCTGTGAAATGCAAGTGGATCCCCATCTTTCTAGAAGGGGTGGCTCTATTATGGTTCTTTCGACTTCCGCCGAGAAAAATATCAATTTTCAACTAACTTGAAAGGTGATTGGTAGACAATTCATGATGCATGACATCCTGACCATATCCAACATCTACCAGGGCCCCAGCAAGACTCTCACAATCTATCTTGAAGATTCAACACCGCCTTGGTAGAAGTAGAGGAACTAGATCCTCGTCTCGTACTCATCCAGTTTGCTAGGGGCGTACCTCCTGAATCTAAATTCGGAGCATAGATTGATAGAAAGCAACCAAAGACTTTAGAAGCTTTCTACGAAAAAACTAGCCACTTCCTATGCTAAGAAGAAGCGCTTAGGAATCGAGCTACTCAACCTAGTCATCCTGACAATTCACATCAAGTCACTGTGCTAGACAGTGTCATTGCTGAGAAAGCTCTAACGAAGCTAATCCTAACATTCTCTCCAAACCTTACCGAAATGGAAGCAACAGAGGTAATCACAACAAAAAGAAAAAAATTCATTTTATAACTACACTCCACTTGAAAAGCTTATCCACCAATAGAAACTTGTTCAGATGAAGTTCCCTGCCATCCAAGCTCACCAAAAACTTCAGACAACCAGGACCACAAATATCAATTAGATCCTCAGGGATCACCTTTTCGACTTAATAAGATTGCAACAGAAATAAGTGGATTGAATCAATGATGCCATGAAGTCTCATCTTGGTTGAGTTACACCTTTTTGTTTATTTCAAGAGAATAGCTTGATTCTAGACTTTTACTTCAATATATTACGTGAATTGTTAACATGACCAACTTTGACGTAACCTTTGTGCGTACACTACCAACTTAAACCTTTTGTGATTCATATGTGGATTATCGGAGTATTACTATTACACATATGATCAAGTTATTTTGCCAACCATTTACCTCCTAAACAAGGGGCAAGTGCCGTAAGGCCGACAGATTTAACGTGATCTATTCGTGCTTAGACATATTTTGCATTCGATTTGTTAGCACAGTACTTAAGCCTGACAGATGCGACGCGACTTTATCATGATCAAACATGCTTGAGCATTCGTCCATTGGCACAATTTTAGATCTATCAACTAAAAGTGTGACTGGAGTTAAGTGTGATCCATCTATTAACTCGTCGAATCATTTTTTCGTAAACTTCCACTATGCATAGTGCGTTAAGTTATGAAAACGAATGATTTGCATTCACGAATTCATTGACTCGAGTCTTGATCCAATGACAAGGCCGAATATAAACAATTCGCGACTCTTATTAACCTAAGTGTTCAAATCCTGACCCTTATCCTCTGAAACTGGGGGCTACCCACCTGTCGAGCTAGTGTGATACTGAAAGCTCAATAGGCCAACTCTGATCCTCTAAGTTTGGATTTGAGTATAAACTGGCGAACCAACGACGTCCTCATCTCCAACCTAAACAAAACAATGACAAGTATAAAGGATGAAACAACGATGTACATCCCTTAGCTCCTTACGACTTGGGATCAGCGACTAAAAGGAGGTCCCTATAGTGGAGCTACCAAATCCTGACTTCACATGACCCAAGGTTAATGATCGAAAGGAAGTCTTGAGAGTGAAATCAGTCCATACGAACCCCACACGACTTGAGTTCATCAAGATAGTCTCAAACAACTTGAGTCTACATGTATGACGAGTTACATTGCACAAGTACAATTACTGGAAAGTGTAAAAACACTCGAGCACTTAGAACAAACTCCTTCATTGACATAATGGTTTCCGAGGTCATGCCAGAGAAACTGATTTGGAAGCCTCTCCCAACCTCATCTCCACCGTCGAATACGAAACAGGAGGAGAAAGAAAATCCTCTTCTCCAGTGAACACCTCCTCATCATCATCATGGATATCCATTTCCTTATGAACTCCTACTACTTCCCCTTCAGCTGGAGGCATATCGAGAAGCATGAAGGGGGCTCATCCTTGAACGGGCTTGGAGGTCCATCTCCTCCCTCAGTTCCCACATCGCATCATCTTCTCTACGATCGTAGAGAAACCTTCAGAAAGTAAACACACCACATGGAAAAGATGATCCAAAATCAGAGTATAGAAGTCAAGAAAGTATCTTCTGATATCCCCTAAGGCCAAAACTCTCCATAGACAAACACTTTGGAACATGGCGACAACCGTTAGTTTTAAAACTAAAACCATCATCATCGTTGACCATTGACGCGATACTTATATCAAGTCGTGATTACGTCATCGCCAACCATGTCTTCTCAGGTAATGAGGATGAGCATGCTTCGCATTTGGGAGGGGTTCTCTGTACTCTCTATGTTCATCAATTTAAGGTGAAATTCCCCTAGTGTCATTTTAGAAGGAAAGATGTACATTTCTTTGGGTGTACGGTCTCAAAGGATGGGTTAGCAGTTGATCCCGCCAAGTAGCGGCGGTACAAGATTGAAGAACCCCCAAGAACACGACTGAGCTAAGGAATTTTCTTGGCCTAGCGGGTAACTACAGGAATTTCATTAAGGACTTCGCGCGGATCTCAACATTATTGACCTGAGTTACTAACTTAGGGTATGGATTATGAGGATACCTTTCAGAGATTGAAGAAAGCTCTAACCAGTGCACCAGTTTTGATATTACCAGATCGATCTCAGATGTTTACATTTTATACTAATGCTTGTGGGACCGGTCAAGGTGTAGTATTTATGCAAGAGGCTAGAGTAGTGTGCTATGGTAGTAGGAATCTTAGGGTTCATGAGAGGAATTACCCTACGCATGATTTGGTAGTACTCGCACTTAAGACTTGGAGACACTACCTATTTGGCGAGCGGTTCTAGCTATTTGAAAAGATTATGAGAGTAGGATCAAGTAACATGGATTTAAGTGTATATGCTGAAGTCTTGATAGTGTGATATAATATATTTGATATAGTTATACAAGTGAAAATTTAATGAGAAAGACTATATAAACTAATATCATAGATAAGCAGAGTAAATGCAGTAAAATAAAAGTAAACGACACTAGGAATTTTTATATTGGTTCAGAGCATCATCCTACATCCAGTCCTAGACTCCTTCTGGAATTCCAACTAAACAATAACTCTCTTAACCCAAAGGAATAGGTCTTCACAACACCTGAGCAGCAGAACATGGACTTGAGTAGTAGAACAAGATTTTGCCTCAGCAGCCGAAGAGGACTTGACGCACTTGAGCAGCAGAAAGGGACTTCACACAATAAAATATTTGTAGACTATTTATGTTCTTTGATAACATAGATTGTCTTTTTCTAGTACACCCTTCCTATAATCTTCTCCTCGAATATATGTATATTAGTTTACGTGTAAGAAGATAAGGAAGGAAGATATTGCTTGAATATTAAGATTGAAAGTGTGTTCAAGCAATTTTGGAGAATACAAAAAATAGAAAATTAGAAGTATGTAGACAGATCAAATCAGATCAGAAGTGATAAAGTTGGGTTTGTTTGATGTTAGATCACTTATATGTAATAGTCTAATAATCGTAACTTATGGCGAAGAGATTCGATAAAAAGTGGTTCCTAAATCTTTTGCTATAAGGCTGTATCTTTTCACGAGAAATGGTAGCTTTTCAGAAAATATAACAGTTGTAGAAATTTAGTTGACTGGAGTTCTAAGTCCGTCAAATGAACATTCAAATATGTATATATATTTCTATGCATTTGTGCATATTGCACAAAATTGTGCAGGTCGGTCGATTGACCTAGCAATTTTTGTGCGTTATGCACAAATTCCAAAGTGTGTGTGTGTATATATATATATGTGTAATGAACTGAATTATATATATATTATTTGAGGAAAGATTGTAACAAGATTTAACCTATGACTCAAGTCTCAATACTCATCTTGTATATATACTAGCTTGAGATCTTGTTGTTAATATTCTTCTTGTCACCTTCTTGTTGTTATTTGTGTCATGAATCAAAATTATGACTTAACATTCTCCCCCTTTTTGATTGATGACAACCTGAAATAAAGAGCTATCCGACGACATATAATAATAAATATTTATACTTACTCCCCCTGAATATGTGACAATATATTTCCTGCACTCGTAGATAAATATGAATTTTCTATCCCTTTCTCATCGACAGAAAGGAGTATAACACAAGATAAAATAGATTGAAACTTAGCTGATCCATATCATAGATAATGTACAATAAATACCAGAGTAGCAACATAGCAAGTTCTTAATATAAACCAAAATGAAAACAAATCATACGAACAAGGCCATCAAATACAAGCCTTGTAGAGAAGTCTTAGATAAAAGTAGCATTAATAAATACATACGAGATTACCCCATCACTAATTTACCATTTTCTACATGAGAGCTTTCACCAACGTCTCGTAGGCTACCTCTATTTCTAGTCGAACTATCATTACTCTCATGCTCCTTCGATGTAGACCAAGTAAAAGCTAGACGTTGAAGGTCGAGAAGTTGAAGAAACAGCTTCCCAAAGAGTATTGAAGAAGCCTTTGATTTTGTCCATCTTCCTATCAACCTTTCTAATTCGAGAATCTAAGATTTGTTGATTTCGACACATGATAGCAATTGACTTGTGTGCTCGAAGTGCTGGATCCACAATTACAGTCTCTTCTTCATCACAAATTGTAGATTGTGTGTGTCTAGTGGGACGGGGAGGTTCTTGTCCGAGTTGTAGTCCTTTTTGTCTTTGAATCGATTCTTCATAAAAAATAATTTGTGGAGGTACGGTTTTAGGTAGCTTCATTAAGGATAAGGATTTTGAAGTTATAGTTGTTGTATATGACATAGTTGTATACACAATTATATGATTTTTGTTTGATGATAACAACCAAATAAATATTATTTTAAATGTGTTTGTTACTGTACCGTTCTATATATACATCACAGACAGGAATATAATATTTATATTTAAATAGAATACGACTGTACAGACATTCATATATTCATACAGTATTTTATTTAAATTAAATATTATATTTCAAACATTCAAACAGTACAACTATTTATGTGACGGCCCGCCCCGCATTAACCGACTTCTCCTACGAAAGTGCGTTGTACACATGTCCGCTAGCACGGGACAGTCGTCAAAGAAAGGAAATAATATGAAAGAACTAACAAAGAAACCTGTAGAATGTCTCATAGCTCATGTAACAAATATAATAATAATATGCTTGACATAAAACAAGCGAGACAGTGCATAAGCTGATAACTAAAAACAACATCAACATCATCACCAGAGTAGCGGAAATCCAAATACAACTTATTACAACTTTCCAAATTACTATCTCTAAACAAAAGAAAGAAAGGTACACTACTAATGCCTAAAGAAGTGACCGCAGCAACACAGGGAGAATATCTATATATATGTATCATATGTGGAAGCCTCCTGCTCGTCTCCGGTACAGCTACTCGTGCATACCACCTAACATGTCTCTAGTCTGCTCGTGAGAGAACCCAGAGTAATAAGAAGAGACATAAAACTCTGGGTCAGACAAAAAGACTGGTATGAGCGATAAGCAGCTAAACAGAACAATAACAGGTATATTAAACCATACCTGAACCTGGACCTGCAACCAAAGAGTTAGCACTACATACCGTACAATACTCTAAGGTGCCACTAACATATGGTATAAAAAATACGGGGGTGGGGGTGTGCATGTCATAATGATGGCAAACAAATCAAACATAGCAACCATCCTTACATCTCTCACTCAGTGCGTAAAGCATACGATGTCCACCACTGTCAATCACTAGACCCATCGAAGTAATGATGAAGTTCGACTTGTACAACTACTGCTACTACCAAGCTTACTCCATGGAGTCATGACCAAATCTTTACAAATGACCGCACCTCATTGGTCTATAGCTCTTTAGTCGTACCTAGGCCACTGTGGCCCTGAATCCGTTCACGTACCCCCTACACATAGTGATCCAAAGTTACAGACATCGACAAACCCTTAGCACACGTCCCGCAGCAAAGCCCAATCATGAAGTTAACTCGTTGGTTCCCAACTGGATCCTGAGTACAAACTACCCACTTGGACTACCTTTTCGTCTCGGGTTTTGGTCTTCTCCTCCGGATCGGTCTTCATTTAATTCATAGCTCATGCCTCGCATTCAGGCTTCCTCTGGTTCGGATCGGGTTGCTGCATACAGATCGGGTCGTGACACATAGATCAGCTCGTGGCTCCTCCTCCTGGTTCGGATCGGTGTCATCATATCGGATCGTGGTGCATCGGATCGGAGCTTCAGGTGCATCAGCCCCTCCTCTAGCTCGTTGTCCATCCAGATCGGGTTGGATCGTGCTTACCCATCGGATCGGGTCGAGTGCATCCTCCCAGGTCTTCAGGTCGTGGGCTTCTGAAGTGATTCGGGTCGGGTCATGTGTCCTTCCATCGGATCGGGTCGAGCTCCCTCCATCGGATCGGTTGTGGATGCATACTCGCGGCGCTCGTGAAGATGGTGCCACGACCGGGTCGGGTTCGGAAAGGGCGATCCGATCCGGTTGCTATCCAATTTCCTGCAGTTCTTCCAGCGACTGTTTTACGCCATACGACGGCGTTTTCGACCACTCTAACTTTTCTAATCAACCACAAAGCATACCATACAGTCATAGCAACATATAGAACTGACAGCAAACACCAAAACAACAATTCGATAGGTTGAAACGGATCAAACATAGCCAAAACGCCATATTTTCACTTAAGCATGTTTAAGCAAAACTAATCATAGGATTAACAAAACTTAACCAAATTAACCAAATTTTATAACAGAGGTCTAAAACATTGTTTTCGAATTTATCAATATTTTTCTAGATCTGAAATGATTCTCTGTTTTGGCTCTGTTCCGAAGGCAAAACAGCAGCTCTATCTCAATCTCTTTGCTAATCTGCCTCAATTTGATGTAGATTAGGCCAATACTTGATTAAACGGTGATTAGAAGGTGTTTTAGATGTTGGAGGCCATGGCTAGGTTAAGAGGAATGAATAGCGACGGCTGAAAAATGAGAAAAAGGTATTCTCCAAACCCTAACAGCCCTTTTAAACTCCTAATCCCGAAATTCCCCTTTGGGCCTAGCTGTTAATCACCCGGTTAAGCCCAATTAAGCTGGTTTTCACCATCTGAAACTTGTTTCAGCCATATCTCCCAAACGATGAGTCCGTTTGGCTAATGTGACCACTCTACGGAATTGTTACCATCATCCGGATCCAATGGAAGTGGTTTCAAGTCAAAATTCCTTTTCAATCAAAAGTTATGGTCAAAACAAGATCAGCTAGGGGCAAAACGGTCATTTAAAAATAGGGAAAAATCATGGACATGGGAAATGACCCCAATAGTCGTCTCCCAAAGTCGCATGACCATACGACTCTCTATGACGATGAAATAAATATTCTACGATCCTATGATGCGTAGAATACGGGTCGTTACACTCTCCCCCCCTCCCCCCCAAAGAAATTTCATCCCCGAAATTCCTTAACCCAAAACATACAAAGGATCCCGCATGCCTACCAGCCACAAACAACAATCAAACATGCAAAACAAACAAAACAAGCCTATCCTAGCATGTAGAAAGACTAAATCAAAGTTAAAATCTTACCAGGCGAAGAGTTCTGGATACGTCTTCCTAATGCTCTCCTCTGTCTCCAAAGTACAATCATTTTCATTCTTGCTCCACTGAACTTCAACTAATTTCACCGCTTTCCTTCGAAGTTGCTTCGTATCGTTCCCAACAATACGCAGAGGCCTGCGGTTCCCAACCGCCTCTGGTTCAACCTCGATATCATCCAACTGATCAGGTGAAATAGTCACATATGGGTCGTGTACGAACTTCCTTAACTGGGAAACATGAAATACATTGTGAACTTCTGCCATCTTCTCTGGTAATTCAACTCTATATTCCAAATTCCCAATTTTCTCAAGAACTGGGAATGGACCAACAAATCTTGGTGCTAACTTGCCTCTCCTGCCAAATCGTATCACACTCTTCAACGGAGAAATCTTGACAAACACTAAGTCGCCGATAGAGAACTTTAATTCTCTCCTCCTCTTATCAGCATAACTTTTCTGCCTATCTTGGGCAGCCTTCATTCACTATTGAATGATCTTGATCTTGTCTGAAGTTTCTCTTATCACATCTGGTCCAAGCACAAACTTCTCACCAGTTTCTAACTAACATGACAGTGAGATGCACGGTCTTCCGTACAAAGCTTCAAATGGAGTCATACCAATACTGGATTGATAACTATTATTTTATGCAAACTCTACTAGATGCAAATGGTCATCCCATGATCCACCATAATCCAATACACAGGCTCTCAAGAGAACCTTTAATACTCAATTCACCCTCTCTGTCTGTCCGTCGGTCTGAGGATGGTATGCGGTACTAAGATGTAATTCTGATCCTAACGCCTCTTGTAAGCTCTTCCAAAATCCACTAGTGAACAACGGATCTTGGTCACTCACAATGCCTTTGGGTATTCCATGAAATCTCACTACCCACTTTACATATAGTTCAGCTAACTTAGCTGCCGTTCTGTTTGACTTGACGGGTATAAATCTCGCACTCTTGGTCAATCGGTCCACAATCACCCAAATGCTATCATGGCCCAACCTAGTCCTTGGTAACCCATCAATGAAATCTATTGAGACTTATTCCCATTTCCATTCTGGAACTTCTTATGGTTGCAACAAACCACTAGGCTTCTTTTGTTCAGCTTTAACTAGCTGGCAATTCATGCATTTGGATATAAACTTCCCAACGTCTCTTTTCATCCCTTCCTAGTAGTATGTCTGCTTCATGTCTCGATACATCTTGTTACCACCGGGATGTATAGTCAGTTTTGAGTGATGACATTCTCTAAGTACTTCATCTCTCAATCCATTGGCATTGGGCACAACCAGCCTTCCATTCTTTCTAAGCCATCCATCTCGATCAACCCCATACTTGTTCATCTCCTCATCGATACCCATCTCTAACTTTGAGATGATTTCCGATAGGTTAGGATCGTTCCTCTGACTAGAACCAATCCGCTCCATCAAAGTGGGTCTGATCGCCAAACTTGCTAACATTTCTGGATCCAATTCGCACTTTGGTATGAAATCATACCCAGCGATGTACTCTAGTTGCTTCCATTCTAGAAACATAGCCCCTAAACTGGCATGTCTTCTACTCAATGCACCAGCCACCGCATTGCCCTTTCCTAGTGTATTTGCGATGTCGAAATCATAGGAAGCCAAGAATTCTAACCATCTTTGCTGTCGGAGATTTAGATCCTTCTGAGAGAAGAGATACTTTAACGATTTATGATCGGTAAACAACTCGAATCTTTCTACCAAGAGATAATGTCTCCACATCTTCAATGCAAACACGATCGCTGAAAATTCCAAATCATGGGTAGGGTATCTTTTCTCATGCGGTTTCAGTTGCCGACTTGTATAAGCTACAACCCTACCTCCTTGCATCAATACAGCACCTAGTCCGGTACCACATGCATCCGTATATACCGTCATCTCTTCATTCCCCTTAGGAATGACTAATACTGGTGCACATTTCAACTTTTTCTTTAGACTCTTGAATGCATTCTCTCACCTTTCGTCCCAGACGAAAGCTTGATTCTTCTTGGTCAACTGAGTCAACGGTGCTGCTATCTTGGAGAAATCTTGGATAAACTTACGATAATATCCAGCTAATCCTAAGAAATTTCTTATGTCCATTGCATTCTTGGGCGTAGACCAATCTTGTACCGTAGCCACCTTCACAGGGTCCACGACAATACCATTCTCTGAAACAACATGGCCCAAGAATCTCACTTCCCTTCTCCAGATGTGACACCTGGAAAACTTTGCTTTCAATTGGTGTTTTCTCAACACCTCCATCACTATCGTCAAGTGTTCCTTGTGTTCTTCCTCTATCCTCGAATAAACAAGGATATCGTCCATGAACACAAGAACGAACTTATTCGACTGATCTCTGAATACCCTATTCATAAGATCCACAAAATATGCTGGGCATTGGTCAGCCCGAATGGCATGACCAACCACTCATAAAATCCAGACGGCGTCCGAAATGCCGTTTAAGCTATACTCTCAGCTTCCCCTCTAAGCTGATGAAAACCTGTCGCGAGATCCAACTGCGAGAATACGCTCGCGCCACTCAACTGATCAAACAAATCATCTATCCGCGGTAGAGGATACTTATTCTTCCTCGTCACTTTATTCAACTCGCGGTAGTCTACACACAATCGAAGGGAACAATCGGTCTTGGTAGCAAACACAACTGGTGCTCCCCACTCAGAAACACTTCTTCTTATAAATCCCTTCTTCAAAAGTTCGCTCACTTGCACCCCGAGCTCTCGCTGCTCCCTTGGCGCCATACGATGAAGTGGCATCACTATAGGTCTGGCACCTTTCACTAAATCAATACGGAACTCAATCTCTCGGTGTGGTGGAAGCCCGGTCACTTCTTCGAAGATGTGTGGATACTGGCCAACCATGGGCAAACCTGACAACTCACCATGCTGGATGTCGAGGGAATTTAGAAAAATAGCCATTACCCCATCACTAGGTAGACCACCAAACACTACCCTCCGCCCATCATTCGCTCTAGCTGTCACCAAAAAGCCCTCACAGTCTACCACCACCCCGTATCTTTAGAGCCAATCGACTCCCAAAATAATGCCAAACCCAGTAAAGCCCAAAACAAAGCAATCACAAACAAACATGCATCCATAACTCGATAAGACCACATTACGAAAAATCATGCTAAGGCTAGTCGAACCACCAATCGGGTTCGTCACTACTAAAGGTCTATCGACAATCTTGGGCTCCAATCCCAACCTATCTACCAGGTCACTAGATATGAAAGAACAGGAAGCTCCAGTATCAAACAAAACTCTAACAGGTACATCATAAACAGAAAGCATACCTTGGATAATGACATTCTTTCCCTTCTCCACCGCAGTTGGGGCATTCAACGAAGAAGGAATAGCATTAAGGGCATACGCTTTCACCATCTGCTTTTCTTTAGAGGGTTGCGGACACTTGTCCTTGTGATGTCCCACTGGCCATAGTTGAAGCACTTCCTGTCTGCTGGGTTGGCTCGACAATTACTGGCATAATGGCCCGTCTTGCCACAGCTAAAGCACTCAACATATTTCTTCTTCTTCTGGCCATCCTTAGCCTGATTCTGCTTTCTCTTATTCGGAGAACCATTCTTGCTTCCACCGTTTGCTTGCGGTTTCGGCTCCTCTGCAGATGCAACCTCAGTTTTCGACTTAGGGTAAAGACTCTCTGACCTCAATGATTTCCCCACAATCGATTCAAACATCTCATCGATGTGGTTAATAAGCTTTTCCCCTAAGTACTGATCCAAACCTGTTATAAACATCTCGTTCTTCTTCTCGGCAGTATCTATTAGGGATAACCCATATTTCGACAAAGTGTCGAATTTGGCAATATACTCCGAGACAGCTCTGCCATTCTGCTTGAGCTTCGAAAATTTCTTAAACAACACTGACTTCTGAGCAGCTGGAATGAACTTATCGCTAAAGCGAGCCTTAAACTGATCCCAAGTAATCTGATCCTCGGGAGTAGCTGCCTTTATAGCATTCCACCAATTCATTGCCTGTCCTTGTAGCTGACGGGATGCTAGCCTTCTCTTCATCGCATCCTCGATACCCAAGTCTTCGAAGATATGCTCGCAGCTATCCAACCAATCCAGAATATCCATGGTCGACTCCGTTCCGTGGAACGGCTTCCCACCAAGACTAGTACAATCCTTATTCAGCTTGGGGAAATCGACCCTAAGCGCCTGCACTATTGGACCACCACCATTACCAGCATTGGGAGCTGCCCTCTGCACATCCCTAAGCATCTCTCTCATGAGGTCAGTAAACATCGTCCTCATTTCAGCAACATTCCCAGTATTGGCTCCTCTACCAGCGCCCCTTGCGTATCTGCTCATCATTTAATCTGCACAGAGAAAACGATTAACCATCCTCTTTGTGGTGTCAGTGCAGTGCGACTTCATCCTTAAATATACTAATAATATATATAGCTTTTAAAACCAAAATAATCACAAATACGCGCTCTCATATACGTATTATCTCTCCCTGGTGTCTTTCCCTAGGTTAACTACACAACCTAGAGCTCTGAAACCAAGTGTGACGGCCCGCCCTGCATTAACCGACTTTTCCTCCGAAAGTGCGCTGTACACATGTCCGCTAGCACGGGACGGTAGTCAAAGAAAGGAAAGAAGATGGAAGAACTAACAAAGAAACCTTTAGAATGTCTCACAGCGCATGGAACAAATATAATAAGAATATGCTTGACATAAAACAGGCGAGATAGTGCATAAAGTGATAACTAAAACCAACATCAACATCATCATCAGAGTAGCGGAAATTCAAATACAGCTTATTACAACTTTCCAAATTACTGTCTCTAAACAAAAGAAAGAAAGGTACACCACTAATGTCCAAAGTAGTGACCGCAGCAACACAGGGAGAATATCTATATATATGTATCATACGTGGAAGCCTCCTGCTCGTCTCCGGTACAGCTACTCGTGCATACCACCAAACTTGTCTCTAGTCTGCTCGTGAGAGCACCCAGAGTAATAAGAAGAGACATAAAACTCTGGGTCAGACAAAAAGTCTGGTATGAGCGATAAGCAGCTAAACAGAACAATAACAGGTATACTAAACCATACCTGAACTTGGACCTGCAACCAAAGAGTTAGCACTACATACCGTACAATACTCTAAGGTGCCACTAACATATGGTATAAAGACTACGGGGGTGGGGGTGCATGTCATAATGGTGGCAAACAAATCCAACATAGCAACCATCCTCACATCTCTCACTCGGTGCGTAAAGCATACGATGTCAACCACTAGACCCATCGAAGTAGTGACGGACTGCTACTACCAAGCTTACCCCATGGAGTCATGACCAAATCTTTACAAATGACCCCACCTCATTGGTCTATAGTTCTTTAGTCGTACCTAGGCCATTGTGGCCCTGAATCCGTTCACGTACCCCCTACACATAGTGATCCAAAGTTATAGACATCGACAACCTCTTAGCACACGTCCCGCAACAAAGCCCAATCATGAAGTTAACTCGTTGGTTCCCAACTGGATCCTGAGTACAAACTTCCCACTTGGACTACCTTTGCATCTCGGGTTTTGGTCTTCTCCTCCGGATCGGTCTTCCTTTAATTCATAGCTCATGCCTCGTGTTCAAGCTTCCTCTGGTTCGGATCGGGTTGCTGCATACGGATTGGGTCGTGACACATAGATCAGCTCATGGCTCCTCCTCCTGGTTAGGATCGGCGTCATCATATCGGATCGACTCGTGGTGCATCGGATCGTAGTGCATTGGATCGGAGCTTCAGGTGCATCAGCTCCTCCTCTAGCTCGTGGTCCATCCAGATCGGGTCGGATCGTGCTCACCCATCGGATTGGGTCGGGTGCATCCTCCTAGGTCTTCAGGTCGTGGGCTTCTGAAGTGATTCGGGTCGAGTCATGTGTCCTTCCATTAGATCGGGTCGAGCTCCCTCCATCGGATCGGTCGTAGATGCATACTCGCGGCAGCTCGTGAAGATAGTGCCATGACCGGGTCGGGTTCGGAAAGGGCGATCTGATCCGGTTGCTGGCCAATTTCCTGCAGTTCTTCCAGCGACTGTTTTACGCCATACGATGGTGTTTTCGACCATTCTAACTTTTCTAATCAATCGCAAAGCATACCATACAGTCATAGCAACATATAGAACTGACAGCAAACACCAAAACAACAATTTGATGGGTTAAAACGGATCAAACATAGCCAAAACCTCATATTTTCCCTTAAGCATGTTTAAGAAAAACTAATCATAGGATTAACAAAACTTAACCAAATTAACCAAATTTTCTAACAGAGGCCTAAAACATTGTTTTCGAATTTATCAATATTTTTCCAGATTTTTAACATGTATAATTTCGCTAATTATCAATAATTACCCTTAATTAACCATATTTAGTGAGGAACTATGCAAATCACTCACCTTTGCCACAAATAGACTTTAGATCTGAAATGATTCTCTATTTTGGCACTGTTCCCAAGGCAACACAGCAGCTTTATCACAATCTCTTTGCTAATCCGCCTCAATTTGATGTAGATTTGGCTAATACTTGATTAAACGGTGATTAGAGGGTGTTTTAGATGTTGGAGTCCATGGCTAGGTTAAGAGGAATGAATAGTGATGACTGAAAATGAGAAAAATGTATTCTCCAAACCCTAACATCCCTTTTAAACTCCTAATCCCGAAATTCCCCTTTGGGCCTAGCTGTTGATCACCCAGTTAAGCCCAATTAAGCTGTTTTTCACCATCTGAAACTTGTTTCAGCCATATCTCCCAAACGATGAGTCCATTTGGCTAATGTGACCACTCTACGGAATTGTAAACCATCATCTGGATCCAATGGAAGTGGTTTCAGGTCAAAATTCCTTTCTAGTCAAAAGTTATGTTCAAAACAAGATCAGCTAGGGGAAAACGGTCATTTAAAAATAGGGAAAAATCATGGACATGGGAAATGACCCCAATAGTCGTCTCCCAAAGTTACACGACCATACGACTCTCTATGACGATGAAATAAATATTCTACGATCCTATGATGTGTAGAATGCGGGTCGTTACAATTTATAACTCCACTATTTATTCAATTCACATGAGATTGTACTTGTAAATAAACTGAATATAATAGACAAGTTTGTTTGACAACAATAAAATAATATTTTATTTCAATCAAATTTCACAGCTCCTCACTACAGTTCATTCATCACTCAGTACATCTACATATACACTACACTCAGTTTATAGGCTCACTCATATACAGATATTCTTATACATTTTTCGCTGTCATCTTCAGTCTTCTATCTTCACAGCTTTCAGTCAGTCCTGTCTTTATACCTGTCATATACAGAAACACACACGCAGTAAACTGGAACAAAAATAAAATTAAATACAAACAAATAAAAATTTATTTTTAAATTTTATTTGGCTCAGAATTACGGTGTGTTTCTCATCATTTTTCTAGACTTGGTCTGATATGCAGGAACATGAAAAATTATCTGATGGCTACAGGTACATACGTGCATATATATACACACGTGTGCACTGCCTCTCCAATACAGTGAGCAATTGAGGAGTAGCCACGTGGACCATCTCGACTCAATGCACATATGAAAATAACTCAATATAAAGTCAACATCAAATTCAAGGGTCGAGAAACAAAGTCAACACATCAAATTATGGTCCAAATCAAAAGTAAAGATACAAGGCATGAGTGGTCGAGCAAAAGGTCAAAGCATGTTTTTAGGTTACATGGTAATAGCATCTAAAGTGGAGCAACAACAATGGTTCAAGTGTGGAGCTAAAAGGCATTTCATAACAAGAAACTACATATGGACAGCAAGTATGGTAGCAAGTGCCAAGCATAAATATGCTATACACATGCACAAGCATGGTGGAAACAAACTCGGCAACGCAGGTGCACATGAACAGGTGAAAATGGAACTTGACTATGTACAAAATGGTGAAGCCAAGATGGTTTTAACAGTCAATGAAACTGTTATGGACAAATCTGAAATGGTTCAGCTTTTAAACAAGGGTGCAGCATGTACAAAGGGATAAGCACAGTCAAACAGTGTTCAAATGTTCACAAGAAACAGTGTAGAAATAATAGCGCAAGGCAGTAAGCATCAAAGCAAAACAAACAAGTTTCAAGATAGCATGTAAAATGGCTCTAGACAACAAAATGGTGCATGCATATATAACAAGCAAGTGACAAAGTACAACATGGCAGGAATTACATGCAGTATAAACGTTGGGGTACACAGCAAAAGCATGACAGGTCAAGAACATGAAAATGAACTAAGGTCCAATGCAAAATGAAAATACATGGTAGCAAATGGGACAACAAGCATGCATAAATGGTACAACGTATCAGAGAACCAAATTATGATAAAAGCTTTCAAACAATCGAGGAAGCAATGCAAGGGACCACAATTTCATTCATTTTGTTTACAGAATTTATGCAAGATATACTTGGCAAAATTGAGTCACTAATTTTTCCAGAAGATGGCAGGTGTTTATACAAAAATACAAGGTGCATCAGGTGATGAACACATAAGCAAATCAGTTCAGTGCAAGCTCAAACGTGCCCAATAGGAAAGCATGATCATGCTAGTTTAGAAAGTGTGGAACAGTGTCATTATATGGTGAAATAGAGAGGATGACCACATATAGGAATGATCAAATGGAAATCAACGACTCTGGCAAGAGTTTTGGAAAATAATTCAATCTGCAGTATGCAAGGTCTAATAAAATTTCCAAAATTCACTAAAGAAAGAGGAATTAAGTGTTTCTAGAAATCACTGTGTAAATTCAAGTTTATAGGTCATTTCAAAATGATATTGTGATGTAACTCAAGTACAAAGGAGCATTTACAAGGGCAGTCACAAAAAGGAGCTTTCAAGTGTGTCCAGAATAGTGCATGTGCACAAGATTTCTCATAAGCATAACAGTTCAGTTATATCAAGTAAACCAAGGAACAATAATAGCAACTGTTCTTACCAGTTCAAATCACAAGAATGGAATTCAAGTTTGGAAAATAAAGCATAGTATCTGTTCTTATTATTGCTCAAGTATTCATGACAATCAAAGTATTATTCGAAGAAATTTCTGTTCAAAAGGGTGTTGAAAAAGTATAATCGAAGTACCAGAAAAATTGTTCGAGGTTGTAACCGATAGGGACCAATTCAAAAGTCCAGAAATCACCACACAAAAATTCCAGAAAGTTTAAAATTTTCAAAATCAATCATATTCAGAAGTCACGAGCATATATCAAAGAAACCCCAAAAATATCGCAAAAATATCAAGACCAATTCCATATGAAATCAGAGAAAATTTAGGACTTGAAACCCTATTTAACACCTACATCCTCATCGGCAATTAATCATCTAAGTTTCCACGCAATTAAAAAGCAAAAATTCGAATTAAAAGTCATACCAGAAAAGGAAGAAAACTTGGATCCAAAATCAACGTTCTACCAACTCAATCGAAGAAGAGGAAAGCCACAGAAAACTCAAGGTCATCATAAGAGAAAGCGACGACCTTCAAATTTCAAGAAGAATCGCAAACCCTAGATTGGAAATCAAATCGTCAGCCCCCATTTTTGTTTCTAGAGAGTGAGATCAGTCCAAAATAAATGAAGAAAGGTACACCACTTTGAAGTGGCCAGCCAAAGTTAATTAAAAGGGAAAGGACTTATAAACTTGGGTTTTAATTTTAAAAGGGGTTTTTAAATTAAAACTAGGGTTTTATTTTAATTTGTTTTTATTTTCAATTTGTAATCGTGTTAAGAGTTTTCTAGTTTGTCTCTAAAACTAGGAAAACAAATTACGGGATTTGTAATTCGAGGAAATATGGTTTTGAGGATAAAAACCAGTGCAAGGTTTTGAGCGTAGGGTTAAGAACAGTTGGGAGCGAGTGGCGCGAGTTTACAGGGGATTATAAGCGTAGAGATTGTTTTAACTCCTAATAGAAACCTTGGGGAATGCAGCAGTAGGCAGGGTTTTGCCGAAGCTCGGTATATCTGTGTGTTATTTATTTTCCGTATTTATTCTTATTATTATCTGTGTTGTTATTATTTAATTACTCTGTGAATATCTACGATAAACCCTATTCACCCCCCCCCTCTAGGGTTAATTTAGATCCTACAAGTGTTATCAGAGCAGGTATTTTTTCTTTTAACTCTAGAGTCATGAATCTGTGCAATAACTTTTTTCTGAGGGTCAGTCCATAGCTAGGCCACCAATGTTTAATGGAACTAATTATGCCTACTGGAAAGCTAGGATGAAAATTTATTTGAGTTCAGTCGATTATGATGTGTGGGATATTATTAAAACGGGTTATAGATCTGCCACTATTATTGTTAATCGTGTTGAAATTCCTAAATCAAAAGACAGGTGGGATGCTAATGATAAAAAATTATTTTCAACTAATGACAAAGCGATGAATACTTTATCGGTGCTCTTGATAAAACAGAATTTAATCGAATTTCTCATTATAAAACTGCATAGGAAATATGGCATACGTTGGAGGTCACACACGAAGGTACATCTCAAGTTAAGGAATCTCATATCGCTCTTCTCAGCAACGAATATGAAAATTTCTCTATGCAACGAGATGAAGATATAAAAGAGATGTATGAATGCTTCTCATCACTAATCTACAATGAAAAAGCTCTTGGTAAAACTTAAATCAAAGTGGAATTGATCAAAAAAATATTGAGAGTGCTACCGATGAATTTTGAAACTAAGGTGACGGTGATACAAAAATCAAAAGATCTGAATAAAATAAGCATGGAAGAGTTGATCGGAAATCTGATCACTTACGAGATGGAGTTAAAAGCAAGAGAAGAACGAAAGAATTCTAAATCAAAGAAAAAGAAGATCGCTCTAAATAGTACTGTTGAAAGTGATGATGAAGATCCCGCTGAAGAGCTAGCCATGGTTTTGAGAAAGTGGGCCAATGGAAATTACAAGACACAAAAGAAGAATTCAAAAACTAACAAGTCCGAAAGTTCAGACGATGAAGTATTTTGCTACAATTGCATGAAACCCGGACGTATCAAACCAAATTGCCCTGTAACGCCCCGCCTCTGTACCCACTATTGTCCAGTTCATTTCAGAGAATTGTCGTAGACCATAACGAAGAATGAGGTTTGTGAAGGGCGACCGCTTGTACGATTAATCCATGTGAGGAACGCACATCGAATTCCGATACCGATTAAAATTTCGACATGACCATTCGGCACATAAGGCAACTACACAACGGCTATATGCAATCCGGAAAGTAGTATAAAATAGACAACAACAATAATATAAGTATGGTATATCTCAAAGCCAGACACAGAATAATCATATCACAAAGACGGAATAGATATGAATAAACCAAGAATGTGTACAACAAAATAGTGGTCAACAAAGATCCACTAATCCCAAAAGAATAGATACATGCACCAAGATCTAAATACAAGGCTATGTACACAACAAATGATAATGTCATAGGTACAAAAGTACATGAAGCTGCAGAGACAGAGTAGCAAGCTGAAAGCGGAAGATCAATCTTGCGAGGAGTTACAGAGGAGTACCTAAAACGACTCGGCGGTCTGACCCAAGTATTATTTGTAAGAATAAACAATAAACGAATCAGTCTAGCTGTACTCATCAAATAAACCGAGATAACAAGAGATATAACACAAGATGACATGAACATGGCATGTCGACACAATCAAGAAACGACAATGGAATGTCAGCACACAAATATCTCTAAATAATCTCCTAGCTAATATAGAATGCAACATTCAAATAATAGCACACAACAGGAAATGACAGCGGAATGCCAAATAAACTAAACACATGATGATCATAATGACAAGGCTGTTGACACCACCCATAAGCAATTCTGTCAATAATGGTCAGGTCGCTAACACCTTCCACAAGCAGTTAGATCATAATGACAAGGTCGCTGACACCACTCATAAGCAATTCTGTCAATAAGGGTCAGGTTGCTAACACCTTCCACAAGCAGTTCGATCATAATGTAAATAATCTCCTATCTAATATACACCACCCATAAGCAATTCTGTCGATAATGGTCAGGTCGCTAACACCTTCCACAAGCAGTTCGATCATAATGACAAGGTCGCTGACACCACTCATAAGCAATTCTGTCAATAATGGTCAGGTTGCTAACACCTTCCACAAGCAGTTCGATCATAATGACAAGGTCGCTGACACCACTCATAAGCTATTCGATCATAGACCTATTCATAGATGAGATACGATCTCTAGGTGGCGAACCCATAAGTTTCAACCGAAGCTCCCCATGAAGCCGGGTCGTGACCTCAGAAGAGAGAAAACACCTAATCGTGAAATCCCTAGAAAACATCATAAATCATAGAAAAGCATAGAAAATTGGATCGAAGTCCCCAAGGTGAAATCCAAGAATCGTAAATCCCACTCGGGCGATCGAGGACCACAAAACATAAATCATCAAAGGACCGCATCGGTCCGGTGAGTATAAATTACACCGAGATAGTTAATATAAGAAAATAGTTAAATGTCCCATAACCACTCGCTATCCTCAAATATTTACAAACCCGTTGTTGATTCATACTAAAAACAATAAGAATCGTCACAACGTGTTCGAACGTACGAGTCCAAGAGTTATTCGCCGAAGTAAACATATAAGGGGTCATAGTCCTCAGTTTTACTAAGGTAAGTAAACTAAATTTCTCGCCCGATCAAGTAAAGAGGATCCGTACACACTAATAGATTGGAATCCGTAGAAGGATTCGTAGTCCATTAATAATATATAAACCCGCTCATAAGTCCGACGTGACAATGTACACGAGCACGATTGCCGAAGCGAATCGATCAAGGGAATTCACGTTGCAATAACGTAAATTCAATGCATAAATCATCAAATATAAATTCGATAAATCGAATAAATATATAGCTCGTTAGTGAATCCAATGACGTTAAGGAACGATTAGAAGAGCGACAGGAAACAAAGTCACAAAACTGGGTGCCACGGATCAAAGTACGATCACCAAGGTGATCGATCACTCGTAATTCACATTACAACAATCATAGAAGAAATAAAAGGGATAACAGTTGTAATTTCGATCAACAAACTAATCAAAATCCCAAACTAGCACCCGAAGGTTTTAAACCACATCGAAATAGACTCGAAGGATATCGAGTCGATAATTCACGTTTTGATGGCGCGAACTATATTAACAAGAGTATCGAATAAATTCGATATAGCAAATAGAGCGCACGGGCTCTAGAATGATCACCTATTCAATTCACATCATAACAATGTGAATAGACCAAAAGAATCAACATCGGAAGAATCACTTGAGAATCAAAGACGACGAATCGAGCTGGTGGAACCTGTGAATTCGTAAAGCTGAAGTTCACAAACGAAGTCCAAACGGGCCGACCTCCGGCCGGGAAAGAGCCTGGATGAGGGGTAGACTGTGGACCGAGGTCCCTCTGGTGCATAGCATAAAAACAGGATTCAGACGTCTGAATTAAAAATTCAGACGTCTGACTTTGAAATTTTGCAAGATAGCAAGGTTTTAGTTTATTTTGGCCCCCTTTCAGACGTCTGAATTATTCCGGCCAAACGTCTGAATTACAATTCAAACTTCTGAGCTAAAAATTTCAGACTTCTGAATTTACTTACTTGACTCTATAATTATTTGAAGCAGGTCAGACGTCTGATATATAATATTCAGACATCTGAATCCTGTTCCAGAGCACAATTTGCCTTGAAAACATGTTCAAAACGATATCGACGAATGCGCGAAGGCCTATGATGTTATGTACATGTATATGAGGCTTCAAGGACTTGCCGAAACAATTTATAACACCCAAATACACATGCACAAACATACATAGAAGAGATTAGCAATGGTTTTGATCATAAATTCCAAAACGGGCAAATTTTCTAACCAAAGCAATCAACTACCATTCAAGCGACTTGTGGAGGCTTAGAACTATGCTGGGGCGGCAACGGAGCTTCACAATATCACCAAATCAACTCATAGCATATGAATTAAATTGTGTGGACAATCCTTATCAAAATTTTCAACTCAATGAAATATGAACACACGAAATCGACTAAGTTACACTAGCTACACAATTCACTAGCATATGCAAACTCAATGAACACTAAATTACACTTTTACAAGCCAACGGCTTGTGGCATTGATGTGAGTTTAAAAAGAACTCACCTTGGTTTCATTCGGAGGAAGAACAAGCACAAATCCAAGCAAAGAAACTTTCTTTCTTCAATTGCTCCTCAATAATCACCTCATGAACACATATGAAGACACATGAGTGTTAGGGCACACTAAAAATCCAAAATTGATGAGCTACGGAGATAGAGAAAAGGATAGAGAAGCTTACCCATGTCATAGAATTGGATTTGCATAAGAATTGAGCTCTAGATTGAAAACCCTAGCTTAGGGAATTTTAATTTCCCTTTCCACTCTCCATTTTTCTACTTTGTGAAGTATGAGGAAGAATGAATGAAGAAGGAGGGAGCTAGGTGAGTTATAAGAGTTAGCTAGGTTAGCTAACCAAGCCCTAGCCCAAAGTCCCAAATCTCCGAAACTCAGAACATATCGAACCTTATAGTTTTCGAACACCTAAACGACGTTTTGAGCTCGATGGAAGTGGTTTCGAGTCCAAATTCATTCATATGTGAAAAGTGATATTTTGGTCATATATTTTAATGAGAAAACGACCAAATTTCACTAACTCAAAAGGTATCGATGCCTATAGTCAAAAAGGTCGTAAACGATGATCCGGACTCAATGGAAGTGGTCCCAAATCCTAATTTTATCGTTTGTGAAAAACAACATTTTGAGTGACACATCGGACACGACGATATATTTAAATAAAATATTCAAATCTATTATCATTGAATGAGCGGGTTGTTACAGACTACCCCCCTTAAAAGAATTGCGTCCCCGCAATTCCTTAAGAATGAAGCAATAAGTAACAACCAAAAACAATACCACAGACTGATACAACAAGAACCGACACGAAATGTAAAGATCACACCAACGGCTAGATGAGATCCCAATTTCGTCTCGCAAGATCATAAAAACTAGAGTTCAATCTCGAACTCCATTACCCATGAAGGTAGTCATCCCAAATGGGTAAAATAATTCCAGAAAAATTCATAAGCGCTATGAATTCAAATAGACTCACCTTTCTTCGTATGATTCTCAAGTGAATGAGAATCAATAAAATGCACCAAAACCAAGCGAATCTAATTTGGAATTTCAAGAAGCAACAGGACTACGCCCTACAAACGCGAGATATCAATAGTAGATATTTCTCTTAGGATTGACTAATCCATCCCCAAACTCAATCATGACGATGTAGCGAATATCGAACCCGAGCGCTTTAGTCCTGTGACAAGGTGGCTGATACCAACAAAAGCACAACATAGAGATTCTAACGAATTTAGCTAAGGAAAGTAATTTTCGAAGGAATAATCAATTTTAAAATCAACGGTTCAAGATTGGTAACGGAATACCAACGAGCTAGAAACCGATAAACAAATATTGGTAACGGAATACCAATGAACTACAAATCAATAATCCATTATTGGTAACGGAATACCAATGAACTAGAAATCGATAGCAAATATTGGTAACGGAATACCAATGAACTACAAGTCAAGAATCAAATGTTGGTAATGGAATACCAATGAACTACAAATCGATAATCAAATATTGGTAACAGAATACCAATGAACTAGTTCGGGAAATTGATTTCTAACCAGGTACTAAATCTCATTTAGTAACCATAAAGACGAATCATTAGGAATTATACGAAATTCCCAACATTCAGGAACTCGAGTATCAATTTTAGAAAATCAGAAACATCGAGAAGATGATGGACAAGTAGTGCACAACTTACCACTTCGGGACAACAGGATTTAAGATAATTTTCCGCCAAAAATCTCAATTCACAAAAACATCAGTAATTAATCAAAGAAGCAATAGACAATTTCTATAACAAGATGAGATTGAACCAAAGAGGTTGTAATCCCAAAAAAAAAATTAGATTCACAAGGGCTAACAAACGTGCGGAGACAATTGTCAACCCAAATGATTCAAACAAACAAGTGATGAATATCAAAAGAGCTCATCCTTTCGATATTCATTTCTAAGAACAACGCAAAGCTAAGTCCATAAGTGAATTGACTATAGCACTTCTGGATGATCGACTAGATCATAGATTCGAAGAAAGGAATTATTGAGTTTTCCGTGGATCGCAAAATCTCAAATTTTCCCTCCCCAACGGAAACTCCCATTCTCTCGAGTGATCGTTCACTAGAGAAAATAAGAAGACCCATGGAATCACAAGAATACTAAATTCTCTTTAGCAAATCGAAACAAGGATTAAGAATTTGGCAAGATTCCCAATCACTAAGAATTCTCGAAAATCAAAGATCTAAAATCCATAAACAAGAGAAATAAATAAATAACCTTTTAGGTTGTTTCTGGAGTTATTTAATTTACTCAAAGAAAAGATTCAAGATAGTTTCTAATTGAAAATCTTGAACCACTCAAATTCTTGGAATTGCTCCAAGGATATCTAGAAATAAATTATCTAGAAAAATAACAACCAACTACGAAAAATCCCAAAAACCCAAAATATTATTATTTTGATTTACTTACTAGGAGTGAATTTTAATTTTAGGAATCATTTCGAATGTCGGATTGTCACATAATAGTGTGTACGAATTCCGAACTACAACATGGCATCCCATATCTTGTTCGAGATCCTTAACGCACCCGATGGACAAGTTAACACAAGAAAGTCCTCAAAATTTCTAACGTTCACGCGAATCTCGTGAAAACATAAAAATTCAATAAATCATTCGGGATGGCATAAAGGAAATAAAATTCCTTTATCAACTTACGAATAAAACACAAATGATATCTTTTGATAACGAAGAACAAGATCGACGTATATCAAAAGAACATAATTAAAATAATCTCTGAACAAGGAAAATGACCTTAGGGAATTAAAGACACGTACCTTGACTCAAGAAGAGGGATTACCAGAAGCGGGATGCTTTCCCTCGTTCTTGATCTTGAGTTTGGAACGCAACGAGGTAACACAAATGTATTTTTGCGCATTTGTTGAGTTAATTTAGCACAAATGCTTGGTGACTCACCAGCACAACGAGGTAACAAATGAGTTGTTTTAGCCCGAAGGCTTGGTGATCTCACACCGCACTAGAACTATGTAGCTAACAACAAGGTAGTGGATTTAGTCACAAGGACATGGTATGGAGATACCGAACAACAAGTGATCAATAGACCATGTTAGGTACGTAACGACATACGAAACAATCTTGACTAGAAATCAAGAAATATCAAGATCAAAGGTGCCTACGATGGGTGTAATGACGCACGGGCAAGATATCCAATGATCAGTCAACTACAAGAATCATAAAAGATCAACAAGATAAGTGTGATACACAACAGGCCAAACAGACATCGATTAGCAACTCGAGTCAAAGAATGAAACAAAAGCGCCACTAGAGCACACGGGCCCTAGATGGACTATATAAATCAACCCGAAAGAGAACGAGTCGATAACTATTCTAAAGGACCAAAAATAGGTCACTAGATACTCAAACACCCCTCCAATAGGAGGTACACTGGGTGAACTAGCACTTGCACGATTACGACCAAATATTTCGCTTCTTTAAGGAAAAAGAAGGAGGAACAAGTTATTCTCAGCTTGAATTCAAACGATGAGAATTCAATCAAAATGGAATCGTATAGGAAGATAAGCTATGACGGGTCTTAAGACTCTAACTAAAACTCTAAAGCACGATTCCCGAGAGAGGCTTAAGACAATACCGTCATACTATCTTACACTATTCCGGAAAGTGGCTCTGCTACCAACTGTAACACCCCGCCTCTGTACCCACTATCGTCCAGTTCATTTTAGAGAAATGTCATAGACCGTAACGGAGAATGAGGTTTGTGAAGGGCGACCGATTGTATGATTACTCCATGTAAGGAACGCACATCGAATTCTGATACCGATTAAAATTTCGACATGACCATTTGGCACATAGGGCAACTACACAACGGCTATATGCAATCCGGAAAGCAGTATAAAATAGACAACAACAATAATATAAGTATGGTATATCTCAAAGCCAGACATAGAATAATCATATCACAAAGGCGGAATAGATATGAATAAACCAAGAATGTGTACAACAAAATAGTGGTCAACAAAGATCCACTAATCCCAAAAGAATAGATACATGCACCAAGATCTAAATACAATACTATGCACACAACAAATGATAATGTCATAGGTACAAAAGTACATAAAGCTGCAGAGACAGAGTAGCAAGCTGAAAGCGAAAGATCAGTCCTGCGAGGAGTCCCATAGGAGTACCTAAAATGACTCGGCGGTCTGACCCGAGTATTATTTATAAGAATAAACAATAAACGGATCAGTCTAGCTGTACTCATAAAATAAACCGAGATAACAAGAGATATAACACAGGATGACATGAACATGGCATGTCGACACAATCAGGAAACAACAATGGAATGTCAACACACAAATATCTCTAAATAATCTCCTAGCTAATATAGAATGCAACATTCAAATAATAGCACACAACAGGAAATGACAGCGGAATGCCAAATAAACTAAACACATGACGATCATAATGACAAGGCTGCTGACACCACCCATAAGCAATTCTGTCAATAATGGTCAGGTCGCTAACACCTTCCACAAGCAATTAGATCATAATGACAAGGTCGCTGACACCACTCATAAGCAATTCTGTCAATAATGGTCAGGTTGCTAACACCTTCCACAAGCAGTTCAATCATAATGTAAATAATCTCTTATCTAATATAAACCATCCATAAGCAATTCTATCAATAATGGTCAGGTCGCTAACACCTTCCACAAGCAGTTCGATCATAATGACAAGGTCGTTGACACCACTCATAAGCAATTCTGTCAATAATGGTCACGTTGCTAACACCTTCCATAAGCAGTTTGATCATAATGACAAGGTCGCTGACACCACTCATAAGCTATTCGATCATAGACCTATTCATAGATGAGATACGATCTCCAGGTAGCGAACCCGTAAGTTTCAGCCGAAGCTCCCCACGAAGCCGGGTCGTGACCCCGGAAGAGAGAAAACACCTAATCGTGAAATCCCTAGAAAACATCATAAATCATAGAAAATCATAGAAAGTTGGATCGAAGTCCCCCAGGTGAAATCCAAGAATCGTAAATCCCACTCGGGCGATCGAGGACCACAAAACATAAATCATCAAAGGACCGCATCGGTCCGGTGAGTATAAATTATACCGAGATAGTTAATATAAGAAAATAGCTAAATGTCCCATAACCACTCGCTATTCTCAAATATTTACAAACCCGTTGTTGATTCATACTAAAAACAACAAGAATCGTCACAACGTGTTCGAATGTACGAGTCCAAGAGTTATTCGCTGAAGTAAACATATAAGGGGTCATAGTCCTCAGCTTTACGAAGGTAAATAAACTAAATTTCTCGCCCGATCGAGTAAAGAGGATCTGTACACACTAATAGATTGGAATCCGTAGAAGGATTCGTAGTCCATTAATAATATATAAACCCTCGCATAAGTCCGACGTGACAATGTACACGAGCACGATTGCCGAAGCGAATAGATCAAGGGAATTCACGTTGCAATAACGTAAATTCAATGCATAAATCATCAAATATAAATTCGATAAATCGAATAAATATATAGCTCGTTAGTGAATCCAATGATGTTAAGGAACGATTAGAAATCACTTTGAGCGACAGGAAACAAAGACACAAAACTGGGTGCCACGGATCAAAGTACGATCACCAAGGTGATCGATCACTCGTAATTCACATTACAACAATCATAGAAGAAATAAAAGGGGTAACGGTTGTAATTTCGATCAACGAACTAATCGAAATCCCAAACTAGCACCCGAAGGTTTTAAACCACATCGGAATAGACTCGAAGGATATCGAGTCGATAATTCACGTTTTAATGGCGCGAATTATATTAACAAGAGTATCGAATAAATTCAATATACAAAATAGAGCGCATGTGCACTAGAATGATCACCTATTCAATTCACATCATAACAATGTGAATAGACCAAAAGAATCAACATCGGAAGAATCACTTGAGAATCAAAGACGACGAATCGAGCTGCTGGAATCTGTGAATTCATAAAGCTGATGTTCACAAACGAAGTCCGAACGGGCCGAGCTCCGACCGGGAAAGAGCTTGGATGGGGTAGACTGTGGACCGCGGTCCCTCCGGCCCACAGCAGGAAAAAAGGATTCAGACGTCTGAATTAAAAATCCAGACATCTGACTTTGTAATTTTGCAAGACAACAAGGTTTTAGTTTATTTTGGCCCCCTTTCAGACGTTTGAATTATTCCGGCCAGACGTCTGAATTACAATTCAGACTTCTGAGCTAAAAATTTCAGACTTCTGAATTTACTTACTTGACTCTATAATTATTTGAAGTAGGTCAGACGTCTGAATCCTGTTCAAGAGCACAATTTGCCTTGAAAACATGTTTAAAACGATATTAACGAATGCCCGAAGGCCTATGGTGTTATGTACATGTATATGAGGCTTCAAGGACTTGCCGAAACAACTTATAACACCCAAATACACATGCACAAACATACATACAAGAGATTAGCAATGGTTTTGATCATAAATTCCAAAACGGGCAAATTTTCTAACCAAAGCAATCAATTACCATTCAAGCGACTTGTGAAGGCTTAGAACTATGCTGGGGCGGCAACGGAGCTTCACAATATCACCAAATCAACTCATAGCATATGAATTAGATTGTGTGGACAATCCTTATTAAAATTTTCAACTCAATGAAATATGAACACACGAAATCAACTAAGTTACACTAGCTACACAATTCACTAGCATATGCAAACTCAGTGAACACTAAATTACACTTTTACAAGCCAATGGCTTGTGGCATAGATGTGAGTTCATAAAGAGCTCACCTTTGTTTCATTTGGAGGAAGAACAAGCACAAATCCAAGCAAAGAAGCTTTCTTTCTTCAATTGCTCCTCAATAATCACCTCATGAACACATATGAAGACACATGAGTGTTATGGCACACTAAAAATACGAAATTGATGAGCTATGGAGATAGAGAAGAGGATAGAGAAGCTTACCCATGTAATAGAATTGGATTTGCACAAGAATTGAGCTCTAGATTGAAAACCCTAGCTTGGGAATTTTAATTTCCCTTTCCACTCTCCATTTTTCTACTTTGTGAAGTATGAGGAAGAATGAATGAAGGAGGAGGGAGCTAAATGAGTTATAAGAGTTGGCTAGGTTAGCTAACCAAGCCCTAGCCCAAAGTCCCAAATCTTCGAAACTCAGAACTTATCGAACCTTATAGTTTTCGAACACCTAAACGACGTTTTGAACTCGACGGAAGTGGTTTCGAGTCCAAATTCATTCATATGTGAAAAGTGATATTTTGGTCATACATTCTAATGAGAAAACGACCAAATTTCACTAACTCAAAAGGTATCAATGCCTACAGTCAAAAAGGTCGTAAACGATGATCTAGACTCAATGGAAGTGATCCCGAATCCTAATTTTATCGTTTGTGAAAAATGACATTTTGAGTGACACATCGGACACGATGATATATTTAAATAAAATATTTAAATCTATTATCATCGAATGAGCGAGTTGTTACATGCCCATAGCTTAAAAATGAAAAGAAGAGGAAGTTCAGAAGAAAGAAGAAGGCTTTTGCTGCTACATGGGATGACGAGGAAGGAGAAGAAGTTTTTGAAAGTGATGAAGAGGAAGCTAATTTGTGTCTTATGACTCAATCTGATTCGGAAAGTAGTGAAGAGGATTCAAGTGAGGTATCTAATTTTACTTATAAAGAATTAATTTTAATGTGTCACGATCTCACAAAAACCATTGATTCTCTTGAACTAAAAATTAAGAAATTGAAATCTGATAGGTCAAAACTAGTTTAAAAAAATAACAGTTTAGAAAGAAAACTTGAAAAAGTTAAGAATTCATCGTCTCTAGAATGCGAAAAATGTCAATTCTTGAGTAATGATCCTTTGAAATTCAAAAATTATTTTGAGATACTTAAAAGTGAAAACGTGAATTTGAAGAATGGAAATCGTGATTTTGAAAAGGAAATTGAAAAGCTTAGTGAATTTGAAAAACTTGATTTTGAAAAGCGAAAACAATTTGAAATTGAAATTTCTAAGTCCAATGCTAAAATTAAAGCACTTAAAAACGAAAATTTGGTTTTAAAACAAACTGATGCTGAAAAGAGGAAAATCGCTATTAAACGTTGTTCAAATTTAATGAAAGAAAATAGCGATCTTAAATTTAAAATTCAACGACTTGAGTCAACTTTGACTAAATTTTCTAAAAGAGAGAGAAATCATTGAATATATTGTTAAAAAACCAATTTTTTGTTCAGAATAAAAAGGGACTTGGTTTTGGATTTGATCAAGTTGAAAAACAAAATCCTAATGATTTTAAAAATCCTTTAAATGGCTTTGAAAACAATCAAATTGGAATTTTGAATTCTAATAATTTCAGAGTGTTTTAAAACCATAAACGAAATAATAACTCGTTTAAAAACAATTCATTTAAACATGTTTGGATTCCAAAAAATAACAAAATGATTTTGAATAAGTCTAAACGAATTTGGGTTCCCAAGGGTACTGTAGTGGATAGTGATGGATTGTTATATAAATGGGTTTGGGTACCAAAACATGTAAATGAAGATAAGAGTGGTAAAACAACTTTTGTTAGACCACTCGATCCTATAAATATTTAGGTACCAAGGGAGGCTAAGGAACGATTGTGCTTAAGAGAGATAAAATTCAAATTGATTCATATTATCGAATTATTTGGAATTCCTTAGCCGTAGATTTCAGAGTTGGAGATTCATAGGATCACATCGATTATGGTAAGTCAGTATGATCTCTAAACTCGTGTTTTTATTTTATTTCCTTTTTAGTTTATTTTCCTTTTTTAGGTTTTATTCCTTTTATTTTTTTAGTAAGGCCACAATTTTTTTGAGATATCTTGAACATAGTAAATTGAAATTTTAAAATTTAAGATGTTCTTGTATGCAAATGAAATTTCACACAGTTTTGTTGTTTTGAGTTTCTTCTTATTCATTTTTGAAATTATTGAAAAACTGAACTCAATACAGTGGACTACTTGAAAGCCATGATTGATTAGTTGTGAAATTTTCAATTTTTTTTTACTTGGCTTGATTTTGAAATCATTGGTTATTGATTGTTGAATTTATTGGATTATAAAATTTTGATTTTTTCTCTAGTGATTTCAAATAATTATCTTTAGATTTGATTATTGACTGTTTCTTGTGCTTGTTTAAAAAAAATTCTCTGAAAAATTCACTTGTGAGTCTTGCCTTGAAAATGATCTTGTGCTGCTCTAATAAGGAAATTGATTTGATTTGCTTGAATACCTTGGTGATTGGACGATGAGTTGAAAAATTAGCGATTAGATTTCTTTAAAATTTTAATTTCATATACAAGTATTTTTTAAAATTGTCTAGGAGCAATCAGTGCTAAAAATATTAGAAAAATCCATATTTTACTGATTGGTTTTTGAAACTGACTTTCAACTTGCATTGATATCTTCAAAAACTCCTCTTGAAATTGATATTTTCAATTTTTAAAATTATTTTTGATTATTTATTCAAAAATTGAAATTGTTGATTAATTTGAACCGTTTTGTGACTCGTCAAAATTATTAATAGATTTATGAAATTGTGATGAGTTGTGACTATGGTATAATTCATAACTAGAGGAAGTGTTATTTTAAATCTCATAATGGTTGGACAGATTTTATAATATCTTTGAATTAGAGCTTATTTCACGACCATCTTCTATATCTACTATATTTCTGTCATTCATCATAGTTTTATTTAATTTCGGGAGTTCTAATTATTCTTGGAAATAAATAATAATAATAAAAAATAAATAATTTATCATTGGTATTCACTCCCATTTAAAAGTCCTCGCTGTTATGCGTTGGTGAATTACCTTAATCTCTATGTGCTTCCATTCTCACTTATAAGACCTTTGGGCTGTGCAAGGATGGAACTCGTTAGAGAGGATAAAGTTAAGTTACTACTAACCCCATTTAAAAGACCTTTGGGCTATGTATGTTTAGCAAGTGCTTAACACATTTTTGAGCATATTTAAATCTTCAAAATTCATATTCAAATATTCAATGTTTATTGAACTCTCCTCATTCTATAAAATTCATCGTAAATCCATTCATTCTGAAAGTGAATTTTGCTTCTGATTTAAAGATTATTATGATATTTGTTTGATTAAATGGATTTTACGATATACATTCTCTCTCTTAATTTGAATTTATATTTATGGTCTAAATTATGTCACTATTTCGATCTCTATTATTCTTTTGATGATAACAAAAGGGTGAGAACGGTCATGATTTTGATTGATGAGTATTTAATTCAAAAATATTTTAAGATTGGAAATTAAATATCTAGAGGGAGAATGGTCAATTGGATTTCATTATTAATATTTTCCACATATATAGGGGGAGTTCATTTGTAGGGGGAGCTAATAAATAGGGGGAGTTCAATATTCACTATCAAACACATTTATTGTGCTCAAAATCTTTTATTTGTTTGTCATCATCAAAAGGGGGAGATTGTTGTATATGACATATTTGTATACACAATCATATGATTTTTGTTTGATGATAACAACCAAATAAATATAATTTTAAATATGTTTGTTACTGTACTGTTCTATATATACATCACAGACAGGAATATAATATTTATAATTAGATAGAATACGACTGTACAAACATTCATATATTCATGCAGTATTTTATTTAAATTAAATATTATATTTCAAACATTCAAACAGTACAACTATTTATAACTCCACTATTTATTCAATTCACACGAGATTCTACTTGTAAATAAACTGAATATGATAGACAAGTTTGTTTGACAACAATAAAATAATATTTTATTTCAATCAAATTTGTTTATTACATATATCAGTACAATTTCTTCACATCTCCTCACTACAGTTCATTCATCACTTAGTAAATTTACATATACACTACACTTAGTTTACAGACTCACTCATATACAAATATTCTTATATATTTTTCTCTGTCATCTTCTGTCTTCACAGCTTTCAGTCAGTCCTGTCTTCATACCTGTCATATACAGAAACACACACGCAGTAAACTGGAACAAAAATAAAATTAAATACAAACAAATAAAATTTTATTTTTAAATTTTATTTGGCTCAGAATTACGGTGTGTTTCTCATCATTTTTCTAGACTTGGTCTGATATGTAGGGACAGAAAAAATTATCTGATGGCTGCAGGTACACACATGCATATATACACACACGTGTGCACTGACTCACCAATACAGTGAGCAACTAAGGAGTAGCCACGTGGACCATCTCGACTCAGTGCACACATGAAAACAACTCAATATAAAGTCAACAGCAAGTTCAAGGGTCGAGCAACAAAGTCAACACATCAGATTATGGTCCAAATCAAAAGTCAAGATACAAGGCATGAGTGGTCGAGCAAAAGGTCAAAGCATGTTTTTTAGGTTACATGGTAATAGCATCTAAAGTCGAGCAACAACAATGGTTCAAGTGTGGAGCTAAAAGGCATTTCATAACAAGAAACTACATATGGACAGCAAGTATGGTAGCAAGTGCCAAGCACAAATATGCTGTACACATGCACAAGCATGGTGGAAACAAACTCGGCAATGCAGGTGCACATGAACAGGTGAAAATGGAACTCGACTATGTACAAAATGGTCAAGCCAAGATGGTCTTAACAGCCAATGAAACTTTTATGAACAAATCTGAAATGGTTCAGCTTTTAAACAAGGGTGCAGCATGTAAAAAGGGATAAGAATAGTCAAATAGTGTTCAAGTGTTCACAAGAAATAGTGTAGAAATAATGGTGCAGGGAAGTAGGAATCAAAGCAAAACAGACAAGTTTCAAGACAGCATGTAAAATGGCTCTACACAACAAAATGGTGCATGCATTTATAACAAGCAAGTGACAAAGTACAACATGGCAGGAATTACATGCAGTATAAACGTTGAGGTACACAGCAAAAGCATGACATGTCAAGAACATGCAAATGAACTATGATCCAATGCAAAATGAAAATACATGGTAGCAAATGGGACAGCAAGCATGCATAAATGGTACAACGTATCAGAGAACCAAATTATGACAAAGGCTTTCAAACAATCAAAGAAGCAATGCAAGGAACCACAATTTCATTCATTTTGTTTCCAGAATTTATGCAAGATATACTTGGAAAAATTGAGTCACTATTGTTTCCAAAAGATGGCAGGTGTTTATACAAAAATACAAGGTGCATAAGGTAATGAACACATAAGCAAATCAGTTCAGTGCAAGCCCAAATGCGTCTAACTGGAAAGCATGATCATGCTAGTTTAGACAGTGTGGAACAGTGTCATTTATATATGGTGAAACAGAGAGGATGATCACATATAGGAATGATCAAAGGGAAATCAACGACTCTGGCAAGAGTTTTGGAAATAATCCAATCTGCAGTATGGCAAGGTCTAATAAAATTTCCAAAATCCACTAAAGAAAGAGGACTTAACTGTTTCCAGAAATCACTGTGTAAATTCAAGTTTATAGGTCATTCCAAAATGATATGGTGATGTAACTCAAGTACAAAGGAGCATTTACAAGTGCAGTCACAAAAAGGAGCTTTCAAGTGTGTCCGGAACAGTGCATATGCACAAGATTGCTCATAAGCATAACAGTTCAGTTATATCAAGTAAACCAAGGAACAATAATAATAGCTGTTCTTACCAGTTCAAATCACAAGAATGGAATTCAAGTATGGAAAATAAAGCATAGAATCTGTTCTTATTATTGTTCAAGTATTCACGACAATCAAAGTATTATTCGAAGAAATTTTAGTTCAAAAGTGTGTTGAAAAAGTATAATCGAAGCATCTGAAAAATTGTTCAAGGTTGTAACCAATAGGGACCAATTCAAAAGTCCAGAAATCACCACGCAAATTCCAGAAAATTTAAAATTTTCAAACTCAATCATATTCAGAAGTCATGAGCGTATATCAAAGAAATCCCAAAAATATCGCAAAAATATCAAGACCAATTCCATATGAAATCAGAGAAAAATTAGGACTTGAAACCCTATTTAACACTTACATCCTCATCGGCAATTAATCATCCAAGTTTCCACGCAATTAAAAGGCAAAAATTCGAATTAAAAGTCATACCAGAAAAGGAAGAAAACTTGGATCCAAAATCAACGTTCTATCAGCTCAATCGAAGAAGAGGAAAGCCTTTGAAAACTCGAGATCATCATAAGAGAAAGCCGTGGCCTTCAAATTTCAAGAAGAACCGCAAACCCTAGATTGGAAATCAAATCGCCAGCCCCTATTTTTGTTTCCAGAGAGACAAAGGAGATCAGACCAAAATAAATGAAGAAGGTCCACCACTTTGAAGTGGCCGACCAAAGTTAATTAAAAGGGAAAGGACTTATAAACTAGGGTTTTAATTTTAAAAGGGTATTTTAAATTAAAACTAGGGTTTTATTTTAATTTGTTTTTATTTTCAATTTGTAATCGTGTTGAGAGTTTTCTAGTTTGTCTCTAAAACTAGGAAAACAAATTACGGGATTTGTAATTTGGGGAAATCTGGTTTCGGGGATAGAAACCAGTGCAGGGTTTTGAGCGTAGGGTTAAGAACTGTTAGGAGCGAGTGTCGCGAGTTTACAGGGGATTGTAAGCATAGAGATTATTTTAACTCCTAGTAGAAACCTTGGGGAATGCAGCAGTAGGCAGGGTTTTGCCGAAGCTGGGTATATCTGTGTATTATTTATTTTCCGTATTTATTCTGATTATTATCTGTGTTGTTATTACTTAATTACTCTATGAAAATCTGCAATAAAGCCTATTCACCCCCCTCCCCCCTCCGGGTTAATTTATATCCTACAATAGTGCGTACTTCAGTTGTTGAAGAATCAGGTGTAGGAATCCCATGTTCTTTAAGTATTCGCAAAATATATTCACCATAGTATATGATATTCATGCGATCGTTTTTGAAGCTTAGAAACTCGTCAAGAATAAGTCGAAGCCAATTAACCTTTATATTGTCATATGTCATATGAGGGGCCTTGAAATTGTGGTGATAAGCAAGTTCATAACTTCTGAATCATGGAGTTATTGAACGCATTAACCCTTTGTGTAGAACTCGAGCTATTTGTCTTAGAAATGTGGACTTAAGATCACCCATGTTATCTTCTAAAAACCTGTGGCTTACTTCATCGCACACAATCATATCACAATCAACATCATTTAGATGTGTTCGATCATTTGGTAAGTGAAGAATATTCGCCATTCGATCTAGGGATAAGAAAATTGGTACTCCATAAACTAAACTCCATACACAATCTTCTTGGTTAGCGACTAATTGATGATCCAAGTTGAGATTAGCATAAAACAACTTAACCATAATGTCATTAATCTTCAAATTGTTATTATTAATATTAAGCAGAGATTCTAGATTACTTCTTCTAGCAATGGTTTGAATACCGTATGAAGAGAACTCTTCAAACTTCATGAAAGAGCCTTCAAAGATTGTAGAATTTTGCATTTTCTTCCATCTCTTAGCAACTATCTCATTATAGAGCCATTGAAGAATTTGTGCATTGGTTGTTGGTTGAGCGAAAGAAGTGGCTACTCTTTGTCTCTTTGGTGGCATATTGATTGAATTTGAATAGAAAAGATGGGAGTTTTGGTGATGTAGGGTTTGTAGAAAATGGGGTAATTTCTGAGAATTTGTTAGTAAGAGAGTACGAGTGAAAAAGTTAAGGAGTAAAGAGGTGAAAAGGGGGTTGATAAGGGTAGTTAATTCCAGAATTCCACGATTCAGTCGACTAAACCTGGGAATTAGTCGACTGATGAGACAATCCAAACCCCCGCTCCATGGAAGTATGGATATTCAACGGAATATAACACATAAACATAATAGCAGAACAAAAATATTACATTACACAACATAATGTACATTAGATTACAGCGGAAATAATATCATAGTTACAACAACACTACATGATCATACTTAGTATAAATACAGTTTCAACTTAAGAAAATAAGTTTGCGGTAGAATCAGACATAATAAACATAACAAAGCCTGGGACAGTCCAATAAAAATGATAAAAGGTCCATCTTCAGCTTCCATAGCTTCCATACATATCCAAAATGAACCAAGCTAAAAGATGAATACAAGGCTGCCCATGTAGAAATATGGGCACCCGAGTTTGCAAGGGAAAAACAAACTATGAGTCAGTCATAAGACTAGTATGAGAAATCTTACAGTTAACTTATGTGGTAAGCATATCATGGGACCACGTTGTACGTCACGGAACGAGTTTACTTCACACGAATGCAGTGCATATAAATAATTGAAAACAGAAAATAAAATAGTGCAATGCTTTTTTTAAAAAATGTAGCCATTATAAGACTCAGGTCCCATCACACAATGCAACACAAATCAAATGATAGAGTTTTGCCTTATAATGACCAAACATGCTTGTATGAGAAATAAAATCATTTTTTATTATTATTAGTGTTTATGTGATTAAAACCATTTCAAAATAAATGTATCAATCCTAGACGGCATAATACCACATCCTATTATATCGCCATATAGGTTTACAAATAAAATCGTAAAATTTCGTATTGGAAATTGGAATTCATCATGAACCAATGCAAGAGATCTTCCTTATCCGACTTCGGGACACTATAGCATATGTCCCAGGGATCACAATATATGTCCCTTGGAGCGGCTGGGCCGGTCCACTCTTACGTATTTGGATTAGTTGTTCCCGAATATTATGTTTCCCGGTCCTATTGGATCAAAAATCTGGTCAGTACGTCAATCATCTTGGCCTTGTGTGGCCATACCCGGGGTACCTCTCTATCCAACATCCACATAAGTAAAATGTCTGGGCTCCGTACCTTGACATCACTCCTAGCTAGAAAGAAATGCATGTCCTCCCTGTTGGTTCATACCAGGGTGTGAAGCTCGCGAATTAACGCCATACACAAAGCTACGTTGTATTAAAGCCACGCTTTGATCATCAACCACAAAATTCTGCATTTCAACAAAATCTTTTATCCATGCATCTCAGCATGACACATTGTCAACCCATGTCATACAACTGATATCTACCAATATATAAACTCTAAGCTCGTACGTCTCAGAGAAGGTGTTAAGCAAAAAGAATAAATTCTCTGCCACCAAACATATATATATATATATATATATATATATATATATATATAATAGAAATCAATCAATACAATCCATTTACTAGTCCGTTTTGGGTCTGAACGAAACCGAATGCACCATATTCCTCATCATATATTTCCAATACAGGAGAAATGTCCTCGCATGTACGGACAATCAACAAGTACATCGGGACAACTATCATTATAACCCCTTTAAGGTAGCTACCTATATCCAACTCATTAGTAGTAATCCATTCGATGTGAAGATTGTCGGTCTTATACCGTCTTCAGTATCTTCGACTTTTAATCGTCGTTTAATTATTTGAAATGGGATTTAACTTGGTTTTTTCAAAGAATTCTTGCATAAACAATCAAATCAAATTCTTATCTTTGGTTAAGTCAATTGGCTTTCACAAATCATTTCATTACCTTATTAAAAGGTTTGTTCAAAATTTCAATTCAATTTACAAATTGAATTTCTTATTTGTAAACATTATCAAATCTATTTTACAAGTTTTCATGCCAAAACGCCGAAACGTCGAATCGCACTTAACCGCTTTTATTTTTATAAACCATGTGAAATTGGTTTATATTCATCCCAAATCGTTTATAATAATTTAAAATGATTTACCACTATATATATATATATATAGTTAATTTCAGTTGAACGACGTTCAGGTCATTCAACTACACTGACGCAGTTTTCATTCAAATTTGAATTAAACATTTCTTAAAATCTAACCATTGGGTCATTACATATTTATTATCGTTGGAAAGATCTTTTCGAAATGAATCCAACGGTTCTTATTTCGGGAAAATCCGATGGTCGGATCTCCCGGTATAGTCATTTATAATTACTAGTCGAAAAAACGAACTACCGTTATGCGATTCGTTTAATTTAATTTATATTCGACGTATATATTTATTATACGACGATCAGCTTCTAAACTATTTTATTTGGTTAACGCCTTATATTTTTGGAAAATTTCGCCATAACCTCCTTTGTATGGAGTGCTCGGGAAAACCACAACTCGCCTCTACAGGCCCTAATAAATCACCGTATATTCATACAACAAGTGTACATTGGGAGACGTGTAAAAATAAATCATCCCAACTCCCGCATGGAATTTAAAAATCATGCGAACAACCACTGTGAAATATACACAACAAGAGAGACATATTTTTTTTTTGTCATCTCAAGAACCATGTGGGGTTGTTATTAAATCCTGCAATTTTCATTATATGTTTATTTTAGTCCATATCACGTCCTATGTCCAGTCCATATCTGGGAATCATTATGTCATTTACCCGATCTTCAGTCATTCAGTCCTCGTCGTATAACATCCACAATTACATGCTATACGGTTCACAACATATAAGCATCAAGCAACTACATGTTATATGGGTATTATGCTATGCTATGCAATGTAGTCCATACTTGTTTACTATCATATGGCGTATGTTCAACTCATCCCAGAAACCATCACAACGCATCCTAATCACACACGATTATAGTAAATAAATAAATTACTCATCGAATGTCATTCAAGGTGCTATATATTTAAATAAAACTGAGTGTGCAGTTCAAGTGTCAAACTAGAAACATAGCATTTAACTGATAAAAATGATATTTTATCTAACTAATCAATATTCAATACAACAATAAACTTTTGATAGCAATGATAAACATGATTGAATATTTCTAATCAAAAACTCGCAGTCAAATTAAATTCATTACACTATTATGCGAATTTTAGTTTAGCGCAAACGCAAATAATCGCTTACATATTGATTAAAAATAATATATTTATATCACCAATCATTAATAGGTTATTATTATGATTTCGTATTCATCGTATAACTTCATAGTTAATTTTATTATTAACTACCACCAATTAACGCTTGATTGTTAATTTTATTTAACCAATTCAAGTTACAACTTCTTGTTATCAATATGGTTTTATTTATATATTTCACATATCGAAACTACATCGCATATAATAGTTAAAAATAATATTTTTAACTAACTAAACTTCATTTGATATCATAATAAATTTTATTTATCAACCAATACTAATTGTTTAACATAACTATTAACTTTCAAACAATTTATTTTGTAATCTACCCCTTTAAATGTGGGTTTATATTTTTCTCATTGAGATTTCCACTTCATCAACTTTTATGTGGAGGAATGCAACAGTTTATGGGCTCCTACACAACTTTCTGGTGGCCTACGGAGCTCGAATGACTTGCTAATACTTGCTAACTTGTAGATCTGGTAGTTTAGAGCTAAACGGAGGGTGAAATGGGCATGAGCGGGGATATGGATCTCGCGGGGACCGCTGTCCAGACTTAGCGCAGCTAGGAGTAAGGATTTTTGGGTACTTAGAGGGTGTAGGAGGAGGTGTAGAGGTGTATGGAGGTGAAAAGGGAAGAAAGGAAGGATTTTTAAGAAAAAAAGGAGGGAAGGGGAGGCACAACAGCGTGCAGGGGAGAGCGTGGCAACACTAGGAGGCGCGGAGGAGGTGGGTCAGGTGGACGGAAGGGGGTGGCAGTGGCAACAAGGGGGGAGAAGGACATTAAAGTGGAAGTAAGGAGGAAGGAGGAGGAAAGAAAGAAAAAGATATATAGAATGAAAAGAAGAAAAGAGAGGAGTCCTAAATGAAAATTTAACACCCCTCATGTCGATCGCTGACGTCACGCGATTCTGTGGGTTCCAACAAAACCACCTTGACCCGTTGGATGCTCTCCGTTAGTTTTAAATTTAATAACTTCACATTTATAAAAGTGTGCTAGTTAGCCTTCACCTCTTTTGATCGCACGATCACAAATTAAATCCATTTATCATGAAATTTTGAATTACGATAATAAACATAATTATAAATCCAACAGATCAGGTTTCGTCGAACTCTGAGTTCGTTTGACCTTCCGTTTTATTTTTCAAACTCGTTTCAGCTTGTTTTAAAAACGCGATTTTAGTGTATGTTTTCTTCTCGCACGCCCACACGCTAATTTCAAAATTTATGAAATTTGGAACCTGACCATTATTCGACATTACGAATCCAAAAAAAAGTTTCATCGAATTCCGAGGTCGTCTCAATAATGTTCCTTTGTAAACTGATCGTTCATATTCCATCGAATGGTTTTATCGCGCACGGCCACATACTAACTTCGTTTGGTGCGAAATTTGAAATCTTACAATGATTTATCATTCTAAATCCAATAAAAAATTTCTCGTTGAATTCTATGGTTGCTAGCGATGTTGTTAAAATCGAATTTTTAAATTTCGACGTATTTTCTTATAAAATTATGTTAGAAATAAATTTTAAAATGGTTGCGAAATTCCGGGTTATTATAACTGAATCAGACTCTGGATAAAATCCGGGTTCTTGGTCGGTCGATTGAACCTAGAAATATGGATTTTCATATTTCCGGGTCAGTCGGCTGGTACCCTGGGACAGTTGGCTGATCAAAAAGATTTTTCCTGGTCTCCCCTTTTTGAAAATATAAGTTTATTTATAGAGTTTTTGTACTATTATAATTATTATTTAAACAAACATAAGCACTATTTTATTATGAACCATAAACAAAATACATTTTAATCAAACACCAAGAATAGTTAAGAAATGAAGCGAAACTTAAATCTAGTTTTTTCGGACTTGATGTTTTGAACTCCTCCTTTCTCCTCTCGTTTGGTTCTTCGTTCTTAATTCAAGAATTTGGTGATATCGGTGGTCGTTGAGGAGAAGGAATATTTGGTCGACGGATTGGAGTTAAAACTTGGTCATCAATGAAGTGATATGATGATCCACAAAATTTCATAGCAATGTGTTCAATAATTCCAAGATGTCATAAGTTAACCTTTTGCTCATAGTACTTCTCTCATTGTAATTCGAGTGATTCTCGTAGGTAGTGATGCATTTCGTCTATCTTTGCTTCAATTGATGGTGAACCACCAAACAACACATACTTGGATTTTTTTTCTTCTCTGGTGTGTATCCGCTATGAGTTGTAATTGTATGGGTACGAGTATGACACGGGGTTTTCCGTTTTGATTCAGGTGAGGCAATGATATTAATAGATGAACTAGATGACTGTGAGGGAGATGACATTCTTTAAGATGAAGTAAATCATAAAAGTTAAATAAACGATAAAAGAGTTGATTGTTTATTTATAGAGATTTATCGAGAGAAAATTGGAAAGCACTATGGTACATATTAATTTTAGTGTTTAAATTAAGAATAGATAGAACCAAAAACTCTTATATGATAAATTTTTGTATAATCAGTAAGTAGAAAATTGACATATTTATAAAGAAATATAGTTGAATTCTAAAGATGTATATAAATATATATATTTAAGAAATGGTTTCAATTGTAATAAACATATTTAAGAATAACTTGAGCAAGAAACACATATAGCTCAAATGGTTAAGGCATTTGAGTATTAATTAAGAGGTCTTAAGTTCGAGTCCTGGTAGGTTTAGAAATTGAATTTTTAAATTTTTTTAAAGAAAAGTTTTATTTTTAAACAAAATTTCATATATCTTTGGCGAACATAATACTGAGTTCCCGTCGTAATTTTAAAATGTGTTTTCAAGTAACAGTTTGGTAAATATACCGTCTATTTGATTTTCTGATGATACGAATTCCAAATCTATTAATTTTTTCTCTATACTGTCAGGTAAGGAATGATGTCGGATGTCAATGTGTTTAATTCGTGAATTATTAATCATATTCTTTTGATAAATTCATTACACTTGAATTATCATAATAAATTGTAGATTTATTTAGATTGATTCAAAAATCTTTTATTGTTTGTTGCATGTAAATGATTTGAGCACAAGCCATGGCTGCAAATATATATTCTGCTTCACACGATGATAGTGATACGCATTTTTTTTATTGATATACCAAGTGATTAATGATATGCCAATAAAATGACATATACAACTGGTACTTTTTCTACCCATCTGTGATCCTCCAAAATCAGCATCACTATAGGATATTAATTCAAAGGAACAATCTTTCAGATAAAAAAGTCTGAAATCTTTGGTATTGCAGAGATATTGTAATATATGCTTCACTGCTCCTAAATGTGATTCCTTTGGATTGGCTTGAAATCATGCACATAAATAAACACTCCATTATGTCAGGTCTACTTGTTGTTAAATATAATAAAGATCCTATCATGCTACGATATAATTTTTTATCAACATTTTTTTCCATTTTCATCTTTACTAAATGTGTTTGTACCACTAATGGGAGTTGTTTTATAAGAAGTATTTTTCATTCCAAAATGTTTTATTAAATTATCACAATATTTTTCTTGATTTATAAAAATACCATTTTGTGATTGTTTGATTTGAAGACTAAGAAAATAAGATAAATCATGTTGAATCTCAAATTCTTTAGTCATTATATCAGAAAATTCTTTACATAAATTTTCATTTCTTAATCCAAAAATAATATCATCTACATATATTTGAACTATTAAAATATCATTTTAGAGTGTTTTATAATAACAGTTTGATCTACTTTACCAATTTCAAAACCAAATTTAATTAAATAGCTTTTGAGTCGTTCGTACCAAGCTCGTGGAGCTTGTTTTAGACAATATAAAGCTTTCTTGAGTTTATAAACATGATCATGATATTTTTATGAACAAATACAAGTGGTTGTTCAACATAAACATATTCTTTGATATAACCTTTAAAAAGCGCTTTTAACGTCCATTTGATAGAGTTTGAAATTATTGAAACAAGTGTAAGCTAACCAAATTCGTATTGCTTCTAGTTTAGCGATCGGAGTAAACGTTCCTTCATAATCAATCCTTTCTTCTTGATTATAGCCTTGTGCTACTAATCTATCTTTATTTCTAGTTATATTACCTAATTTTTCGGTTTTATTATTGAAAACCCATTTTGTTTCAATAACAACTTGATCACTTGGTCTAGGAACTAATTACCATACTTCATTGTGTTCAAACTGATTTAATTCTTCTTGCATAACAATAATCCAATTTTCATCAGAAGATGCTTCTTTAGAATTTTTGGGTTCTATATTGGATAAAAATGCTACGTGACTTACTAAATTCAATTGATTTCTAGTTCTTACATTTGTATTTATTTCACCAATAATATTTTGAACTAGATGATCTCATAATATTTTTGGTGGAGATCTTACTTTATTATTATTATGAACAATATTTTTGTCTTCTCTATAATTATGAACAATGTTTTCATCTTCTCTAGAATTATTAATATTATCATTTTAGGAGGAAGTCTTTTCACTTTGGTTAATATCTTCGGCAATATCTTGATTTCATTAATATTTTCATTACAATTGTTATGAATAATGCTTTCATTTTCTTTAAAAATATAATTAAAGTTAGCATCATCATGAGAATTTTATTTTTCAAAATCTCATTATTATAAGTACTTTGAATAAAAATTTCATCAAATGAAACATGAAGTGATTCTTTAATTTTATTTGATCTTTTACTAAAAATATGATAAGCTTTACTTCGATCTAAATATCCTAGAAATATTCCTTTATCGGATTTTGAATCGAATTCTCCAAACCGATCATTTGTATTTAAAATAAAATATTTTGATCCAAATACTCTGAAATATGAAATATTAGATTTTCTACCATTAAAAAGTTCATATGGAGTGTTTTTCGTAAGAGATCGAATGAAAACACGATTCAATACATAGTAGGCTCTCGCAACTACTTTTTTCCATAAATGTTTTGGTAACTTGCTTCCGTTTAATAATGTTCTGGCACATTCTTGTAATGTTCTATTTTTCTATTCTACAACCCCATTTTGTTGTGGAGTTCTAGGAAATGTGAAATTATGAACAAGAATCCTTTCTTTTTACAGTATTGATTGAAAATTTCATTTTCGAATTCTCTTCCATGATCACTTCTTATATTTCTAACTTTCAGATCTTTCAAATTTTGAATTTGTTTAACAAATATTTTAAAATGATCAAAGGTATCACTTTTATTTTTCAAAAATATCGCCAGGTATACCTAGAAAAATCATCAACTATTACGAACACATATCTGTTGTGATTTATAGACTAAATTTGAGTTGGTCACAAAAATCCATATGCAGTTATTCTAGTGGTTGTTAATGTTGAAATGAACTTTTTAGATTTAAATGAAGATTTTGTTAATTTTCCTAGTTGACAAGCATCACATAGGTTTTTAACTTTGAAATTCATTTCAGGGAATCCTTTTACAACTTCATTTTCCAAAAAAAATTGATTGATTTAAAATTTATGTCACAAAGCCTTTTGTGCCATAGCCAAGGATCATTTTCATTGGCTAATAAACATATGTTTGAATTATATTGACATTCATATTTAAAATATAAATGTTATATCTCTATTACCTTCAAAAATAAGATTGTTATTCTGATCGTGAATATTACAGTTGTTTGCTGAAAACGTAGTTTTAAAACACTTATCAGATGCTTGACTTATACTTAATAAATTATGTTTAAGATTCTTAACTAGAAAAACATTCGAAATAAGAGGTACTGTGATTTCTCACATTGCCTCTGGCGTTGATGTATCCCTTGGAGTTATCCCCAAAAGTGACAGATCCTCCATCTGAGTAAGTAATGTTTGTTAGCATATTCTTGTCTCTTGTCATGTGTTTTGAGCAACCACTGTCAAGTATCCATTTTCCTCACTTCTAGAGTGGGACATGCAAAAAAAAAATATAATGACGTTGGTACCCACTTCCTCCTTTAAGGTCCTAAGAGTTAGGCCTTAGGAAACCAAACCCAGGAGGGTTCAGTGTCCCTATCATACATATAATCCTTATTATTAAGTACAATTTCTAAGAATATTTTTATATATTTATTCCTAATCAGATAATTATTCGTTTTAGTAACCCATATGTTAACAACTTTAGAAACCTTTTCTTTTTGGGTGATATTAATGAATTGCTAGGTTAAATCTTGTTTGATTTCTTTTCATTTGATTTCTTTGAAATATTAGCCTTTGACTTATATCCTAGTGCCTTTTTGTTGGATGTAGGTTGGGAGTTTTCTATTATTCTAGATAAATTCTCTCTTCCTTTATTATTTTTAGTGATTCCATCCAATTTAATCTTAAGACCTAAATTATCTAATTCTACTAGTTTAATCTTGGTTTTTAACTCATGATTTTCAGAAATAAACATGTCATTCTTTCTTTTTGAGTTTCAATTTCTTGACTCAATAAGGAAAGTTGAGAATTCACATCAGGAAGAGATTCTTGAAGTTTTCTAATTTCATCTTCTAAAATCTCTTTTTCATCTTTTAGCATATCTCTTTCGAATTCTGCCTTTTTCTGATCCTCGTTACTTTGTTTATATTTTCTTTTGAAATTATTTCTAGACTCTAATAATTATGCGTTTATTTCTACCATATCTTCAAAAGAAAAATCACCAACCTCGTTATCATTGGCCATGAAGCAGACATTTGCTTGTTTACTCTCACTATCGCTATCACTTTTCGAAAAGGAAGAACCCAAATCATCTTAAGTAACTGAAAAACCCTTCTTTTTAAATCTATCCTTCTTGTGTTTATTATGATGTTCCTTCTTTTGTTTTGGACAATCTTTTGATATGTTCCATTTCTTATGATAGTTAAAGCATTCCATTACTGATGACGATGGTTTACTTGAGTTGGTACTTCTCATGTCGTTATTTCTGTTGCTCTTTCTATATTTCAAAAACTTTTTGGAATTTTTGGAAATGAATTCTAGATCATCGTTGTCTGATTCCGGCTCTACTTGTTTTGCATTGAATGCAATATTCTTTTTGTCTTGTGTCTGCACTCGTTTTGCCTTTAAGTGAACCTCATAAGACATTAAGTTTCCTATTAAATCTTCTGGTTTCATGGTTTAAAGATCGTTAGCTTCTTATACTACCAAGACCTTTCTTTTCCATTCTTCCGTCAAAGAGTTTAGGATATTTGATACTATGTCAAAATCAAAATATTTCTCTTCTAATCCTAGTAATGAATGATAAATGTTCTGGAATATATCAATAGACTCATTTTCGTTCATTCTAAAGTTCTAAAATTGACTTTTAAGTATGGAAATCTTGCTTTTATTAACCTTGATAGTTCCTTCATGAGTAATTTTGAGTGTTTTCCATATTTCTTATGTAGTATTGCATATGTAGATACGGTTAAACTCATTTCTATCCTAGGCACAATGTAACATATTCATTGCTTTTGCATTTGAAGTAGCATCAGTTTTTTTGGAACATGACCACTCAGAATAATTTGTAGTAGGAATAGTATATTCATTTTGAGTAATATCCAAGTTTCAAATCCATTGGCTTTCGTATAAATTCTCATTCGTGTAGCCCAATAATTATAGTTCATGCCATTGAAAAGTGGAGGCCGTGCAGTGGACTGACCTTCTGTGAAACTTGTGTTTGTGTTGGTGTTGGTGTTAGTGTTATTTTCCATATTATCGAGACATAAACTTACTATTTTACGGTCATATAATGTCCTTCTTTGATACCAAACGAAAAGACTACGAGAGTAGGATCGAGTTATATGGATCTGGGTGTATATGCGGAAGTCTTGATAGTGTGAATAATATAATATAATTGATATAGTTATGCAAGTAAAAATTTAGTGAGAAATACTATATAAACTAATATTACAGATAAGCAAAGTAAATGTAGTAAAATAAAAGTAAACAACACCATGAATTTTTATACTATTTCAGAGCACCATCCTACGTCCAGTTCCAGACTCCTTCTGGAATTTCAACTAAACAATAACCCTCTCTTAATCCAGAGGAATAGGTCTTTACAACACCTGAGATAGGGACCTGAGCAGTAGAACAATATTTTGCCTCAACAACTGAAGAGGACTTGACATGCCTAAGCAGAAGAACATGACTTAACATAATAAAATATTTGTAGACTGTTTGTGTTCTTTGATAACATGGATTGTCTTTTATAGTACACCCTTCTTATAACCTTATCCTTGAGTATATATATATAAGTTTAAGTGTAAGAAGATAAGGAAGACATATATTGCTTAAATATTAAGATTAAAAGTGTGTTTAAGCAATTCTAGAAAATGCAGAAAATAGAAAATTAGAAGTATATAGATAGATCAGATCAGAAGTGAGAAAGGTGGTTTTATTTTATGTTATACCACCTATATATAATGGTTTAATAGTTGTAACTTATGGAAAAGAGATTCGACGAAAAGCGACGTCTAAATCTTTTGATATATGGTCGTATCTTTCCACGAAAAATGGAACTTTTCAGAAAATATAGCGGTTGTAGAAATTCAGTCAATTGGAGTTCTAAGTCAGTCAACTGAACATTCAAACATATATATCTACATACACACACGCACACACACACACACACATATATATATTTGTTTATGCATTTGTGCATATTTCACAAAATTGTGCGGGTCAGTCGACTGACCTGGCAATTTTTGTATTGTGTAGTATGCACAAATTCTAGAGTATACATATAGATATATAAATATAAAAAGAACTTAGTTTTATATATATATATATATATATATATATTATTTGAGGAGTGATTTTGACAATATTTAACCTGTGACTCAAGACTCAATACTCATCTTGTATATACTAACTTGAGATCTTGTTGTTGATATTCTTTTTGTCGCCTTACTTGTTGTTCTTTATGTCACTAATCAAAACTATGACTCAACACTCTTTACAGATCACATGTCGCTTAAGTATTTGTTCTCTCAGAGGGAACTCAATTTGAGGCAACAAAGATGGATGAAGTTCTTAGCATCATATGATTTCGAGATTTTTTTTATACCACTGGAAAATGGAATGTAATGGATGATGCTTTAAGTAGGCAGAGGGCGACATTGAGTGGTAGAATTTGGAGTATTTATCTACATTTGACTTTCGACCATGTACGAATTACACTCCTGGATTGTTGGCATCATTGTAGGGCGACCTACTTTTCTAGAGCAGGTTGAGATAAGGAAAAGACAAGATCCCTAGCTTTTGGATGTCTTGGATAGATCGAGTAAAGGAGAGGTTTCTAGACACCTCCTTAGATATAATGTGGATTATAGAGGCTAGCTTCGACGGGATGGTAGATTATATGCACCTGGCATAGATGATTTGATGAGTGCGATACTAGACGAGGCTCATCACTCTCTGATGACTATCCATCCAAGTGGTGATAAGATGTATCGTGATATGAGGCGAGTCTTTTATTGGACTGATATAAAGAAGATTGTGGTTGAGTATGTAGCTAGATGTGTGACTTGTCAAGGATCCAAGGCCGATCAAAAGAAACCTGGTGGACTGCTTCAGCCTTTGGATATACCATTGTGGAAATGGAAGAGCATTTCTATGGATTTTGTGAATGGAATGCCTAAGTCCAGAAAGGGAAACACTAGAATTTGGGTTATTGTGGACCAATTAACTAAAAGTGTCCATTTCATCCCTATCAAGAGTAAAAGGACGGCGTGTGGTTGAGTTCCTTGTGTGTTCATGAGATAGTTAGGCTCTATGGCATTCCTTCGAGTACTGTGAGAGATCGAGACCCGGTTCTCTCCAATGAGTTTTGGAGGAGTCTGCAAGAGGCTTTGGGGACGCAACTCAGATAAAGCACTGCTTATTACCCTCGGACGGATGGACAGACCGAGAGGGTGAATAGAATTTTGAAAAACCTACTGAGGATATGTATTGTTGACTTCGGAGGGGCATGGGAGGATCATTTACCCCTTATAGAGTTTGCTTATAATAATAGCTTTCAAACTAGCATTGGCATGGCACCCTTCGAGGCCTTGTATGGACAACCTTGTAGATCTTCGGTATATTAGTGGATTTGACAGAAAGACTTCTTCTTGGGCCGAAAATGATTAGAGAGACTTGCGATATGGTTGATTTGATTAGAAAAAAGATGAAGGCAGCACAGGATAGCCAAAAGTCATATGCAGACAAAAGAAGGATCGAGTTAGAGTTTGCTATTAGAGATTTGGTTTTTATCAAGGTTTCGCCATTAAGGAATGTGGTGTGATTTGGCTTCGCAGGAAAGTTGGCACTGAGTTTCATTGGACCGTTCCCAATCACATAAAGAGTAGGGCAAATGGCATATAGGGTTCAACTACTAGAGAGCCTATTGGGTGTTCATGACATATTCCATGTTTTGCATTTGCAGAAGTTCATACACGATTCAGTAGAGGTAGTAGAGCCTAGCGCATTAGATGAAGATTGAGCGGGAGGCATCTATTCGATTAGCACGTATGTGGAACCTAGATTGTGATACCAAGAGGCTAAGGAACAAGGAGGTGAGATTAGATAAGGTTCAACAGGGAGACGACTCCAATGAGGCCACTGGGAACCAGAGGAGAAGATGTGTATTTCTTATCCTTATCTTTTTGATAGTACGTTCCAATCTTTTTCCATCTTTAGTTTTTAGGTTATATCTTTCAAATTCCTTTGAATCTAAACTTAGGAGAAACCCATGGATGGTAGTAAATAGATGAAACATGTTAATGGAACATGTTATGCTTGATAGATGCAAATGGATACAGATGTTTGCAAGTGGATGCATTGGATGCATATACACACACTAGGACCTATGATCGGCTAAATAGGACACTTGCATATGCATATGGATGCGTGTGCATTTTATTTATTTTCATGGTTGTAATATATGGATGTAATCATATAGTTGTTGCATATGGATGATGGTCGATGCACACATATAAAATTATCTATTATCATTAGTATTTTTGCATACATTTGGTTGCATAGCACAACATAATCGTATATAAAGGAGGTTAACTGAATCAGTGTACCACCTAATCTTTTTCCTTAGTTAGGATTATATAATCTATAATATTGCATAAGTACATAAATTGCGTTAGATAAATTAAGGACATTGTTTCCCAGTGGAGGATGGATGAGTAAATGGTCTAGAAAAATACTTATATTATTCTTCTACCTTAGAGATATTAGGAAAGAAATCCTTTTAGGAGAGGAGAATGTAACAGTCCAAATTTTAACGAATAGTAAATTAACTGATGAATTAACTAATTAAAGAATAAGTTGGAAAATAATGGGAATTGGGCAATGATATTTGCGCCATTGGGTCTGTTACGATTTTCTGGTTCAGATAGACATTTGGTTTGCGTGAAACGGACTTAAACCGAAGAAGTTATGACAAATAAAACCTTGAAATTCAAATTTAAAATTTAATAAACAAATATATATATATATATATAATTTTACGCTAGAATTGGGACAATCCAATCCCAGGCTGGGTAAACTAGGGGTCGACCCAATGTGTGTCTAGGCATGATTTTATGCCTGGCATGAAATTGGAGTATTCTGGAAGTTTCAGGGCTTTTCTGTGCATATGAAGTTTGAGTAATAACCTAAAATCTAATAGCTAGGAATTTTCTACTTTAATTATAAATTAGCTTCTAACCTTCCCTTATTCCACACAACTCCTTTCTTCATTCCATTGCCTCATCAAAACCAATTTTCCTTCAAATAAAAATATAATTTTAGAATAAAAATTGTGTATACACAAATTCTGGAAGGAGGGTTATTTATATTTAGAGGATTTCTACCAGGGCCATTGGAAAAGCTAATTTGCTGAGATTACTGTGATTATTTCGATTTTTGATAGATTAAAGAAAATTTTGTATAATAATAGTTGTAGATGTTCCATATCTGAATTATCTACAATTTATTTTCAAATTCAATTTGTTTAAGTTTATTTATAGATTCAGTTTGTTCCTATTTCCTTTCTGTTAGTCTTTCTGCCTATTTCTACAGTTTTTATTCATATTTCTAAAAATTGTTATGTTAAGATTTCTTTTCCCCTTTTCTAGTTTTGCAGTTGTTTGGTTATGCTAAATATGCCAAAAGGAATATGAATATGATTGAATTAGTCATAAATCTATATGCCAATTAGCCTACGATGGATTATTATTCTTTTTATTTTATTCTATGTTTGGATTAAGCTAAAATTAATTGAATTGAAATAATCAAATTGAGGCAAAATTGGATATGTTGAAAGTTTAACGGGAAAAGGGAATAATTATATTAAATCTGAATTTGGACCGTATAAATGCCGATTAACAGATTGTGGTAGAAATTGAGCTGTAATTAGTAAATTGCATAGGTATGAATGGTTTATTGCAACTTATGACAATAGCTAGTTGGAAAAGGCAGTTAGACTTTAATGCGAACATATTAACTTAAGTTACGAGCAAGTAGGCTTTAATATGAACACATTGATTTACGGTGGATGGGTAAATTATGAGCTTAAAAACTTAAATGCCATGGTTAGGCCTTAATACGTACATATTGATTTATACTAGATGGGTAAATTATGAGCCTAAAATTATGGCGCTAGACTTTAATATGAACATATTAACTTATAGGGATAAGTTACGAGCATAATAAAATTTTTGTGGGGGCCAAATCAAGGGTAGAGATTTGGGCCAAGTTATTTGTTGGTTGGGATCCATTCCAAGATGCATACCCTTTTATTATTTTCAGTCTCAAATAAGAGATAAGGGCACACACCATGCTTGGTTGTGAACGTACGTTGGTCCAAATAAGGGTAGATATGGGTGCATTCTGGCGGGTCATTGTGCATGCATTGGTCCGATTAAGGAAAATAATTCACTATGACACTTGTAGATAAGGTTATGTCTTTCGCTGGTGGGTTAGTGCCTGATATACCCAAACCCTCAGTAGGCATAGACTATTCACATTTTGGTTAGCATACAATCAATTGGGTAGTATTAAGCAATTTATTCCTAATTATTTATATTGTTTCAAATTTGTAGAAGTGTAAAACAGTCAACATTATCAAATCTTGCAAATGAGAATAATCAATCTTTTATGTCATTCTTTATTATATTTGTTCACTTTTAGATGTACACAGACATTTGCTCTCTTATGACATTAGAACTATTATTTTATCTATTTTTCCTTTGCTTATCAATCGTGCTAGTAATCTCAATAGCTTACTAAACTTTTTTCTGACCTATTTTTCCTTTTCTTCCCTCTTGGCTCTCAGGGAGGAAATACAAAGTTGTATTGTCTAGCTGCTTCTTTCTCGGAGATACTTGCAGAAGATATGTTGTTGTTTTTTTTTTTTCACGGTTTTGTTGTTTCTTTGACTATTTGGGGAATTTCAATAAGTATGTACTCTGATGATATTTCATTTTTGGCTAAGATTTGAAACATGATAATATGGGATATTTTGGTTTTGTTGGAATAAATGGTTTTAATATTTCTTCCATTGTAAATTTATTTGTTTATGCCTTGTGGTATTTTAGTCTCTATGATGTTTATGTCTTTATACCTGCAAAGCTCCATATTTCTTAATGGTAGTGAATATTAGGATAACGTTAAAGGGTATGGGGTGTTACATTGCTTCTATGTCTCTTCTGGCCATTTCTGCTACCACCTTTTTTTTTCTTGGTGGGGGTTTTCGTTAGATAGGGATTTATCTCAAACTTCACTGCTGAATCTGGATCAAATGAGTCTTTAGCATAGTTTGATATTTCTATCACTGGATCAATCACATCGTGAGGAAGACTCATTATCAAGAGTGTAAGGTCAAATATAACTCTTCTGCTCCCCCACATTTTCTCAGCTTCTTCCTTCACTTTACTCTCAACTTAGGTCTCTTCCTTCTTTTACGATGAGCAAGGGTTGTTGTTTTCAGTTATCTCCAACATGATTGGCCCACCAATCTCATCGTTGACCCCGATAATAGAAATTTCGCCTGGTTCTAGTGATTGTCCAAACTTAATTATCGATCTTATGTCTCTCATCTCCTTCTGAATCAATCCATCGTAGGTGTCCTCATCCTAAGTTATGCCTCCTATGTATTTGTTGTCGTTGTGTATTTGTAGCATAAATACGATGCAAGATTATTCTTCTATTGTTCTTCAGCGACTCAGTCGAAAGCCAAACGGCTTCTTCGTAAGCCTTTCAAAATTGGGGGGGGGGGATAGAGTAGATATACCTTTTGCTTCAAGTTCTGTGCTTTCCATAGAAGTTGTGTCTTTGAGGATTCATGATAAGAAAGTTCTAGAACCTAAACCGGGATTCTTAGGGTAGTACCTGGATTGGTAGCAACTTGTTGAGAGAAGCTACTCGTAGTTACATGCGGGACGACTAGGGGATGTGAAACACTCACATGACTCGACGATTGGTCCTTTGAACTAGTAGTGTTAGCTACAATAACGCTTTCGATCATGATCGATTTTTCATGCCTTAGAGCCATTGTAGCTGCTGCCTCTTTCATTCGACGACATCTTTATCCCAAGGTCTGTGGTTTATCTCTCTTTAAATACTCATTCGCCAGTGCCTCCTCATCGACTACCTCAACATCCCTTGCGGCAACCTCATTATCCAAGAACAGTTCCCAAGTCAAAGAAAAAGTCTACTCATAATGGCTTATCCATGTAAGATCGTTGTAGCGACTTGGGCTATAAATTCATCAAGCTAGGCTTCAAGCGCTTCCTTACATCTTCGGTCAACTCAAGCATGGCCTTATTCAACTCCTTTACCATTATCTTGGCTTTCAAAGCCGCATCGAACTCGGCCTTATTAGCTTCTCTCCTTTTTGAGCTCCATGGTTTCCTTTTTCAACTGCTCGATTTCTATGAGCTACCTCTTCATCCGCTCATTCTCATCAATGAGAGACTTATTATCTTTCTCAACACTTTCCCATCTGAAGGATTAGGTATCCAACTCATCTTTGAACTTATTCTTTTCCGTGGCTATCATATCAGCCATATCATTCAACTTTTTATTGGCCTCATCAAATTGCCTTTTCAATTCATTAATCTCGGTTTCGACCACTTTTATCCTACCCTGATTTATTCCAACTTCGAGCTACTAACTGTTATTTTTGCATTTTTCTCCTTCAGTAGATTTCATAGCTTCTCAGGATAACCCATGGTAACCCAATATTGATTGTGAACATCGAATACCTGATCAAAAGTTTCTTTTTTAAAATTCCTCGGGATCAGGTGCATTTGCAGTACAAACAATATTTCTTCAAAATATAACCTTGGGAATGCCAATTTTTGGTTTTCTTTATGTTGCTCAGCGGAGAGGGCCAGCTCAAGCTCTTTCTCCACTTCCTCTTTCTTCCGCTTCTCTCTTTATTTCGACTTTTGCACCATAGTAGATCCTCCGCTAGACTAATCTCGGCTCGTATCTCTACGCGGAGGTGGCGGGGGCACCTGACTCGTGGGAAGAGGAGGTGGGGACACCTAACCATAGGAAGAGAGGCACGATAGATTGCCTTTTACTTCTTGAACTGCCTCTCTTATTAGATCCACTCAGCTTAATACCAACTGGTGCAAACCAAGAGCAAGGAGGGTATTCTTCTCATCGATAGCGGTTACTTCCAAATTCATACTTCTTCTTTTAGTGAGAACAGATCCTTTCAACATCACTAATGAATGATCCACTTATATCAAATTGTCCAGAGCATGGTCTTTCTTGTCCTTTTTTTCTATTTTTCCCTTTCCCATTCTCTGTCTCTATCTCACTCTTTATCTTTGGTCTTACCTCCCTCCCAAACCTTTGCGCCTACACAAAATAAAACTCGAGTTAGAGGCAAGCTATCAACACATTAGTAGGCGTTATTTCATGCAATGCTTATGAGTGGGTGCCCTAATGTCCTCCCAATGGATCGATTTTCAGCTTTCCTGAGGGAGTTATCTCCACGACACATAAAGGTACCAAAGTTATTTCAGGGCATGGAAGGAAACTCTCATCATTAACGTCACCAAAACAAACGGATGATGTTACCAGTGGTATATCTTACAATCCCTTGAATTGTCCTACCATCTCCAACAACACAGTCGTCTCAGTTGTTGCTACATGAGATATCGATATGGTAACTTCACCCGTACTCATTTCTATTGACGGAGAAGGAATCGAAGTTGGTGGCCAATCATCTCTTCTCTTAGGAACTTCTTCATCAGCCACATTTTCTTCTCCAATCTCCTCCAAAGCTTCACCAAGTTCCTCATTAACTGGAGCACACCTGGATGCATGACAAGAGGCACGTCGCCTTCTCCTTCACCTCTAACTCCATCCTCTTCAACGATTATCTACTCATCATCGCCACGACCAATTAAACGGTACACATGTAATGAATCTAAAGTATGCAGGACATAGTCTGACATTTTGATAATAGACTCTGACTTCTCTTAGAGTTAAAACCTTATTCAAATACTCTTCACCAGCAGGCCTCAGAGGATTGCCTATACAATTCAAACTTCATGTTAGTTTAGAGCTTATGACTCTATTAAATTGGAATAATACAAGTGAGTGTCAACACAATTATGTCCTTCTATCCATTGCCTCACAATCCCAGGCGGACATCGCGCGTAGAACCAATTGTGCTTAAAGTTACTAAGCTTGGTCCATGCCCTAAGGATTATTCGGTAGTGCTTCCAAATACACGAGTGATGGGAATACTTTCAAACGCTTGAAACGGTATAAGTAACGAATATCTTCTTCGATTGGCTCTCGACTATAGTTCTCTACATAAAGAATGTAATTTTTAAGTAGGAAATCACAATTGTTCAAATGGAGATACATTGGCACTAATCACATATAGTAAAGCATATCCCGAATGAATAGGAAGAATGGACGTACACACCCAACAGAGCACATATATCTATTGAAAAGTCGAGTAGGGTCGAGTAATATGAATTACGAGTAATAAGTTAAGTGCGGAGGGTATAGACAATAATATATAAGAAATAAAAAAAGCAAATGACACCAGAGATTTTATACTGGTTCGAAGCACCGTCCTACGTCAAGTCCCAGACTTCCTTTTGGAATTTCAACTAATCAAAAACCCTCACTTAACTCGGAGGAATAGGTATTACAACACCTTAGGAGTAGAATAGGGATCTAAGTAGCAGAACATGATTTTCCCTGATCAGTAGCCGAAGAGGACTTCACTTACCTGAGCAGCGGAATAGGACTTCAATTACATGAATGTTTGTTTGACTATTTTTGTGTTCTAAATAACACAGATAAGTCACTATATAAGACACTCTTCCTATAATCTTCTACTTGAATATATATCGTTAAGTATACGAAGAATCAAGCAGGGAAGTAATTTATAATCACAGAGTATGAAAATTGATTGCACAAGAGAGTATTTTATAGAATAATTTCATAATCAAAGAATATTAAGATCAAGAAAGTTTGGTGATAGAAACTAGTGATTCTGAAGTGTATTTATTGAATAAAACGTTGCAATCATTCGTCAAAAGGTTTGATGAAAGGATATAGTCATAACTCTTGGATTAAAGAGTTATGTCTCTTTAAAAAGTCGCAACCCTTTGGTTCAGCTGACTGAATTTAGAATTCACCTAGCTAAAAAATGACTATAATTTGAAAATAGGGTGCATGTGCACAAAAACATGTTATTCGATTGGATGATTCATTGATTCAGCCGGCTGAATATTCAAAGTAAAAAAGTTTGAATATTTGAGCAACTAGTCGGCTGAAATTTTGAATCAGCTAGCTGTTGCACATGTAAATGTGCACATATGGTTTATTCTTTATTATTTAAAATCAAAAAATATTATAGAAGGGATTTTAACATTAATTCTAACTAAATACTGACTCGATTACAATAATAATATACCAATATATCCCGTCACTGAATCTTCTTGTATTTAAACTATATTCTTCTTCTTTTTCCTATAATAAACGTTAGTGAACGATAATGTCGATATTTAGTTGTCATGGTCAAGATATAACTCAAGAATTGAGGTTCTAACATTTATTACAAGCAGTAAACCCTTCCAGGGGTGCATGCGCTCTATCATCCCATCCGGGAGCCCGAACGTCATTCGGTGGTATACTATACTTATATACAAATTCGTGCCAACATCGCCTCTACAATCCTAGATGCAACTGAATCTTGGGGATTCCCTAAGATCACTGCATCTTCCAAAGTGTCTAGTGCCAACAGAGCATCTTCCTGATCGTTCTCTATTCCTCCAGCCCTTTTCGGGCCTGCTTCTGCTTGCTTCAAGCCTTCCTTAAGCATTTGGATCACCAATGGATTGATACCGATCGGCAGCTTCTCTTCGAGTTGCTCCTGATTAAGCCTCTCAGGTTGATCTGCTTAATAGGATAGGCTAGACTCTCTGAAAACTAGGTGGTAGCTAGATGAAGGCTTGACTCGCTCGTGGAATGGCTAGACTTTTGGAATTTTTCCAGTACTCTCGGCATGCAAGTCTTTGAGTCATCATAAATGTCTAGTAGCCATATTTTACTATACTTGCAAATAATCACAGTTAGTGCTATTAACATGCACCTCACGTTCTTATGCAAACTAGCGTGAAACGCATGGTATCATGCAAACTCATGTATTTTAAAATTGGAGCGACCATCATCATCAATTGTATGTCCAGTGATCAGATTAAGTCATGGATTTTTGTTAAAGATAGAATCAAAAGACGGAGTTTAGGACCAGTATTTTTATCATGTGTGCATAGTCCAACTTTATGCTATATCCTATGTGCATGTATGAGTTACCGGTTCAATTCAGTATTCAAGTCTATCCGGGTGCACGAAGCGACTGAGTTATTGACGTGATGTTGATGAGATTGCAAAGTCGCTATGTCGAAATTCAAACGTAAGTGAATACATCACGATGTAAAATCGAATGTCGAATCGATAGTATCGATCACTTCGGTTTCAAGACCTATCTCCGATCCATAACAAAAGTCCGATCTAATCCCAAATTTCGAGGTCTGACCTGATCTTTCCTTGATTCGATCCAAACCCAACTATGCTCGATCATTAAAATCCATGCTTCGATCATTGCATTTTGTACCTCAGATCTCAAACCTTGATATGAATCAGTTTTCGCAGATCTCGTCCTCCATTCGAAAATCGGATCTGATCCAATACATTAAATTCGGAGTTTGGTCCCTTACTTCCCCTTCTTTCCATCTCTTTATGACCTAACCTCCATTTTTCTTCCTTTGACATAACTTCTCAACTACTCCAGGCTACTATGGACTACATCGACCTCTCCATCGTTGCTTCATGCCTCTACCAGCATTCTCCTACTCTGTCCCATCAACACATCCTTAATCGAACTCCTGAAATCAATTCATAAACATGGAAAAAACCCACCTTATAAGGTCAGGGATGGTCAGAATTTGGTAGGTGGCAGTGGTGGTGGTCGAGGTCAATTTGATGGTGGGGTCGCAGTAGCCTACGAGTGTTCAAAGAATTAAGTGAGGTCGTAATGTCCAGGAGATTGAACTCGGTTCAAGAAAAAAAATGAGAAGCGGTAGGAAGAATCAGTGTAATTATATAATAAGGGGCTGGTGATTCCATCACACATCGTTTAAAAAAGGTTAAGTGTGGGAACCGACCCCCTAAAAGGGTCAAAATCGATCCTTTATCATGCACTTCTAAAAAACTTTGAGAGGGAGGTTCAGATGCATGCATTCTCATTCAATATGAATTACTTGTGCTTATACTTGTTAATGTGCTAACGAGCGATCACCGACATGGTCACAAGTCGAATATTGAGCGTGCACCTAACGATATAGAACTTATAAACATGAAATTCAATCAATTCCCAAGCGCATGGTCAACACTCAAATGCAATCAAATTTTGAATGCTATCATGTATAGCCATATGCATACATTTACATTTCTAAACACCGTTTGCAAAAAAATTCCACACATATCGTTAAAAATCACATACGAATGTGTGAGTGCATATGTGACTCACTATCAGCAACAACTTGCTTACACTCATGTGTGAGTAAGAGCTGACGACTAACAGTTAATTTCTTGAATTTCACAAATTAGGTGTTCACATGAGAGTTCAGACAAAATCCAGTTCAGATGGTTAAATTTAGACGGACAAAATAAACCACTGACAAAGCTTGGATCACATACTTATATCGTTAGAGCTTGACAAAGCATTACAACTGTTCAAAAACGAATACTCCTCGGTATTAACTACTCAAAGAAAGAATCACGACCATTCACTGAGCATAGCATGGAGTTTATTTCTACAGTTAAGACATGTTTTGATTTAAAGCACGTCACATTCTTCACAAAACGTGTTTTGAGGGGCAAGTGTTACCTAGCCTTTTGGCCCAACTATCAAAAGCAATTTGGATTGATATGACTCGACGATTATCGATGCTAATGGCTTAGAAACATCATCCAAGGTTCAAAAATCAAGTTCGGATGACACAACACGACGATGATCACTTTAGTTCAACAAAAAAATGCCTGAGAACTCTTCCAGTAAGGGATCCGCAAGACCATTATTGAGCGATTGGTACAACTCTAAGAGGAAGTGGTAGAACAACTCAACTTTAACAATCAAATGACCATAACTCACAAATTACAAGTCCAAACAAAATGAAATTTCATAGAGCAACTCAAGTCATCAGAAGGGACTTACATGAGAAGTCGCGAGGCCTACATCCTCCATATGAGGGATCGGTACAGATCTCGGTAAAAGAATTGGGATTGATCCCTCCCTTAGCCCAATATGGGCTTGGATCTCCTGCAATCCTTCTCTAACGATCTTACAGTCTAATTACATCTATTAGTGTCTCCTGCATAGAGCGAAAATGGATATTTTTTGCATTTTTTTTGTGATGCCTCACCTCTATGCTTGCGTTAGCCAAGGATATTACAAAGTCATGTTGTCAACTAACGTGAAGAATAAGGCTGTTGAGTAGCGACCATCAATATATTAGATTAAGGAAGCTACTACATAACGGCTGGAAATCCCTTCGAAAACAAATACAGTAAACATAACACAAATCAGTCATAGATATTCACATCACAATGGAGGAATTAAATATCAATATATCACATAAGTGTATACACAATGATAATGGTCATACTAGATCCACTATACCATGAAAGAATAGGTACAATTGCTAGCCTAAAGAATATGTATACATAAGGAGTCTCTATCTCATATACATAAAAGACCAAAAATTACAGCGGCTAATGTAGTTAGCCTAAAAATCACTTCATAATCCCAGCTAAAAGTCCTGTGGAAGCACGTGCAACACCTCGGTCTGACACGAGTATTATTTATAAGAAATAAACAGTAAATGTATCAGTCTAGCTATACGTATCACAATAAACTGAGATATAATGAGAGATATAAACAGATAATGACGTATATGCATTAACACAATATTCACATATAAATGTAAAGCCCAAAAAAACATCCACATAATATCTCAAAGAAATCTCAGTGCTACAAAAGAATATCACATTCTAATTTGTATAGCTATTTACAAGAAATGATATCACCTATCAAATCAACACAAAATTGATAACACATTATCAGAACAAAAATTAATATCGCATATCAAAATGCCCATACGTTCGTAGACCAAAATAGTTCAAAGACCAATACATAAGATGAACTGAAGTTCCTCAAAATGATCCAAAGATCCTCCAGACCCGAAGTACCTAAAATGATCTGAAGATCCTCCAGAACTGAGGTTCCTAAAAATGATCACAATTGAACAAGGAAAGTGTAAATCACTACAAGCTAGTAAATATAAGAGTTAAGATACATGTCCCATAACCACTCACTCTATTCGAATATTTACAAACAAGTTGTATATTCCACTCGAAACACAAAACGGTCATTGCTATAGTTTTCAATCGAACGAGTTCAAGAATTAACTGTCAAAGCAAACACAAGCGATTCATATCACTCGTTTTACTAAGGCATTTAATTGGATTTCTCATACAAGTAAGGAAAAATCTTTGTATAAATATATATTAGTAGATTAGAAGACGGTTTGTAAAATGACTTGTATGAAGAATAACGTTAGAAACCATTTTAATAAAAGATTTGGTATCTACTAATAATATAAAAATTCTTTGTTGTTTGAAGTGACAAATCTCGTATACTATCGATCGTAATAACAATCAAACTTAGAATTCACATTTTAATAACGAAAATCAAATCTCATAAATATCGATTATAAAATTCATTCACAACGAATAAATCAAATGATCATCAAAAGTACATATAATCAAGTTGTTGAAATTCACGAATTAGAGCAACTGAGAGAACACAAAGAAAGGAGCAAATGAGCCGAAACTCGGCAGGGAAGAAGCTTGAATCAATCTAAATTGTTGATCGTGGTCTCCACCGGTCAACAGCAGAAAACAGGTTCAGTCGACTGAGTGAAGACGTTCAATCGACTGACCTGTACAAAATAATATGAACAGAACATGTGCAACAATTCAGTTGACTAAATAACTCCATTCAGTCGACTGGTTGGTCATTCAGTTGACTGAATGGAATATTTCAATCGACTGAAACTGGTCCAAAATGAACCCGAGAGCAACCAATGATTCAGTCAACTGACCTTCCCCCATTCAATCGACTGAACCTGCATAGAAATGTTGATTTCACAGTTTTGGAGGAAAAGTCAGTATTTGATGATTTCGGACGAGCACACATGAATGGTGAAGACTTAGAACATTATCCAAGCGACAGTGAAGCTTCTAAGACTAATCGAAACAACACAAAAACATATACTCATATGTACACAAAGATTTATACTAGAATTCATCGAAATGAAATCAAAACTCATAAATTGGAAAGTTCACACATAAACAAAACCACACAATGCATACACAACATATAAGTGCCAAGGGCACACTTGTAACGTCTCGTATTTTACAGTATAATAATTAATTAATTTAAATTTTTAAATAGTGATTTAGAGATTTAAATGATCGTTTAATTAAATAATATTGAATATTTAATTAAAATAAATAATAAAATAATATATTTAATTTTCGAAATAGTCGAAAATAGCTGAATTCACGATATTGCGTGAATTGAATAGTATATGGGATTTAATTCAATTTAGAATTGAATTATAATAACAAATTTATTATTCGAACGAAGATTGAACGTATAATTATACTATAATTATAATCGAGCTTGAAATGGCGCACAGTTCGTAATTTGGCGATTCGAACTTTAAACGAATATACAGAATCCGTTTTAAGTCGGATTTCTGTGAAACAAGAAACGTTGGAATCTGTTGAACTGTATTTTTCTAATGGAAGAGAAAAATTAGGATTTCGTCATGTAGATTTTGATTTATATCCAAATCAAATTTTTGAAAAGTCGCTATGGAATTCCTTTATAATTTATAACGATTTATTTAAATTATAAATGGATTTTCAATGTAGATTGAATATCGATTCAACCGTGATTTGAATATTGAGTTATAAATCCAATTGGAGATGTATGATATTCTAATGTGAATATATACGATAATATTAATTTATTAATATTTAATTAAATTGCTTTTAAATATATTTATATATTTAAATGGGTTATTTAGACATTAGAAAATAGCCAGTTTTGCAAATGACCTACGTTTTCGATAAAACTAATTTTGTTGGATTCAGAATATTAAATTATTGCTAGATTTCAATTTCCGTGATTTTTGGAGTCAGTATGTGGCCATACGTGATTTTAATTTGAAAAATAGTCAATAATCTGACTTTAAAAATACGCTGTATGAGCAAATGAAGTCGAAATTTGACGAAACAAGTTTCGTTGGGTCCGTAATGTCGAACTATAGCTGCATGCCCATTTTCATGATTCTTGGATATTGTATGTGATCACACGAATTTTTAAACAGCAAATGCAAACAATGATTGAATTAAATCGAATATAAAAATCAAATTAAATAATATATTTTCTACCTATAAAATATCTTACCTCTTCTACTCTAACCTAATTCTTTCCACGGTCAATACTCTCAGCCGCCATAAATTTTCTGCCTCAAACCAAAATGCCACTTCAAAAATCAATGGAAAATCATAGGAAAATATATAAATCGAAATAAGTATATATCTAGATTCGCTAGATGATCCTCTTCAACCGTATGTGGGTATTTCTGGGTTCGATGCAATTTCTTGTCGCTGTATTTTCACATCATGGCTTCCTATGAGCTAGGGATGAACTTTGTAGACCTTTGAAGCATTGATTTATGAATTCATGTTAGTTTTTGGAGTGAGATGGTGGAGGGGAGCTCGCGTGAGGTGTTTGGGAGGATTCGAAATAGAAAAGTGACGCACGACTCCCTATAGTTCGTGGATACCGATGTGCGACGCAAATTGGGTAGGGGGTGCAAATGGTACATTTTGGGTATAGGGTTGTGGAGTTTTTGAAGAGGAGTTCGATGGTGGAAACAATACGTAGAATCGTGAAGTGTAGACGAAGTGGTTGGGGTGAGGAGTTGCGATAACGGCTATCGAATTGATTTCCTGGAGCCGTGAATGTGAAGGGGGAAGAAGGGATCACGGTGCGGGCTTTAATCTGTTTGGGTCGGCGTTGAAGGGGTGAGGCCTAGTTGAAATAAATTGAGTTGCTTTTATTTTAAATAGTTCAAACTTATAAGTTCGATATCTTTGACATATATTATCAAAATTTTACGAAACTGGATCTGTCGGGATCGTAGGGACGGTGGCTACACCAGAACTGACTGGGAGTGAATCAGAGCTCGTTACAATTTATAGCGAAATAAATTGTCTATCTGAATCAACCGAAAATTATCGTTATTTAACGATGATCGTCCAATGTGAGTAAATCTCACTAACTCTACACAGTTATATTTTTATAATGTATTTTTAGAACTGATAAATGTTGGTTGATTGCTGTGTGTTGCCTGTTTGGTTGAACTGCTGGTCAGTTGGTTGAAATTATATATATATATATATTGTTAAATATATATTGATGTTGTTTATCAGAATATTTCATGTTGAAATGAAATTGATGTTATATATGTTGTTTCAACATCTGTGGATGCCGGGAAACAGGTTGGAGGGATCCAACAGGATTCCTCAATATTTATAATACCGTTTGTTTTCATATTTGGTGATATATGATGTGATATATATTCTGTGATTGATTATGATAACACTGGTCTAGTTATTTGGTATTTGAAATACCATAAGAAATACTGGAATGTATAAAAGGGAATTTCAAAGTGTATTTTGAAAATAAATCATTTATATAAAATCAATGGATCTTATATAAAAGGAAATATTTATATGAAATAAATAGGATATTGAAAGGAAATATTTATATGAAATAAATAGGATATTGAAAATGGAAATATTTATATGAAATAAATAGGATATTGAAAATGGAAATATTCATATGAAATAAATAGAATATTGAAAAGGGAATTATTTAGGAAATAAAAAGGAATTTTAAAAGGAAATATCGAGGAAATAAGTAGAATTATATAAAAGGAATTATGAGAAGATTATTTAAAGAGGATATTAATGGAGATTTATTTTAACAGATAAATGGAAAGGATTAATTTAAAGTAAATTTTAAATAGAATCTGTTTTAACAGATAAACAGAGAAGATTAATTTATAAATAATGTTTTATAAATTAAATAAAATATTTATCATTTGATAAATAGAATATATAAGTCAGAACTTATATAAAGAAGTAGAATCGGTTTCAACACCGATATTTGAAATAGAATGTGAACTCAGCATTTATAAAGGGAATTTAAATGAGATTTAAGTGTTAGAATTGAAAAGGAGATTTCGTATGAATAATTCTATAAATAGAAGTATAAATAGAATATGGAAATGAGATACTATTTTAAAATACGAAATCAAACTAATTGATTATATAAAAGAAATATTATTCACATTCGATGTGAATAATGGATTAAAATAAATATTTTATAAATTAAAATATTTATAAAGGAAACTGGTTTTGGAATAGGAATTTAAATAAGAGAGTAAATCGAATATTGGTTATTTGAAGAGAGTTAATTGAATATAAGTTATTCGAAGAGAGTTAATCGAATATAAGTTATTCGAAGAGAGTTAATCGAATAGAGTTATTCAAAAGAAGTTATCGAATATAGTTTATTCGAAAAGGAGTTAATCGAATATAGTTTATTCGAAACGAGTTAATCGAATATAGTTTATTCGAAAGGAGTTATCGAATATAGTTTATCGAAAAGGAGTTAATCGAATATAGTTTATTCAAAAAGGAGTTAATCAAATATAGTTTATTCGAAAGGAGTTAATCGAATATAGTTTATTCCAAAAGGAGTTATCGAATAGAGATTATTCGAAAGCGAGTTATACGTTGAAATCCGATTATATCGATTTCGAGAAAGTACTATTTACTTTCTGATTTTTAATCAAGATTTATTTATTTAGTGATAAATTGTCTATTTAGTTATTTAATTAAATTAAGGAATAAAAGTTATATTTTGAAGTTAGATATTTCAGAAGTAGGGATTATTACGCTATAGTTATAATCAATGTTTCCAATAAAGAAGTGATTTCATAAATTGAATCTGAGAGTTACGTAAGGAAATTTGTTAAAGATTTAGAAGGTGAACTTTGTTTATTTCGAAGTTAGAAATGTTGTTCAGTTAAGGCCTGAGAGGTAGTTATACCCCAACTTGATTGACTTCGTTTTTAACTAAGGAATGGTTAAGGTTCGATAGTGAAGGCTGGTTAAGTGAATTTAGTTAATGAGTGTAATGTTTTGAGTTGGCATAGCGATGTTTTATTTAAACATCTGTTTAAATCCAGTGAAGGAGTTTTGGAAATGTTTTCCAAATAAGAATCAGAAATGTTTTCTAATTTAGAAAATAAGAAATGAGGGTAAATATAGAAATGTTTTCCAATGATTAATAACGTATATTTTCTAAATTTAGAAAATAAGAATCTACAAATATATGGAAACGGGAATAGGGAAATGAATAATTGAATGAAAAATTAATTTAAAGGGATAAATGTTGATTTATGATTGATCGATAAGATTTCCATTTGAAAATACAACCGTTGTTTACACACAAGTTTTCCTTTGATAGTTAAATTACCAACTATCAAAGATTTTGACCCTTTCCGTTGTCAACATGGAGAGACCGAGATCAGATATATTATCTGAAAACCACTCCGTATGGCATCAGCGCTGTGAATCAAATATGATGAAGATAATTGAAGACGGAGTTATGCAAGGGCTGTTCAGTAAATCCTAGGTAGAAATTGCCTAAGATGGATTTACAAAATAGTGCCTTCGGGTTGTCCAGTCCCAGGACAACTTGAATGGACGAATGTCTGACAGAGTATATCTGGTAGATCGCGTAAGTTGATCGTTTCAAATGTATTTACTTTGGTGGCGGAGGAATTCGTTTCCCTTAGCTTAAACCCGTGGTATTTTTGGAGAAATCAATTTGTGATTTGACGGGTATGAAGATGTGGCATTCAAAGTAATTAAAAGAGTGATCTGTTAAAAGATACATTATGACCTTGAGCCTCATCAACTGGGAAATGACAAATATCGGGCGTGCAACATAGCTAAGTGGGCTGCACCCAATTAGGGTATATTGTCACCATCTAGAGAATATTCATATTTGTTACTTCTTTCGCTTTTGTATCTCCCGGGAACAGTTATGTTGGTATACCAACCATAAGGTGATAATATATTCAGAACATTCAAGCGAAATGAATGGCCGGTCATGTGTGGCCGATTTACAAGATGTTCTTGTTGAACTCCAGTGTATCGCTTCTAGAGTACACTGATCGGAAGGTGGTTCCATACCTTGTCATAGTTGGAAATCCATTACTCAATAAGCGCTCGTGGTGTTTGATTGTATATAATATATGTGGAACGTGAGATGAAAGCGTTTCCACTAGATTGCTATTTATTTGATTTAGACATTATTATAATATCAGAAGAGTATTGATTTTTAAGAATTGTTTTGGGTTATCATAAGGTAAAAACCATCCATGTTTATGTGTGGATCGGTCTTACGATTATCATTTCTTTAGAAAGGATTTTATAAGTTAAACAAATGATTGGAGTTTACTCACACCAGTCACATAACTGACCCAGATTTTATTTTTATTTTATTTTGCTTTCCCTAAACTCTTGGGTGCCCAATTTTGTATGGGGAGTCAAGTAGTTGGGATTTTACAGATACTTGAAAAGCTGGAGCAGGAGGCTTCAGGACTATATAGCTATTGTTATTTCCGCTGTGTTGTAAGTGTTATACTCTAATAATGGTATTGTATATAGATACTGTTTTATTTCAAAGTTATGTTATGGAATATATTTATTCGTTCCGTTGTGAGATTCGTGTTTACTCTGATGTTGTGATGCCCTTCTCCTTCTTCTATTCTAATTTTCCGTCTTATCTATTCTCACCCTCTATTTTCTTTCATTAACTATCTGGTATTTCCGATGCTTGGATAGTCGACATTGAGTTTATGTCGATAACCAAGGTCGCAAATTCCCCGGGTCGTTACAACAATAGCCAAGCATATAAGCTTGAGTCATATATGTGAGTTCACAAGAACTCACATTTGATTGTTAGGAGCAAAGAGATGAGCCTAAACTTAGCTAAATCATTCTCTCTTCGAATATAACTCACAAATCTTCAACCCGTACACAAACACACAAGAATTCTAAGAGTTAGCTATTAGGAATTCATAAGGATTGAAGAGGAGTTAAGATGGAGAAGATGAAGATGAAGATTGAGCTATCTCTCTTCTCTTTAAATACGCACTTAAATCAATCTTCCTAAGTGATTGAATCTTAGGAACTTCCTCTTCCTTTAGGACTTGGTTAAGTTAGGAATTTACGAAGAGGAATGAATAAGTGATAAATGAAGTGGGTGAGTGGAGTTATCATATAAGGGTTGCCTACTTAAGATTAATGGGATAGTCTTTGCAAAACAAAGACCTAGTCAAAGTACTGAATTTTATTAACTCCAAACATATCGACGTTTACAATTTTAAATATCGTAAACGACATTTTGAACTCAATGGACGTGATCTCAAGTCGCGATTCGACCATATACAAAAAGTGATATTTTGGATTTATACTTGATTAACGACGTTCTATTTAAATAAAATATTTAAATATATTATCATGAAATATGCAGGTTGTTACATGTTTGTTTTGCATTATACTATTTAGTTTTATCGAGCCGAGCACTTGTAACCTTAAATTTCAGTAATAAAGAGAATGAGTCTTCAAAGAAGACGTAGATCAATCAACGTCGAACCACTATAAGTCATCGTTTCTTTGTATTGCATTTCTATCACTTTATTTTTCATTTATTTTAGTTTAATTATCCATTAAACCCATTGGATGTAGTACCAAATTTTGATGTCAACAGCCGATTTTATAATCTATTTGTATTATGATTTCCACTAATCTTTAATGATTACTAATTGGTCCGACCGTAAAATACCCAAATTGCCCATATTTATCAAGGTCATTTAATTATTCTAGCCTTTAGTCTGACCTTGAATTATTCCCACTAATCTTTAATTATTCCAACTTTGTAATGCTATAAAATTGATTAAAAATATTATTTTATTGTAGTTTTTTAAATTATTTGAAACTACATATGAATGACAATATATTAAAAAAATTACATGTATTGTTACAAATTAGGAATAATTATTCTAACTAATCAAGCACATGCAAATATTAAATACATAAATAAATATTCAACAAAAAAGTCTAAAAGGTTTGATATAATTGATTAAAAATATTATTTTATTGTAGTTTTTTAAATCATTTGAAACTACATATGAATGACAATATATTAAAAAAATTACATGTATTGTTACAAATTAGGAATAATTATTCTAACTAATCAAGCACATGCAAATATTAAATACATAAATAAATATTCAACAAAAAAGTCTAAAAGGTTTGATATAATTGATTAAAAATATTATTTTATTGTAGTTTTTTAAATTATTTGAAACTACATATGAATGGCAATATATTAAAAAATTACATGTATTGTTACAAATTAGGATTAATTATTAAAAAAATTACATGTATTTTTACAAATTAGGAGAAATTACATGTATTTGGTCTGACCAACAAATGTAATTAATAATTTTTATATTGCTCTTTACTTGATTTCTTATCGCATGTATAATTAATAATTTTGTCTATTCAAATATTTCTGGAAATGCTTTATTTACATAATATATGTAAACTATTATTTCCAAAATGGCGTAAATTACAATAAATATTTCTGGAAATATCATGTAAAAATAACAAACATAATAACGTTTTCAATAATATACGTGATATGACGAAATGCTTTTTAGTTCTTTTTACAAATGTATATTATACGTAAATTTACTAATCTTTTTAAGTTCTGGAAATAACATACATAATATATGTAAATTTACTAATCTGTTTTAGTTCTGGAAATAACATACATAGTATACGTAAATTTACTAATCTTAAATTCACTAATCTTATTTACAAATGTATATTATTTGTAAAAATAACATACATAATAATGTTTTCAGTAATATTTCTGGAAATGCTTTACATAATATGATGATTTTTTTTTTTTTGCTCTTTACTTGATTTCTTATCACATGTATAATTAATAATTTTGCCTATTCAAATATTTCTGGAAATGCTTTATTTATATAATATACGTAAACTATTATTTTCAAAATGGCGTAAATTACAATAAATATTTCTGGAAATATTATGTAAAAATAACATACGTAATAACGTTTTCAATAATATACATGATATGACGAAATGCTTTTTAGTTCTTTTTACAAATGTATACTATACGTAATATACGTAAATTTACTAATCTTTTTAAGTTCTAGAAATAGCATACATAATATACGTAAATTTACTAATCTTTTTTAGTTCTGGAAATAACATACATAATAACATACGTAATATACGTAAATTTACTAATCTTAAATTCACTAATCTTTTTTACAAATGTATATTATTTGTAAAAATAACATACATAATAACGTTTTCAGTAATATTTCTGGAAATGCTTTACATAATATGACGAAAAACTTTATTAGTATATGGAAATGCTTTACATAATATACGTAAATTTAGGATTTCTTACTAAATATGATGATGTTATTTAATACATAATATTTCCAGAAACGCTGATATGACGAAAAACTTTCTTATCACGTACATAATATTTCTGGAAATGCTTTACATAATATACGTAAATTTAATATTTCTTACTAAATATGATGATGTTATTTAATACATAATATTTCTGGAAACGCTAATTTCTTAACCATTTGTTCTTTATACTACCTGTTTAGCTTTCACATTATTACCAATTATTTCAACATTTCTTAACCATTTGCATATATATGCTTATCATAGTAAAATACGCAAGTTTCATTCATTTGCGAGATTTTAATTAGAATCCATAAATTCTTTGAAAATAAAATATTTTTGAAATTTATATATCTCCCTTTTTAAATACTAGAACATTTCTAATGCAGATGTTATAATTAGTTTCATAAAATTCGGATATAGCTACCTCTGTGTATTTAATTTTAATTGTTTAAATGTGTAAAATCTATCAATATATACATATATGCGTATACCTACAATTATCTTCCCTGATTTCTTTCCTTTCCATTCAATGATTAGAACCAAATAACCTCTTGAATTTTGTAAAGTTATTAATATGTTTCAATTAGTATAATTAGAATACAACTATTTTTTACCTTTCAGAAATTAAAATTTATTTTAGAATTTAATGTTGAAATTAATGCTTTTAAATTAATTGGAATTCTATAGTTTAAATAGAACTAGACATAAATGCAATCAACGGTTTTAAAGAAATAAAAATAAAAAACATATGATATGTTTAGTACGAAATCTATTAAATAATAGTAAAGCAGAAAAATTTCCTGCTACCTCCTTGATTCTTTCTCCTTAATTCCCTCAATTATCTCTATTCTCCTTAATTCCCTCAAGATATTTGTATTAAATCAAAATATTACACAATTTATACTATACTATAGTTACCCAATTCAAAATAAATAGATCTGAGATATTCCATGTCATACAAGAATTGAATCGTCGGTTTTTCTTTTAATTCCTTCGCGCTCCTCACCCCTGTTCTAACCCTAATTTCATCCAGCATTCCAAAGTCAAATTAAAATGGAAAATCGATTGTCGCCTTCTCTAATGTCTTCCACCAATTTATAGTGGCAGCTCTATTTCCCTTTCTCAGATCTATTTGAGGTGTCATAATGCATAGTTTGTTCCTTCGTATTTTTTTAAGCTAACGATCATACTCTAAGTAAAAATCCTTTTTTTGCTAGTTTTGTTGATTAGATTTGTTATGCATAACTAAACTTGGTTCTTCCTGGATTTGCTTTGTTTATTTCAATAATAAGGGTGGTGGATCTGGTACAGTTATCCAACCGGGGTCATTTGCAACAAAGATTGGTTGTTAACAAGTTAAACCCAACTTCGCACTGCTGCGATTTAAAAAAAAATGATGGTGGTGGATCTGGCACAATCATACAAACACTGAAACAGTTTAAGACCTTCTTTGATTTTGTTGGTAAGTTCATTTTTTTTTTTTTGTTATTTTGGGTTTCTCTAAACATTTACAGCATATAAAATGCAGTTTTTGTTTTTCAGTTAAGAAGAACCGCTCATCCAAATATTGATAAATTTAATTATTCCTCAATATAGTACATGGATTAATTTTATTTTTTTAGATTGTATGTCTGTATTTCAGAATTAATACTCTGGATCTATTTTAGTCTTTCAGACAATATTGACAGCAAATGTCATTTTTAGTGCACCCATTTTCAATCAACGTGATGACCCACTGTTGGTTATTTGTAAACTGTGATGGATGCAAGCAGTTAAAGAATTAAAACATAAATATTGTTTTGCGCTTTTTATTGACTTTTTTTGTATACTATTAACTTGGGAATGATTAGGAAAACTCAAGAATACGTTTTTTTGTTGAACATGTTGTCGGCAGTGTGTAACATGTTTACGTTTGTTTGAATATACTACCTGTTTCAATCTTTATTGGTTCAATTTTTTAATATATCTACCAATCATCCAATGTAAAATATATTTCCTGTTTAATGTGTTGCATAATTATATTGCTATACTGGCTTTTTTCCATATATACTATATATCATTCTCAGTTGCATATGTATACTTATTGGGTGCTACTATTCACACCCCGATTTACTCTTCCGGCCACCTTTATAAATTTAATACAATTTATTATTTTTTATACTCTTATGGCCACCATATCTTATTCCTTCACCCAGTTAAAAGAATTGCGGTTGGATTACTGTTGAATGACATTGAAAATGAATGTGAAAATGCAATGAAAATGAAGCAAGTGTTTCTTCTACAAGTAAAATAAAAAGAAAAATAATTTCACTGTTCACTCATCAACGACCGCCATAATCAACACAATCTCGTTGATAAACAACCGAGATAAAAATAATTTGATTTTCCTCCCAAAAGTTGTTCCCACTTACAGAAATCAACCATTACAAACCCAAAAAAATCAATATCACAGCCATTAACAACCACAAAATGCACGAAATTATGGTTGAATAAAAAATAATTTAGAGTTTACTAACAGATAATTTACATTCAACAGAAGTATGAAATTAGGGTTTTATGCTTACCCGAATTGGACCCCTGAGAACTGCCGCCGATGATCTTCTTGGACCCGCCGCTTGGTTGACCAGAGCTCGGCTTCTTCGATGTAGGAGACGGACTTAGTGACGAAAGAAGAGTTCGTTTATTTGAAGGGTGTGGTGGCCTGTGCATAGTTTCGTTATTATTTTAGATGGTGGCCAGAAGTGAGAAATGAAAATTTTCGGGGTGCTTTTAGGGTAGGTGGCCAGAAGAGTAAAACAGGGTGTAAAAAATAGCTCTCTACTTATTTCTATTATTTTTCATTACTATAGTTCTTATTACCTTCATTTCTATTTCTCTTCGGTCATCAGTTCTTAAACCACTACTTTTGCATTAGAAAAATTGCTTACAGTTGATGTCAAACAATCAGTCATGACAAAAACTAAGGAGAAATTAAAAGGTAATAACTATTAGAATTCTATATTTTTTCATCTATAATTATTAGAAATCTATGTTTTAATCATGCTTTATTACTGTTTACTGCCAATATTTATTGCTTCTACAAGGAAGGTAGTGTTGTTTGAACATTTAGATTTATCTTAATTCTTTCTTATATGTAGATTTCATTATATGGTTAACATACATCTTATGTTGTGTGTCTGAACACTTTATTAGAAACATAAACACTATAAAATGTTGCCACAACATTTTCTGAATTTAGTGCAAACACTCTATTTATGTTTATTGAATTTAAAATAATTTATGATAATTTTTACTTGAAATAAATTTATATTGCTTCCAAATACACATGTTACATTTTCTTAATTTTGTGCAAACATTCTAATTATGTTTATTGAATTTAATATAATTTACGATAATTTTTACATGAAATAAATTTATATTGCTTCCAAATGAACCTATTTGATAAACAACCAAAAACGCATCAAGGAATTGTTAATTCCATTATTGACATGAATTGATTATGAGTCATATTTATTGGCTCATGTAATGCTCAGGCTTTTAATGGTATGCTGTAACATTTTCCCTTCTTTGACAATTGTTCCCACATTATACTTGATTTACTTAAATTCTTAACTTATACACTTGTAATTAACTTCAGTTGTTATTTATATATACTTTTTCCATATATTCTCATATGTTTCGTTTCTTTATTTCTTTTTATATTATGTACCACACTGATATAACATTAATACCTTTGCTCATTTGACTAAAATAGATACCAATTATTTGTATATAATTTTACAATAATATCTTAACATATGTAAGTAATATCTAAACATATAACATTTTTCCATATATTCTCATATGTTTTGTTGCTTTATTTCTTTTTATATTAAGTATCACAGTGATATAACATTAATACCTTTACTCATTTGACTAAAATAGATACCAATTATTTGTATATAATTTTACACTGATATCTTAACATATATAAGTAATATCTTAACATATAACACTAATCTAACAATATGGACCATCGTGTTTGACCAACTAAAGAGATTGTACATAGCACAATATAAATCACTTTTGTCCCTACTTCTCCATATTTTCACACCCTCCTCATTTCTAAGCCTCTCTGTATTCTTAAGTTAGTACTTCTAAAAACTGTCAATATCGCACATAGACATGTAACATCTCTTTTATTTTTTTCATCCATATATCATTGATTATCAAAACTTAGCTAATTTTTCTTTTTTTTCATAAGAGCTCATATCAGCGACATATATGGAAAGATTTGATAGCTTAAGCTCTCTAAAACCTATTGATAATAAATATGACTGGAAAATCAGAATTTAGTAGAATCTGGAAAAGTTACAGCAGTAAAGGTGACAAGGAATATCTAGGAAGAAATCTCCTATTATTAGATGACAAGGTAAATAATTATATTTAAACAGTTTATTCTTTATATATATATATATATATGTATATATATATATATATATTGCAATCTCATAATTATTCATTTTTTCAAATGTTTTTTATTGCATAACGTAGCATACCCGAATTCATGCTTTTATATGGGCAAATCATGTTGAATACTTGAAGGACAAGTTGGAAGAAGGACAAATATACATTCTCAGCAATTTGTATGTCAAATCCTTCAAACCAGGATCTATAAAACCTATCCGTAATGATTTACAGATTTGGTTAACAAGACGCACCAAGGTAACCAAATTATTGAATTATGAGATGATGATATGGGAAAATGAATTTGATTTCTTTGATATTGCTGATGTGAAAGAGTTATCACTAGAGAAAGACCAAGCTCAATTATTAGGTATGATCTAAGATACTTTAGACATACATTCTGTTTAACAATAAGTAGCAAATTTCATTTATTTATTATTATTGTTTATCAGATTTTATTGGAGTGCTCAAGTATAAGGATTGTGATATTTCAAAAGATGGTTTAAATGAATTTGTGAATGCAAATGGCAAAGAGCAGTGCAATTTTATATTTGAACTTACAGATGGAAGGTATGTATATATAACACTTTAAATATTATGGAATTTAAATCTTTATTTTGTTATATGCATAAACAATATTTTGCTTCCCATTTTTATGTTTTGACAGTTCTACTATGAAATTTTGTTTTTGGGATGATTTTGCCAAATTGTTTGCCACCGCTTTAAAAGAAGCTACTGAGAAAACAGTTATCATCATTGTGGCAAGTTGTACGTTGAATTCATTTAAAGGTACAATTTTAATATGACTTTTATTTTATTCATAATTGAGAAAATTTATTAAAATATGTTTTGGTAGGATTTACCCCTTTTCCCCATCATTCTAGCTCAATTCTCTCATCCATCGATCCAATTATGCTATCGACTATCAATTATTTTAATATGTGGAAATTTAATAACATGACGTTTCTTATATTGTAGAACAACCTAATATGACCAATGTTGGTGCAACACGGTTTTTCATCAACTACAATCATCACAGTGTTGTTAAAATAAGAAAGAGGTAAATTTGAGTTTTATTGAAATGTAATATAATATATTTTTTAAATATAATATACATCCAAAATTAAACTAATAAAATATGTAGGTTGGATATTATTGATTTCAATGAAGGAAAAGTTGATGTTAACGATATGATTACCGGAGATTATCAAATACTGAGTATTGGTGAGATAAGGAACTTGAAATCTGAATATATTGAGGTATGCTCCCTAGACTTTAATATTTTTTATTTTTTATTTGTCGTTCCTATTCAAGTACCTGAAGTTACTATATTTTATAAATTTTAGAAAGAAGTTATTTGTCAAGTAATCGTTAGGAATGTAAAAGAGGAACAAACTTGGTATTATGATGCTTGCTTAGCATGTAGTGATGAAGAAGTTGAGGAGAAAAATGAGAAGTATAAATGTCCTAATTGTAAAAGAAACATACCCTGTCCAGACATGAGGTAATTTTCTATAATGCTAGAAAAAAATTTACTTACTTTCCTACTAATAGTTTATATATATATATATATATATGTGTGTGTGTGTGTGTGTGTGTGTGTGTGTGTGTGTGTGCAGATTTAGATTATGTGTTATTGTTGAAGACCGTGAGGTTTACAGAATAGTTAAGAAAAATATTTATGACATAATGAAAGATCAAGAAAATGTATGTATAACTCCAAATATACTAAAAGAAAAATTTTATACTTTATTTTTTGACAAAATTAAATAAATTATAATATTCTTTCTAGCAAGGAAAGAAAAATGAATTTTCAACAATTTTGAAGTGTTTGGAGGGAAGGCAGTATACAATTTCTATATGTGTTGGTGAGAATAATGTACACAGAGGTTCAAGCATGTGCACGACCACAGACATATATGAAGGTTTTGAGTTGATTGGGAATTCTATGATAGAAAGTGAAGACGGTGTAGTTGCGTTACAAAGTTCACAGGTATTTTGTTGTCACACACACACACACACACACACACACACACACACACACACACATATATATATATATATATATATATATATATATATATATAGTCATGTTCATTGCAACAAGTTATTTTATTTCATTTATGTGCAGATGTCTATACCAAGTTTCAGCACTGAATCTAAAACTAACATCAATATGCAAAGCCCCGATACTGAAAAATCTACAAACACTAATAGTTTGAAGAGGAAAAGCAAAGAGATTGATAATGATGTCAAGCTACCATGTATTTTTGACGACTTTAAGGATAAAAAAGATGATGAAAATGAATTTATTTCAAAACTGAAAGCAAAAGTAAGTTATATATATTTGATGGTTATTTTATATACGGTGTACATATTATTATTTTTTGGTAAGGAATGACTAATTAATTGTTCATCTATTCAAATGTTTGTTGCACCACAGGAATGAAAACTATTCAAAAAAGTGGAAATCATGAAGTTATGCTGGAAACAAGATTGGACTTGAACATAATTTTCATGTTTATTTTGTTTGGAATGGAAACTACTCATGGCCTTATATTTATTTTTCTCTGATTTTCATGTTTATTTTGTTTGGAAAAAAAAACTACTCATGATTTTATATTTATTTTGCTTTGAAAACTGCTATTGATTAATGTATTTTTCTATTATGGATGTTTATTTTTATGTTGTAATTTGAAATTTTAGTTAGAATGCCTATTATACATATAAAAATATATTTAAAACTTAATAACAAAGCATACATTGCATCATATTATATATATATATATACATATATATATATATATATATATATATATATATAATAACATCATCACACTTTTTTGCTTCATCGAAAAAAGTTATCATATTGTAGTTTGTATATAATTTATATAATATTGCTTGAATTGTATCACTTATATAATTTTAATGATTATTTGTTCAATTTTCCGCATTTAAAGATCACAAAATAAGTTTAAATTGTAATGAATTAAGAACATGTTTTCAGAATAAAATCACAAATAATCAATTTTTTTTATATCTATGCCAAAAAAAACCATTCATAACAAAAAAATTAAATGAATAATAGAATAATTAACTAAATAATCATCCACGACAAAATTATTGTTGAATGAACAACATGATAATTAATTATTGTTACTGCATAAATTAATTAGATGGATAACAGAACAATTAATCAAAATAATCATTCATAATAAAATTATTTTTGGATGAACAACAGAACAATTTATTATTGTTGCCGCATAAATTATAATATTTAAAAATATATATGTAAGTATTTAATATTAATTACGTTACTTTAGTTTTTTTATTTTTGATATTTATTCATTACAGTATTTTTTTTTTAACAAAATAAATTTTAATGCCCCGCAAAATGGGCAAAAAATACTAGTAATTTATTTAAGTTTGAAGTTTTCTCTTTTAACGTTGAAGCGTGTTTTTTATTGTTGGATGAGGGCCAAGGATTTGATCAGAAAGAAGGGATGTTTCACGGTAAGGTGGGCTCTAAAGCTATTACTAATCATCATGAATGGGCAATTAATAACTCAACAGAAATAATGACTAGAAACGAGCATGCTTGATCTAGATATGACCGTCCAATTTGCACATCAAAAGAATATAAAATTCAAACAAGCAACTTGAATTCCTCACAAATTACATCAGATCCAAGCGAAATTAATACTGCATAACGCTGACATTCGTTCCAGGTGACCTACCACAACGCAAGGGTATACGCACCAGACAGGTATTAGAATATTATAGAGCACGTAGTCAAACAAACAAGGACAAGAAAACAGCTAATAAGCCATGGAAGCAGTACTAGTTAGTACCATTAATTTATAATCTCGCAACACTGTTCAATTTGCTTTTTTCTGTTTTGCCCATACTGCAGTTTTTACTTCGTCGGTGCATTGTCAATTACACTTCTCAAACATAGATTCAAATTGTTTTACCAACACTCCAGACACATTCAAATAATACTGTCAAAATATGAAGGGTTCCTACGCCTATTGTACTGTAAAAGGCTCCCATAAGTCCGATCCCATACACCGACAAAAATAGCCTCAGTATCAGGGCTAAAAGACAGACCAGAAATTTCACCAAAGAAATCCAGCTCTTGACACCTTCGATATCCGCTGCCCACATCATATATGTGCACAAAATCTGCAGGCTCGGCCATTGCCAAGAACAGACCATCGGACGAAAACCGAACTGACCGAATCGCTCCGAGATTTCCTCTTAATACTGATAAAGATTTGGAGAGGTTACGGGTATCCCATACCCTGCATGTTTTGTCTTGATTGCCTGTTACGAATGTGATTCCATCTGGGTTCCATGCAGATGCAAACGAGAAGTCCAGGTGCCCACGCAATTCTTGGATACACTGTTAAATATACATTTCAGGTACAATGCTATGATGGAATTTTTTTACCATTTTAAACTTCTTTTTCAAAACATTTAACCAATTTGGACTCATTTCAAAAAGCATTGCATATGTTAAAAATGAATTCAGACAGAGATCAAAAAACGATAAGGTACAAGGTTGCGCTGGTGCGATTTGAAATCAGACCAATGTAAAAAAGCTGACTTAGCACTATAGGATATATATATATATATATATAGAGGGGTATGTTTTAGTTATAACAGTTTAAAAGTTTGCAAAATAGAAAATAATATTAATTGTATTCCTATTCCTATTAACGCCCTAGTTAACATCCATTAATTTAGACAAAAACCAAGCATCCCACTATTTTCTGTCAAGAACATTTTTTTTTTCAAACACCAAAAACAGTTTCAAAATCCATTCCATCCCCTCTAACAAAAAAATTTGCAAAACACCCCTATCAACTTTTGCAGTGAAAATATGCAGTTTAAACTGTACGTGTTTGCAGTCAGAACTGCAATTTTTCGTATTACAAAAATATAAAGATATGCAGTTAGAACTGCAAATATCTAAAGTTTAAACTGTAAAGATGCATAAATATTTACGGTTTAAACTACTTGTTTTGGCAGGAAACATTGACAGCATTGTTTCGTGGAACTTGTTTCACAAAAATATGCAGTTAGAACTGCAACCGTCTCCAGTTTAAACTGCAAAGCAGTCTAGATGCATATATTTGCAGGTTAAACTGCATGATTTGGCTGTAAACTTTGACAGCCATGAAACTTGTTTTTGAGGAGGATTTTTCAGGTATTAAGTTTTGGAGAAAAAAAAGGCAGATCCTAGTCTCCTCTCCAATTAATAACAATACTGCTTCTATATACAAGTTAGTTTGAAAAAACATGCCCAAATTAAGGATAGCTTCTCAGAATGGGCACTTTCAAAAAAGAATCACATACTAAACGTCGGTCTTGGAAGTAAGAAGGACCAGCTGCATGTGGGAAGGAATTCAAATAACTAGCCTTTCAAGTATTAAGAAATGTTAGCATCCTTACAGGACAATGACGATTGTTGTTGTTATCATCATCATCATCATCCTTATAATTATCATCCTACTTTCTATAATTTTACCTTCCCAGTGCTTGCATCAACTACCAGTCCTTCAGGATTGTCGCCCACTACACAAATAAGCTTCTGATCTGGAGACAGGGATGAATGCTGCAAGGAATAAAGCTTTTGAATCAATAAAACATAACAAAGACCAGCCATTGTGTAAAATTAGCTGCAGATACAATCATATACATCAGCTAATGTAGCCAACACATAGGAAGACTATAAAAGGATGGATTCATCACTAGTTACAGGAAATGACATTATAATATTTTACCATCCTTTCGAACCATGCCTTGTTGACTTGAAATACCACCAAACAATTGATAAATGATTTCATGCGCGCACACACAAGGAAGAAAAGTTTGCACAACATAAATTCTCTCTTTGACTGGTGCTAAATTCATCAAAAAGTACCAAAAGCACAACAATTTCCCGCAAATGCAGCTGATATAAATAGTGCATGTGAATATGATACAATACGATATGTGATTCAGCTTAAATCTTGCAGGATTGTGGATATGGCAGAGCTGAGGGGTAAAAGAGAAATTGAACATCTATTTTTATTGTTGTTCGTCTGTTAAATGTGATGCTGTAAAGAAATGGGTTTTCGAATATTCGAATCGATATTTCAGAATGCGAACATTTGGGCACTGAAGCATTGACTGAAATTTTGCAATGAATTTTGTATCAGCCCTTTTTGATAATACAATATTGCACTTGTTAAGGTATATCATTTCTTCCCAAACATTCACCACATAAAGTGACCATTTATTCCGAATCAACATTTCAATCATGCAGCAGTACTTACGTTTACTGGCCATGGGTAGTGAAAATGCTTAGATATCTGATACTTCTCCACATCAAAAACTCGGATTCCACCGTCATTATTCGATGCCATGAAGTGCACCAGACCTCTGGATTGATTTAAAAAAACAAACTCAGACTAGTGATATTATATGTTATGTATGTATTCCTGTTTGTACATGTGCATGTGTGTTTGTGTGCGCCAAAACTAAAAATGTGTGCATGCAAGCGTGCATGTGTGTACACACACATATACACACCCAGTAATTTATAGCATCATGACATTAGAATGTACCTGGAACAATTGTAAATTTCTACAGCATTGGTAATTGCATTGTCATCATGAGTCGTTCGGCAACAATAGCTTATCCCAGGTCGATCCAAGTGCTGCATTGTATCATCAGAGTAAAATGCATGAGGTATCATATAATTGTTAAGGAAAGATTAATCAGCTCACAGACATTTGACGTCAAAAAACAGAAAGGTTCCAACATAGCACACCTGTAGTGGCATTGAGGGATAAACGAAAGAAAATAAGAAAAAAACTACTCCTAAAAGATAAATTCAATCCATAGAGACTCCACATGAATTTGGCAAAAAAGGTGGGAGAGTTTATGGTGAAGGAAGACGTCAATTGGAAAGTTCGGTTAGGAAGATGACTAGCTTAGAGTGTTATGGAGACAAAGGAAGCGGATATTAGAGTTGGTTACAGCACAGAGTTGGAAGATTAAAAGTTTCAAAGAGAGGGTGGGCTTATCCTCTTGCTGATGATGATCCTACTGCTAACGTTAATGTTTGATTTGAAAGATTCACATTTTTTATATATTATTTTTGTGCGATAACAGCGGTGCAACATGGGTTTGACGAATTGCACGAATCATGTTTTTTGGCCCACAATGGCTTTATTAGTAATGACCAGATCTGATATCAATCCCTTTGGATTAAACGATTAATTACATTAACTGTACTGAATTATTGATTTATTTGCAAAAAGTGAATTATGAGTTTTGCAAGTAGAATATCATAACATATATACGGTCAAAAATGTAAATGCTGATGAATAATCAAGTCTAAAACGTAACGTGGAAGAATTATCTGATTTTATCTTGATTTAACAATGTAATGAATGTGTTGTTTTTCACAATCACAAGCGTACAACAGTATAAATTCATTTACTCACTAGCAAGATCATGTTACATATCCATATAATAAAAAGCCTTGGTTTGTTATAAAAGACAAAGAGAGGTTGAGATTTATTCTTAGCATAGATATCAAACTGCGGTGATTTAAACATGGCTGCAGATTTATTTACCCGATCTGGCATGATCTCCTGACATCATATCTACACCTTTTAGTTTAGTAGACCACAACTGCTCCTATCACGATCCACATTTCCTTCAGCTTTAATCCCATAGATCTCATTTCTCTTAAAATGTAAATCATGACTTTATTCCTGTACTTCCTCTGATTACACAAAACCGCATCCTCGCGATCAGTTATCTATTTGAATCCATGAAAACATCAGCTGATAAAATCAAGAAAATTATCCAAAACCCTTTATTTGGATGTTACCAGGTCTAGAAAGTATTTGGTCAAGTCTGGAGACATGGTGCTGTTGCTCTAATTTTTTGGGTAACTAGATCTTCTATACTCTCATTTACATTTTGATCTTCTCCAATCGTTACTCAGTTTTTGAAGTTTCGCTTTCGGATGCTTATACAATTGTATTTTTAATAAAGATATTACTTAGAACTAACGGTTCTTATTTGATTTACATGTTGGTTTCTATGAGAAACCCGACGTTGGGTTTCTTTTCACTGCCGTGATCTACACAAATGTTTGCCCATCTACTTGATAGAAATGTAGCATACTTGTTCGATTTTCATGTTCGTTTCGATGGAAAAAATAAACTTAACTTTTTTATCATGCAAACACCTATGCGAGTTTATGCTTAATTTATAAATAGAAATGGTTGCACAATCTAATAAAATGACACATGATATAATTTTATTCCTTTAATTTTCATCTTACTGTTTTCGTTTATAGAAGAAATATGCAATTTTATTGTAGTTTATTTGCAGTTTGATGTTTGCAACTAAACGATTTATATTCAATTACAGCTTTCTTTTATGAAAATACTTCTCACTGCTATAACTGATTTGGTTTGGATAAGCTTTTAATGAACACATAGATTTGTATGGAGTAAACCACCAAAAATGGATTCATTTATAGTGATTAACTCCAAATAAATGGAGTTGACCACTTCCTTTGGAAACCATGCTGACAGTATTGACTTCTACATTGTTAAAGAAACATCTTAGAGTAAAATTTCTACTACTAGAGTAAAATCTAATTAAAATTAAGTATCCTTTTTACAATTGTCCCTTTCATTTCTACAGATTTAAACTTTTTAATAAAGTGATATCGAACATGGTGCATTTACGAAAAGACACTTGGTGTTTTTTCTGTTACTTATGATATTCCATTTAGTACTGATGATAATTGTCAATTAAAATAAAGATTGTATAAGGTGGTAAAATTGTTAGATTCAATATCATATATGTCCATCGGTTCTGGTATAATGTACTACCTAAATTATTCAAATTTAACTTAATTTTTGTAGTTGGACTATATGTACAAAAGTTGGTAAATCTGTGGGAGCTTATATTGTCAGTCGGATGTACATTTTAAGCATGTACTTAACATACATAAAGCATACGTGCATATATGACATTTGAAGTTATATCTTGACCTGTTATATTAACATTCTATGCAATATCTATTTCAAAAATGGCTTATTTCTATTCTACCATTGATTGATGCATATGCTAATTTATAATGAAGTTGAGGTAATGTATATTTTCTACTGTAGTAACTTTTAGATATATTGATTGCATTGTCTGTTCTATTAAAGCTAACAATTACATTTAATTCTTTTGATATATCATATTAAGGTTGTCCTAAAACATAAATTTTACATGGTTCTTTTTTCATTCTTTTGTTTCAAAAGGCTGTGCTTCTCCATAGTTGATGAAGATGTTGACTTATGACAGAGTTGGGATGACCAAGCTTCCAAAGAGGATTTTCTTTTAAAGGACAAACTTAGCAAATTTTTTGGTGAGAAGTATGCTAAGTTTGGAATTTAGGGAGGACACATTTTAGTGCAAAAGTGGAATTCAGGGGGCCCACTATCCTTTTCTTTTTTACACTAAAATGTGTCCTCCGCCCTAAATTTCAAACTTTGCATACTTTTCACCAAAAAATTTGCTAAGTCTGTCCTTCAGCCTGTTTTCCACTCTTCCAAATATGTTGTTTGCATGTGCACATTGTTTATTAAAGCTGACAAACTTTTTTTCATCATAAATTACATACAAAACCTATGTTTTTAAAAGAAATATTTTCGATTATCCATCTACTAGATCTTTCCTGCATAATTTGTTCTACATCCGCTTCAGAAAAATGCAACTGTTTTCTAACCATTTAAATAATGACCAATTAAGAAAAACTTTCTGTGGCTCTTTATTTTTTTTGATACTGTCTTGAAACCAAGGTATGAGGTTCCGACCAACTAGGATCGGTTCCAACCGGTGGAGGGATGGGATTAGGGCAAAATCCCGTCCCAGTCAAAACAGCGTTAAAAAACGTCACGAAATCATTCACAGAAGAAGAAGAGACGACAAGAAAAAACAAAAAGCATCAATTGTTTGAAAAAAGCAAACCCTAGACTCTAGCAAAGTCGATCTCTGTGTTCGATCTCAGCAAAGTCGAAAACAGCAAGTTCGAGCACACGAAAACCCCCAATTCGAGCATAGTAGGCTTCCATCTTGTGTTTGATCTTCGTCTTTGGTCTCGTACCGAAGGTCCCCCCCCCCCCCCCCTCTTTCCCGCTTCGTATTTTCGTGTTTTTTCCCCTCCATTTTCCCTCTGTTCGATTTGTGACTGCGTGTTTCTAAAGCATATGCTAGTTAGGATTGAATATTGGTATGGGCTTGAATTGGGTATGGGCTTTGGGTTACTTTTTGTGCTGCTAAGAATCAGTATGGGCTTGAATATTAATACATATGCTAAGAACTGACAACGTTTATCATTAACTTTTTCATATAATTATAAAAGATTGATTTTTGGACCGAAACCGAAACAAAAACCGAAACCGCCGAAATTGACCGAAACTAGTAAATTTTCAAATGATCGAAACCGAGATCGAAACTGAGTTTTTGAACCTTGCTTGAAACACTTCTTCAAATCTTTGAATCCTATTCTATCTAATGCCTCCATAGGCTACTTCTAACACAAAGCCCATCCCCTTGCTATAAAGTCATATATACCTTCTGCTCTGAATTTGTAGTTGACTAATGAAATCCGGCTATCGTGATTTTCCGACATTAATTCATATTATTACAAAACTTTACATGTTTTTCATTCGTTCAACCCTTCTTATGCCAGGGAAAAACACATTTAATTTTGCTTTCAGAAATGATAACACGTGGTTCTCACATTTCGTTCACTACATGATTAGCCTTTGTCATAGTAGAGAATTCGTAATACAATATAATTACTCATAGTTTGATTGCCACACCAGTATATGGGTTTGATGGTGCAGTAGATTGGGCCACCGTCATTTGTGTCAAAACAGTAAGATGAAATTTAGATGATCTATTTATTTAAGATGAGCAGATTATGCAGCTGTGCCAGCTAGCTAATCTTCATAAATTTTTATGTATCCCATCTTATAAACACGATGTGAACAATGCTGCATTTCCTTAATGCACATCTACATAAATGTTGTAGATCATATTAAATCCTGTAACTTCGTAAAATTAAACAAGTTTTATGTAGAATGGACTTTTCTGTTTATGTAAGACAGAAATTTACTGGAATATATCTATTTTATAGTGAATTACATATAAATTATTATAAGAATAAGACCATTGGCCGCCAACTATGAAATTAATAAGATATGAATCTTCAGACTAAAAACTGAATGATTTATAACCTTCAAATCCTAACCAATGTTAATAATTTAGTGTTTTTTCAGCATTCTATACAAAATACAATAAGATAAATACAATAGTTCACTCCTATTTTGTTTAGGTTCAGCTATTGCAAACTACAAACACACTGAACAGTCACAGGGATGAAGATATTCATTAATGGTGATGGTTAGACAGAGTAGCATGCAATATCGATCCTAAGGCATTTTTGGTTGATTTTGCCACCAACATATACTGGTTAAAATAGGGTGGTCAGGAAAGGCTACAGCCATACATTATAACCATTGATTTTAGGCCACGATATCCCCACTTTCGATTGATACATAAAAGGCGGTGCTGCCAGCACCGAAGTCCTTGCCGTTTAATCTAATATGCAACGACATATTCTTGGGATCCAATTATATTATCTTACATAGTTTCATCACGGATTGTATTATTATTCGCTATGATATATTATTTTTGTATTAACTTTTCGTCATTTGTGCAAAAATAAAATAAATAAAAAATTGATTGTATTATGTAAATTAGAAGATGAATCCAAGTAATTTTTTTACTTCCATCTAAGAGTATTACAATTTACTAATTACCGCCTTCTCATTTCTCCATGATGCGATGGAAATACAGAAGTGCTTACAGTCAAATAATTTTACTATGCTTGATAACATGCATCATTTAGATTCAGATTATCGATAGTTTGATCATACTCTGTCATTGGTGACTCATAGTCATAAAGTAAATATAAAATGAGCTGTTATATCTTTCATTGCCTAACAAAGAATATTGATAAATAACTTACTTAACCATAACCAATTTGTCAGACTTCCAGGATTCTATGTTAGTAAAATTGCATTACTGTAGAAGTGATCCTAACTATTATTCTTAGTCTGTTGTAACATATTGCACAAGAAGCATTACCTGTGCAATTATTATTCATTTATTACTCTTACTGGTGGTGTTTTGAAGTTTTAACATCCCTACAATTCATTTATTACATTAGTTTTAACAACTCATGTTTGTATAGTACGTCCATTGGCTCATATAGTTGTTGCTTTTAATCTGATTTCACTTCCATTATTGATTACTGCATAGTTTCATTCTCAGCTATTCGAGTAAACACCACATTTAATATTTTCCTAACTCAATACCTTGCGACTTATTACCTAACTGGCTATAAATTATATACATTGAAGTGTAATTAGAAATAAAGTACATCAAAACTAATAAAGGATTCAAATAACAGTAAACATAAACAAAAGTTATTTACATCTCATATGATATACTTAAATATATTAAAGAAAAAGGTAAAATAGAATTTACGTTTATAACAAATTTTTGTGCAATGGATATTAGTTAACTGCTTATCATTTATTTTTCCTTCTTTCATTTTTTTTTTTTTTTTTTTTTACACAAACCAAATTTCACACCGGTGCGTAGCACGGGCTCAACACACTAGTTTATTACAATTTAGCTGCACCATCAACTTCCAGTTTATAATAAAGTATATCGAAGGCAACTTTAAACTTTTTACAAGGAAGAATAGCTTAAAATATCAATGAATTTTTGCGCAAAATAAATTCCAACTAACCACTTTTTTTTTGGCACATCAAAACCAACTGGGCCATCTAAAAGTTTTACTCAAGAACATATGAAATGAAAATATTTTATTTAACAGCATGCCTGAGTAACATATCTATTAGGACATTTACAAGATAGAGATGCATGTGCATGACACTCTCTTGACTCATTTAATAGATTTATACAGTTGGACCTTTTTGAACAATTTTCATTCCAATTAAGCTACATGAGGTTAGAAGACCTTTGTCAGGTACACAGTATACATGTATGTATATATAACACAAACAAACAGCAACAACCCCCCCCCCCCCCCCCCCCAAACCCACGCACACAAAAAAAAAAATCCACAATGAAAACAAAAATCTTGAAATCAGCTACCATTTTCTTATAGTGCTTTTATGAATTAGGCATACATAAAATAATCTTTTTGTCCATACATTCTTACTTTTATTAATTAGTTTTTCTATCCATTAGTTTTAAAACGTGCTTAATGGAATTCAAGGGCACACTTGTATTGTACGGATGAAACATGGTTTTGAACTACATACATATTTTGTTGAAAGCTACATAGTTGATTTTTAATTATTTTTTCTAACATGAATACAACAAACTTAAGGGAGCGTTTTGTGGGTATGCTACGTGAAGCATAGCAAAGAGTCCTATATTATGACATTGTAGTGTACTGAATATGATATTAATTCCACTACTCTTTAGAAATTTCGATGAATGCATTCGACTGTATTTTTTCTGAAATTTTGTAAATACTTCATACTAACGAGACTACCATTGCTGCTCTTGGATATGTTGGTGCAGTCAAATGGTTTCATAGTACTTTCATCTCCATCTCTATTATCGATAAATGAAACTAATCGCATAGAAGTTCAACCATCATAACTTCAATCTTAAGTGAAGTGATGTGGTTACGTTCTTAAATTTGAGTGATAAAGACAGAACCCAAGAGAGAAATAGAAGAGGAAAAGAAAGAAAAGGGGATGGATGAATGCTGCTTCGAGAAACCATAAATGAAATCATGTCCAAACTAAACATAATTGATGAATATGCGCATCATGCTTGCCGACTAGTCATTAGAATTATATTTGAAAGAATTTATGACGAACCTTGCAAATAAGTTCTCCCTGGAATCCACCAGCTACAAGTAAATTATCCTTAACAGCTAATGTACTCACTTGAGTATGAGAAAATCCTTCTAATAAACTGCCTGGATGTTTCTGCAAACCAATAAAAAAATTGGGAGCATAGAGAGAAATTTATGCAAGATAACCAAGTATAAGTTCAAGAAGATGGGCAAAAATTGAAAGGGACTTACCTCAGATGGTGCCACATGTCCTGAGACATCTAGAACTTCAGTTTTTTCACCGGTCAATGCAGACCAATGTATCACAGAGTAGTTAGACATTAGGTACACATCATGCTTTGATGAGGCCCACACTAGATTCCTAAGCTGCATTAAGTGAGGAGTGCTAATTAATAATGGGTAAAGTTAGAAAACAGTTTTTAATAGAAATGATGTAGAATTGCTGGTCCCAAATTTCAACTACAAATGCATTCCATAAAAAAGTTGAAAGATAATATAGTTTTAAATTGACATCAGCTGCAAATTCCAAACTCATCTTGGTCTTACAAGAAGACAACAAATGAAATGTGATGATAACAACACTGCCGTTATTGTATTATGATCATCTCTCCTTAGGCCTTGCATGCCACGACAGCCTTCCATTGAGCAGCATTCAAGTTGTTAAAAGGAAAATTATTTCAGAAAAGGGCTCCTAAATCTTACACCATTCGGTAACCTTTTCAAAATTTTCTACAAAATGCAGCCGGTGTATGATCTTCTTCTGTATCCATGCTGATACACTGTAGCAGAAATCGAGCAAGTCTTCCACCAACTATGATTTTAAACTAGATCGGAGATTTACAAACGTTCATGCTATACATCAAGCTCTCCTAGTAAGTGTACCTATTAACTAAAAAGACGGTTTTAGGATTTCAAATGATGTACTGCCGTTCCATATATTTTCATAGGCTTAGCTTTTTAAAGGTGTAGGTACATAGCTCAAATGTCTTAAAGAAAACGACGATCATTGTTTTCTTCTGGGTCATCTTTCTCACCCCTCGCCTTCTGCTTTTTCCCTCGTTTTTCTCGTTTCCATTCATGCATCTAATTTGATGACATTTTGTTTTAGTTTTAAGGCAATCGTTGGTGAAGTTTTTGTACATGAAAAAGTGACGGTTAGTTATTCTTCACCATGGACAAACAGGCAGCGACCTTGTCAAGATCCATTGCTAAGGCGATATGATTTCAGCAACCAATTCTGAGATATAAATTCAACAACCAATTCAGAAATACGAATTCAACAACCAGTTCATAATTCAATAATTAAAACATGAGATGGTTTCCTAACATGTGTTGTGACCTTTTCATTTATTGTCACGGTAAGATTTCATATAATTATTTGCAAATTTTACCTAAGTAAAATCTGTAAAGGAAAGTTGGGAAGACAAAGAATGAAGATGGTATAAGAACTTCTAAGCACTAAGCATTATTGAGATTTAAATCAAAGATTGTTTAAAACCAAAATGATAATGCAAATGTACCAATGCATCAGTTTATATAGAAACAAAATACTAGCGCAAATATTAGAGGATATTCTTTTAACAGAGAGGTAAACAAAATCATCTATAGAAACAAAATACTAGGGCAAATATTAGAGGATATTCTTTTAACAAAGAGGTAAACAAAATCATTGATTCATTGATAAACATAGTAAGCTAATATTTTGACTAAAAGATAATCGCATATTTCTTTTTACAAACAAAAATCACGAGGATCTTTTAACTTATGAAAGATAGGGCAAACGTACAAATGTACTAGCTTATATAGGAAAATAACTTTAATGTCGATATGGATCTATTTATTCTTGTAAAAAGAGTACATCAAAGGACTACTTAAACAATTATTTTACAAAAACATAAAAGCAAAATTCTCTACACAGAATGAAATCACCACAAACTTTAAACTCAAAAGGACAATTTAAGCTTATCGATGTATCAGTTCAAAAATGAAAGTAAAACAACTGTAAGTGATATTCATGTTTTCTTAAAAAAAAAAGATAAAAACCGTCATCCTTCGACAAAATGGTAATCACAATTATCATTTTATGGGAAGATAAATGCATATTTTCTTTCGATTGCAAAATGGAACACAGCAGCCTTTAACGTTTAAACCAGAAAAGAAAATGCAAATAAATCAATGTACCAGTTTAAATAATTAAACAATACAAGTTTGGGGGCATTAACATCTTTTTTTAACATAAACACTAAACAAAATTATCCATCTACAAACACATAAAAATTCTCATTATCTTACAAAAAGATAAATGCTAATTTTTACACAAAGAAATGACCACAAACTCTTAGCTTGAAAGTTTACCAATGTCAGTTTAAATTAGAAAATAAAATAACTGTATGTAATTATGCGACCTTCTTTTTTTTTTTTTTTTTTTTTTTTACATAAGATAGAACAGCCATTACAAAAGGGTAAACACAATCTTCTTTTTACAAAAAAATGAACGCATACTTCTTGTTACACAAATAAATCAGTGCAACCCTCAAACCATAAAGGACTTAATGCAAATGAGTCGATTGATCAGTTTATATATAAAACTAATACAAATATAGCCATAATCATGCATATATACATACATATGTACACATACATGCGTGTGTGCAGACCCATGCATGCACACGCACAAATAGACATGCATACCAAGGTTCAATAACTTGGTTTTGAGCTTAGTTTCAGTCATTTGAATTTTTTGTTAGTTTTAGACAATTTCGAAATTCAGTTTTAATTTCGGTTTCGGTCCAGGTTTCGATTTTCAATGGTATGTCAATGAAAATTACAATAAATAATATTATTAAGACTAAGTTAAGTTAAACCCTGAAACTAAATTATACTAAATACTAATTAAAACCAAATTAAATTATACTGAATACTAATTGAAACTAATCAATACTATGGCAACATTAGATAATACCAGCCCAACAGAAATTAATATTCCAGCCCAACGAGGTTTCAGCCCACAAATATTTCAGCCCTTGTACAAATCATCCCACATTTTCAGCCCATGTATATTTTACCCCACAAACACACATATCAATGAAACACGCGCTAGGGTAGAAAAAGAAAACGGTAATGCTCGATGTTGCTGAAGAAGATGAAGCCAAAAAAAAAAAAAAAAAAAACTAGGGAAAAGTCGATGTCGCTGAAGAAGACGAAGCCAGGGCAAAGTCGATTTGTTGAAGCTAGAATAATGTCAGTTTGCTGATTGCTGAAGCTAAGACAAGCTTGATTTGTGTATTGATGATTTGTTCGGTTTTGGCTCGCTCAGCGATGGTACTGGTGCGGTACCCTCGAAATTTCGGGCTAGCGTCTGATACCTCATACTATGAGACACACATATACTTAAATTACATGCACACACGCACAAAAAGCAAAAGTATATGTTTACAAAAGATAATTTAGTTCTACCGAAAAGATAAACCAAATTAATTTTTGTGCAAACAAATTAATGTGGGTATATATTTTATATGTATTGTACAAAATGGTTAGTAATCACTTGTTTTTATATGACATTTGAACTTGGTATTCAAAACAAAATCTCTAAAACAATATCATACAAACCAAACAAAATATATACTTCTAAATTTTTATTCCTTTTCAATAAAAAAAAAAATCAAATTAAATGTCATACAAAAAAATATAAATAGAAGACCCTATAAAAATAAAATATAACCAAGAGACAAATTAAAAATTGCAGACATTATGATTTTCCATCAAACTCATAATCTCCTATGCATGTTTTCCCAGGGCCACCTTCAACCCCTGCTGGAATGACGTGATTCATGTTCTAATACTCATGACTTCTGATTATGATGTTTCAAATTGGACTTGAGTTTGGATGAACTATTGCTGGAATGAAGTCTGGCTATAGAAGGTAGAGAGATGGGATTTTGGTTATGAGAAAGATTGTCCTAAACAATAACAAACTATATCAAGATGTACGAGATTGATAAAGATGAGACATTGAGTGTGTGTGTGTGTGTGTGTGTGTGTGTGTGTGTATATATATATATATATATACATATACATATATATATATATATATGATAATTTGAGAAGTTTAAGAAGAAGCCATATGGACAGGAGAAGGGAAAATATGTTTTTTTTTAAATGACCCTCCCCCCCACCCCCCAAAACCTCTCCTCCTCAAAGGGACGAGACAAATAGTTAATCCCTCTAGTAAAAAACAAAATTACAAATTCAAACTTACCACAATTATTTCTTCTTCTATTTCACAGACAAATCTATTTATCATGCCAAAAACTTTCATCCTATTTGTTTGACTGCAGAAACATTGAATGGTTTTCAACGATTCTCTTTTAATATAACAAAAAAATTGTTAAAATACAAGAATAAAAGTGTTAAAAAAATAAGCATGATAGTGGATATATGATTACTTTCTATTTCAATCTCTGCACTTTTTTTTTTCTTCACAAGTTTATTGAAAAAAAAATAGAATTATTTCATGAGAGAGAATGAGATTTTTGGATTAATAATATTAGGTGAATAAACAAGTGCCTTGGGAAGAAAGATAATAGGAAATAGGGGACAATGTCTAGAAGCAACGGATTTGATGAGATGTCTGTTGGACTTTATTTTCGATGATGACATATCGAATTGAACAGAAGTGAGAATGAATACATGAAACTGGAGGGAGATATTAGGAATATCTTGAAAATCCAGAGATGTCAGCGTACGTGAAATAAAAATTACCTTAAACTATTGTCTCTTCAATTTGACTCATATTCGTTGATCCTCTTATCCTAAATGCTTTTCCGTTTAACAATTCCCAAGGAAACAAATGATCTTTTTGAGGTTTGTACATCGATTAAAGGTTTTTCCCCCCTTGATAAGCCAGTTTTTTCATGACCGCCCACCGAATTAAGCGGTAATTTTATATATTTAATAGTATAATGTCACCTTAACTAAGAAAGAGTTGATATGTTTTATATGTTTAATAGTATATGAAGCTTTGTCCTTAATTCTGCACTATTATAATATGTTGTCCGAGCGAATAAAAAGAAATTAGAAAAAAGCAATTTACTCATATTTCCGCATTCACAGTAAATATGAGCAAAACTTGTGGCATCACCACCCGCACTCTTACCGTAATCCAGAAGATTACCAAATACATCTTTATTAATAATTCTCTTGGAAACACAAAGTTTTGGTCCGACCGTGAAATGCCAAAATTTCCCTTTATTTAAAATTAAAAACTATCCCATAAAAATAGGGTTTGTGCAGTTGATTTTTTTTTAAATTTAAATAAAGGGTCTCATAAAAATAGGATCTGTGCAGTTGATTTTTTTTAAATTTAAATAAAGGGTCCCATAAAAATAGGATTTGTGCGGTTGATTTTTTTTCTTTTCAAAACTTCATTTATGTATGCGTTGGACTTTGAATAATTGGTCGATAATAATCCACGTGCGGAGCGCGTGCCACGATCACGCGCGGAGCGCATGCCGTTACGCTCGTAAAATATTAATGAAGATACCAAGGCTCGAGAACTCGCTTTTGGTATCGGTTTTGTTTATTTGAAATTCTGATGGTTTCAATAAATTTCAGAAGTTTGTTTTAGGTTCGATCCCAACTGGCGTAACGTTAGTTTGGTTTGCCATGATGTAGCTAAAAATTAAATACAAAGCTTTAAAATCAAATCAAATATTATAATTTATTTTATTTGTAAACCTAAACTAGAATGAAACATTAGTATTAGGCTACCTAAACCAAGAAGGCCCAATTAATTAGAATAAATATTATATTATATTTAATATAGCAAGCCGAATTAGATTTTATTTATCTTATAGGTCCAGTTGACATTCTTTCTAAATCTAACCCTAAAATATACACAAATCACCTTCCTAAAACACTCCCGTGCTCGTCGTTATTTTAAAAGCAAAGCCTCTCATCTTCTATCTTTCTGCAGAGCTGATGTTGATCCAAGAAATTGAGGCTGCTCCTCGGGACTCGAATCAGCTTCAGCTCAGCTGTTCGATTTCAATCAGATGCTGCTCAACTCGCTCAAGTGGATTTTGGTCCTTGGCAATTGATTTTCAAAAAAAATAAAAATAAAAATAAAAACCTTTACTAAGCAGGACTAGTATTTGTCGTGATCTTGTCCCGTCTCCGGCCATAACCAATCTGGGATGGCTGGAATCTGGAGGTTTCGGCCGGAACCACTTAAGCTTGGAAGATACGTAAGTTTTTTTTTTTTTTTTTTGGGCAAGGCCAACTGGTTTTTATAGTGATCTGCAACACTTAAGATACATAAGTTTTAATCATAGTTATTACTAGAAGAACCGTTTGACCTTAAATGCAACTACTCAAATAATTTTTATTCTGCCGATTCAAAGTCCAGTATGATTGCAGGTCGGTAAGTAATATTTTAGGCACATACATACATTTATTAGTAGTTGTTTAGAAAGCATAAACTTTTGGTCCGACCATGAACTTCGAAAAATACCCCTACATATATTTAGTTTTATATATTACTTAGCAATATGATCTAACAACTAAACTGTGTTTCTACACATGTTGACAATCTTAATGGCATTTAAACACAAACTCTAACAAACAGATATTCATTACATCATTGTTATCTATTAATTAACAACACAAATAATTGCAACTTAGAAATAAAAAATTCAAATTAATGACACATGATTTCAGTGCAAAAATATAACTAAATATTTGCACGAATCATTTTCTCTTGAATGTCTTAAACATATACATTTTCTAAAAATATAATTCTTGCGCAAAACATGTATCATGAGCATGTGTGAAGCGCGTGCCGTAACGCTCGTCATGTGGAATGAGAATTTGATAACACAGACCATTTTATATTGCTTTTCATGATAATTGAACTTTTACAGCACATCAACATTTCCTAGGTGTTTGATAATGTGACTATTCAGTACCATTGCTCAATATTACTAAATAATTAAATAGTTTATCTTAGGTTGATGGTATAGAAACAATAAAATAAAAACAGAATCAAACAAACATACAGGGATCACCTAATATATTATTTACCTGAAAATGGAGGATAGTTGATCTAACTGATCTTGTATTGCGCCAAAATTCATAGAACTTGCCTCCTTTCGCACTAGGTGTGCACCCCTAAACACAAAATAATTCAATAATATGAAAGAAGAAAATATAAATAATCCAGAAATAATGCCAATCCCACCTTAGCTGAAGCTTCACCAGAATTAGGAACATTTTCATAATTCTTGTACTGCTCAAGTCTAGTTTGTCTGTACTTATCTCTTGTAATACTTAATCTATTCCATGGAATACCTTGTATATCCTGTCCTTTCCTAGCTTCTGCAGCTGAAGTATCTGATAATCTACTATTCTGAAAAGTGGAAATTAGTTATTCGTCCTCATTGTCAGAACAAAATGTTCCTATTTGTTTTACTATCCCAAAAAAAGTCCTTTTTTTGGCAACTCATGCGTCGCACTGAATGACTAAACACCAGACATTACTACATCAAATAAATCAAATATTTTCTTATGTAATATTTAATCATGATTGTGTAGAATGGTAACATAATCGAACACCATTTTTACTATTTCCACCAAGATCAATACATCATAGGTAAAAACTAAAAACTGATTGGTTTTTACATGTAATTCATTTGAGTACAACACCTTACACCATGTAAAGAAGTGCAAAACCTTGATACTTCATATCGCACAATGCAAATCAATGGCGCTGCATGCTGACATTTGCACTTCACATTACACAGAGCAAATATTTAGTATTCATTTTTCTTTTTTATTTTTGTAAATTGCACTTTGCAAACAATTGAATCTAATATTATGTAGTCAAAACATTTTGCACTCATTGTTATTACATGTTTACAGTCAGTGCGAAACATTTACATTTCATATCCACATTGTTATTACGCTAATATCATCATAAATCACAAGATGTTTCACAAGTAAATTTACGTGTTATTCTACAATATATTGCTCAACTATCATCTAGCGTACGGTCTGAGTTTATTAATAAAAACAAGCCTCTATTTCTAATAGAAGAAAATTATAACATATCAAGATAAATCATTATTATGTCCAAAGGTAATGCATTTCTTTATGGATAGTAGAAGTTCTGTATTCTAATAATATATGAACAAAATTTATTCCAACTTTTGAAACATGACATACAATTTTGTTATAAAGAATGCGTATTTTGTGATATAACGAAGACAGCCGTTGTCGGTTCGAGAGTCCAACAAAGAGAGTAACTTCCTAAATTCAAAAAGAAAGATTTCAAATGGAAACATCGTGGCAAATTTTGTGAAGCATGTGAGATGTATAAAATGAGGATTTGTTTTTATTATGAAAAAATATTTAAACATTTTTGATTAATTACTTTTGGAATTAAGGACTAAACAAAAAAGATCTGATCTAAGCATCGGTCCAAAAAAAGCCATTTTCCACTGTTAAATAATAGGTATTACATGTAAAATATAAAATGGATATGATCACAGAGGCCCAGACAAAGAATTGGTTTCCCTAGCCCAAAATTTGTAGTTAGACAAGAAAATGGAATAAAAAAAATGCAATTTGTAGCATTGTTATCACGTCGACGACTAGTCGTCGACTAGTCGAGAAGTCACCTAGAGGGATTCCACGACTCTCGACTTGTGCAATTCCACGATGGTGGGCCCAAATCGAGCCCAGAACCTAATTCGAGCACAAAAACCCTAGTTGAGTTGAAGTCGATTTCGATTTTCCTCTTCGTATAATGCATTAATCAGTTGAACGAGCATCGATTAAAAAAAAACCTAATTAGCTAAAGTTGACTTCGACTTCGATTTTCAACCGCTGCTCCTCCCTCGTCCGCCGCCAGCCCAGGTATGTTAATCGATTTGTGTTTTTTTTTCCATCGAAGAAAATTATTTCAGCATCAGCTTTTGTTTTTACTGAACTGTTTTTAATTTACTGATTTTTTTTTTTTTTGACTGAATTATTTCAGTAGCAGTTTTTTTTTTTTTTTTACTGAACTGTTTTCAATTAACTGATTTGTTATTAACTTCTAATTATATTCGCAGTGGTTGAAATGGAGAATAACATGGAAAATACTTGGCATGAGATGGCTAAAGATCCTAAGAGGGAAGCTAAATAAATGATCCCGGTTGGAAGTATGCATTTTGGCCAAACTTGAGCAATAAAGAATAAAGATGTGGTTAAATGCATTCTTTGCGGGAATGAAAATCATGCCGACATTAACAGGTTCAAACAACATTTGATTGGCGGTTTTCCGGATATTCATAAATGTCCAAACACAACTAGAGAGATTGCTAGAGAAATGAGTGATTTTATGCAAAGTAAAAAGAAGAATAAACGGGTGCAACTTGATGATGATGACGACGATGATGAGGTTCAAGAAATCGAATCCACTGCAGCCTTCAATACTATTCCAAAAAAGAAAAAGAAGGCATTTAAATTTCAGAAAGTCCAACCTAAATCTTCTAAATCAGTTGGTTCCATGCTTATGAGGACACCGGAACAAGTTATTGAAAATAGACATTCCAAGGGTACGAGTCAAACAACCTTGGAAAATCGCCTCAGAACGCAAGAAGAGAAAGAAAAAGTTCATATGCACATTGCCAACTTTTTCTACGAGTGTGGAATACATTTTAATGCTGCCAACTTTAGGAGTTATGAAGTCATGATTGAGTCCATAGGCCAATATGGACCGGGTTCGAAGCCCCCCACATTTCATGAATTAAGGGTTCCTCTACTTAAAAAAACAAAAGAAGAGACAGAAAAGCAGAAGGAGAAACATGAAAAATCTTGAAAAATATACGGATGCACGCTTCTGTCGGATGGATGGACGGATAGACGAGGAAGACATCTTATAAACTTTATTGCCAACAGTCCCGAAGGTACTTTCTTCTTGGGTTCGGTTAATGCTTCTAGTGAATCACACGATGCATCAATATTGGCTGACTTACTTGGTAGCAAGATCAAGGAAATAGGTGAGAAGAATGTTGTACAAGTTGTGACAGATAATGGTGCAAATTATAAGGCAGCATGTGCTTTATTTTGGACTCCATGTGCTGCCCATTGTCTTGATTTGATGTTGGAGGACATAGGCAAGTTGCCGGGCTTTAAAAAAACAATGAATCAAGCAAGAAGATGTACTACATTTATTTATAGGCATGGGCGTATACTTGATGCATTGAGGGACAAGACTAATGGGAGGGATTTAGTGAGGGCCGGAGCTACGAGGTTTGCCACTGCTTTTCTCACATTGCAAAGTTTGTACAAAAATCGGGAGTCGTTGCGTTTTTTGTTTTGTGTCGAGGATTGGAATAGGTCTAAGTTAGCAAAAACAGAAAATGGCAAAAAAGTTTGTGACACTGTGTTTTCATCACTTTTTTGGAATAGTGTTGAAGAGTGCATTCAAGCATCACAACCTCTTCTTGTGGTGTTACGGATTGTTGATGAGGATGAGTGACCCGCTTTGGCAGAGATTGCATATGCTATGGACTTTGCAAAAAATAAGATCAAAGCGTCATTCGAGAAGAAAGGAGCATTGTTGAGCAAATTGGTTAATATCATTGATGATCGTTGGAAGAACCAAATGGAAAAACCAATATATGGAGCTGCTTTATTTCTTAATCTGGGTAAATACTTTGATGTTCTAGAAAATGATCATGCTTATGCCTCTCGGTTAAGAGACGACTTTAATGATGTGCTTGAGAAGATGATCATAGATCAGGGTACGCGGAACAAGATAAGTAATTATGCCGATGACTATAAAAATTTAAGGGAAGCACTTGCAAGAGAAATGACACTTGAGCAAAGAAAGCAAAAAAAATCCTCGTAAGTTTCGTATATTTTTATGTTTGATTAGTATTAACGGCGCAATTATATCCTCGCAAGCAGTACTAAAACACAATTATATTTATTAATTTATGTTAGTTGATTGGTGGGATGCTTATGGAGGTCGTGCACTTGAGCTTCAATCATTTGCGAAGCGTATTGTTGGTCTTTGTTGTTCATCTTCCGGTTGTGAACGCAACTGGAGTACATTTGAGTTTGTAAGTTCCCATATATTTTAAGATATTTGTTTTCAAATTTACACTATTTATACTTTAGGTCTAATTGCATTTTATATTTTTAGATTCATACAAAAAAGAGGAATAGATTGGAACATCAACGTTTAAATGACTTGGTTTATGTCCAATACAACCGAAAAATAGATTCAAGATTCAAAAAAAAGCGTGAACTTGAAAGGAATTTTGATTCACTTGTACTTGATGACTTCGAATGGAATAATGAGTGGATTAGCAATGAAGAGGATACTTTTTGGAGTGTTGTGGATGAAGCTCAATGTGCATCACATGCGCTTGAGGGACGCAATCTTCCAAGGAGATCTCATGTTGGTTCTAGTAGTGATATGTTGGTCTACACTCGTCGTAACACTAGTTCAACATTTGGATTAGTTGATGAAGAATCTGATGAAGAAGTCATTCCTCTTGACGATGAAGAAGTGGAGGATGATTATGGTGTACCATTACCCGATCCAAACAATGTCAATGTTAAAGGAGATGGAGATGATATTGAGATGGATGATTTTGCTTGAGTTCATACTCATTTTATGATCTATTAAGGATATTATGGGTTTTATTTTGTTGTGATTAGGATCTATCATGTTATGTTTGTTGAATTTGAACCTATTATTATGTTATCTTTGTTGAATTTGAACCTATTATTATGTTATCTTTATATCTAATTATATTATATATTTAAGTCTAATAAATATATGCATATAAAAGACTTGTCGACTAGTCACGACTAGTCGGACGACTTGTCGACTAGTCTTCTAGACGGTAGTGGCTCGACTTGGCGTCGTAATAACCTTGATTTGTAGCTCCCTGCAGGACTATCTATGGTCACGAAGAAAAGAAACTGCATAGACAACCACTAAACCATAGAACTTAACTTTTGTACATCCGTTTGTATTCCTACTCAGATATTTCATTATTATTATTATTATTATTATTATTATTATTATTATTATTATTGCTACTACTACTACCACCACCACCACCACCATCATGGTCGTCGCCACCGTCAATCATCATCTTCATCATATTACTACATTTATTATTATTTCGGTGCCCCAGGCGGATCGCCTAGTACAAGGGATTTGTGGACTACCCCCGAGCCACCCCTGAGCATGTGTGCACACACACAAAAGCAAATGGTAAACCCTGAGGAATAAGGGTGTGAGTGCGTGTGTGTGTTATTAAATACGAATAATATGCATCAGTAGTTTAATACATATATGAAGTCAAGGGTAGGACACACTACTTGAGCATTTTCTTCGTACTCAGAATCTGATTCCTCCATCACGATCCCTTGGAATTCTTCATGCATGTTGTCCTCCATGTCATTCATTTCAAAATCATCTGCCATATTTTATGTACCAATCGGCCAGTACGCTTTTGTGCAATGCCCAACACCTGCATTTTATTTTCTTTAGAAAATGATTTGAAGTACATATATGAACAGTAAGTATGAAATAAAATTCAGGTACTTTCTTGGCAACTTATAAAATTAGTATCTGGTTACAACAAGATAAGAAATGGCCATGATAAGAAGTATTAATCAACATCACAAAATCAATCATTCGGTAGGACTTAAAAACGTAAGTGAAAAGGAGTCACTCTAAGGACAAAGTAGAAAAATGGTCCATGTGGTAATCCATAGAGAGAAATAATAATAAATGTAATCAAAGGGGAATCACCCAATCTGAAGCTAACAGCGCATCACAAAGTCATTACACATTACTAATAAAATGTATAAATTCTTTTGAATGCAACCCAAAGAATTAAGCATCATGCAAGAGTATGTCTACTGTCCAAAAAAAAAAGTAAAATATTTTATATAATTAAACTAACCTTTTTGAAAAGAAAATAACGGTTACCCTTTTGTGTCTTCTATTGTCGATTCATCCCGAGTACATTGTAATTAAAAATGAGAAAGATGAAGAAGATGTTGAAGCTTCTGAGTTTGTGATGCAAATATTGATTTAGAAATATAATTGCAAATCAAATTTACATTTCTAGTTTATTAGTAATATGTACTATGATCTTGGATTTTGGCTTTTGAAAACTATTATCCATAAATTTTATGTTATGATATTATATTTGATGATGAATTCTGCAAAATGTCCCCCCAAAAAAAGTCTTTGTTACATATGTTTTGGTTAAAATACAAACCAATTTATTGCATTTTTAAATTAATCGTTATACGTGTGTCATTTGTTGCGTTGTGCCCTAAGGCTCTAGGGAGAGTTTCTTCCTTTTAGCGCCGTGCACCATTAACAACTATGTGCAACAGAATTTCCTCTTATCTCCTAACCAAATAGCAATGAGATGTTGAAAGCTCTTCATTGCATTCGTCATCCCTTTTTTTTTGGGCAAGGCCTTCATTGCATTCGTCATCTTGTTGTCATCTTTAACTAATTAGGTAATTTCAAAATATCTCTTCATTACGAAAAGTAACTATATGATGATTGCTTGTTGTCATTTTAAAACGTGGGTGAAAACAAGCAAAATTGTGGTGCGAATAGCAACTCAATACAATTGCACCAAGAGCAATATCATCTACAGCAACCTGCTACTTAAATTATTTATCTTCCATATCCTTGCATGTCGTACTAAATCATACTTCAAACTGTTGGGTAATCAAGAATTGTATTGCACGAAGCACAATCCAAGACCTCCAATCAAAGTATAGTGCAAACAGCACGACAATTATACATAATTATCTACTCTCTAACTACAAAGATCTAAAGCTAATCCGCAGGATGTTACCTCAAACTCTAAATTTTATATATAAGTGCAACCGAAAAATAAGAAAATAAAATATTAAATCGAATTATTAGGGAACACAAAATTACCTTCTGGCGAATCAAATCGGCTGAGATCTTGATCGCGTCAAAGTTGCAATAAGAAACTAGGACTCACGAATGACGAATCGGGTTCTCTAAGTTGGGGTTTCTAATGAAGGTGGATAATAATTATAACTGTATGATAAAATTGATGATTTTTTCTTTCAGGATTTCATAATTTTATTCATTCTTTTCCGTTCATAGTTCCAATGGGAAATAAATATTCGGCACGAAAATAATGTTAGGAAGGCGGTTAAGAAAGAGAACAAAACAGTCTTTCTCACCCTACGCACGCACAAATAACACAATTTACCTTTCATATATCATACTAGTTGTCACAAGTGCATCCCACACAATAATATTATTAAAAAAAAAAATCTATAATTTAATTTATCTCAAAAATACATTTTGTTACGGAATATATATGAATAATTTATGTTATACAATATATCTTTTTATATGTATGAGCAAATAAGTAACCTTACAATTTTATTAATATGGTAGTTGTGTATATGTGTGTAAAATTATCATCTTTTATAAAGAATTAAAATTGGATTAACGAAAATCAGATAGGTGAATTTATATAAATAATTTGAATCAATGATCAACATAACTAATTAAATATAAAGAGTTGAATGTAAAAAAAATGAAGGAAACTGATAAGAACATCATACATATTTTAATTGAGAAGAGCATTGGCCATATATTAGATTATTTACATGTGAACCTTTTTCCATATCAAATTTTAATTTTAAAACAATTTTAACCATTCAATTAATCGAAATACATCATACTGCTATGGGAGTGTCCTGCTAACTTTGATAATCATAAATTACCGTAATGCAGCATTTTGTTGATTTATAAGTTGGACGTGGTGGGATAACATGTTGAAAATATGAATATTTGTATAATCAAATATTCGTGTAGTTTGTGTTTTCACATCGTAATGTAGTAAAATATAATTTATTTTTTATAGGTTGTTCAAAATAAAATTATAAAATATGCTTACATAATGTACGATAACTTTTTTGAGATAAATGAACCAAAAATTAAAATAGTTATTTTTTGCAAGGCAAAGCATTAAAATAGTTATTATTATTTATGTATTTGTATTGTGTGATTTAAATATTTGAATAAAGAAGAAATAGTTTTATCATTTTTTTCTCTAGTATATGTGCGTGTATGTGTGTGTGTGTGTCAAAATTGTTGTATTTTAGGATTTATTACATGGACTAAAGGTCATTAGTTAATAATAATTATTATTTACATACTTTAAATTTACTATTACACGGCAAAATAAAATATATGAATTCGAAATGTTAAGTATTAGAAGATAATTAAGTAGGGTTTTCATACATAAAAATGATAACTAGAAGCGAAGTTAAATTTCTTTTAAGAAGCCCTTTTCGTTAGCAATGGAGACTAGATTTTTTCATCATCCACTGCCACTATGATTTCTTATTTCCTTCCCTCTCGCATCGTTCTTCCTTTTGCCACTTCGTTCACCACTTCTATATCTTCCATCCCCTCATCTCTAGACCAAGCTTTCCTCGATATGTAGATTTGGTTGTTTATGTCAACTTTGAACCCCGTCAAATCCAATTTCCCAACTTGTTTTGCTCCACCTAATTCGATCCTTAACTAACTACACATTGTATACCCTATTATCGTCTCTGCGACTTCCTCTTTGGCAGTCCTTTCGTGAAAGCGTTGGTCCACTGTCCGCAATTCCTTTTTACCACTACTGCTTTAGCCACCGCAAGGTATGAGCCTGGCTCGACAACTGTTGGTGTGCGATTTTGGTACTTTGTGTTTTTGTCTTCGGTCTTGATGTTTGTGGGTTTTACTGCTGAAGTCTCGATGTCTTGGTTGTTGGCTGTTGTTGACATCAAAAGTTGGTCTAATGATGACCAACCCCCAACGTGTGTTAACCACATACGATAGTATTCACAAAATGCGAGAAAAAGATAAATAAACACAGAAGACTCAATATTTTATAGTGGTTCGGCTTAAACCAAACCTACATCCACTTTATAATCTTTACTTATATTGTCGATTACAAGTTACAGTTGTTTTTCAGTGGAAGAAAGTAGAGAAAGAAGATATCTTTACACAAAATTCTTGTGTTGTACTTAGAATATATGGCATGCTATTTTTGGGATGCCGAATAGAAGATTTCGAGTAGCGGATTCAAGATGTTTCTCCATTTCTGGAAACGTTGCGTTTATAGGCGAGAAGGTGGCCCGAGTTTGTATGCAGCGTGACACATACCTATTTCAGGCTTGGGCACGTGTAATTCTATCCCGTAAAGTAGTGTAAGCGGAGGGACCCGGTCTGTTGTTGATGACCCGGTCTGCTGTTGATGAACAGTTCTTCTCGAAAATCGTGGCATGCGTGGAGCTTGAAACTTGTCGTATAAAAGCTGTGTTGGTTAAAGCTGACCGGTTATGTAGCCTTGGGAGTAGCACTTCATCTTGTAGCAAATAATTTCAATTTAGTATTCTTGATCCGAAATTCTAGACTTGATTCGATTCTTCAGAAATAGCTCAATCGATCGGTTAATGACCCAATCGATCGGTTTGGTTTCGTCTTCGAAAAAATGCCAACTTTGATGGAGAAAGACGTTACTTGCTGTGGAGCCGATTCCGATCGAATTATAATTGATTAACCTATGATGAAAGCCGAGCCTGGAAGCATAGGTCCGGACCGACATTTGGTAATGAGCTTTGAACTTGGATTATGACAGCTTTTGCCAAAAAGCTGGTCAACACTTTGCCCTCCAGAATATATCTTTTTTGGTAAAGAAAGATGTGTCATGGATCTTCAGGAGAATATATAGTAAAAGCCCTTTGTATTGTAATCCGGAAAGCCATGGTTACGCCGAATCATATATGAGAAAGGCCAGAAAACCGACGATCACTGATGATTGTATTAAGGTCGGAAAACCGACGACTGCTGGGGATCGTATTAAGGCCGGAAAATCGACAATCACCACTGATCATATTAAGGTCGGGTCTTCGAGAGTGCTAGAAACTAATCGACCATACTAGGTTGACTTCAGAGAAGAGCAGTAGATCCGGGACCTTGCCAAGTAAAGTAATATCTGGGAATCCAAAGAGGGGCATAAATCATGCCTGAAAGTTTGAAGCGGGGTATCAACCATACCCAAAGTTCAAAGGGAACGAGCATAAACCATGCTCGGTTTTGTTATGTGGGCAAGCATTAACCATACTCTGCTTTAGTGAGGTGGGGTATGAACCATACCCGGAGGACGAGCATAAACTATACTCGGTTTTATGAAGTGGGGTATGAACCATAACCGAATGTTTAGAGGGGTATAAACCATACCCTTAATAGTTGGACGAGTATGAGTCATACACATAGGTTGAGTATAAACCATTTGCAGTGATGCATTCCTACTGTTAGAGTTTATGCTCTATAGGCAATCCATTTGATGAGATTAATGACATTGTTGATGTTATATTTTATTTTGAATAATATATATATATATATTCTATTATGTTACATTTACTGCGTAATATAAATATTAACATAATAGAAGTCCTTAGAATAATAATACGAAATTATATAGTTCAAGTAAGTGACTTGAACATGAGATTATATAACATATTAAGTATTATAATTCTTAAATGTCCCTAATCAAGTTTTATTATTTACATATGACAACAATAAAACATTGAGACTAGTATGTTGATTGACTGATGATTACATCTCATGGATCATTAATATACGTGATAATAATGTCAAGACATAAATACATATTAGAGAATATCGTATTGGGCTGACCCAACGTGAGAAAACTACATGGAGTATAATTAACAATATCATAAGTTATTCTCATAGTGGCAGTGATGTAATGGTCCTCAGACCTGAAATCATTATAATTTTATTCGAGGATATTTGTGTTTTGACATCATCTAAAGTTACTTTTAATCGAGTAGACAATAAAGGTGATTATTGGATACATCACGAATCGAATGAAAATTATGCATGATCTAGATGGAATTTAATCCTACAATATTTGTAGTGATATCCAAGGGCTTCTTGATTGAATGAGACTATGAAATGCATGGCCATGCTCAAATATTGATTTGGTTTTAACAGTCTACTCATCGATCAAGATAAACGGATTAAATCATAAAGAGCGTGATACGTTCCATGCCTCGAGTTTAATCCTGGATATATTGGTTAAAAGGATAATATTACATTGATACACTAATCACAAAAGGTTGTATCGAATCGTCAATATTATTATAACTTGGGTAGCAGTGACGTATTGCTAGATGTCAATCACTGTTTGTGATTTTAAATATGATATAAAATCATTCTCAATGTCATAGTAACCAATAGGGTCACACACTTAGAACGTTATAAAGGAAGAACATATATTGGGTAAATAAAATATCAAATTTGTTGATATTTTATATTGCATTAAAATGGTATACGGTGGTTCCCTTAGTTGATGGTACACACTTGATTTATAAAGGCTTAACCATTCCCTTTTAAAAGTGAGGAAAACCGTCATTTTTATTATCATATTAGAAAAAGTTAAAACCCCGACCTACCCTTTTTCACGCAAACCCTAGATATGGAGGCTAGCACCGAATTTTCCCCTTTTATCTTTGATTCAATCAAAGATATGTCGTTTGTGTGGGTTTCTGTAGAGGCTCGACAGATGGAGGGCTTAATTCGATGCAACTTTAATTTCAATTCGATTTCGTGGATTCTCGTAACCCCGGTCTGGTATGATTTCGATTTACAATTGTTTTGCTAATTAGATCCTAACTTATAAATGTTATATGTCAAAATATGTTATACGATTAGATAGATCTAAACCTAACAGTGGTATCAGAGCCTGGATTGCGAAAAGATTGTATTTTGAATCACTATCAGGACCTGTGTAGTTTATGCCCCGTTATTACCCCGTCATATCTCCGCTATATCATGTAAGCGGGTTTCTAACGCTACGCTATTTCCAAATAGCCTTTCCGCTTTAAGCCCCGCTACATTCCGATATTCCCAATATATCCCATTATTTCAACTATATCTGCTATTTCCGCTGTATCCTCTATAAGATAAATGAATTAAAAATGACATTTATGCATTATAAAATTATTTTTTGAATATAATTTTTGAATATATATTTTTTAAAGATGAAATACTATAATATTGTATTAAATTTAGTCAAACTAAACAAAATTTTGCACTTATTTACATATATTAGCTTATGCTTTTGTTTAAAATTTAGAATGTACTAATTATAATTAAGTTGAATGTTAATTTTTCGTTTATTTCTCATTTTTATATTTGGAAAATCATCAAATACAAGTTTTATATGCCATTTTAGACTCATCCGCTATATCCTTCTATTTCCTCGCTTTATCCCCACTATAATTTTTTGAGCCTCCGCCGTATCGGATCCGCTGAGCGCTTTAACTGCACAAATCAGGACATATAAGTGTTTAATCCTTGCAAAATCGCAAGTATTAAAAGATTTTGATATTTGAATCTATTACAAATTCATAGATGTTGTAATGAAATTGGATTCTGATACTGATTTATTTATGGAATAAGGTTGTTTCAATTAAATGTGAATTAATATTAGATATTAATTCTGTTTAGGTATCACTTGATTCTAGGATATTAAATAGTATAAATACAATTTGTATGTTTTCCTGATTGACTAATCAAATTTTTAGCTTTCAATTATATTTAATATAATGAAATTAATTATGTGTAAGATTGTCAAGACATAATTTCCTGTTTATACCTATAAAATCGGAAAGCTTGATTTTATTTTGTTTACTGATTATGACACTAGTCAATTTGGTCAAAGAATGTTGTGTATGAATCATAATTTCATATTATTTTAATATCATACATAAGGCCCCATGGATTTATATTGATATTATAATGATAATGAACATAATAGTTCCAAATTATAACAGAAGTATTATAATTTGGTAATTCTGTAAAATACATATGTGATGTGTTTTATATGAATATATAACATATGTGCTTTGACATATATATATATATATATATATATATATATAATAGGAATACCCTGAAATGAAGCTTTTGAAATGTCTAAAACACCCTTTCAACATTATATTGGGCTGATGGTGCAGTTTTGTTCTTTTTCAACACTACTACCTACCACGCTTTTGTAAGTCCATAATAGGATCGTATAAGTGTCTCAGATATAGCAAGTACTAGTCTTCTATAGTAGTAAGCCGAAAACGATAAAACAAGAGATAAGCACACCGATGTTTTATCCTGGTTCGGACCTCCCGTCCTACGTCCAGTCCTGAAGCTCCCCTTCGGCCTTTCAACTATCAACAAAAACTTCCCTCGCTTCACCCGGAGGAATAATTTTAGAAAAGATAAGTATTTTTGACAAACTTGTGTTCTTTACAACATTTATTTTGACTAATTAGTACAAATTGCTCCTATAATCTCCTTGAGTTGATATGAGTGTTGAATATCCAGAGAGAATAGAAGTATTTCAATGCTTGACTGAAATCTTTAGAGAGTATTAGAAAGTATAAAGCTTTTTAGAAAATATAGAATAGATCTAGAAAGAATAGGTAAATTGGAAACTTGGATCTTTGATCTATTTATAATAAACAAAGAGTTATCATGAAAGGTTATGATCTTTGAATAAAACTCTTTATTTGAAACGAGTATCTTTTGGAGAAAATCGTTTTGAGAAGAAGAGTAAGAGTTGGGACTATTCATAATGAAAAGAAACTTCTTCAAATATATGTCGTATGCCAGGACAGATGTCTGTCTTTCTTGGTCAGACATCTGTCCATGTAATCTGATGTAATTCAAATATATAGACAGACGTCTGTCCTTAATAAAACAGACGTCTGTGTGTGTAGGGAAAATATCTCGAGGCTCTCTACAGACGTCTGTCATATATATGACAGACGTCTGTGTTGAATTAGGAAGATCTTCTTGCTCTTAGTAACAAACGTCTGTCATATATATGACAGACATCTGATACTACACAGACATATGCATGTTGTCTCATATGTTGTCAAGGAGATTGTACATCAATTCTAATATACTATATACTAACAATACATTATATGTGACATTCATTGAGTATTCTTGTAATCTCGAGTCTCCTCCTTGAGTTGATCTTGCATAAATATTCAATATATGTGCATATATACTTTGTATAGTTTGTTGTCATCAAAACTGAGGATCTAACAGCTTCCCCATTTCTCCACTAAGTCCACTGCTTGCGGTCTCATTACCTCTGCCAAAATAATTAGTTCTCATTTTCCTTCCCCATTATCTTAAATTACCTCTACCGAAATTTCTTCCAATAGGCAACACATGTGAGGTAACCGATTTTGGTCCTTCTTTTTTGCTTGGAGTTTCTCTATTCGTTGTCCTTTTATTCTTGCCTGATTAGTTTTAGATCTAATTGCATTTGTATGGTGCTCTTTTTTTTTTTTTTTTTTTTTTTTGATTACGAACATGACAGTCCCTAAATTAATTTGGTTTTTGGAAACATGTCAAGGACATACAAACATTAATGGAATTGTTGCACTCCATTTTATCCTCACGCACCATCTTTCAGTCAATTTATGAATCAATTTTTCATTAATCACCGATGATTCAGAAACGCGTAAAGAAAAGTTGCTCGATTTATTGGTATTTCTCTCCTCTTTCATCTTTGCTTGTGGATTTTATGTAATTTGGTTTTTTTTGTTTGATTTATTTTTTGGTCCATGGTGTATTTTCTTTCTGTATACCATATGTTTTCCTAGTGATTATTAGTACGTCTAACTCTTTTCGCTGTTTGGTTTTGTTCATGGATTTCTATTGAAAATATTAATTTTCTGCCTATTTTATTGTAGCTATACTATCTCTTGATTGATTATGACATTCTAGTGATCCAAGAGGGAGTTTAAAGCATAAAGGCGTTATACTGCATAAATATGGAAGATGACTAGTAATAAGCAGCTTTTAAAGTAACTTATATTATGTTTTGGTAAATAACCATCTTTGGGAAGAAGAGCAAAAGATGCAAAGAGTTGAAAAAAATAACCACAGAGCTTCAAATGTGAGATGGCGTTAGCAATAAAGAGGAACAAAGTGATATTGTGGTTGTCAAGTTGCAGTTCCTTTCAATATCCATAACTTCTTCTACACAATCAAATATGGTAATTTTTATTAACTTAATCTATATTTATGTAAGACATTCTTTCATGTTTTGTTAATAATTTTTCATTCGGTGTTGACTACTAAGTTGGTTTGTTATTCAATTGATGAGTTCATGTTGTAACTTTTTTTGGTAATATCGACATCTAATATTGTTTTATTTAGGAGTTGATCATTTCTTCATATATTGGTCATTCTTACTTAAAAGTATGGCAAAATTTTATATAAGCATTGACTATATGCTAATTTTCTCAAGATCAATCATATATGATGAACTTTTAATTAATACCAGTGGCAAGAATGACTGTCAAACACTTAGCATATGTGTACGTATTTGTTGATGTAGATGCTGGCATCAGTATGTATTTAGCTTATCCAATGTACTACATAACGTCAAATCTTACATATAGTGATAAATCATTAATGTGATTAATGTTTGTTTAGAGGGATGTCATATATTTTGAAACACCAAGAAGAACTTTAACAGAACATATATAATATACAGTCTACTATCATTTTACAATATACAGTACCAAAATACGCATACAGTAGTAAAAGAATGAAAAAAATATTATACCAAAGTTTCTAGCATTTTATTATATTCTAAAGCTAAAACGAAGTCTGTTCACAGAATCAACAAGCCAAATATGACATATATGATTATAGTAAAAATTGTATTCTTCTTTATTAGAGGAATATTGTATACAAGGTTGATATTGCTTTAAATACAGTATCAAAATCTGCACAAGTAACAATAAATATAGGAAAAATGTGATCAAGGATTTTAGCTTTTTGTAATATTTTGAAATTAAAACAAAGTTTTCTCACAATTTTATTTTTATGTCCATTGAGCATTACTTAGTTCAGATACCATTACTATATTTTTGTCTTTGTACCAATAATTTTAGATCGGTGGTTATCATAACATATATCACTTATTTGTGATAATTAGATCTTTTTTACATTACAACATCAATTATGCTGAAAATAAATTGTTGGGTTGGTTATGTTCGTTGCTAAAATTAATATTATAACGTTATTATTATTCTTGATATGAAAAGGTTACGACTTTTTATACGTGACTGTTGTGTTCTGATTAATAAATACTACCATGGTAATTTGTTGTGTTATTGAACTTAACAAGCTGTCTGGCTCGAGCTTACTATCTACTCTTTTGGATCATCTGCATCTGTGTATTATATAATTCATGCATAAGTTCAGTCTTAACATCCTTAGAATTTAGCGGTTGCTAAATTTCATGTATAATTCTTTTCATCGCAAGTTGGAACATCTATTTCGTTCAGACTCCAGCCGAGGAGCATTATGTACCTTTGAAGTTATGTTGACAATTTTCTCATTGAAACGATATATATGTAAGAACGATTATAGAAAATTACAAAGTGTTGTTGAATACAATGCCATTGAGGTTTAAAAGTAACAAATGACATGTATGGTTGTAGTAAAAAAATTCATTTTTCTTTATTAGAGGAATATGGTATACTGATTTACGATATCAAAGTCTGCACAAGTAACATTATATGTAGGAAAAAATATGATCACAGTTTTTAGCTTTTTGTAATATTTTGAAACTGAAACTAAAGTTTTCTCGCAATTATATTTATATGTCCACTGAGCATTATTTAGTTTGGATACCAATATTTTTGTCTTTGTACCAATAATTTGTGATTGATGGTTATCTAAACATATCACTTATTTGTGATAATTAGATCGTTTTACTGTAACAACATGGTTTGGTTGGCTCTTTTTACAAAAAAGTCTGTAAAAAAATCACTTTACTTTCTGTTTTCACTCTTTAATATGAGTATTTATTTTAGACTTTGGGTTTCTTTGTGGTTTCATCACATAAGCCGCATAAGTTGAGGCAGGGACCAAAATTGGAAATAGTAGAATCATGGGAAAACACATCCTTAGGTTTTCTGGATTGTTCAAAAGCAATGTTGGATCCCATTTGATCGTGTTTGATGATGTATCTAACATGGCTACCCGCATATCCCTTTCATGATTTTCATCAGTGTGGTATGTCCATTTTCTAAAGCCAAAGCAAAGTTGCCACAATGGTTTTCCTTTGTTCATTTGTGTTGTTATATCCTACATCTTCTATCAGTTTCTGGAATTTTTTTCCTACTAAAGGAGTCGAAGCCGCATAAGTTGAGGCAGGGACCAAAATTGGAAATAGTAGAATCATGGGAAAACACATCCTTAGGTTTTCTGGATTGTTCAAAAGCAATGTTGGATCCCATTTGATCGTGTTTGATGATGTATCTAACATGGCTGCCCGCATATCCCTTTCATGATTTTCATCAGTGTGGTATGTCCATTTTCTAAAGCCAAAGCAAAGTTGCTACAATGGTTTTCCCTTGTTTATTTGTGTTGTTATATCCTACATCTTCTATCAGTTTCTGGATTTTTTTCCTACTAAAGGAGTCGATTTCCCTTGAAAATTATATTGACAATATTGAAATTTTACATTATTAACATAACATACTAGATATAATTTACTGGAGCAAAAGTTAATTAATAATAAAGTATGGTATCGCTTATTTGTACAGGTTCAAACTATATATAAGAAACTCTTATATATATATATTATATATTATATATATATGTATATATGTATATAGTTGACCTGTTATATAAAACTGCATTTGGGCTTGAATGTAATATTATGTATTTATGATGATAAATATATAATATAATCTGATTTCAAAAATTACAAGAAATATGATTTCTTATTTATATTTTAGTTTTATGCTAAAGTATAAAATGATTGTATTAAGATACTAACATGATTTCAGATTCACTTAACATAATGATGCAAGATTTTGTACCATAATAAACACACACACACACATGATAATATATATTTCTACTATATATACTGTGTTATGCTTGTTGTCCTTATAATATGTATATATATATATATATATATGTGTGTGTGTGTGTGTGTGTGTGTGTGTGTGTGTGTGTCTGTGTGTGTGTGTTTCTCATTGGCCAGCTTGTCTCTATGCATTGTATATATATATTTCTCGAATGCATCCAAAAGCAATATGATTGCATTATAAATTTAGTACTGCAATTTATTTTGCAGTATTATACATACTCTTGTCAATATACATTTGTGTTAGTAAACACCTATATATATATATATATATATATAATAGTTTTAGATTAGAAACTTTTGTATGTATTAATCTACCTTTCTGCTATTTAGAATAACTGAAATGAATTTGAATCATTTTAAATAATAAATGAGCAAATATGGCCTCTTATACACATGATTAAAAAAAGCTGGTTCACGCATATATATATATATATATATATATATATATGATATATTTTGCATAATTTTGAGATTCTGCTTATATTCAAGAACATTAATGCAAATTTGATTTGTAGTTGATACTTCAATAAAGAACATATTATATCCTGATACATGCACACTGTATTGTATCTTGGGATGTAACCGATCTTCTATAGCAAGTGTAACTTGATGAACACATAATTAGAGTACATCTCAAGATGACAATCTAGTCAAATCAACGTATAGATAATATTATTGAACTAAGAGAGGTGACACATTTTGTAAGTATGATTTACGAAATGAGATTTGTGATTTCCTTGTTTTAATAAGATTTGAAGAATATGAACCACATTGCATATGTTTGTGTGTATGAATTGAATAAGCTTCCCTTTTGTTATGTTTTAATATATATATATATATATATATATATATATCAGTTGGGTATGGCTTAAATATCACCATTTTTCTCTTTGCTTGCATTAGTATGTACTGCATAAAGTTATGCATGACAAATTTTATGAAAAAATAACTTATATATTTATGTAAGATGCATATGCTTAGTATTAGATCAGTGTTATATAAGATGGCATAAAAGTTATGCCTGGTACAAAAATCAAAAATGCTAATATATGATATATAGTGCATAATCTGATGAAATGTTCATCTAGTCTTTGCATTCCCTATCTTCTAAATACTGGAATTATATATTCCAGTAATCTTCCCTTATATTTCATATAATGAAATATAGCATACATCAATATATATGTGTGTGTGTGTATATAGGGAAAGTCTAAAGGGACACAAAATTTTGACACAATTCATAATTGCCATAGCAACCAGACTCATGCACATGTATGCATTCTAGATTAGATTTGTATTAAAGATGCATATCCTATTTACATTGGAAATACATACATACGTACAAATATATATATATATATATATGTATGTATGTATGTATGTATGTATATGTATGTATATATGTATGTATGTATGTATATGTATACCTGATCACATGTGAATGTAAATACGATATTAGATTGCATTTTTTTAATTGATTAATGATCAGTAAAACGTTACTTGACACAACATAAGGATGCACATCTGGTTATGAATGAATATGGGTATAAATTGTTATACCTTGTTATTTGTGTGGTTAATTGACTACCCTGTTGAGTTTATATATAAATAATGAGTATCAATGACATACCACACATGTCAATTAAAACTATGCCTAAGATATATATATATATATATACACACACACACACACACACATATGATGCAAGTTAGTCCAGAAATCCATCTATATCCTTCATATATATATATATATATATATATATATATATATATGTGTGTGTGTGTGTGTGTGTGTGTGTGTTTTAACCATATTTGACACACACACACACATATAAATCAGCCTATAAGATTAGCATTGCTCTGTTTATACATATGTTTTGAACATGCAACAAGTTTGCTATACTTGTGCCTCTATTTTTTTTATAGTATCAGAATGAAAAATGTTTCATAGAAGATACATATAAAATATTGATAAATATTTTATTCCCATTGCTTGCTCACTTGACCATACATTAAATGTATTTGGCCTGACCCTATGATATAAAACTGTTTTAACAGGGCAGCCATAATGGTTTTGAAATTGTTTCAGTGAACAGAGTAATCAATAGCTCATCAGTGAATGCTGAAATAGTTTCGGCGCAAGAAGCAACAAATTAGCTAATAGCTGGCTGAAAGATGAACAAGTTAGACTTGTTGTTATTCTAAAGATATTTGTGTATAATGTATACATCTTGTGTATATGTGTATGTATAAATCAGTTGGACAGTGAGATATTATGTATGAATTCTATATGAGTTGTATACATAAGTATGCCTGAAATTTATAATATATATTTATTGTAATTAATTCTAAGAACTAGGCAGAATACACATATATATTGATATAATTTTTACTTGGTAAAATGATTTATATGTTAGTGTGCATGTATACATGTTTATATGTACGTACAACATTTTACTGATGATGTAATGAGGGTTTGGCTAATGTATTTCAAACAATTCTAAAATGTGTATTGTAGTATGCATGCAAATATATAGTTTTTAGTACTTGTTCGTATAAAGCTGGGTATAACAGGTGTTATTGAATAACTAGACTTTAATTAATAGGCTATAAAAATTCTATTTTATACTTGAAATTCAGCTTCCTTTTATAGTTATGGAAATTTGATAAGATCATTTTAAGTACACGTTAGCTATGTAGTTTAAAGCAGGTTAAAGTAAATAAAGCTTTGATGCCCAAATTTTGGAAATGCCCAAAACAGTTATAATGTATCTTTACTTTAATAATATTGAATTTATATGCATGCGTATTACTTATAAATTTTATTGCAATTACCAATAAAAACTTATGTGTATTTGAAATATGTGAATGACACTAATATTGCCTGCTACTACGAAATATAAAACCCCTTTAAAAGCAAATTTTGTTATATTAAGTCATGGTGACGTCTTCCGACAATACACTCATCAATGCCTAAAATCACTGGATGTAGGTAATGCCAAAGGATTGTGCATCCTTTTATTTTGGTTATATGTGATGGAGTAAAAGTGATACTTGAATTGTATTGTTGGGTTTGACTTAACTAAGGCTGCATAATAGTTTTTATGGCCTTTGAGAAAAAGAGCATGTACATCATGCGATCGAAGAGTTATATACGATATAATTGACATAAGATGTCTACCTAAAAGGTTGCATTTTGGGGATTAGCCAAAGCTAGGTCAAGGCATGACTAGATATGGATCTTGGAACACCATTATATATATATATATATATATATATATATATATAGAGGATGTTAATTTGAGTGGGAGCGTATTTTAGTTTAAATTGTACATTTATGTTAATATAAATTTTGATTGTCAAAAATTTTTGTTTATATTAATTAAATATTATCAGAATCAGTTATTATTTATTACATTTTGTAGATATTAAATAACAAATAACTCTAAAAATTTAAAATTAATACTTAAGAAGGATAAATTAAATTGAAATAAATTGAAATTTTGACTAACATTGAAATTTGAGGATTGTCCTCAAACAAATTAAACGTAATTACAAATATAGAAGATCTAAAATTAAAGTTGAAGTATGACTTCAACCGAATCAGATATAAATGTTACAACAATCTACTAATACATCTCTAGTATTAGATACTAGATATGAATCACATAGATGTATGTGAATTTGCAAGAATTGTGGAACGAATAGAAATCTGACAAAAGGACAAGTGGACTTACGATTAGAAATGAAGCAAACATTGCTGGATTATCCATAGGAAGCTACTTCTTGTTCTATCTACTGGCTTAATTAAATAAATAAAATAATAATTATTATAAAATCCCTTTTAAAATAAATGTATTTATAAATCTTATTTAGACAAGTTTGAATTTCATTTGTAATAAAAGAACAATTGTTATCCATTTTATTTAAATGAAATATCTTATGGAATTTCACAATTAGTTAATGATCTTTATAAATCCTTAACTATAATGTGCTTGACGTAAATGCTAAGTGGATTGAATTTAGTGATTTAATTCCAACATACTTTTAGCATTATCAGTTAGCCCATATAAACAAGAAAACATATCAAAACCCTATAATGATGGAATTTTGATTTCATTTGATTTTGAATCGTATGAAGAATGCAAATCTTGTTTATTAAGCAAAATAACTGAATCTTCTTTCACTTGACATAGTGAATGGACTATTAAGCATTGGGTCTCATACGTAATGATGTACATGGACCAATGAATACATAAGCTAAATGTAGGTTTATTGCTTCACTATATTTGATGATGATATCAGTTAATATAGATGTGTATTTTATGAAACACATATCAGAATCCTATGAAAAGTTCAAAGAATTCAAAATGAAGTTAAAAACCAATTATAATAGAAAACAAACACCCTTCGAACAGATCAAGAGAATATTTAAGCCAATAATTTAATGACTATCCAAATGAGTGTGAAATTGTTTCACTACACACTCCATCTAGAACACCATATTGGAATGGTATGTCTGAAAGGAGAAGTCGCACCTTATAAGATATGGTACGATCAATGATGAGTCATACAAATCTATCAATAAATTTTGGGATTATCCCCTTAAAACAATTTATATTTAATTGCAATCCTACTAAAACAAATTTGAAGACGCCATATAAGTTATGGGCTAGGAAACGTCCTAGCGTGTCTGTTATGAAGATTTGGGAAGTGAAGCGTATGTTAAATGTCTTGCCTCTGATAAGATCATATCCAAATCTGATAACTATTTTGTGGAATATCCAAAAGGATATTATTTCTATAAACCCTTAAAGAATAAAATGTTTATTGCTTGAATTGATATCCTTCTAAAAGAGAGTCAATCTCTAAGATACCGATAGGAATGAAATAAAATTCAAAATGTCTCAAAAAGCACAAAATACCATTGAGTCTTGTATAGACAAGTAATTGAGTGGAGTGTCACAATAATTCTAATGTTGTATACTGATAACACATTAATTATTGTGAATAATGTTTGTTTTAGAAAAAGAAATAGATACTGGTTCTAAGAAAGAAAATGTTTGGGTTAAGAAGTTCATAATTGAACTTAATTCATTGTTGATCCAATGATTTTCATTGCGATGACAATAGGGCTATTGCTTAGGCCTAAAACCTTGAAATCATTATCGATTCAAACATATATTTAAGAAATATAGTTTCTTATGTGAAGTTTTTCGCATACGAAATAAACATATCTACAAAGTTGTAAAAAGTTGTAATGTTGCAGACCTACTGACTTAAACTCTATTGCAGCTGAAGTTTGATAGTCACACTAGTTTTATAGGTATATGATACATGATTGATTGACTCTGGTGCAAGTGGGAGATTGTTAGAGTTTATGCCCTACAGGCAATGCATTTGATGGGATTAATGACATTGTTGATGTAATATTTTATTTTGAATAAAAAATATATATTCTATTATGTTATATTTATTGCGTGATATAAATATTAACATAATAGAAGTCCTTAGAATAAAAATACAGAATTATATAGTTCAAGTAAGTGACTTGAACATGAGATTATATAATATATTAAGTATTATAATTCTTAGTTGTCCCTAATCAAGTTTTATTGTTTATATAGGATAACAATAAAGCATTGAGACTAGTATGTTGATTGACTGATGATCACATCTCATTGATCATTAATATATGTTATATTAATGTCAAGACATAAATATGCATTGGAGAATATCGTATTGGGCTGACCTAACGTGAGAAAACTGCATGGAATATAATTAACAATATCATAAGTTATTCTCATAGTGGCAGTGATGTAACAATCCTTAGACCTTAAATCATTATAATTTTATTCCAAGATATTTGTATTTTAATATCATCTAAAGTTACTTTTAACCGAGTAGACGACAACAGTGATTATTGAATACATCTCGAATTGAATGAAATTGTGAATGATATAGATGTAATTTAACCCTATAATATTTGTAGTGATATCCATAGGCTTGATTGAGTGAGACTGTGAAATGCATGGCCGTGCTCAAATATTGATTTAGTTTTAAACAGTCTACTCATCAATCAAGATAAACGGATTAAATCATAAAGAGGGTGATACGTTCCATGCCTCGAGTTTAATCCTGGATATATTGGTTAAACGGATTATATTACATTGATACACTGATCACAAAAGGTTGTATTGAATCGTCAATATTATTACAGCTTGGGTAGCAACGCCGTATTGCTAGATGTCAATCACTGTTTGTGATTTTAAATATGATATAAAATCATTGCCAATGTTATAGTAACCAATAGGGTCACACACTTAGAACCTTATAAAGGAAGAACATATATTGGGTAAATAAAGTATCAATTTTGTTGATATTTTATATTGCATTGAAATGGTATATGGTGGTTCCCTTAATTGATGGTACACACTTGATTTATAAGGGCTTAACCGTTCCCTTCTAAAAGTGAGGAAAACCGTCATTTTTAATTTCAGATTAAAAAAAAAACCCTGACCTACCCTTTTTCACGCAAACCCTAGATATGGCGGCTAGCACCAAAATTTTCCCCTTTTATATGTGATTCAATCAAAGATATGTTGTTCGTGTGGATTTTTGTAGAGGCTCGATATATGGAGGGCTTAATTCGATGCAACTTCAATTTCAATTCGATTTCACGGATTTTCGCAACCCAGATCTGGTATGATTTCAATTTACAATTATTTTGCTTAGATCCTAACTTATAAATGTTATATGTTAAAATATGGTATACGATTAGATAAATCTAAACCTAATAGTTTAGAGAGGGGTATAAACCTACCATTAACAGTTGGATGGGTATGAGCCATACTCATAGATCGAGTATAAACCATACTCGAGTTTGGGATCGAGCATCAGCCATGCTCGATGTGTGATTTCACGAGGTTGAGTATAAGCCATACTCTTATTAAGAAGGAGTTAAGTTTGTTATATCCTGACAAGTAGATTTTTAGGAGAGGTATCAACCGTACCTTGAAGATGAGCATAAACCATGCTCAGTTTAGAAGAAGGGATATAAACCATACCCTGGTGACGAGTATAAACCATACTCGGTTTAATTAGGTTGGCGAGCATTAACCATACTCGACTTAAGAATGTTGGCAAGAATTAACCATACCCGGCTTAAGAAAGTTGGCGAGCATTAACCATACTCGGCTTAAGAAAGTTGGCGAGCATTAACTATACTCGACTTTAAGGCACCTGCCGAATCTCGACAAGATGCTTAAATCGACCAAACATAATCCATGTTTGAGAATTAAAGTTTATTTCTGCTAAGGAGTTATTACAGAAATCAAAACAAATCCTAATAGGTTTATGGTTGAATCTAGAGCATGCCTAGGGATTAAATTCTAACCCTGTATACTTCAACGTAACTACTTATTAAAATAATAATAAAAAAAGTACATTTCTTATATCCTAAGAAATGAGGTGTATCCACTATGATCTAAGCTAGATCAGTTGATGATGATGCCGCTATTTTTAGGCTCAGGGTCTTTCCCGTTTCGAGAAGCTTAAGGACCGACCTGAGGAGCCTAGAAAGGTAGCTATGGCGGTGCGGCTGATGTAGATTTTTTAACATACCCGGGTAGCTCTCCACGTCTAACCCAGTCCTCGATGAGATCGCGTAGATGCCTGCATTCATTGGTGCAATGACCTGCCATATTATGATACGTGCAGTGCTTTCCTGATTCTCGTTCTATTTGGGTCGGCTCTCTCCTGGCAGGCTTTGGAAAAGGTAGAGATCCTCACACATCAAGTTCGGTGTCTAGTAGGGAGGAGTTGAGCTCGGTGTATTGACCGTACTTGTTTTCTCCCCGGAATCGCATTATCTGATCATTCTTTTCCGAGACTTTTCCTTTTCCCTTGTTCTGGATAGTGGTATTGGATGGGCCTCTGTCCTTGGTTGCAAGCACTTCGAGGTTTTCCATCTCGATGCTAGCATCTTCTTGTCAGAGGAATCTATCTGCTTCCTAGTGGAAGTCTTCGATATCTTTGATAGGATCTCTAGTTAGGGAGATCTTGAAATCATTTCGGCTCTGAACACCGGCTATGGCGACCATTAGCACCACCGATGGCTCGGGTCGACCAGCTGATGCTACAGTCACATTGAATCTTTCTAAGAAGGAGCGTAGGGTCTCGCTGGATCGGTGTTTGATGGATGTGAGGAACATGGCTCTCTTCGGTCGGGAGATGTGAACTCTGAACTGCTCGATGAAGCGGGTGACCAACATGTTCCAGATGTTGATCGGTTCAGTTGTTAACTATTGAAACCACATGCCGACAATGTCTGTGAGAAAGAGAGGGAAGCACTTGGCCATTACGTTGGTTGATGCTGACATCACTTCCAGGTGGCGCATGTATTGCATGAGATGTATGGTCGGGTCGGTCCTGCCGTTGTTGAGTTCCAGGATCGGAAGCTTGAAGTTCGGTGGATTTTAGGAGTTTATGATTTCCGTGTAAATGTATTACGATGGATATTATCCATATCCTATTGAGAAGAGGTGCCTATGGTGAAGTGTTTGATGATGCTTGCACTCTGACTTCCATCCCCAAGGATTTGTTACCGTGAATCCAATCCTGCATTGGGAACATCGGTGAGAACCCTAGTACTAGGACTGGGTGGAAGCATTCCCCGAGTTCTTGGGGTCAGGTCGGTTCAGCGGCCCATAAGAGTTGAGTGAAGGTGGTCCACAACCTCAGGCATTGGTTCGGGGTTGACAGTAGTCGCTTGGTTAAACTGAGTGTTGGACCGAACCATGCCCGCTTTAAGAAGATTGGATCGACTTGGGATAAATTTCTTGTTCGGGGCCCAGTATTGCCCCCACTCGGGGAGATGTCAGAGTAATTTATCGTAATGTTTCCCTCCGTTACAGTAGGGATCGGTATGGTAAAGTTGTCTTGGTGACACGGAGGGCCGTTGCCCCTAGCACTTCTTAGATCGGCAAGCTAGAAAGGCTATGTGGGAGGCTGCATAAGACCGGTAAGATGGTGGGTCGGACTGGAAGTTGCATCAATCCATGTCCTGTTCGACCCAGAGGTTGCACTGGTTCAAGAGTTGTTCGTCGAGGGAGTTGAGTCAAACGGACCGGAGGCAAAATGGTCGACCGATCCGGAACTTGGCCATGGCCGACATGAGAATCTGCAGCTACCTCAGCTCCAATAGTTGCCGAAAGTGACGACAATAGATTTGGCCAGGAGGAACTATAGACCAATCTAGGGCTTGGATTTCTTCATATCATAGATTAACTATTTCCCCAGCTTCAATTCATGCAGGAAGTGATGCCTGGTTGATCGGTACTCCTTCTACCCAAGCGAGGAAATCCTTGATTATTTCCTGCTGCTTTGCGAGAATTCCATCTTGATGCTCTGCCTGAGCTCTGAACTCGACCAGAACTTTATCCATCTCGTCCCTAGTTAGGTATTAGGATGGTTCTTTGTGGGAGGAAGCCTCTTGGCTTGCCCCCACTACTGCTGCGTCTGTTGCACCAACAGATCGAGATTGAGTGTGAGAAGGGTTACCGAAGGTCGTAGGGTATATTCATGCCCTCTTCCTGGTGTGCCAAAGTGTTGACGTCAAAAGTTGGTCTAATGACGATCAACCCCCAACGTGTGTTAACCACACACGATAGTATTCAAAAATTGTGAGAAAAAGGTAAATAAACACAGAAGACACAATATTTTACTATGATTCGGCTTAAACCAAACCTACGTCTACTTTATAATTTTCGTTTATACTGTCAATTACAGGTTACAGTTGTTTTTCGGTGGAAGAAAGTAGAGAAAGAAGAGATCTTTACAAAAAAATCCTTATGTTGTGCTTAGAATATATGGCATGCTATTTTTGGGATGCCGAATAGACGATTTCGAGTAGTGGATTCAAGATGTTTCTCCATTTCTGGAAACGTTGCGTTTATAGGCGAGAAGGTGGCCCGAGTTTGTATGCAGCGTGACACATACCTATTTCAGGCTTGGGCACGTGTAATTCTATCCCGTAAAGTAGTTTTAGGCTGAGGGAACCGGTCTACTGCTGATGAACAGTTCTTCTCGGAAATCATGGCATACGTGGAGCTTGAAACTTGGCATATAAAAAGCTGTGCTGGTTAAAGCTAACTAGTTCTGTAGCCTTGGGAGTAGGACTTCGACTTGTAGCAAATAATTTCAATTTAGTATTCTTGATCCAAAGTGCTTGACTTGATTCGAGTCTTCAGAAATAGCCTCATCGTTCGATTGGTGACCTGATCGATCGGTTTGGTTTCGTCTTTGGAAAAATGCCAACTTTGAAAGGAGAAAGTCGTTGCTTGTTGCGGAGCCGATTCAAGCCGAATTATAATTGATCAACCTATGATGAAAGTCGACCCTGGAAGCACAGGTCTGGACCGACATTTGGTAATGAGCTTTGATCTTGGGTTGTGACGGCTTTTGCCAAAAAGATGGTCAACAGTTGCCGATGTATTGGTGTGTTCACATGTAGTTTGTCTAGTTGTTTTGTGTTAGTCTGTAGCGCATTTCTGTTGGTGATTCCTTTAGGGTTTGGTATGTTGGATTTTATTTGGGGACTTTAGGTGTTTTCCTTTATGTTGCTTCACTACAATTACCTTTTAACCACGGTGAAAGCTCAAAGCTTCTGTGATTTTGTGGGCTTTGGCTGGTTATGTTATGCTGCTTTTTCCTTTGTCCTACGATCCTCATGGATGTAAAATGCTTGTGTAACGTTTCATGCTATGTTATGTGGTGGTGGCATGTGTGCTACTATTTCGTGGTTCTTACAATTTTGGTTCAGCCCTGAGGTGTTCGAGCTCTATATTTTTGTTGTAGTGGATGTTCTAGCTTTTGTGGTGATGTAATTTGTTCTTCATGTCATGTTGTGCTGATGGTTTTCCTGATCGCTTTCTACTGTGTAGCTTGAGTGATTCTTCTTCTAGTGCTCCGAAGGGTAAGAAAATGTATAGTTTGCTACAGCAAGAAAACAGTAGCGTAGGAATGGTAGCTTGACTATGTGATGGTAAGTGCTAGCTTGTTCTGACACTAGAGTTAAAGGTTGTGTCACATCTGTATGATGCAAGAAATGTAGTAGGACTTTGCTTCTGATGTAATATTACCTCGCTGCATGGAGTGTACATATTTTGTAGTCTAGAAACAGTGTTTAGCTCCAGTTATGTAATCTATATAGGATGCAGTGGTTGGTCCACTTTAAAAACCATTCTAGTAGGTTTGCTACTCGCCAAACTCCTGTACTTATTCTGTAATTACTATTTGTTATAATAATATTGTTATGAATCATTGTAAAAACCGGTCGGCCGTGCCAATTAAGTAGAGTTTTAAGGTAATTATTAAAAAGAAAATAGGTATTTGAAGTTGATAGAATTTTATAATGCAATCAAAGTATGATAAATTCATTTATTAAATTAATTAAATTATAATATAAGTTTACAATAGTCATTAACATACATAATCTATGTTATGTGATTTATACACATTTGCATGTAAATGATTGTTTTCTTCCAATTTATTGATGTGCATGTTGTATAAATATTAAAGCTTTCATCTTTTATGTTTATTAATAACATAAGTTTACTGAGTTTGACAATAAGTTTAACTTTTGGATTATGTAATTAATTTAAATGCGTGGATCTTAATGTAAAAATTTGATAGAAAACCATCAATATGTGAATCATTAAAGATTTTTTTTTATAAAAAGTATGTGTTTAAACATAAAATAATGCGAGCAGTTTAATAGAATAATTGTAAATTGGAAAATTATACGATTTTGAAAACAAAATGTCTAGATATTGAGAGAATTAACGAGAAAAGAAATAGCTCTTACATTTAAGACGAGGGCTTTAAAATCTTTAGCTTTACTATTATTTAATATATTCAATTTTTCATTTTATTATCCAACTTATTCATGGAAAACATGACGAGAATGTAACAATAAATGATTTTGAAGAAGACAATGATATTTTTTAAGGAAAACAATGATGTTCTATTTCGAATTTTGAATCAATGTATAGTGCAAGCGGCATGACATTTTGGTTCACCAAGCAGAGGCTACTACTTGAACCAAAAGGAATCCCTTTGCTTGGGGAACGATGGTGAGGAAGAACATCAATAAACAACTAGAAGGCGCAATAATGAAAGGAGGGAGTCAAAAGGCTTATTTCAGAGTAAATCCTCCCTTATATCTGACTCAAAATGATATGGATGAGGTGGTCAACAGCCTACAAAACTACGTCGAACATTAGGAAAGCTTGCTAAAGCGATAAGAGAAAATGATGACAAAATTCCTTAATCAGGTTGGACAACCCAAACAACTAGGAATTAAGAATCCAAGTACTAGAGTTGGACCCATAGGCAATCTCCAACTCAATTTAGAACTTGGGGAAATTACCCCAATTACTAGAGAAATCAGTATCGAACCACTTTCGGGATTGGTATTGATCCCATAGATGCAGGAGGAAACCATTATATTATTGCCGGCATGGCTTTCAACGCCTATAGACTTCGAAATTTGGGTTTGGATACTGGAAATCAGGCGCGTTAAAGCGTGAACTAAGGATTGCATACTAAAAAAACTTGGGTTTCGAGTGTTGGACTTGGCGATTGGCGTCAATTTACAAAAGAAGACAATCATATCATGGACATGATCAGATGGGCTTCGAGAGGCTTACTATCTTCACTAGACTTAGATTGTGTAAATCGAAGTATATTCTTAAGCTATTAGGAACTCTTAGAATGCACTGGACTTCAAACTAGTGGTGTTGGAAGCTTATAATTGTAGGAAGGATCCTACCGTTCATCTTATGCAATACATTTACCATGTGGAAGTGCTGATGGCATCTAACTATGTCATGGTTAAGTGCTTCCTTCTCTTTTTCTCAAATATAGCTGCCACATGGCATAGGTAGCCGGAACTGGGTTTGATTGGAAGCTGGAGCAACTCGGTGGAAAGATTTGTTGAACGATTTCTAGTTCACATTGCTAGGTCCAAAAATGTAACGACTTTAATCACAGTCAAGCGAAGGACCAAAGAGACTCTATGAAGATTCTGGAATGCTTCAACGCTGCAGTAGCTTTAGTGGATAGACCTGATTCATCGATTGTTCTAATGGCTGCAATTGGTGGCATCTTGGACAAATTTGAGTTCAAGATATTTTTGGAAAGGGATCTTCCATAGGATCCCAGTGAATTCTACTGTGAAGCTGACAGGTTTTTAAGGGAAGAAGACGCAAGGGGTGCAATACCCCTAAATTAGATAATATTATTCATGAATTTAATTGGCTAAATTAAATGGGAATAATGTAGGAAATGAGATTTTTGTTTAGTAAATTAACTAAGAGGTCGACCTTAGAAGAAAAATAACTAAAAAATGCTTAGGGAAGGGTATGTGAGGGGACAAAGTGTTAAACATTCAGCCCTTATATATATCTCATATCCCACCATTATGTTTCACTTTTCATTCATTCTCTAAAAATTTAAAGGACATAAGGTGGTCGACCACTAAATTTAGGAAAGAAAGAAGAAATTAGTAAAGCTAGGACTTTAAGCATGGAAACAACATCAATAAATTTCATCTACTCTCTTATCAAGGTGAATAATACTCTTACCTTTATGTTTGGGTTATTGGGTAATATTTGAAAATGTCGAGTGAATTCATGATGAGTTTTCATGACAGAAATGATGCTAATTGATGGCTAATCACTAACTATGTTTAATATGTTTATATGGTTAATATATACTTTAAAACAGGTAGTTTTTATGCTAAAACCTATAGTCAAAAATCTACATATGCTATGGAATTTTTGTATGATGTTTGTTACATGATTTAGAGATGGGTTTCGAACTTCATAAATTTTCATGTTTGTATGAATTAATTATGAATTTTCTAAGTTTGAATTTCTTAAAAAAAAGCATTCGTATTAATTAAAATGCTTAATATGTCCATAAAAATATTCTATACATGGATGGTACAAAGTAATGTAAAAAGACTATATATGGATAGTGTTTCATTTTGCAAGCCAATAAGAATTCGATAAGTATGGTGGAGTGGGTACAAAGTATTACTTTAAAAAGTCAGCATTTTACGTAATTATTATCAGTGCCACCGTCTTATTTGGAAGCGTTCCGATACATTCTGAAGTTAACCTTCGGTAGCGCTGGGTACTTGAAATATCACAAGTATGGCATAGGAAATATTAAAGCTTTCATCTCTTACCTTTGGGATGGGTCTTGGCTGTAACGTCCCGTATTTTTGGTAGCCAAATATTTTATTTAATTTATTATTTTAAATATTTTATTTGGAATATTAACGAATTTTAATATTTAAATCGTTATTTAAACGAAGTATGAACGTTATAAATTTATATATAATATAAATTGAGCTTGAAAATGGCGTGCAGTTCGTAATATAGAGTTTTGAACTTCAACGGAATATACAGGATTCGATATAAGTCGGATTTCTGAGAAACAAGAAACGTTGGAGCCGTGTTGATGATAATTTTCATATGGAAGAGAAAAATTTAGATTTCGTGTTATAGATTTTTAAATATGTCTAACTCAGTTTTTGAAATAGTCGCTATGGAAATCGCTATTAAAATATAGCGTTAATTAATATATTTAAATAGGGAAATTTAAATTATTTAACTCAAAATTGACGATATTAAGTTGTGTAAATTATATGGGAAAATGTATATATATTCTGGTTGGATATATATGATAAAAATAATTTATTTTTATTTTATTTAATTTATTTAGAATTTATATAATATTTTAATCGATATTATATGAGCGTTAAAAATAGCCATTTTTTCAATCAGTCTCCTTTTCGATGAAATTAGTTTAACTGGAACCGTATCGTCAAATTATTGTAAGAAAATCAAACTGCGTGGTAAACCGATGTCGTATGTGACCATGGTAGCTGTAAACGCCAGTTCATTTTATATAGCGCGTAATTAATTTAATAAAGAGATATTTGGGTGTAACTGGAGCAGACGATCGAATTAAGCCACAAAACTAGTTCTGTTGAGTTCGTATCGTCGATTATAGTCAGGATAGGTATATAGTTTGTTATTTTTGAAGTCTGGGCAATTTGGTGTCCAAAATGGCATTGCGGTGCGCGTAAAAGTAGCCTACCGGGAAACAGTCTCAGAATGCGACGAAACTGGTGTCGTTGGGTTCGTATTAATTATTGTAGGATTTCAAGTTGATTGGATTTATTTAGTGATCGCAGAAAATTTAAACGCGTGTTTATTTCTGGTTTTATAAAGGAATTTTTTTCAAACGATGTTGGAATTCGACGAAACCTGTCCCATTAGGTCCGGAATATTTTTCTATGCTGGGATTAGCATTTTTATCAGCAAACAGAGATCATATGTGGTGCTTTTTACGCGTTACTTCAGCGCGAAGTTTCGTAAATGTTATTTTATTTATATCCTTAATCCTATAAATACAATATGGTGCGGTCAAACCTTTTCTTTCACTTGCGAGTGGTCAATGAGTCATGAAACAACGCCTCCACCATCGTTCTAAATGGACGAACCATAATTCACAAATTCCCACCTCAAAATTTTGCTAATCCATGAGCCTTTACCCAAATTCTTCAACTGAAATATCGTTGTTCTCAGCGAGATCTCGCCACTGAGCGGCGACGATCATAATCCGTGCCTCCTAGTGAACAAAATTTGGTGCGACAGCTGCGGCGTTCGAAGGCCTAGTGCCAGAAATTGGTAGGTCCAGGCGAGGTGCTATTTGAGGCCAAGGGGGAGTGTGGTCAGGCGCACACGCCGTGGGTTTAGATCGGGTTCCGGTCTACGGTGGAAGGCGGCGCGACATTGGGAAGTGAGGCAACGAGTATTTGAGTTGTTTAGCGTGAATAAGCAGGACGAGGAGCAAGATTTGAAAGAAGGGAGAGAGTAGCCTGGGTATCCAAATCTAACCAGCGAAATCAGTATGGGCCTAATCACGGTTAAACAAAGTTATTAGTTAAGCTTTATTATATAAGTTAACGTATAAGTGTTTAATTAAGAAAAATAACTAAAGCTTATTTGTTATAGTTACTGGGATGGGGTAATCCGCCTGTACAGGTGGTCTGTGGGTTAATAAAGGCACCACCATGAACAAGATATGCCTGGACTAATCATTTTGAAACTAATCATGTAATTAGATTTAAGTAAGTTATAATTAAACTAAATTTTTACCATATATGATAAAACTAATCATGCTAAACCATCGTAGGTTTAAAGTAGAGGGTCTGGAGCCAAATCCGGTGCACAATAAAAAGAAATTGGCTCAGATCTTTGATCGAGATGTAATTAATTTATATCGAGATGTAATTAATTTATTTATCAATGATTAGGATTTTAATTATAATTAAATAGTTAATTAAAATCATAACTTAAAGTAATCATAATTCGTTCATATCTTAACAGAATTGGACGGGACAAATTACACTGGAACTGTATCAAAGAACAGAACCTTTTGGAATAGTTGGACAGAGATGGGGACAACATGATTTTTTAGCTAAATTAAACAACTGTTTAAGATAACTGTAAATGAACCGCTACAACATAATCAAATCAAGGTGAGTTAAACTCACTCAGTTTTACCCATTTATATTTTATATAAATTGGGTTTTGATTTTGTGTGCTCTGCTTGCCAATGGTTGACTGTTTGCTAATTTATGTGTTGATTTAACTGATGAAATTAAACTGTCGTTTAATTTCAGTAAAATACCAAATCGTTATTCTAACGATTGGTTCCAATAAAGGTAACTTACCTTGTTGGTCACGTTTATAAGAATAAACGTGTTTAATTGGTTGAATTGTTTGAATTGCTTGTGAATTAGTTGATGTTAAATGTTCGTTATTTATTGTTATCAGTTAAATGAAATTGAACGATCTGTTTGGAGATAACTATTTGTATACAAGGAAGAACAGGTTGGAGGGATCCAACGGGATTCCTCAATATATTATTTATTTCAAATTATCAACATATGAACTATCATGTTTGGGTGATTGATTTGATTATGGATTGTTGACAGAAAATTCAATATCTGTCTAGTTTAAACCAATGGGCAATATTGGTTGAGTATTTGGCAACATATGGCCTATAGAATCAATCGTTTTATAAATATTGATTCACCGTCAGGTGAGTCGATAGAGATGAAGTTATAAAATTTATTTTTATAACTAGAGATAGACTTTGAAATATATTATTTTGGATAAAAGTTTATAAAAAGGAAAATAAATAAATATTTTATTTATTAAAGACTTTGATTTATTATAAATTGATTTTACAAAGTAAATCTGAGATTAATCAGATTTATGAATATGGGGATAGAAATTTAACCGTAACGGTTAAAATGTAGAAAATTGGTTTGTTAAGAATTTATTTAAATTAATTATATTATTAATTAATTTAAAGTGAGAACGAATTGGAATGGGTTAACAAGATAACCGCGCCTTGAGTTGATTAAGTCAACCATTTTAATTGGAATTGATTTTAAATAAGTTTGATTTGAATTACTCTAATAAAATAGCTTAATGAATAGTGTTTAAATTTAAATAAGGATTTTAAAAGGATTTACTATTTATTTTAGTTAATAAAGAAATTAACTACTGAAGTAGTTAATGATCGAAGTAAATTATTATTTTAATTAATAATAATTTAAAGAATTACTTTTTAATTGAAAATCATTTAAAATGTAACTGAAGTTGAAATGAGATCTAATGAAATGGTGAAAGAAGTTTGTGAACAGGTTTTGTATAAAATCTGAGTTTTATAACAAAGTTAAAAAAGGAATTTTTAAGCGACTATTATAGCTTAAATTAAATGTTACTTAATTATTTGAATTAAGTAAAGGGGAATTTAAATAAAAGGGTTTTATAATAAACTAGAGTTATATAAAAGAGATTTGAGGTGTTATATCGTTAATTTTAAATTAACGTTACTTAACAACGAGATTAAGTAAGAAGGGGAATTATAATAAAATTTCCAAAAGCAGGAATTGACGAATGGGTTTGACGGAGAATTAGTGGAAGTGATATTGGTAAAAGAAATGTATCATCGGATTTTGTAAACAAAAATCTGAATTATGAAATGAAATTGTTTAAAAAGGGGTAAATGTTAAAAGTGGTGTCCTATACTAGGTTACGTAATTATTAAAGAAAGTAATAATGGTTATACTAGAGAAAGAGATTTCAAAAAGTAAGAAGATTTTAGGAAACCGTAATTTGAATAAAATAGTTTAATGTTATTTGAATTTGATATTAGAATGAAATATTGGGTTTTGGATTACAACTCGTATCCATCTTGAGATATGAACGTTGTTGATCAAGGTCTGAGAGGTAATTAAAATACCCCAACTTGAATGACTTCAGGATTATCTGAGGATGATATTAGTTGTAATGGTAAAAGAGGATAGTAAGGATTTATTATTTCATTAGAGAAATAGTAACGCAACCCACTTGTGAAATTTTGCAAGTATGTATATAATGAGATTCCAAAGTAAAAAGAGAAATAAAAGGGGATTGGGTGGAGTTCTAAAGGTAATTTCGAGTTAAAAGGGAAATGTAAAAGATGAGTTTTGTTTTATAAGAAGCATGGATTATCGTCTCCAAGTAATGAATAGAAGATATGTCGTAACGTTGTTTTATATATAAATAAGTTGAATTGATTTCCCAATATTGGATAATAATGTGGCTAATGTTTTGAAAGTGAAATAGGAATTGGATATGATATAGGATCTTCATGAGTATAAAAATGAATTTGTTAAAGAATGATTTTATGTTGAATAAGAAGCGAGAAAACTATATTTATAATATCGAAACATTTAAGAGTTTTGAATTTACATTTGTTTTAATTAAAAGGCCAAGTGGTGCTGAATACCGAACCAATGAACTCATTGGGTTATCATGATTGAAACACTGTATATTTTGATAGTTAAATCACCGACTATCATATCTGTCGAATACGATTGTTGGCACAGAAAGACCGGGATCGAATTTATATTCGAAAACCATTCCGACCAATAAATACGTGGAGATATTAGAAGATGATCGAGATGGAACATTGAAGACCATAGATCTTCACAAATGGAAGAACCGCTACTAATCTCCGGTTTAGCGGCCAGAGATAAACTGTGGTTCTATCGTGGTTGAAATCTATGGGCTGCAAGGACTGCTCGCTACTGATCCGTGGGGTGATTCCTATATTGGATGCAGTAGGAGAGTACCTTCGGTTCATCCTATTCCTGGATGACTTGTATGGACAGATGTCTGACAGAGTATTTCCAAAGGAGTCACGTACGTTGATATTTTCAAACGTACTAAGTTTGTAACACCCCACGCCCGCTAGGGTCACTCACTAAGGGAATGCCATAGCATCGGTGGAGCATTTTAGTGAATATAGAACAGAAAAATTACAACAAGACAGATATAAATAGTACTTGAAATTCTAAAACATCATCTCATAACAGCGGAAATAAACATGTCTGGTTACATCATAAAACCATAATAAAAGTCAAGTACAACATCTGTCAAAATAAAGAAGTACATAATCCCACTCTCATATACAATAGCCATAAGAAAAGAAAAGATAACTGGATAACTGGAGCTTTACATCTACCCAAGCTCCTCAAGACTGGAAACAGAAATCCGATCAAGCTCTACTACCGCTAGGATCCACCGTAGGACCTGAGGGTTGGGAAAAAGATAGAAACAACGGGGTCAGACATAAGTCTGAGTGAGTCCTATAACTTTAACAATACAATCATTAAAGTAACCAGAGAAGACATAAATTTGACCTACGGTAATATCTGGGGATGAATGGCTACACTAAGCAGCTTGGTAGACTTAGAATAAACTAAGATAACCGTCAAGACGCATCTACCCACCCAAGGATAATTACTAACTGCACCACACCAGTCATTCCTACTTAAAGGTTGATCCCACTCAAGGACTTAAAGAAAGATATAACTAGTAGTTTCATGTACTCCTGGCTGACCACATAGGTGCCGTCTGCCCCTATCTCCACTAGGTGTACCCCACTACCCCAAGCGATCGGCTCCCTAACGTAGATACCCGTGCTGGACCCACAGTGGGGTGTATCACTCCCCCTAAAGTGGCAACCCAATATTATCCACGGTGCACGGCTTATACCTACACGATGCAACAACGGCTTATCTACCAGCCCGGGTCCACACACGCATATGAAACCCGTTGGACTCGCGTTGCCACCGCTAACCCGTTTTGGCCTCTTATAGTCAAGCCCAATATGCGTGTCCCGTCACCCGACTAGAGTCGAGCCCACAAAGATACGTTTGGGATATTGGTTGAAATGGGCCCCCACAAGCTACCCACCTAAGCTTGTTACTTATCTAGTGTATCCCACTTAACCCTTTAATCATGTTTAATTACATGTTTCCATTTGGTTAAGTATTCTAATCGTATTTTCTATTGCCACCCAAGGCAACCCACTAGATTTCCACATGCCACCCAAGGCACCCACTTAACCCCTCATGCTCTACTACATGCTTATCTGGTTAAGTGTTTCTTAATTAATTAAGACCGTGATTCTCATAAAGACCTCTCACATTAGACTATCTTTTATGACCGCTGGTTAAGCCGGTTGGGTCCGGGCAGCCTTATGTCATAACCGAGTCTAACCTCGTGTCTTTATATTAATCACGTATTTAGTTTGTGCCTAAGACCTCTCACATTGGGCTAACATTTGTAGCAACTGGTTAAGCCGGTTGGGTCCGGGCAGTTTTACGCTACAAATGAGTCCAACCTCGTGTCTTAGTCGATTAATTACACCTAATTAATCACCCCATATTAATTATCCCTAATTAATATCAAGTTTTTCATAACATGGGTAGACCTAACTCAATAGGTAAATTCCCATGGGGTAGACCTAACTCAATAGGTAAATTTCCGCTTATGTTAATTTATTTTTACGGTATGCCTAATCATACCCAACCATACTTTACTTAACATATTTATTATCCCCATCGTTCCCCACGCAAATCGTTCTCATTTCACGACATAATAAAAAGGGAAGATCCATCGCAAATATCATGGGTTTTAACCAAATCCTAGCTTATAACTTTGTCATGGGTTAAGAGGATGTCAACTTGCATATATGAGCATATATTAATCCAACTACATTTAACCCAAACTTGCATATTATTGCACATGACTTGCACAACCTATTGCATATGAACTTGCATAAGCACACATAACTTGCATAACATGTTGAACTTGCATATACGCATTCTCACAACTTGCATAACATGTTAAACATGCATTTAAGCATACACATAACTTGCATATTAACAAACATGTAACTTGCATAGCATATCTTGCATATTAACATACATGTAACTTGCATATTAACAAACATGTAACTTGCATAGCATATCTTGCATATTAACATACATATAACTTGCATAGCATATCTTGCATATTAACATACATGTAACTTGCATATTAACAAACATGTAACTTGCATAGCATATCTTGCATATTATCATACATGTAACTTGCATTGCATATCTTGCATATTAACATACATGTAACTTGCATTGCATATCTTGCATATTAACATACATGTAACTTGCATAGCATATATTATCATACATGTAACTTGCATATGGACTTGTTTAACATGCATAAACCCACTTGTTAAATATGCATAAAACAACTTATTAATCATGCATATTATCACATACTTAGCATACATAGAATCACTTGTTCAACTTGCATAATATCATATACTTAGCATGCATAGAATCACATACTAAACTTGCATAATATCATATACTTAGCATGCATAGAATCACATACTCATCATGCATAAAACCACATACTTAACTTGCATAAAATCAATTACTTATTTTGCATAAACCCACATATCCAACTTGCATAAACTCTCATATTCAACATAAACTTACATATTCAACATAGGATTAATATTATACATAGATTAGCATATCATTACAAATGATTCAAACTCACAAATCCGCATTCAAGACCATAAGTCTCATTACACCTAATCTACTTATCTTAACAATTGATCATCAAAGTGATAGAAACTCACCAAAACACAATTAGCAAGCTAATGAAGAAGATTAAGATACTTAGAATGGATTAGAGATTGATTAGAGCTTGCTTTCCTCTTCATTGATTTGTGGAGGCCATGACCAAGTTTCATTTTGCCATAGTTTAGTTACTTGGTTTAATTATGAATGAATTAGGGTAGGGTTAGGGTGTTATTTATAGGATTAGGTTGCATTTTAGACCCTTAGATTAACCCTAGATTAATTTAGGACCATCAGATCCAAGAAGCTTCCAGAACTAGCCCACCAAGCCAGCCCAAGAACCCAAACTGGTGCACCCAGTTTCTCTGGGCGTCGCACCCTGTCGACAGGCAAGTCGACAGGCATGTCGACACCCCTGTCGACAGGCCTGTCGACAGCCCTGTCGACATGGGTTGGGCGGGAATCTTCCCGCCTGGCCCCGCCTGTCCAATTTAAAATCTGAATTTTAAATTCTTAATTCTGTTTTTAGTTTTGAATTTTCTGCAAACTTCATCGGGCCATAACTGGGCCATACGGACTCCGATTTTCGAAAACTCGGACTCTATTTCGCGTATTTTTCTGAGACGAACGTAATGACGCAGCCCGTTTCCCCTAATTCCCACATCTGAGATTATTTATCCTGTAATTAGTGAATTTTAGTATTAACTAAAATTCGGGGTGTTACATTCTCCCCTCCTTAAAGGATTTCGTCCCCGAAATCTCTAAGCTAAGGAGAATGCCTATCCTATCATCCAAACAACCATCTACTTCAAACCATCAACCACGGGCATCCATTGTCCTTAGAATAATTTCTAATGATGTATGAGCATATGCAAAGAGTGTGTGTATATGTTCCCTATCTAATGTATGAACATATGCAAACCATGATAGTGCCATGCATCCATTATGTATGCGAGAGAACCCTATCGACACATACAATATCTACATGAGTGCACAATCATTCACCAAAATGCATCATCCATGTGATAACACAACCATTATACATCCATAAATATACTTTCCTACACACAATTTTATGCAATATGCAATATGAAGTGACTGAGCCGATCTAGTGCCTAGAGTGTGTGTATATGCATCCACGAGCAACCACTAGCAAACACTTGCATCCACTTGCATCCATCAACCATAACATGTCTCAAACACATGTTTCAACCATAGGTTTGTCCTATCTAAAGGTCAAAGGTACTAACGAGAGGACATACCAAAGATAAGATAAGTACTAGACAAGCGATAAAGGAGAAAGTAAAGACATACCCTCAAAAAGAAATGGGTACAATGAACGCATCTTCGCTTCCGTCTCCCAAGTTGCGTTGCTCTCATCTTCTCCCCATTGCACTTTGACTAGCTGAACCTCTCGATTCCTCAATTTCCTAGTCTCTGACCCAAGGATACGAGTAGGAGCTCGTCGAATCGTCGCATCACGCTCTACCTCTACATCTCTAAGCAAGCTTGGCTCTACCACCTCTGCGGTCTCATGTAAGCATTTCCTCAAATGGGACACATGGAATACATCATGAACACCACTAAGTCTGTCGGGCAACTCCACCCTATATGCCATCCGTCCAATCCTTTCCTTAATAGGAAACGGCCCAACAAACCTTGGTGCTAACTTCCCAGCGGATCCAAAGCGAACAACATTTCTCAATGGAGATACCTTAACAAAAACCATATCTCCAACCTCAAATTCAAGATCCGTCCTTCTCTTGTCCGCATAAGATTTTTGCCTATCCTGCGCTGCTTTCATTCTTCTTCGAATCAAGTCAATCTTCTCTGAAGTCTCCCTAACCATATCAGGCCCAAGCAAGATCTTATCCGTAGATTCCCACCAACATGTAGGTGATCGACAAGGCCTTCCATAGAGAGCTTCGAAAGGAGCCATACCAATACTGGACTGAAAGCTGTTATTATATGCGAACTCTACCAATGGAAGATGCTCTTCCCATGTACCTCCAAAATCTATGATACAAAGCCTCAAAAGGTCTTCTAGAACACGATTCACCCTCTCAGTCTGGCCGTCCGTCTGAGGATGATATGCAGTGCTCAGACACAATTGAGTCCCCACTGCTTCTTGCAAACTTCTCCAGAACTCGCTAGTGAAGATAGGATCTCGATCACTTACTATGCTAGAGGGTACCCCATGTAATCGAACTATCTCTCGAAGATATACTGAAGCTAGCCATGGAGCAGTCCTCTTGCTCTTCACAGGTATGAAATGGGCGCTCTTAGTAAGTCTATCTACCACCACCCAAATTCCTGTATTACCCTTCCTCGATCTGGGTAACCCATCAATAAAATCCATCGAGACGCTATCCCACTTCCATTGCGGAACCTCCAATGGGTGAAGCAACCCACCAGGTTTCCTTTGCTCCGCCTTCACTTGCTGGCACACCAAACATCGAGCGACATACTCGGCCACATCTCTCTTCATACCGACCCAGAAGAAAACCCTCTTCATATCTTGGTACATCTTATCCCCACCGGGATGAATGGTCATCCTAGAACGGTGTGCATCATCAAGAATAGCCTTCCTTAACCCTTCATCTAGCGGTACACAAAGTCTACCGTCCCTACGCAGGCACCCCCTATCGTCTAGGGTGTACCTACTCAAATGGCTGGACGACTCCCCCCTTATGAGCTTCTCTATCAACTCAACCAACCGTGGGTCGTCCCTCTGGGCTTCCCCAATCCGCCCCAAAAGAGTAGGTCTAACTTCCAAAGAAGCTAGCAAACCGGGTACATAATCAATGGAAGGTCTGAAATCAAACATCGAGATAAACTCCAAGCTTTGTCGTTCCACGAACAATGGACTCAAGGACAACCTCTTCCTACTCAAGGCGTCCGCCACCACGTTACCCTTGCCAGGGGTATACGCTATCTCGAAATCATAGGATGCTAAAAACTCCATCCACCTTTGCTGTCTTAAGTTTAGATCCTTCTAAGAGAATAAGTACTTCAATGATTTATGGTCAGTGAACAACTCGAATTTCTCACCAAGAAGATAATGGCGCCAAATCTTAAGCGCAAAAACAATAGCGGCCAGCTCTAGATCATGGGTAGGGTAATTTTTCTCATGTGCCCTCAACTGCCTTCCACCATAGGCTATTACCCTTCCCTCTTGCATTAAGACTGTGCCAAGCCCTGTCCCACAGGCATCGGTATAGACAACAAATGGCTTGCTCCCATCTGGCAATACTAAAACTGGAGCCGTGGTTAAAGCTCTCTTTAACCGTCGGAATGCATCATCACAATCTACGTCCCATGCAAAAACAAGATTCTTCTTTGTTAAGCGGGTTAATGGGGCTGATATCTTCGCGAAGTCTTTAATAAACTTCCTATAATAACCTGCCAACCCCAAGAAACTTCTTACTTCGGTAGCATTCTTCGGAACCTTCCAATCCTGAATTGATACTACCTTCGCGGGATCCACAGCTATCCCTTCCTTGGAGACCACGTGCCCCAAGAACCGCACTTCCTTCCTCCAGAAGTGACATTTAGAGAATTTAGCCTTAAGGCTATGCGCTCGAAGAGTCTTCAATACCTCTCCAAGATGTAGGGCATGCTCTTCTTCACTCTTAGAAAATACTAAGATATCATCCACAAAGACCACCACAAATTTATTAAGGAACTCCCTGAACACCCTACTCATCAAATCAACAAAGTATGCAGGGGCGTTCGTCAACCCAAATGGCATCACCAGCCACTCATAGAAACCATCCGGAGTTCTAAAGGCAGTCTTGTCTATGCTATCCTCAGCCACCCTCAACTGATGAAACCCTGTGGCTAAGTCTAACTGAGAAAATACTGAAGCGCCAACCAACTGATCGAAAAGATCATCTATTCTCGGCAATGGGTGTCTATTCTTCTTTGTGAGCTTGTTGAGTTCTCTATAGTCTACACAAAGTCTGAGGGACCCATCCGCCTTCGTAGCAAATACTACTGGAGCACCCCACTCCGATATGCTCCGTCTTATGAACCCCTTCTCAAGCAACTCCCCTACTTGCTTATGGAGTTCCCTCCTCTCACGAGGAGCCATGTGGCGCACTGGTAAAGATACAGGTTTAGCATTATCCACCAGATATATTCGGAAGTCAATCTCCCGCTTCGGAGGTAAGCCCTTCACCTCCTCAAACACATCCGGATATTCCCGGACCACTCTAACAGAATGCAAACTCTCGACTGAAGCATCGAGCGATTCAAGATAACTTAGCAAAACAGATTCCATGGGATTACAAGAGATCTCGAGAGTGTTACCCAAACGGGTCAGAAGCCTAACAACTCTCCTTTCACAATCAAGAATGGCACCATTACTGGATAACCAGTCCATGCCCAAAATCAACCCATAGCCCGTGAAGCCCAACACAAAAGCATCACATCTAAACTCAATGCTAAGTATAGAAATCTTCAAACCCAAACATATCATGGACAAATAAGTGGAGCCCCCAATTGGGTTTGAAACAACCAAGGGATCATCTACTAGACTGGTGTTTAAGTGCAATGACTCAACTAATGATGATGAGATAAACGAATGCGATGCGCCTGAATCAAACAATGTACGGACAGGATGATCAAATAGAAAAACCAGACTTTCAACGGAAATAGTTCTACCTCTCTGCTGAACCGGTGGAACTGAGAGAGCCTGAACTTGCCCCCCTGCCTGAGCTGGTGCCATTAGAACTTGCACCTGACCTCCTGAGGTAGATCCCGCCCTTTGCCCCTTCTTAGGACAATCTTTTATTAGATGCCCTGCTTCGCCACAGTGGAAGCAGCCAGTCTTCTTTTTCTTGCGACAATCCTTGCTTAGGTGGCCAGGTGTCCCACAATTGAAACACTTCTTTTTCTTGTCCTTGCCACCGTTGCCTTTCCCACCTTTGTTTTGTTGTTGTTGCTGAGGTCTCTTTTGATCTCCCTTCTTCTCGGGTGCCTTATTCGCATTGGGACCCTTCTCTTCTTCATGCATGAGTGCCATGTCAACTAACTTCTCAAAGGTGGCCCCCATCGGGATATGAGTCATAGCCAACCCATGCATTGGTTCATTCAAGCCTTTCACGAACCTCAAAGCCTTTTTCTCCGGTGTATTTACCATGTCTAGGCCAAACCTTGCCAATTGATTAAACTTGTTAACATATTCCTTCACCGAAAGATTTCCTTGCTTTAAAGTCAAGAATCTTTCCATATACAAGTTTTCCTCCGCCCTTGAGAGAAACTTTGCCACAAATCTTTGCCTAAAATCCGCCCAAGAGTCAACGGGGCGTTCTCCATTAGTAACCTCCCACCAGAATGAGGCCTCTCTCTTCATTAACCAAGCAGCCAACTTGACTTTCTTTCCTTCTTCCATCTCAAAGATATCTATCAACTCTTCCACCTCCTTAAGCCAATCTCTAGCCTCCACAAAGGTTTCAGATCCTTGAAAAGGTTTCCCTCCCATAGCTTTAAATTCCTTGCAAGTCTTAGCAAAAGTATCCGTGCGAGGAGGAGGGGGAGGAGGAAGATCGGGTGCTACGGTTGGTGGAGGAATATTCGCTGGACCCACAGTGGTGGCCCTAGCCTCCATCAATCTCCTATACCATACTGGTACCGTCACACCCTCCGGAAAGTTAAGATCCTCAGCCATGCTGAAACGAAAAAGGAAAGATTCAAAATGGAGAATTCGAAGGACAAAGATATGGCTATTGGGGATTATGCTTTTCTTTCCAAAAACTTTTCTCTTTAAAAGACATGTTTTTGAAAATATCTTTTCCAAAAATGTTTTAGAAAAATAGTTTTCTAAAAATTTTATCTGTTCCGGTAACCTTTGCTCTGATACCACGTGTAACACCCCACGCCCGCTAGGGTCACTCACTAAGGGAATGCCATAGCATCGGTGGAGCATTTTAGTGAATATAGAACAGAAAAATTACAACAAGACAGATATAAATAGTACTTGAAATTCTAAAACATCATCTCATAACAGCGGAAATAAACATGTCTGGTTACATCATAAAACCATAATAAAAGTCAAGTACAACATCTGTCAAAATAAAGAAGTACATAATCCCACTCTCATATACAATAGCCATAAGAAAAGAAAAGATAACTGGATAACTGGAGCTTTACATCTACCCAAGCTCCTCAAGACTGGAAACAGAAATCCGATCAAGCTCTACTACCGCTAGGATCCACCGTAGGACCTGAGGGTTGGGAAAAAGATAGAAACAACGGGGTCAGACATAAGTCTGAGTGAGTCCTATAACTTTAACAATACAATCATTAAAGTAACCAGAGAAGACATAAATTTGACCTACGGTAATATCTGGGGATGAATGGCTACACTAAGCAGCTTGGTAGACTTAGAATAAACTAAGATAACCGTCAAGACGCATCTACCCACCCAAGGATAATTACTAACTGCACCACACCAGTCATTCCTACTTAAAGGTTGATCCCACTCAAGGACTTAAAGAAAGATATAACTAGTAGTTTCATGTACTCCTGGCTGACCACATAGGTGCCGTCTGCCCCTATCTCCACTAGGTGTACCCCACTACCCCAAGCGATCGGCTCCCTAACGTAGATACCCGTGCTGGACCCACAGTGGGGTGTATCACTCCCCCTAAAGTGGCAACCCAATATTATCCACGGTGCACGGCTTATACCTACACGATGCAACAACGGCTTATCTACCAGCCCGGGTCCACACACGCATATGAAACCCGTTGGACTCGCGTTGCCACCGCTAACCCGTTTTGGCCTCTTATAGTCAAGCCCAATATGCGTGTCCCGTCACCCGACTAGAGTCGAGCCCACAAAGATACGTTTGGGATATTGGTTGAAATGGGCCCCCACAAGCTACCCACCTAAGCTTGTTACTTATCTAGTGTATCCCACTTAACCCTTTAATCATGTTTAATTACATGTTTCCATTTGGTTAAGTATTCTAATCGTATTTTCTATTGCCACCCAAGGCAACCCACTAGATTTCCACATGCCACCCAAGGCACCCACTTAACCCCTCATGCTCTACTACATGCTTATCTGGTTAAGTGTTTCTTAATTAATTAAGACCGTGATTCTCATAAAGACCTCTCACATTAGACTATCTTTTATGACCGCTGGTTAAGCCGGTTGGGTCCGGGCAGCCTTATGTCATAACCGAGTCTAACCTCGTGTCTTTATATTAATCACGTATTTAGTTTGTGCCTAAGACCTCTCACATTGGGCTAACATTTGTAGCAACTGGTTAAGCCGGTTGGGTCCGGGCAGTTTTACGCTACAAATGAGTCCAACCTCGTGTCTTAGTCGATTAATTACACCTAATTAATCACCCCATATTAATTATCCCTAATTAATATCAAGTTTTTCATAACATGGGTAGACCTAACTCAATAGGTAAATTCCCATGGGGTAGACCTAACTCAATAGGTAAATTTCCGCTTATGTTAATTTATTTTTACGGTATGCCTAATCATACCCAACCATACTTTACTTAACATATTTATTATCCCCATCGTTCCCCACGCAAATCGTTCTCATTTCACGACATAATAAAAAGGGAAGATCCATCGCAAATATCATGGGTTTTAACCAAATCCTAGCTTATAACTTTGTCATGGGTTAAGAGGATGTCAACTTGCATATATGAGCATATATTAATCCAACTACATTTAACCCAAACTTGCATATTATTGCACATGACTTGCACAACCTATTGCATATGAACTTGCATAAGCACACATAACTTGCATAACATGTTGAACTTGCATATACGCATTCTCACAACTTGCATAACATGTTAAACATGCATTTAAGCATACACATAACTTGCATATTAACAAACATGTAACTTGCATAGCATATCTTGCATATTAACATACATGTAACTTGCATATTAACAAACATGTAACTTGCATAGCATATCTTGCATATTAACATACATATAACTTGCATAGCATATCTTGCATATTAACATACATGTAACTTGCATATTAACAAACATGTAACTTGCATAGCATATCTTGCATATTATCATACATGTAACTTGCATTGCATATCTTGCATATTAACATACATGTAACTTGCATTGCATATCTTGCATATTAACATACATGTAACTTGCATAGCATATATTATCATACATGTAACTTGCATATGGACTTGTTTAACATGCATAAACCCACTTGTTAAATATGCATAAAACAACTTATTAATCATGCATATTATCACATACTTAGCATACATAGAATCACTTGTTCAACTTGCATAATATCATATACTTAGCATGCATAGAATCACATACTAAACTTGCATAATATCATATACTTAGCATGCATAGAATCACATACTCATCATGCATAAAACCACATACTTAACTTGCATAAAATCAATTACTTATTTTGCATAAACCCACATATCCAACTTGCATAAACTCTCATATTCAACATAAACTTACATATTCAACATAGGATTAATATTATACATAGATTAGCATATCATTACAAATGATTCAAACTCACAAATCCGCATTCAAGACCATAAGTCTCATTACACCTAATCTACTTATCTTAACAATTGATCATCAAAGTGATAGAAACTCACCAAAACACAATTAGCAAGCTAATGAAGAAGATTAAGATACTTAGAATGGATTAGAGATTGATTAGAGCTTGCTTTCCTCTTCATTGATTTGTGGAGGCCATGACCAAGTTTCATTTTGCCATAGTTTAGTTACTTGGTTTAATTATGAATGAATTAGGGTAGGGTTAGGGTGTTATTTATAGGATTAGGTTGCATTTTAGACCCTTAGATTAACCCTAGATTAATTTAGGACCATCAGATCCATCAGATCCAAGAAGCTTCCAGAACTAGCCCACCAAGCCAGCCCAAGAACCCAAACTGGTGCACCCAGTTTCTCTGGGCGTCGCACCCTGTCGACAGGCAAGTCGACAGGCATGTCGACACCCCTGTCGACAGGCCTGTCGACAGCCCTGTCGACATGGGTTGGGCGGGAATCTTCCCGCCTGGCCCCGCCTGTCCAATTTAAAATCTGAATTTTAAATTCTTAATTCTGTTATTAGTTTTGAATTTTCTGCAAACTTCATCGGGCCATAACTGGGCCATACGGACTCCGATTTTCGAAAACTCGGACTCTATTTCGCGTATTTTTCCGAGACGAACGTAATGACGCAGCCCGTTTCCCCTAATTCCCACATCTGAGATTATTTATCCTGTAATTAGTGAATTTTAGTATTAACTAAAATTCGGGGTGTTACAAAGTTGATGGCGGAGAACTGCACATTCTCTTAGCTTGATAACTAGAGTATTTTTTGTGAACGTTAATTTGTGATATCTGGCGGATTTGACGATGTGGCATTCAAAGTGAATGATGAACAGGTGTTCAAAAGTTAATCTAAACCTCAAGCCTCATCAACCGGGAAATGACAAAAATCGGGCAGGCAACATGGCTATGTGGGTCGCTCCCATTAGGGTGTATAATCACCTATCTAGAGAAATTCTTTTTGTTTCTTAAATCTATTTCGATGTTGTCCCTTTTCGGGAAACGGTGGCTTGAGCCCAACCGTTGGTGATATTCATTCGATACACTCAAGCGAAATGAGTGGTCGGCCATGTGTGGGACGGGTTGCAAGACGTTCTTGTTGAACCCAGTGTATTCGCCTCTAGAGATACACTATCGGCAGGTGGTCCCATACCTTGTCATAGTCGGAATCCAATCTCCAATAAGTGCCCACGGTTTTGTTTGTATATATATATGGAGCGTGAGATGCAAGCGTTCCGCTAGATTGATATCTACTTGTATTTAGACACTATTATAATATCAGAAACTATATTGATTTTGGAAATGTTTTGGGTTATCGTAAGGTAAAAACCGTCCGTATTTATGAGTCGATTTGGTCTTACAATTATTCTTTTCTTTCAAAAAGATTTTGACTTAAAAATCAAGTTGTGTGATACCCTTAATACTATGTGAGTTTTTCTCACTCTGGTTCACCAGATTGACCCAGTGTTTTGTAAATGCTCAGGTTAGCCCGACGTGTACAGGTTCAGGTTACTTAATGTTGTAAAGAGACGAGCTGGAAGAGTCCAGATGTATGATATTATATAGCTACTATTCCGCTGTGTGTTTTCTATGGGACAGATTTTTATAACTGTCCAGAGATGTTGATGTACTCTGATATTGTAAGTATTTTTAAAAGCTCTCAATAAAGTTTTATTTCTGTATTATATTTTGTTCCGATGCGATGTGAGACTCTGACTCTGTGTTGTGTTGATTCTTCTTCTTCTTCTATTCTTATATTTCTTTCTTATCTCACCCTCTAAATTCTTTCTAATAATGTTCCAGTGTTTTTGGTGTTTGGATGGTCGGCATGTGGTACGGGAAATGTATTTATGTCGATTTTCAGGGCTGAAAATCCTTGGGTCGTTACATTGGCTCTATAACTTATATGTTTTGAAAGTAATTACTCCCTAAGAGGCTTTTCCCCTCACTCTTTTGGCATGGACGAAGGAGTGTCTTTTGTAAGAAAGAACTATTTTGGATAAGGAAGTTTATATCTTTCAGGAGTACCTGAAGGGAGTCCTAAATATTATAAATATTTGGAAGGGAGTTACCTCTCAAAGATGATTGATGTCATTTCTTGATTGATTATTTAATTGCTTAAATCCAAAAGGGGTACATTTTGGGGAAACTGTGTAGTGCTGGAGGGGTTACCTTCGGAGTAAATGACTGTAAGTACCCAGGGGATTTTCAACGCCTAAATTTCGATAATAATACATAATCCTATATTACTTGCCAAAAGCCAAATATCGAAAACACCTGATAGTTAATAGAAAGAATTCAAAATGTGAGAAAAAGAAAGAAAGAAATATTAGAAAACAAGAATAACAACATAATAGAATTGGACCAAACATGTTGCACTGCGGTTGTGGTGACAAGCACTTCATTCTATAACTAGTTGGATTAGTCATATGATAGTATTTAGTATTTTTCCCTGCCGTGTGTTGTATATGAGGATAAGTTGTTATAGCTGTCCAGATGTATTGGATATCTGCTTTACTATATGCTTGTAAGTATTTATTTCAAGCTCTCAATAAATATTTATTTCTATATTATATTTTATTCCACTATGATGTAGGACTTTATTTTGTTGTGTTGTTATTCTACTTCTTTTCTTCTATTCTAATATTTCTTTTTTTTCTTACCTTCTGAATTCTTTCTATTAACTATCTGTTGTTTTCGATACTTGGGTATTGGTAAGTAATACGGGTTTATGTATTAATATCAAAATTCAGGTGACGAAAATCCGTTGGTTCGTTACAATGATCGTTGGTCTTAAGAAATCAGAAGGGGCTAACTTTTGGAAATAGCTGGAGGGGTTACCTTTCGAAGATGATGGATTGTTAAACTAGGTAGGACACCATTGAAAGTTGCATATGCTCTTTGGTGGGTAACCATGGACATGACATATGCATTTGTGTGAAGATTAGTAGTATTAATGGGTGAAATAAATTTGGTTTACCAATTAATTTAAATAAGCTTCTAGTCTCTTATTAGCGGGGGGTTACCTTTCAAAGTATGGGAGGGGGATCAGAAGGTCTTCATTGTTTAGCAAGGTGTTAGCTTAAGTTGTGCAGTGAGCATACTAGTAAGAAAGGGCTTGGGTTTACTAGTTCTACCTTAAGCTTTAGTTTCAATATTAGCAGGGGATTACCCTACGAGACATGGAGGGTAATCGAAATAAAGAATGAAAATGATGGGTAATCATAAAAGAATGAAAATGATGGGTAATCATTGAAGAATGAAAATGATGGGTAATCATTTAGTAACTCCAAGATGGGTGATCTGGAATAACAAGGATGGGGAATCCATTGTATGTTGCATATTACACAATCTTATTGTCACTTATGTTATTGTGGCTTTCATACTAAACATTAAAGTGTAGGAGCACAAGGTTGGTTCTGAAAGGGTTTTGGAGGTAATTTGACACTAGCGAAGGGAAAACCCATTCCGCAATGTAGCGTAGTCCCGCTAACTATCTTTGTATCGGGAAAGGATTATTCATACCAGTCTATTTGATCAACCCGAAGTTTTTTGCTTTTCCCTTTAACTCTCAGGTACTCATTTGAGTAAGCTAAGGGCTTGGGTCTTTCAGGTATCTACTACGAATAAGCTTCAGAGGCAAGGAGGAGGTTATAAATATTTAGGAGTTCCTCTATTTGGTTTCATCTTTTGTTGTATGTATCGGTAAAGTTGTAATTCCCTATATATTTAAACTTTGGTCAACCGTGAGGGCATTGTCATATATTGCCCTCATAGAATATTCTGTATTAACTTATATTTTCTTTGAACATGTTATATGAAAGGGTTAATGAACGAAATGATTACTAATAAATGTTTTGTGTTGTTTTATATATTCCTGTGTTTTTATGTCATGGTTTATTAACACCTGGTTTTAAATCACCGAAAGCCGACACTGGAGATGGATGCAAAATCTATAGTGTTTTGCTTTCGTTCTTGGTAAATGGGGTTTCATACATTTGCTATCAGAGCATGGGTTTATGAAAAGTTAAGCAGAACGTTTTCTTTACACGGATTTTTCAATTTAAACTCAAAGATCACATAAATTCTAAGGAATGGGATAACGAATCTATACATACATACATACATACATATATATATGTATATTCTAGACTCTCTTAAGGTCACCCTTCGGTATCTTACCAAGGTTTATCTATGGAAGAAGGAAGTAAGATATTAAGAGAAGGCATGCAAGATTGAATATTAGTGGCGGAAGCACTACAACCAATGGAAATGTTCTACAAAGTGGGAGGACAAAACCGAAGGTCCAATAAGAACTAGAGTGCTATAAAGAAGCCAGCAGATACATTGAACTTATTCTAGACTTTTATGCAGATGTTGCAAGTCGGAGTTGTTGCTAATCACAAAGGAGTCAATCCGGAAGTGCAAGTTGCAAAAGACTCTGCGAAGTTGAGCAGAGATTATGCCAGCTTGGGAGGATAGCCGTTTCTTCGAATGGAGGATGTTGTTGTTGACACTTTGCTATTTCATTGTTCAAGAATCTTCAGAGACTTAGGCTTGACTGATGAGAAGAAGAGAACATTAGCTTCGAGGCAGCTGCAGGGTAATGCTTTGCATCGGTGGAATGGTGTAACGGCTATGACATTGGAAGGAGAAACCTTGGGAAGACTTCCGAAGGAGGTTGTGGCAAGGTTTGTGTTAGAAGTTGTCCAGTCCATGGTGATGAGAAGGTTTACTGATTTGAAGTAAGGAGATATAATAGTGGTTGAGTATGTCACTAGGTTCGATGAATTATTTCATTATGCTCGATGGACTATTTATACTGTCGTATTCAGGAATGAGACGTTCATCAATGGGCTAAAGTTTGAGATTGTGAAAGCAATGATGCCTCATTTGCGAGACGCCAATGATGTTAGGATGGAGATGACCATTCATAACAAAGAGATACTTATGGAAGATGGAAAACAAGGATATCAAGAAAAGAAAAGGAAGCTCTTCAAGGGTGGGAAGGCTTAGAAAGAGGGAAATCATAAAAGGAATAAGGCAGAAATTATATGCTTTAAGGTATCAGCAGAAGGGTCACTATTCGATAGAGTGCAAAGCAGCGGAAGTTAAAACCACTATAGGGAGGACGAATGTAAGATGCTTTAATTGTAAGCATCTTGGGCACTATATGGATAGATGTCCCGAAGTAGCCAAGGGTAAAGAGATGGATATGGAACCTTCGTTTTCTAGATCCCCAATTATGGAGAAAGGGAAGACAGTGTTGGAAGGTACACTTTTTATTTCATAGCATGTCTGTTAGAGTTTTTTTTAACATTGGTGCATTGCATTTATTTATCTCTAGAAGTGTAGTAGATTAATATTCTTTAGAACCATCATACCTTATTACTTCCATTAGGGTGGCTAACCCTATCGAAGAGTATGAAACTCTGGGGTTAAGATGTGATCACCTATAGTTTCGGTTTCTAAGCTATGCATTTATTCGTAACATGTAGGTGTTTGATTTTGAGGGTTTGAGAATTATTTTAAGTATGGTTTGGTTAAGTTTTTGTGATGTGAGAGTATCATGTCGAAATAGAGAAATATCATTGAAGCATCTCGATAGAGAAGATAAGATTGTGTTCTTGGTGGAAAGAGCAGTTCTGCAGATGTCTTCATGGATGAATGTTTTGGAATTGGAGGAATATCTAAGTAGCGTTCCAGTTGTTAGGGAATTAGCCGACATCTTTAGACCAATGGAAGGACCTCCCCCGAAAGGATCTATTGAGTTCAGGATCAATCTCATGCCGAGAGCGGAGCCAGTGAGTGGGCCACCCAATCAAATGACCCCTTCAGAGATGAAGGTGTAACTTGTTGAGTTGGAGGGTAAAAGCTTCATTCGTCCATGTAGTTCACCTAGGGACACATCAACGATTTCTGTGAAGAAGCAAGATGGATCGTTGAGAATGTGCACTGATTACCGAAAGCTCGACGAAAGGATAGTAAAGAATAAGTATGTTATGCCCAGTATTGATAACCTGTTTGATCAGTTGAGTTGAGCAAATGTGTTTTCATAGTTGGATTTGGCTACTGGGTTTCACCAGTTGAGGGTGACGGAAGAGAGTGTTCCGTCGACTGCATTTCATAATGGATATGGATCATATGAATGGATGGTTATGCCATTTGGATTGACGAACACACCAATTTTGCAGACTAGATGAACCGAATATTTCGGGAGCACTTAGACAGACTTGTGTCCTTTTTTATTGATGATATATTGGTGTATTTGAAGGATGCGGAAAAGCATGAGATTCACCTTCGAATAGTTCTGAAGATATTGTGAAAGTACCAATTGAAAGCTAAGTTTTCTAAATGTCGATTTTGGTAAAGGAAAGCGAAGTTCCTTGGTCACATGATTTTGGGAGAAGTATTGTCGATAGATCCATCAAAGATTGATGCTATCGTTAGTTGGAAGAATCCTGAAAGTGTTACGGAGGTCCGAAGCTTTCTGGGATTGGTCGGATACTATCGAAGATTTATCAAGGACTACTCGCGGATAGTGACACCACCTACTAAGTTAACCCGGAAGGATGTTAAATTTGTCTGGTCTAATAAGTGCAAGGAAGCAATCCAGGAATTGAAACACTTATTGAGCAAGGCTCTGGTGTGAGTGTTGTTAGATGGAAAATGTTTACACCAAAAAGTGGTCCAAACATACAAGAGTCATGTATGGAGCAAGAATATGAAGAAATAACAGATAAAAATAAGACAAAGCTAGACATAGGATTTTATCATGGTTCGACAATCGGGCCTATGTCCACCAGATGTAATCTTTTATTCATCATATTATACGATTAAGAATACATCTGGTTTTCATGTAAGAAAATAGAGAAATGAAGATGAAGTAATGGAAGCAAATTCCTTGTTGTTATGGGTTAGAGAAATTCTAGACCCATCCTTGTAAATGCCCTAAATCCTAGTATTTATAGGTGATCCCGATCTGGTTCAGCCGGGACATGCGAAAGCAGATCCGAACTTGTAGCAATAGTGGGCTGACCATGTCCAGTTAGTGGAGTACGTGAGATTGTCGAACCGGAATAGCCGAACTGGATTAGTCAAACTGGAATAGTCAAACCGAAATAGTCGAACCGGATTGGTCGAACCGAATTTCCAGCCTTCGAAAGTCCAATTTTCTGCGACATCTAATGGTTATACCAAGCATATCCAGGCTTATCTAAGTCCATGGACCATGTTTGAGTCCCTAGAAATCTATTGATGGGAGCTCCAGAGTGTAACAGCCTTGCGAAAATGCAGGTTAATTTTTGCCCCCCAAAGTACGTCTTGCTGCCAACATAATGTGCTTTGAATTAAGACAAACCAGAGTAATCAAGAATGATTTTGTTTGCAGTTTGGAATAGTCATCACACTCTCATTGAATTTAATCCATGTGCTCGTTTCTATTGAGATTTCATATTCGATAGTAGACTTGATTGCTAAAATTGGATCTCTTTCTGGATTTCCAAGTAATAACGGAAATTCCATCAGACAAGAGCTCTTGACTGAAGGTCTGAGAGTTGCAAGTGGTCTTTTGAATACCATCGAGTCAAGGGTTTAAATATATCCCATCACGTTATGTCATGTCAAGTCGTTAGCTCCGGCTTGTGTTCAAACACAGGCGGGTCGTTATCGGACATGTCATCTATCACAGTTCATGGTTTGAATTTTCTGGCTCGGTATGAAGTCACACGCGTGCATGTTCGTGGACTAAGAATTGCTTATCCAACTTTGACCTTTCTTCCATTGTTTTCTTCTTCTTTTTATTATCCAGTTCAATGATCAAATTAGGATCTGGATCAACATAGCTGATCCGGAAAACATGCATGTCACATTAATGAGACTCGTGGGTTGAAAGGAGGAAGAGACTAGAAGCTTCGAGAGTGTTGTGGGGGTCTCATCAAGTTAACTGAGTAGTAGAATAGGTGACAGATTTGAAACAACTCAGTGATCCCCAGATCGGCTAAGCTGTAGGCTAATCTGAATAAAGCTAAACGATATTGGTGAATTCTTCAACATTCTTCTGGATCGAACAAGATGCATGCCAATCCGGAAATGTCAATATATATTTTCCCTTGCCAAAAGTCGATCCATACAAGTTGATGTAGAACTAACTGAACCAGACGCACTCCATTCAGACTTGTGCTAAGTCCATGTTTCATCGAGCTGACTTACCATAACTCCCATAATTTAACCTTCACACTGGCATATGAACATAAGTTGATGTGCATATCACTGTGGACCGCTCAAATAACAAATAACTGCTCCTTACAAGATTATGACCTTGCGTTTTCCATGATTGCAATCCAGAGATATGATCGGGAAGGACAGTCTATTAAGTCGGTCTTTGTTGCATTCTTTCAATATGCTTAGTCAGTTGTGTAGGAACATGTCAGTCATATACGAAGTGGTCGTAGATTCGGTCATTCTCCTGATCTCGTCATGGGCTTTCGAGAAACGAACACCTTGATTTTGTGTCTACAATAGCCGTCAGTCAAAGCTTCTGCATATGGTGGAAGAGTGCTAAGTCAAGATGAATTTAGTGTATTGTGTTACTATGTCTGACAGTTGTATTGAACATCTAAGTGACCTGCTTTCCATTCAATGTACTCGCGGTTCATCATTCGATGTCCAATTCCAGATGACGATTTGTCGCCCAAATGCCTAGGCGTTGATTTAAGGACTTAAGTGAAGAGTTATCCTTTCGGCTGTAGCCTAGAAGCTTGTGAAATTTTAGACACAAGTGTCGTGAGGAGGGTGCAACTTTCTGTAGCTTGCCAGATTGCATGTCTGTACTCCATCCGAGGATAGCAGGATCGGAAAATGTGTACATGGTTATTGCCAGTTAAACGGTGCCCTTCGAGGCTCTTATCCTTTGCCCCAAGTCATTGGGCTTTAGTTGATTAGTATGCATCAAATTCATGCCTTCTTCTGATTCACACTCTCTTATTGAATTGTTAGTTAGGGTTGAATACAGAGTGGTTTTTTGGTGCCCAACCCATATTAGTGTCTGTTCATCATGGTAAAGGTGAGAGGACGTTGCAAGAATAGTTTATTCACGGTCACCACTTGCCTATAATCTTATACGAACTTTAAAGACTGGAGTTGGACGATGAAACGTCAGATCTTGGTCGCCTTAAGTGCTTCAATTTCCTCCCTGCGTCAAGGGAAAAAGTCGAGATTTAATGGATGTGTCACACTCAATTGATGTTCGAAGTGGGATACCTGATTCATATCTAATCATATTTGAGCCTTTCCGGTTAAGAAGTGGGATGGAACCAGTCAATGGATGGTCGTGCCGCATCCATTTCATTGTCCACAAACATCCTATCAAGATTAAAGCATCAGTTAGATACAGGCAATTTGTAACACGCTGCATTTTAAGCAATAAAATTATCAAAATAATTACATGTGTAATGTACATTAGAAATTCGAATATAAAAGCATGTTATTAAATGAGTAATAAATAAAAATAAGCCATTATGCAAATATAGCATTGCAATGGTACAAATAAAATTAAATAAAACGAAATATTTCAGAAGAAGGAAGGTAAGTTAATTAATAACACATTACAAATTAATAAATAATTCCAGGTTAAAGTTTACAAATGGAAAACTAGTTAACAATAACAGACATGTAAGCATGCGTAAACATATGTTTATTCCATATATATATATATGCATTTATGTATGTATGTATGTGTATGTATATATATATATATTTATATGTATAAATATCAGAAGCAACACATTTGAATTTGAAAGATAATGCGCGTCACTAATGGCAATAACATAAACAAAATGGAAGTAACATTAAATTTGCAACACTCCTTTTAATTGACAATGCATGTTGTAAATGACATTAAAAGAGAACAAATGGAAATAACATCAAAAATTGGAAGTAGATAACTAATTCTAAAATATAGTTAAGTTTAATATAAATATATTTAGACATAAACTACAAAAGTAATGCGCAAAATAAACACGCGACATAATTGGTATGTATAACGATCCGTATTTTACATATCGGAGGATCGTAAAATAATTATTTTTAATTCCTTTGTTGTAACACCCCATAGAGATATACCTTAAATAGACATAAATAGTTAAATTAAGAATAAACAATAATAAATTAATAAAATATTAATAGGTTGAAAATAAAAAATTCAGATAATTGAGAATTGGGCCATGAAAATATTGCTATTGCGTTTGTAGCGAGATTTTGATCCGTTTGCGTATTTGTTGAAAACGGAGTTCGTATAAAGAAGTTAAGATTAAAACAATTTACATATGAATTGTTTACACACAATATTTGAAATTCAAATTGGATAAATAAATATATATATTAATTGATCTAAAAGAATATTCCATGAGAATTTGAATTACGTGTATATATACATATGTAGAAGGGGACAAGAATAATCAAATTAAGGAAGGTAATCAATATAATTTAATATTACAATTAATATAAAGAAACATTCAGAGAAACGAATTCTCTAGCTCGACCCCAAAAGGAGGGTCGATCGCCTTTCTATAGAAGGGTTCGACTGCCCCTGAGTATTTCGGTGGAGATGGCTTATTTCTATAGGGACTTAATGTAAATTGCAAACAACGAACCATTTAGATTAAATTTAATTGATCTAATGGTTTGCGTACACATTTGAAATTATATATACCACCGACTAGCCTCTCCCAAACCATAATCTATTTTCTTCTTCATGCCTCCATTCTGCTATTAAAATTCCAGAGAAAAGTTAAGGTTGTCTTCTAAATTCTTAATCTATATTTCTTCTCTATTCTGATTTAGGATTATATGTAGATTTGGAATTCCAAGATTTATATATAATACTCTAATATATTGATTCTAATATATAGATTAACATGAATTGGAGAATGTTTTATACGAAGGATTGGATCCAAAAGCAGACACCATTCAGATTTCCACTATTTCATCCTTCTTAGCACTGTGAGCGGAAATGACACTAGTTTCTTATTTTCTCTATTTTGTAGTATGGATCTGGATCTATATGCCTAAGAGAATTTTGATCTAAATGAAAATTTAATGTTAAACATCTTCCAATTTACCTATATTTCAATTGTTATGAAGAAATGATCAATCTAGTTGTATTTGTGGTTTTGAGTTGTTGTAATAATAAGAGAAAAACATGATTCTTGTGTTATAACTTTCTATACTGTTTGGATTCCTTTTATTATATTTTCATGTAAATCCATACGTTTAGGTTTGTGCATAAGGTTAAGATTTGGATAGGTAGTTGTTATTATAAGAAAATTTGATGAAATGCAGACGATCTTCCCATGATCCTCCAAAATCCAGTACACAAGCTCTTAGAATATCTTCCAAAACTCGGTTAACCCTTTTGGTTTGACCATCTATTGTGGGATGATAATCCATACTCATACATAGCTAAGTTCCCAACGTTTCTTGTAAACACTTCCAGAATCCTCTGGTGAATAATGGATCTTGATGGCTAACAATACTCTTCGGAATTCCATGGAGTTAAACTATCCACTTAAGATATAACTTAGCCAATTTCGATGCAGTCCTAGTCGATTTGACAGGAATAAACCTTGCGGTTTTAGTCAAGCAATCCATGATGACCCAAATACTATCATTTCCTGCCCATGTCCTAGAAAATCCATCGACACTTGCTCCCATTTCCACGTAGAAACTTTCAATGGCTATAACAATCCACTCGGTTTTTTCTGCTCATCTTTAATTAATTGACAGTTCATGCATTTTTAGATAAATTTGTCGACATCCATTTTCATACCTTCCCAGTAGTAAACTCGCCTCATATCTCGATACATTTTATTACCACCAGGATGAATCATCAATCTAGAGTGATGACACTCACTTAAAACTTCATCTCTCAATCCATCTATATCAGGAACAACCAGTCGCCCATTCTTATGAAGCCAACCATCTCGATCAACTTCAAAATCCTTAATCTCCTCTGGTCCCACTCTCATCTCTAACCTTCGAACAATTTACATAAGCTTATCGTCTCGCTTTTGGCTTTCACTAATCCTTTCGATGAGAGTCGGTCTAATCAATAAGCTTGCTAATACCTCAGGTGCTAATTCACAGTGAGGTCTAAAATCAAATCCGGACAAATACTCGAGATGCTTCCATTCTGTGAACGTGGCTCCCAAACTCACATGTCTTCGTCTTAATGCATCGGCCACTACGTTACCTTTTCCTGGAGTATAAGCTATTCCAAAATCGTATGATGCCAAAAACTATAACCATCGTTGTTACCAAAGATTCAAATCCTTTTGGGAGAAAAGATACTTCAATGACTTATGATCCGTAAACAACTCGGACTAACTCCCAACGAATAGTGCCTTCAAATCTTTAGAGAAAATACTATCGCTGCTTAACTCTAAATCATGAGTCGGGTAATTCCTTTCGTGCGACTTCAGTTGCCAATTTGCATATGTCACAACTCTATCCATTTGCATTAGCACTGCTCCGAGTCCAGTTCCACATACTGCAGTGTATACTATCATTTACTCATTCCCTCTCGGAATAGTCAACATAGGAGTACTCGTTAATCTATCTTTTATGATTCCAAAGCTTGCTCACACTTCACATTCCACACGAAGACTTGGTTTTTCTTTGTTAGTCTGATTAACAGTGCAACTATTTTAGAGAAATCCTTGTGTAACGACCCAGATTTGTGATCGATTAATTTGAAATATTTAATATAGTTTTAAATATGGAAATGATAATATAAATGATTTTTTAGTTGTTAATTTAAAAATCAATTTCGATTTAATATCGAATATATAAATCATCGTAATACGAAAATGAGTTTAATTGACTTCAAAGTTAAAATTGAATTAAAAACAATTCAGATGATCAGTACAAAGTTATGCTTGAATTAGTATAATAATATTAATTTATTATCGAAGAATTTATTTGTTTTGAATTTAATTTATATCTTCTCCATATGATCAGATCTAACTTCGTAGCTTGTTCCAGTGTGTCCAGAATAGTGGTTAAACCCTATAAACGTCAGTTGTTGCGTTCAAATTGGTGTTGGGAACCCCTAATATATTATTATAAAATTGAACGGATAAGATCTAACTCAAATCGTGGTCAAATCAAAATCAAATCGTATTTAATAACAATGTACTTCACCTATAACCTATATTGTACCATTTATAGACAAATTCCTTAGAAGCTAAGTATCCCTTCTCTATAAATCGCGATGACTACTCTCCCTTTTCCCTCTTTTTGGAATTCATTTGCACGCAAAAAAAGAAAAAAACTTAAGTAATCATAAGTGAAAATGGCCCCTGCTCCTCTTATAAAAATCAAATTAAACCACACCTCATTCCTCTTAAAATCGAATGCCAGAGTTCGTTGTGTAAATCCATTTCAGTTCGAAGTTTCAAATCGCGATTTAAGATTGGAAAAACCATGAAGCTCGATAGTGGGAGGCATGTCTAAATTAGGAAGAAGGTGCAATAGGGATTAGCCATCTCGTCTGAAGACCGTCGGTTCCCTGATGCTCAACATGGAAACTTGAGCGATGTTGGCATTGGCAAAAGGGAAGCGAGGTGATTTGAGGAGGTGCGAACTGGGTGATATAGGGTTTAAACTAGCTCGAATTTGTGATGATGCTACAGATGGAGTTTAGTTGTGGTATCACGATGGATTCTGGTAGCGAAGTTGCAATGTATGGGGAGCGGTGGCACTTGCAAGTACGACAACAACTGGTCAAAATGTTGGTGGGTACGATGGTCTTCTGTTGAGTTGGAAATCACAGCCTGTAGCGAAGGGAAGGAGTTGGAGCAAATGTTCGAAAAGGAGAGCACATGTGGAGTGACATTTGAATTTTTGTTGACAAGTTGGGTATGGTAAAGGGAGATTTCCAGTTGCAGTTTTGGATACTGGTGCCAATACTGTCTTTGGGTTTGGGTTATGTGATGGGATGAAAATATGGAAGCAAGGTTCGACAATTGTTTCAGGGAAGAAGAGGTATCGTAATTGTTGATTTTGATTTAAGCGCGACAATTTTTGAATTTGATAAAGTAATTTCTAAACTAATGAAGTGGTTAGTTTAGTTAATTTAAATTTTTAACTTCCATTAAATATGACAACTCTTCTATATATTGCTTATATGATCAGAATTAAATGAAACGAAGTATGTTGGAATCATAGCTTTGAAGATAACAAGCAGAGAATTAAACTGGAATATGTAACCATATAAAAAAAAAATTCAATGTGAGTAAATTCACTCCTTGGTTCAATATAATTTTATTATAACGAATATTTATTTTAAATAATTTTTATATGATGTTTGTTGGTTGTTGGGATGCGTTTAAAATATTTTTATCGCTATCAAAAATATATTAGTTATTTAGGCTTGGTGTTTGTTGCTATTATATATATATATATATATATATATATGGTGATTTGTTGGATTCCCGCAGTATCATTAGCGGATGACCCTATGCGCCCCACGCTATGATAGTGGATGACCTTCTATACCGCGATATTCTGCCATGAAGTAGAATGGGTATTATTTATGTTGGCTAACGTCTGTGGATGCAGGAAAACAGGTTGGAGGGATCCAACTAGATTCCTCAAAAATATTATTATTTGTTTGTTCTCATATATATTATCATATATGATGTGTAAGAAAATCTATGATTGATAATTGGTATTTTTGATTGGTTAAAATATCACTGGACCTGAAATGTTGATATATCAAAATATCAAGGAAAAGGATATTTTGAAATATAAAGGGGAAAATCTATTTATCTAAAATAGAATTTGAATTTCAATTTGGCTATAAATATATTAACTTATTTTGAATATATGAAACAAGTAGTGAATTTATAAATGTGTTTATATATCAATAATGCAAAGAATAGAAATGAATTTATAAACAGTGTTTATAAATAAAGTGGAAAAATTATCATTTGAATATTTAAATTCAAAATATGAATTTATAAATGGAAATGGGAAATTGTTTTAAAGAATTAAAAGATGAAGTTTATTCTGATGTTCAGAATATAAACTGAACTGAAATAAATCCGTAAGGATTTATGATGTGAATTCGATTGGTCCGAATTTATTTAACTAAAACATGTCTAGAAATGTTAGGATTTTATTTAAATAGAAGTTAAATTTAAATTTGAAAATAGATTCTATATATCTATATTTATATAGATAAGTTATAATATATAGAATATTCCAAAATAAGATTTTGGTTTTCAATAGATTTCGATATAGAACTTGTTTAAATATATAAGATAAGGAAATTTATAAACGATATTTATAAATATGATGAATTAATTATCAATAGATAATTTGAAATATTAAATTCAAATATGAATTTAAAAGTATAATTTAAAATCATTTCGAAAAAGGAAATGATAGGTTTTATTCCGAAATTCGGAATATATAAGAGATTGAGTTTCAAATAGGTATTTGAAAGGAAAGCTTGTTTTAAAACAAGAAAATTTATTTATAACAATGTTTATAAAAATAGGAAATTAAATTATCATTGGATAATTTAGGAGTTTATAATTCAAGTATGATTTGAAAAGTGAATTGGAAAACGGTTTGAAATAGAACGATAAATTTTATTTTGGAACTGGAATATAAATCGAAGTGAGAAAAATCCAATGGGTTTATAATTGAAATTCGATTATATCGAATTTTATAAATAATTTATTTGTAAAAGGAATTGGAATTAAATATAGAAGGTCGAAGTATAAATAAATTTATTACCGAGTGAGGAAAAATCGACGATTATTGGTAATCAAAAATATTAAGTTGAATTGGGAAAATTGATTCGAAATATATCAGAATGGAGTTGAAATTATTATAAACGAAGTTTAAACGTTTTATATATACATATAATTAAACGAAATCGTCGCAGTGCGGCAGTTCGTAAACTGACGTTTCGAATTTTAATTGAGTAGATAGAACTCAATTCAAGTCAGAATTCTTTGAAACAAGAATCATCAGGACCGATTTGATAATAGTTTTCTAATGAAAGAGAAAAATATGGATTTCGCCGTATAGATTTTGAGTTATGTCAAAATCAAATTTTTAGAAAAGCAGCGCCATAACCATTATAAAACCATAACGGTTTATTTAAATAAATAATGAAATTTTAAGTAAATAAAATCCGAATCTCCATTAGAAAAATCTAGACATGAGTTGTAAAATTAATATGAACTCAAGTTGTATAAATGAATCTGATTTTTGAATCAAAAATCAGATTTTGTCAATTATTGAATAGAATTAACTAATTTGAAGAATAATTAGTTGTTGGAGTTTTGAATTGAAATTGAGCTTTGGATAAGTAAATTGGGTTTGTAAATTTATATTCGAAATCGAATATGCAACTTGAATCGAAAATGGAATTCAATTTGTTTATAAGCAAGTTGATATTATATTTGAACATGTTATGTTCAAACAAAGAAGTGAAATAGGAAAAATAGCTAACTAGAAAATAAATTAGCAAACTGGGTTAAGACGAATGGATTAATTGAAACCAAATGGGAATATTTTGATGTGTTAAGCAGGTATGGAAATGAAGTGTATGAAGTTTATAAATTTAGTGCCCGACAAAAAGGTACACATTTAAATCCATATGAGATTTTATGCGCCAAATCGGCAAGCCACTTGGCTTATTTGATTTTCTTTTTGAATGGAAAGGGCCTAGAGAGGCGAGTTAAGGTTTGAACTATCGACCGGTACAAAAGAGGTTATGGCGAAATTTTCCAGAAATTTAAGGAGTTAGAATATTTTTAAGATAATTTGATAATTAGAAATCTATATATTAATATATATAGAATCCGGTAAGGAAACAAACTTAAAAATAGAATATTATAAACAAAAAGGAAATCCAAAATCTGGTAATAGAAAGAGAAATATACATTTTAAAAATGAATAAGTGGTTTTTATGGTATTGATGATTTGAGATAAGTGGTCTTGTTTGTTTTGAAGTTAAAGATGTTATTCAGTCAAGGTCTGAGAGGTAATTATACCCCAACTTGATTGATTTCATTATTAACTGATAAACAACAAGATTAAGTCCTAAAGAGAGATGTTTAAAGAGTTTAGTTGAATGCAATGTTTTGGGTTATTGTAACGATGTTTTACACAACATTCGTTTTAATTCAAGTAAGTGGAAATTTGGAAATATAATAATAAATATTTCCTGGGTATAGAAATAAATGAATTATCGTGGAAGAGATAAGTAATTGGAATGTTCTCCAATTATAAATAGAAAAATATTTTCTAAGTATAGAAAATAAAAGAAGGCGATATATGGAACTGTTTTCCAAATTGCGTAATAGGTCAAGATGATTATCGAAAATATCGTGTTAACAAAAATGGATACGGAAATAGAGAAGTGTTTTCAATTAATGAACTATTAAATAAAAAGTTCCAGTGATTGTTTGATGCTATGAATGGATGTTTGTTTTTCTTCGGTAGTTAAATAACCGACTATCGAAGTGTTTTCCAATATCGTTGTCAATATGGAGAGACCAGTTGGATTATTATCCGAGAACCACTATGTATTGGCAGTAGCGTTGCGAATCAGATTATATGAAGATAATCGAAGACGGAGTAAAGTTCAAGGACTTTTTCTATTAATAGAAATTGTGCCTTCGTTCACGTTTAGTCCCACAACGAACGTGTATGGACGAATGTCTGACAGAGTATTTCCAATGATCGCATAGGTTGTTCTGTACAAATATATATGGTGGCAGAGAATTTATTCTCTTAGCATAATATCCAGAATATATTTGTGCAAATCAATTAGTGATTAACGGATCTGACCATGTGGAATTCAAAGTGATTGTGCTATCAATGAATGATAAGAAATCGTAGCCTCAGGCCTCAACAACCGGGAAATGACAAAAATCGGGAAGGCAGCATGGCTATGTGGGTCGCTCCCATTAGGGTATATAATCAGCTATCTAGGGGAATTCATTTAATTCCTTATTCTATTCGATGCTGTCCCATTCGGGAAAACGGTTGCTGATCCCAACCGTTGGTGATATACATTTGATACACTCAAGCGAAATGAGTGGTCGGTCATGTGTGGGCCGGGTTGCAAGATGTTCTTGTTGAACCCAGTGTATTCCCCTCTAGAGATACACTATCGGCAGGTGGTTCAATACCTTATCATAGTCGGAAATACAATCTCCAATAAGCGCCCTGCGGTTTTTGATTTTATATTATATATAGAGCGTGAGATGCAAGCGTTCCGCTAGATTGTTATTTATTTGATTTAAACACTATTATAATATCACTGGATTTTCGTATCAAAGTGTTTTGGATTATAGTAAGGTAAAAACCGTCCATGTTTATGTGTGGGCTGGTCTTACTATTATCCTTTCTTTCGAAATGATTTTGAAAGTTAAACAAATGTTTGGAGTTTACTCACACCAGTCCCATGACTGACCCAAAGTTTATTTTCTTTTGTTTTCCCTAAACTCTTGGGTGCCCAAATTTGTACGGGTAGTAAAGTAGTCGGGATTTTTCAGATTCACTTGGAAGAGCTGGAAGCAGGAGGCTTCACTAGTTAGCTATAGACTATAATATATTCCGCTGTATGCCATGTGTGTATCTGGAAATATGTGTTTATAACTGTTCCAGAAATAACTGTTGTGCTCTGATGATGGTATGTATATAAAGTTACCGAATTGTATTTCAAAGTTTATGTTACCTAATATATTTTATTTGTTCCGCTATGAGTTTGTGATCTTTGTTTCCTTCTATTCTAATATTTCTTTCTTTCTATTTCTCATCCTCTAACTTCTTTCTAATAATGATTCGTATTTCTGGGCAATTTGGGTTGGACGTGTGGTGTTATTAGTCAACTCAGATAGTACGGATTTGCAGGCCATTACAGTTGGTATCAGAGCTTAGGTTGAGCGAACACCTAGGCTTTGGTGGGATTGTGCTCGTTTGAGATAGGGTCAGTAGTACCCTAGAATGAGTTGAGTGTATATATACAAGAGCGCGTATGTGTAAATTGATTTAAGTATTTTATATTGTGTTGGCTAGTCTTTTCAGTAGTTTATGAATTTTGATCGCATCGTGGGACGCCACGACGTCGATAAGAGTTTATAAACACTTGAGCAGAGCAATTTGACACAATAATGTTTTAAGTAGTAAATGAAATAATTTTACCTGAAATTCTATTTTGATATAGAATGAATATTTTTCTGAAATTATTATAATATATATGGATGAGTTGATTGTTATTATAATCAAATGAGATTATAAAAATTGAAATGGTTAATTATAACCAGATATAATTTGTATAAGAATTAAATATACAAATGAGATGAATTAAAATTGAATTCAAACCAGAAATAAGAGTTTAAAATCCTAGGAAGTTGGAAAATATTTTTTCTAAAATATACTACAATAATATAGCCTTGTTTGGAAGGATTTTTGAATAAAAATCATTTTTGATGGATTTTAAAAGTGATAAAGCACTGAACTCACTTCAGTGGCTGAGAAATAATTCTAGTGATGACTGCAGCATCATCAGTGTTCATTTTCGAGTTTCTAAGTGATGGATTGCTACCTTAGAAAAGTTTTGGTGAAATTTTGTTTGAAAGAAAACAAGTTGGTCTGAAAAATTCAATTGTATGAATTCGAGATGGTTATAAATATATGTATATGTTTATGTAGTTCCAAAAGGATTTGAAATAAAATCCTAGGGATTTGAATTCTGAAATTTAAATTTAACTTAAGCAAGTTAAATGGATCGAAGTGAATAGATTGATCAGAATCAATTTGAATGGAATATAAATTGATTGTAAATCATTCAGATTAAATGAATAGGAGTATATGATGTGTAATATAATTTTGGTAGAAATAAAATTGTAGAAATATGAAATGTTGAATTTCACGTAAGTGGGATTTGGAAAAGTAACAGGTTCATAGCATTTTCCAATCTTTGTAATTTCAGAGACGAAATTCTTTTAAGAGGGAAGAATGCAACGACCCAGATTTGTGATCGATTAATTTGAAATATTTAATATAGTTTTAAATATGGAAATGATAATATAAATGGTTTTTTTAGTTGTTAATTTAAAAATCAATTTTGATTTAATATCGAATATATAAATCATCGTAATACGAGAATGAATTTAATTGACTTCAAAGTTAAAACTAAATTAAAAACAGTTCAGATGATCATTACATAATTCTGTTTGAATTAGTGTAATAATATTAATTTATTATCGAAGAATTTATTTGTTTTGAATTTAATTTATATCTTCTCCATATGATCAGATCAGACTTCGTAGCTTGTTCCAGTGTGTCCAGAATAGTGGTTAAACTCTATAAACGTCAGTTGTTGCGTTCAAATTGGTGTTCGGAACCCCTAATATATTATTATAAAATTGAACGGATAAGATCGAACTAAAATCGTGGTCAAATCAAAATCAAATCGTATTTAATAACAATGTACTTCACCTATAACCTATATTGTATCATTTACAGACAAATTCGTTAGAAGCTAAGTATCCCTTCTCTATAAATCGCGATGACTACTCTCCCTTTTCCCTCTTTTCGGAATTCATTCGCAGGCCAAAAAAAAAAAAAAACTTAAGTAATCATAAGTGAAAATGGCCCCTGCTCCTCTTATAAAAATCAAATTAAACCACACCTCATTCCTCTTCAAATCGAACGCCAGATTTTGTTGTGTAAATCCATTTCAGTTCGAAGTTTCAATTCGCGATTTAAAATCGAAAAAACCATGAAGCTCGATAGTGGGAGGCATGACGAAATCAAGAAGAAGGTGCGATGGGGATTAGCCATCTCGTCTGAAGACCGTCGGTTCCCTGATGCTCAACATGGAAACTTGAGCGATGTTGACATTGGCAAAAGGGAAGCGTGGTGTTTTGAGGGGTGCGAACTGGGTGATATAGGGTTTTAACTGGTTCGAATTTGTCATGATGCGATAGATGGAGTTTTGTTGTGGTATCGCGATGGATTCTGGTAGCGAAGTTACGATGTATGGGGAGCGGTGGCACTTGCAAGTACGACAGCAGCTGGTCAAAACGTTGGTGGGTACGTTGGTCTTCTGTTGAGTTGGAAATCGCAGACTGTAGCGAAGGGAAGGAGTTGGAGCGAATGTTCGAAAAGGAGAGCACATGTGGAGTGACATTTGAATTTTTGTTTACGAGTTGGGTATGGTAAAGGGAGATTTCCAGTTGCAGTTTTGGATACTGGTGCCAATACTGTCTTTGGGTTTGGGTTATGTGATGGGATGAAAATATGGAAGCAAGGTTCGACAACTGTTTCAGTGAAGAAGAGGTATCGAAATTTTTAATTTTGATTTAAGCGCGAAAAATTTTGAATTTAATAAAGTAATTTCTAAACTAATGAAGTGGTTAGTTTAGTTGATTTAAAATTTTAACTTCCATTAAATATGACAACTCTTCTATATATTGCTTAAATGATCAGAATTAAATGAAACGGAGTGTGTTGGAATCATAGCTTTGAAGATAACAAGCAGAGAATTAAACTGGAATAAGTCACCGAATAAAAAAAATCAATGTGAGTAAATTCATTCCTTGGTTCATTATAATTTAATTATAACGAATATTTATTTTAAATAATTTTTATATGATGTTTGTTGATTGTTGGGATGCATTTAAAATATTTTTATTACTATCAAAAATATATTAGTTATTTAGGCTTGGTGTTTGTGGCTATTATATATATATATATGTGTGTGTGTGTATATATATATATATATATATTGGTGATTGGTTGGATTCCCGCAGTATCATTAGCGGATGACCCTATGCACTCCATGCTATGATAGTGGATGACCTTCTATACCGCGATATTCTACCAAGAAGCAGAATGGGTATTATTAATGTTGGCTAACGTCTGTGGATGCAGGAAAACAGGTTGGAGGGATCCAACTGGATTCCTCAAAAATATTATTTGTTTGTTCTCATATATATTATCATATATGATGTGTTAGAAAATCTATGGTTGATAATTGGTATTTTTTATTAGTTAAAATATCACTGGACCTGAAATGTTGATATATAAAAATATCAAGGAAAAGGATATTTTGAAATTTAAAGGGGAAAATCTATTTATCTAAAATAGAATTTGAATTTAAATTAGGCTATAAATATATTAACTTGTTTTGAATATATGAAACAACTAGTGAATTTGTAAATGTGTTTATAAATCAATAATCCAGAGAATTGAAATGAATTTATAAATAGTGTTTATAAATAAAGTGGAAAAATTATCATTTGATAATTTGAATATTTAAATTCAAAATATGAATTTATAAATTGAAATGGGAAATTGTTTTAAAGAATTAAAAGATGAAGTTTATTCTGATGTTCAGAATATAAACTGAACTGAAATAAATCCGCAAGGATTTATGATGTGAATTCGATTGGTTCGAATTTATTTAACTAAAACTTATCTAGAAAATTTTAGGATTTTGTTTAAATAGAAGTTATAATATACATAATATTCCAAAATAAGATTATGGTTTTATATAGATTTCGAAATAGAACTTGTTTAAATATATAAGACAAGGAAATTTATAAACGATATTTATAGATATGATGAATTAATTATCAATAGATAATTTGAAATATTAAATTCAAATATGAATTTAAAAGTATAGTTTAAAATCATTTCGAATAAGGAAATGATAGGTTTTATTCCGAAATTCAGAATATAAAAGAGATTGGGTTTCAAATAGGTATTTGAAAGGAAAGCTTGTTTTAATTTTTAAAACAAGAAAATTTATTTATAAACAATGTTTATAAAAATAGGGAATTAAATTATCATTGGATAATTTAGGAGTTTATAATTCAAGTATGATTTGAAAAGTGAATTGAAAAACAGTTTGAAATAGAACGATAAATTTTATTTCGGAACTCGGAATATAAATCAAAGTGAGGAAAATCCAACGGGTTTATAATTGAAATTCGATTATATAGAATTTATAAATAATTTATTTATAAAAGGAATTGTAAATAAATATAGAAGATCGAAGTATAAATAAATTTATTACCGAGTAAGGAAAAATCGACGATTATTGGTAATCGGAATATTAAGTTGAATTGGGAAAATTGATTTGAAATATATCAGAATGGAGTTGAAATTATTATAAACGAAGTTTAAACGTTATGTATATATATAAATATAATTAAAATGAACTCGTCGCAGCACTGCAGTTCGTAAATTGGCGTTTCGAACTTCAATTGAGTAGATAGAACTCAATTCAAGTTGGAATTCTTTGAAACAAGAATCATCAGGACCGATTTGATAATAGTTTTCTAATGAAAGAGAAAAATCTGGATTTCGCCGTATAGATTTTGAGTTATGTCAAAATCAAATTTTTAGAAAAGCAGCGCCATAACCATTATAAAACCATAACGGTTTATTTAAATAAATAGTGAAATTTAAACTAAGTAAAATCCGAATCTCCATTAGAAAAATCTAGACATGAGTTGTAAAATAAATATGAAATCAAGTTGTATAAATGAATCTGATTTTTGAATCAAAAATCAGATTTTGTTAATTATTGAATAGAATTAACTAATTTGAAGAATAATTAGTTGTTGGAGTTTTGAATTGAAATTGAGCTTTGGATAAGTAAATTGGGTTTGTAAATTTATATTCGAAATCGAATATGCAACTTGAATCGAAAATGGAATTCAATTTGTTTATAAGCAAATTGATATTATATTTGAACATGTTATGTTCAAACAAAGAAGTGAAATAGGCAAAATAGATAATTAGAAAATAAATTAGCGAATTGGGTTAAGACGAATGGATTGATTGAAACCAAATGGGAATATTTGGATGTGTTAAGCAGGTATGGAAATGAAGTGTATGAAATTTATAAATTTAGTGCCCGACAAAAAGGTGCACGTATAATTGCATATGAGATTTTACGCGCCGAATCGGCAAGCCACTTGTCTTTTTTGATTTTCTTTTTGAATGGAAAGGGCCTAGAGAGGCGAGTTGAGGTTTGAACTATCGACCGGTACAAAAGAGGTTATGGCGAAATTTTCCGGAAATTTAAGGAGTTAGAATATTTTTAAGATAATTTGACAATTAGAAATCTATATATCAATATATATAGAATCTGGTAAGGAAACGAACTTAAAAATAGAATATTATAAACAAAAAGGAAATCCAAAATCTGGTAATAGAAAGAGAAATATACATATACGTTTTAAAAATGAATAAGTGGTTTTTGTGGTGTTGATGATTTGAGATAAGTGGTCTTGTTTGTTTTGAAGTTAAAGATGTTATTCAGTCAAGGTCTGAGAGGTAATTATACCCCAACTTGATTGATTTCATTATTTACTGATAAACAACAAGATTCAGTCCCAAAGAGATATGTTTAAAGAGTTTAGTTGAATGCAGTGTTTTGGGTTGTTGCAACAATGTTTTACACAACATTCGTTTTAACTCAAGTAAGTGGAAATTTGGAAATATAATAATAAATATTTCCTGGGTATAGAAATAAATGAATTGTCGTGGTAGAGATAAGTAATTGGAATGTTCTCCAATTATAAATAGAAAAATATTTTCTAAATATAGAAAATAAAAGAAGGCGATATATGGAAATGTTTTCCAAATAGTGTAATAGGTCAAGATGATTATCGAAAATATCGTATTAACAAATATGGATAGGGAAATGGAGAAGTGTTTTTAATTAATGAAATATTAAAAAAAAGGCCTAGTGATTGTTTGATGCTATGAATGGATGTTTGTTTTTCTTCGATGGTTAAATAACCGACTATCGAAGTGTTTGCCAATATCGTTGTCAATATGGAGAGACCGGTTGGATTATTATCCGAGAACCACTCCGTATTGGCAGTAGCATTGCGAATCAGATTATATGAAGATAATCGAAGACGGAGTAAAGTGCAAGGACTTTTTTTATTAATAGAAATTGTACATTCGATCTCGTTCAGTCCCAGAACGAACGTGTATGGACGAATGTCTGACATAGTATTTCCAATGATCACATAGGTTGTTCTGTACAAATATATATGGTGGCAGAGAATTTATTCTCTTAGCATAATATCCAGAATATATTTATGCAAATCAATTAGTGATTAACGGATCTGACCATGTGACATTCAAAGTGATTGTTCTATCAATGAATGATAAGAAATCGTAGCCTCAAGCCTCAACAACCGAGAAATGAAAAAAATCGGACAAGCATCATGGCTATGTGGGTCGCTCCCATTAGGGTGTATAATCACCTAACTAGAGAAATTCATTTAATTCCTTATTCTATTCGATACTGTCCCATTCGGGAAAACGGTTGCTGATCCCAACCGTTGGTGATATACATTCGATACACTCAAGCGAAATGAGTGGTCGGTCATGTGTGGGCTGGGTTACAAGATGTTCTTGTTGAACCCAGTGTATTACCCTCTAGAGATACACTATCGGCAGGTGGTTCCATACCTTGTCATAGTCAAAAATCCAATCTCCAATAAGCGCCCTGCGATTTTTGATTTTATATTATATATGGAGCGTGAGATGCAAGCGTTCCGCTAGATTGTTATTTATTTGATTTAGGCACTATTATAATATCATTGGATTTTCATATCAAAGTGTTTTGGGTTATAGTAAGGTAAAAACCGTCCATGTTTATGTGTGGGCTGGTCTTACTATTATCCTTTCTTTCGAAAGGATTTTGAAAGTTAAACAAATGTTTGGAGTTTACTCACACCAGTCCCATGACTGACCCAGAGTTTATTTTGTTTTTGTTTTCCCTAAACTCTTGGGTGCCCAAATTTGTACGGGTAGTAAAGTAGTCGGGATTTTTCAGATCCACTTGGAAGAGCTGGAAGCAGGAGGCTTCACTAGTTAGCTATAGACTATCATATATTCCGCTGTGTACCATGTGTGTATCTGGAAACATGTGTTTATAACTATTCTAGAAATAGCTGTTGTGCTCTGATGATGGTATGTATATAAAGTTACCGAATTGTATTTCAAAGTTTATGTTACCTAATATATTTTATTCGTTCCGCTGTGAGTTTGTGATCTTCGTTTCCTTCTATTCTAATATTTCTTTCTATTTCTCATCCTCTAACTTCTTTCTAATAATGATTTGTATTTCCGTGCAATTTGGGTTGGACGTGTGGTGTTATTAGTCAGCTCAGATAGTACGGATTTGCGGGCCATTACACCTTGATAAATCGTCGACAATATCCAGCTAAACCAAGGAAACTCCTCACATCCATTGCATTGTTGGGTCGATCCCAATCTTGAATTGGCACCACCTTTGCAGGAACCACTGCTATTCCTTGTCCTGACACGACATGACCTAAATTCACTTCTTCCTTCTAGAAGTGACATTTCGAAAACTTAGCCCCCAGCTGATGTTTTCGTAAGACTTCCAAAACAATCCTCAAGTGCGTCTTATGTTCATCCCCATCCCTTGAGTAAACCAATATGTCATCAACGAATACAAGTACGAACTTGTTTAAATGATCCCTGAAAACCCGATTCATAAGATCCACAAAATATGCTAGTGCGTTAGTCAATCTAAATGACATTACCAGCCATTCATAAAATATGGATAATGTCCTAAAAGCAGTCTTCGGCATACTATCCCTGACCACTCCCAATTGGTGAAATCCCATTGCCAAATCCATTTGGGAAACACCTTGGCTTTATGAAGCTGATCAAACAAGTCATTTATTCTCGGTAATGGATATTCATTCTTCTTGGTCATCTTATTCAGCTCAGGATAATCCACATATAATCGTAATGATTCATCAACTTTAATTGCAAATACAACCGATGCACCCCATTCGAATACGCTTCTCCGAATGAATCCTTTACTCAAATGATCGTTAAGTTGCACCTCTAACTCTCGCTGTTTGTTAGGTGCCATCCGCCTAAGAGGCATAACAATAGATCTGGCTCCGGATACTAAATCTATTAGAAACTCAATCTCTCGATGCGGCGACAACCCTCTAACTTCGTCAAACACATTAGAAAACTCTCGTACTATTGGCACCGATGACAACCCATCCCATGGAATCACAAGCGAATATAAAAAGCTAACCGGAACTCCATCCTCTGGTAGACAACGTATCACAATCGTTCTCCCTTCCACATTTTCAATTGTCACCTCGAGCTTTTCACAATCAACAATAGTTGCATACTTCTTGAGCCAGCCCACACCCAAAATAATCCCAAACAGAACGAAATTCAAAATAAAACAATTACACATAAAAAAGCAACCGTGACTCGATAAAATTAGACCACGACAAACCATACAAAGATAAGACGAACCCCCTACTAGATTAGTCATGACTATTGGTCTATTAACAATTTCAGGTTCTAAACCTAACTTGTAAACAAGCTCATTACAAATAAAAGAACGCGATGCTCCGGTATCAAATAAAACTCGAACTAAAACACCTTGAACAGAAAGCGTACCTTGCACAATATCATTCTTCCCCTTCTCCTTCACAGTTAGACCCCTTGAAGAAGACAAAACATCATCCAAAGCATACGCTCTCACAACCTGTTCATCCTTCGGTGGTTCAGGACAATTCTTCTTTATATGCCCAGGCTTATCGCAGTTAAAACGCTTCTTTTCCACCTTCGCGTTCTTACAATCCTTGGAAATATGGCTCTTCTGTTGGCCGTTGTAACAAGTAATCTCGCCCTCTGGTTTCTTGTGGCCATTCTTCCCTTGCTGCTATTGTTTATGTTTACCATTCCACCTTTTCTTATTGTCACCACCTTGCTGTGGTTTCGAATCCTCCTTTTTGTTCACAATAACAGCCTCAACCTTCTGAGGAAACAAACTATCTTTCCTTAAAGACTTCTCAACTAACTTCTCAAAAGAATCATCAATATGGTCGGTAAGTTGCTTTCCAATATTCTCATGTAATCCCAACATAAATTTCTCATTCTTTTGTTAAGGAATTTCGATATACGAATGAGCATACTTCGATAAAGCCTCAAACTCAGTCATATATTTAGATATAGGCCTTTTGCCCTGCTTTAGCTCAACAAACCGCTTAAACAATATCGATTTTTGGACCATAGAAATTAATTTCTCCTCAAACTTATTTCTAAATTAATCCCAAGTGATCTGGTCCTCTGGTGTCTCCAAGGTCACAGAGTTCCACCAATCCATCGCTCGATCTTGCAGTTGCCTCGATGCAAGTTTCCTCTTAGTTGCATCACTAATTCCCAAGTCTCCAAAATTTGAACACAAGTATCCAACCAATTCTAAATCTCAACAGTAGGTTCTGTGCTAACCAACAACTTGCCACCCAGAGAAGTATAAACCTTGCATGGCTTCGCAAAATCAACAACCCTAGGCGCCTGCATAGGAACACCTTGCTCTACTGCCGCTCCTGGAGTGGGCATTTTCCTCATGATCGCTGCCATCATGTCCTCGGACATAGCAGGATAATCGGTCATAACAACTGCAACTCATGGCTGGTTACCCTCATCTACCTTTCCAGTCGTAGCTCTTTCCTAGCAGCGTGTCTCGAAGTTCGTCGACTCATCCTTACTATAAAACCAAAGTCAATTCACATTAGATAAGGCCGCATTGATGTTCAAGTGCTTATTAACCTATTATACTATACTATATACGTAAATATAACATAGTAATCATCCATTAGAAATTACAAATATATCTCTCATATGTTTGTATGCCCGTGAACTTTAGGTAAATCGATTAACCAAATCTCTAATACTAAATGTGACGACCTCCCCGTACCTCCTGCACTGAACTAGGAAATGGTGCGATGTATGACGTGTCAGGCCAACATGGGACGATTATAAGGGTAGAATAATTTAAAAAACAGAACATATCATATAACTCACAGCGCATTGATAATATATAATAATAAAATATACAACATACTATAATAATGAAGCACAACTGAACAGAGAATCAAATTTTCCATAAACCATAGAATCTTGGGTACAATACTTCTCGATATAAGAATCTCTGAATACAATATGCCTCTACATTCCTTAGAGTTTCAATAACATCAACATATAGTGGAAATAGAAAAGAAATAGCTAAATAGTAGGTAGTAATTATACGCCAGCCTTCTGCTCATCACCGCACAACAACATTGGCACAAAACCTACTACCTGCTACTCAGTCTGCCCACCATCAAATTGGGGAGAAGCTCAAGGTAATAAGAGGGAAACATAAAACCTTGAGTCAGACAACAATCTTAATGAGCGATAAAATAGCTAACAACAGTTATATAGGATAATATGAGTTTAGGCAGATCAATTATCTGATCTGCCTAGTAACCATCAAGTTAACATGTAAAAACTGTCCATCACATGTCATTACAGGATAGGAAAGGACAACCCCAATCCTTCTTCTCTTCGACAACCTATGGTAATAGCCTACCCAGAGAAAAGAGAGAGAAAAGCACACATAATCAACCGTAGCATCTATAACATACAATATCCTAGCTATCACCGTCTACACCCGTGAATCCATTGATTATCGAATTTTCTTTTCAACGATCAAAAGGGTTATGGAAAACCCCGGTTCTAGCCAAACTACCATACATCATTGTGACTCGTATCTTTGTCTTTTCCATTCTCGACAACTAGACCCATCATGGTTGTCTAGGATACGTGATCTCCCAAATCTGATCCCAATGGGCGTTCTTACGATACCCCTACTTTTAGCCCATTAGAATATTTCGATAACCAATGATCCCTTGGAACATCAAAACTATCTGCCTTTCATCTCGGTGACTCAATTCATTCTCGAACCATTCCATTATCATCCATGATTGACTCCCATCCTGTCAATACATTATCATACTGGATCGTATATCGAATCATGACCAGTGTCACACCAATAGGGCTTTGACAACTCCAATGCAAGTTCACAATCGAAGCATTATCAATATTTTGGTTGCACACCATCCATATGAAGCCTATTTTCAAGCAAACTTCACCAGCAACCTTAGGAAGTCACCAAAGTCAAGCTCCCCAAAACTCAACTCTCCCTGGCCTTCCCCATTGGTCGATGCCGACCCATCCACTTAGCCAATTTTGGCTAAGTAGTTAGCCAACATCCGTCCTTGCTTCGAGTACATCCCACCTACCCATTCTCCAATCGGTTTGACGTTCGATTTAAGCTTGTGCCAATCTATTCATATCTCAAGCAATCAACCTTCAACCCAATCCAAACCAACTCCAAATGATCTAAAAATTCACAGTAGCCTCGTCTTATCATCACAGTGCTCCCCATAAAGATTGTAACAACCCATATTTTACGTATCGACCAATTTTAATATGTATTTCTTGGGGATGTGAGATATGTCCATGATTTTTACCGAATTCAATTATGACCATTTTTCCCTTGAGTTTACTATTTGGGCCATAACTTTTGATAGGGATCGAATTAGGTGCTAAGGTCAATTTCATTGGATCAGAATGGTTGTTACGATTCCATATTGTAGTGACATGATGGATTTGGTTTAGCGGTTTGGGAGGAACCGCTGTTTTAAGTTTCATCTTGTGTTTCAGCAAACTAGTCAACAGCTAATGTAATGATTAGACAAACCCATTGGACCTAGGCTAGCAGATATAAATAGGGGGACTTGGGAGAGAACTAGGGTTTCTCTCTTCATTCTAAATTCTAGGTTGGGCGTCTTTGATTCTCCGGTTCAACCTAAAACCATATTTCTCCATTTTTCTTCAATTAAAGTCATCGTAGATTGCATCTAGAAGATAGATAATCATCAGGGAAGAGTAGATAATCATCAATGAAGATTAGATCACGTTATATTGCATCAAATTCAAAGGGTTTCAGCGATGTCCAGATCTGGTCTCATTGAATCTTCGTTAAATCTAGAAATTGGTGAGTGATAGTTATCTCTCGCATGAAAGCTACGGATTGTACAGGTAATTAGGGTTATGTTCACATGTTTCATGTTAAAATCACCTTAGATCTGATCATATATGTTTAACTCAGGCATAGAAACCCTATGAAATCCTAATTTGATCATATTAACTGGATAATTAATAAGTTAGTCATGTTTATTCATATGTTTAGATCCAAATCACGCTAGATCTAATAATTGTGATATGTTTATGCTATGTTTATGAATTGTTATGTTTGTATGGATCGATGTTTGTTTTGATGAAATTGATTGCATTCTTTGAGTTGCATGTTAGATTGTTGCCATAAAATCATAGGAATGATGAATAGAGCAAATCAAAGGTTTAGAAGATCGAATTTAGAAGAAACTTGGCGGATGCATTCTAGAAGATGTGAAATTTGGGCTCAAAAAATTTCATGTCCATACAAGCTAAGGACATGGGTCGGCACCAGCCCATGAAGGTCGGCACCGACTCATAGGGAAGGGTTGTATGGTGCTGGATTTTTGTATGTAGCTTTGTGTTGGTAAGTCGAGGCTACTGGTGAAATTTCAGATCATTCAAAGTTGATTTGTGATGGGTCAAAGGTAGGTTACTCGAGATATGAGTAGAGCGATGAAAGTTCAAAATGAACGTCGAAACGATTGGAGATTGGACCGGAAGGATGCACTCGGGACATGAATGGATATAGGCCCATCAATTTAGATAAATTTTCTAATTGGAAGGCTAGGCACCAACTCATGAAGGTCGGTACCGCCCCATGAGGGTAGGCCAGGGAAGGGTGAAACTTTGAGGGCTTGGGTGTCTTGGCTTCCTGATGTTTCTAGAGAAGTTTGGATTGAGATGGACTTCAGATGATTGATGTGCAACTCAAAGATGAATGGCGGTTCGATTGTGAACTCAAGCAGGAGTGGTCGAAGCTAAGTTGATGTGACTCTGGCCGTGGGATGGATTAGGATACAGTTTGATGAAGGATTAACTCAGGTAGGAGTTAATTAGGGATGATAATGGTTGACTCAAGTCGGAGCTAACCAGAGATGATAATGGAATTAGTTCAAGAGGAAACTTTACTAAAGAAGTGATGTCGCCAAGAAGAAAGTCTTGTTGGTTATCAAAGTGTTTCAGCAGAATCAAAGTAGAGGTATTGTGGGGATGTCCATAAGGATCAGGTAGGATCGAGTACCTTGTATCGCTCCAGTAGTATTGGTCTAGTTGTCTCAGGTAGGAGGCAAACATATGAGTCACGATGGAGTATGGTACTTTGACTAGAAATAGGGTTTTCCATTAGCCCTTTTGACCAGTGAAATGCAAGTTCGATAACTGATGGATTCATGGTTGTAGTCGGTGATGGCTAGGACATTTGATGTTATGGTTGATTTTATGTTTCTTCTCTATTTTCTCTGGGTAGGCCATCACCGTAGGATGTTGAAGAGAAGTGGCATTAGGGGTAGTCCTTCCTTATTTCTGATGTGATATGTGATGGATGGACTTCACATGTTAGCAGGAGGCTGGCGTATTATTACTATCTACTATTTAGCCATTTCTTTTCTGTTTCCGCATATGTTGATGTTACTGAGACTCTGAGGGATGTAGTGAGGCATATTTTATTCATAAATTCATGTATCGAGAATTATTGTACCTAAGATTATATGGTTTTATTGAATATTTGATTCTCTGTTTAGTTTTCTACATTACTATATCCGGTTGTATATTTTAATATTATATATTATCCATGCGCTATGAGTTATATGACAAGTTCTATTTCGAATTATTCTGTCCTGATGGTCATCACGTATCGGCCTGGCACATTATACAATACACTTATTCTTGGTTCGTGCAGGTGGTATGGGGTGGTCGTCACATTTAGTACCAGAGCTTTGGTTAATCAATTTTACCCAAAGTTCGCGAGTGTATAAACTTATAAGAGACGTATTTGTGATTTTATTTTGATGGATACTATATCATATACATATATCGTGTAGTATAGTAGGTTAGTAAGCAGTTGAACACATATGCTGCTTGCTCTAATGTGAATCGTCTCTTGTTTCAGAGTAAGGATGAGTCGATGAACTTTGAGACACATTGCTAGGAATGAGCTGCGACTAGAGGAGTAGGCGAGGATAGCCAATCGGGAGTTGCAACTGCTATATCCGATTATCTTGCTATTTTCGAGTCCATGATGGCAGTGATCATGAGGAGGATGCCCACTCCAGGAATGGAAGTAGATGGTGGTGTTCCTGTGTAGGTGCCTAGGGTTTTTGATTTTGCGAAGCTCTGCAAGGACTTCACTTCTCTAGGTGGCAATCCATTTATTGGGACATAACCAGTTGTTGAAGCTAATTGGCTGGATATTTATATTCGAATTTTTAGAGACTTGGGAATTGATGATGCAACTAAGCAAAAGCTTTCATCGAGGCAACTACATACTCAAGCAATGGATTAGTGGAACTCTATTACATTAGAGACTCTGGAGAACCAGATTACTTGGGATCAATTAAAAACTAAGTTTGAGAAAAAGTTCATTTCTATGGTCCATAAATCAATATTGTTTAAGAGGTTTGTCGATTTGAAGCAAGGCGGGATGCCTATCACTGAGTATGTGATAGAGTTTGAGGCTTTATCCAAGTATGCTCGATTGTATGCTGAAACTCCTTACCAAAAGAATGAGAAGGGTTTGGATGAAAGTTTGGGGAAGCAATTAGAGACCATGTTGATGGGAGAAATTGGTTGATAAAGCTTTGAGGAAGGAGAGTTTGTTTCCTCAGAAGGCGGAAGCTGTTGTTAGGGGTAAGGTGGGAGGGAAAACACAACAAGGTGGTGGTAATAAGAAAAAGTGGAATGGAAAATGGAAACAACAGCAAGGAAAGAATGGTCAGAAGAAGCCGAAAGGCGAGGTTACTTGTTTTAATTGTCAGTAGAAGGGCCATTATTCCAACGAGTTTAAGAACCTTAAGGTGGAAGGAAAGTGTTATAACTATGATAAACCAAGGCATGTGGGGGAAGAACTATCCAGAACCACCAAAAGGTAAGAAGATCGTGAAGGTGTATGCTTTGGAGGTTGTTCCATCTTCTTCGAGAGGTCCGACTATGGAGGAGAAAGGAAAGAATGTTGTTGTGCAAGGTATGCATTATATAGAGACGTTTCAGTTTGAGTTTTGTTTGATATTGGTGCATCACATTCTTTTATTTGTAATGAGCTTGTATGAAAGTAAGGTTTATAACTTGAGATCATTGATAGACCAATAGTTGTGACTAATCCAGTAGAGGGTTCACCCAGTCTTTGTATGCTTTGTCGTGGTCTAATTTTATCGAGTCATGGTTGCTCTTTTGTGTGTGATAGTTTTTGTTTTAAATTTCACAGGGTTTGAAATTATTTTGGGTATGGATTGGCTCAAGAAGTATGCAGCTATGGTTGATTGCAAAAGCCCGAGGTGACAATCAGGAATATGGAAGGGCGAACGATTGTGACACGTCATCTACTAGAGGATGGTGTTCTAGTTAGCTTTTTAAATTCGCTTGTGATTCCACGGGATGGGTTGTCATATTTGCCAATCGTACGAGAGTTTCCTGATGTGTTTGAGGAAGCCAGAGGGTTGCCACAACATTAAGAGATCGAGTTTCTGATTGAGTTAGTGGATGGAGCTAGACCAATTATTATGCCTCTTAAGTGGATGGCGCCTAAGGAATAACGAGAGTTAGAGCTACAAGTGCACGATCTTCTGAGTAAAGGATTCATTTGGAGAAGGGTATCCGAATGGGGTGGACCAGTTGTGTTAGCAACCAAGGACCAGTTGTGTTAGCAACCAAGGCTGATGGATCATTACGATTATGTGTGGGTTATCGCGATCTAAATAAGATGACCAAGAAGAACAAGTATCCATTACCGAGAATAGATGACTTGTTTGATAAGCTTCAAGAAGCCAAGGTGTTTTCCCAAATGGATTTGGCGATGGGATTTCACCTGTTGAGAGTGGTTAGGGATAGTAAGCCGAAGACTTCTTTTAGAACACCATCTGGATTCCATGAGTGGATGGTGATGCTGTTTGGATTGACTAACGCCCCAAAATATTTTGTGCATCTTATGAATAGAGTTTTCAGAGATCAGTTGAACAATTTTGTACTTGTGTTCGTTGATAACATAATAGTTTACTCAAGGGACGAGGAAAAACATAAGATGCACTTGAGAATTGTTTTGGAATTCCTACGGAAACATCAGTTGAGTGCTAAGTTTTCGAAATGTCACTTCTGGAAGGAAGAAGTGAGGTTCTAGGGTCATGTCATATCATGACAAGGAATAGCGGTAGATCCCCCTAAGGTGACAACAATACAGGATATGGATCGATCCAAGAATGCGACGGATATTAGTTGGTTTAGCTGGATATTATCGATGATTTATCAAGGATTTCTCTAAGATAGTTGCACCATTAACCAGATTAATGAAGAAGAATAAAGTCTTCGCGAGAGATGCGAAGTGTGAGCAAGCCTTTGTAATTTTAAAGGAAAGACTGACAAGTTCTCATGTGTTGACTATTACAAATGGAAACAAAGAGATGATAGTATATACCAATGCATCTAGCACTGGATATGGAGCGGTTCTAATGCAGAAGGATAAGGTTGTGGCATATGGGAGTCGATAACTGAAGCCAAATGAAATGATTTACCCGACTCACGACCTAGAGTTAGCGGCAGTAGTGTTGGCTCTGAAGATATGGAGGCATTACTTGTTGGGAGTTAGGTTCGAGTTATTTACGGACCACAAGTCGTTGAAGTACTTTTCTCCTAGAAGGATTTGAATCTTTGGCAGCAGCGATGGTTAGAGGTTTTGGCATCGTATGATTTTGGGATAGCCTATATTCTGGGGAAAGGTAACGCAGTAGCCAATGTGTTAAGTCAAAGACATGCGAGTTTAGAAGCCATGTTCACGGAATGGAAGCATCTCGAGTATTTGGTTGGATTTGATTTTAGACCTTATTGTGAGTTAGAACAGGAGATGTTAACAAGCTTATCGATTAGACGAACTCTCATAGAAAGGATTGGCAAAAGCCAAAAGAGAGACAACTAGCTTATGGAAATCGTTCGAAAGTTAGAGATGAGAGTAGAACCGGAGGAGATTAAGGATTTCGAAGTCGATCGAGATGGTTAGCTTCATAAGAACGGACGATTGGTTGTTTTTGATACAGATAGATTGATGGATGACGTTCTAAGGGAGTGTCATCACTATAGATTGACGATACTATTAGGGACCGCCGAATGGATCGTTGAGGCAAAACAAACACTAGAGGGAGGTGAATAGTGTTTTTGAGAATTTAAACAAAATCTAAAACTTATGTGAACTACTATATGAATCAAACACCACAGAGATAATCACAAACAAAGAATCAAACACAAATATAAACAAAAGCAAAGTGCAGAAAAGGAAAGAACACACCAGATTTTATACTGGTTCGGATTGCTCCTACGTCCAGTCCCACACAACGCTGGATTGCACAGAGTTTTATTACTATATCAATAGTCAATCACAACCTCCTTGATTTCACGACTATAAGGGATACCACCGGTTCCAACCTCCTTCATTTCACGGCTACAAGGGATACCACCGTTACCCATCCTTGATTTCACAGCTACAAGGATACCACTGATTACTTACACAACCCAAACAATTACAAACAACGCTATAACTCTTCATTAACACTTGATTCAAAGAGTAATGAGTAGAGAGTGTAGAGAGAAGAAGATTAGTGAAAACAGAATTGCATTCGGTAGAGTATAGGTGTAGAAATCATAAAAATGATAAAGAATAATGGTGTAATGAAAGGGAATGAAGATGGAGAAGAAAAAGTAACTAAATATTCGACATCAGCTCCTTTTTATAGTGTGTGAAAGGTTGCAACGTCTCAGAACCATCACAAATAATGAAAAGACACTTCCTTTCAATTTTGAAAAAATGACCGTTATATGTCGACATGTATATATATGTATGTCGACATATATATGTACAAAATTGAAATTTGAACATTTTTCAAGTATTTTGATATATATATATATATAATTATGGAAATTTTTGAATTATAATATAGTGTTATAAATAAATATTATAAAGTAGAAAATCATATGAAAACATAAATATAAATTATATAAACATATTTATAAAATTATAGAGTTTAAAACTATGTAAATATAAAGTATATAAAATATAAATATATAAAATGTATAAAGCATACACTTATAGAAATTAAGTTTAAAATCAAATAAAAATAGAAAGTAAAATAGAGAAGAAGGAGATTGAAGATAGAATTTGAAAACAGAATTTGAAATTATTTTGAATTTGAACTCGGAGTGCTATTCGGACTCTTACATAATCTAGACTCTATAACTATACTTATCTTGAACTCTTGAAATCTTCAATAGTCATGATTCTTGAATCATCTCTGAATTTTGAATCTCTAACATCTTTAAACTTTACATTCTTTAGTAATAATTCCTGTATATAAATCCTGCATATGTGTGTACATATATATTCTATACTAAAGTGTTAGTATATATTTTATAATCAATTAATATTGAAATAAGGTTGTTGTCATCAAAACTCCATTCTCCAACAATCTCCCCCTTTTTGATGATGACAACCTTAGTTTATTAGATATCATATTTGTATATACCTGTTGATGATGATCCTTCAAATACTCCCCCTGTCTATATGAATCCTATAAACTATGTCTATATTTTATAATTTCTTCCCCTTTGGCATGATCAAAAAGAAACTCTAAAACTACCCCCCTAAAACATATAACTATCTAAATAAAACTTATAAGAACCTAAATTTCTTCTAATTCAAAGTAGAATATTACTAAGTAAAATAATTCTTATACTCCCCCTTAATTTTTATAATCGTATTACTTTATGCTAAGGTGTATAACTAATTTCTTAACTTATTCTTATGATAAACATAATCGATTATTATATTAAACTTGAGTTTGTACAAGCGATGGTACACAGATTTATATAAACACGATACATCGTAAGAACGAAAACAAAGAAAACCTTAAATACTAATTATTCTTGACAATATGAGATTTGTGAATTGGACAATTTGGATAATGGAGACAAAAATCCCCATTCTATTCAATCACATTCCCATTTTGGTCGAATAAGACCTCTCCTACACATACAACCTTATCGTCTTCTTCCGTAATCGTTGTTTGAGTCTCTTGAGGTTCTTCTTCTTCTTCTGGTTTTCCTCTAGTTCTTCCTCCTCTTCCCTGGCTTGATTATCATTGTAGATGATAATTGGATTAGCAGGATTTTCCATTATGAATTTAAGAAGACTCCTTATTACTTCCCCTTGACTATTTTGCTCTTGGCTCATCCTAATCTGTAGTACTTGTACTTCATCCATCATTTGCAGAGCATACTCCATCTTTTCTTCAATTTTGATGACACAAGAAAGCATAGAGCATTGAAAAGGACCCTCGGATGGTCCAGCAGATCAATCGAGATTGATTTGGGTATTTAAATTAGTGGAAGCCATTGTTTATATTAGTTTAGAATTTTTACAGAGAACAGAAATGAAAATGAAGAAGAAAAGTCGAAGTAGAAGGTTTAAATAATTGATATAACTAACTTTTGGTGGGAATCAAATTTAAAATTCTGGCAGTTATATGTCGACATACTTGTGTTTTAAATTTTATTTTTCTATTTTTTATGTTATTTTTATATATAATAGTATATTTAGTTATTCTAACTCACTTAATGAATATATGCCTAATTCTACTCTAAATACAGTGAATGTTGCTTCATTTAATGGTTTTATTAATATATCCGCTATTTGTTTATCTGTTTCTATAAATTCAAGTGAAATTTTCTATTTACTTACGTTATCTCTTAGAAAATTATTTCTTATATCGATATGTTTAGTTCTTGAATGATGAGTTGGATTTTTAGAAATATTTATAGCACTCATATTATCACAGTATATTGGAGATTTATTTATTTTTAGTCCAAAATCATTTAGAGTTTGTTACATGTATATTACTTGTGAACATGCCAAAGCTACAGAGATATATTATGCTTCAGTTGTTGACAAAGATACATTAATTTTCTTTTTACTAAACCATGAGACTACTGAATGTCCTAAGAAGTGGCATGTTTCACTAGTACTTTTACGATCGGATTTACATCCTGCGTAGTCAGCATCGCAGTAAGAAATTAAATCGAATGAATTCTCCTAGATCTCTTGCATATTTTTCTTGATTAATAAATATTCCATTCCTTAATTGATGAATTTTTAATCCTAATAAGAATGCTAGTTCTCCCATATGACTCATTTCGAATTCTTGGGTCATAATGTCTGAAAATTCTTTATTCATCTTATCGTTTGTTGATCCGAAAATTATATCGTCAACATATATTTATACTAATTGATTATCCTTTTTATTTTTCTTAATGAACAAAGTATTATCTAATTTTCCTATTTCAAAGTTGATTGTAACAAATAATTTCTTAATCTATCATACCAAGCCTTTAGGAGTCTGTTTTAATCCATATAACGCTTTCTTTAACTTATATACGTGATCTTGTAATATTTCATTTTCAAATAAAGGTGGTTGCTCTATATATACGTCTTCTTTAACAAATCCATTTAGAATAGCAATTTCGACATCCATTTGATATAATTTGAAATTATTATGGTTTGCAAAGGCTAGTAAAATCCTAATAGCTTCTAGTCTTGCTACGGGGGCAAAAGTTTCATCGTAATCTATTCCTTCTACTAGAGTATGTCCTTGTGCTATTAGTCGTGCCTTATTACTTATAACCTCACCGTGTTCATTCATTTTATTTTTATAAACCCATTAGGTTCCTATTATAGTCTTATCCTTTGCTCTAGGAACAAGTTCCCATACATCATTTCTAGTAAACTGGTTCAGTTCTTCTTGCATAACAAGTATCCATGAATCATCAAAAGATGCTTCCTTTGGATTCTTAGGTTCAATAGTTGAAAAAAATGCAGTATTACTCATATTATTTAATTGATTACAGGTTCTAACAATGGATTCAATATCTCCTAAGATATATTCTACAGGATGATCTTTAAGTAATCTAATTCGTTTATTTGGTTGATTATTTTCATGATTTATTTCATTAAATTCATTTTCACATTCATATTCATTGTTTTGAGTTATACTTTTATAATTTTCGTCGAAAGATACGTTTAATGTTTCTTCTATGGTATTGGTTTGTGTATTGAAAACTCTATATGCTTTATTCTTTCTGAATATCCAATAAATATTCCTTTATCGAATTTCGAGTTAAACTTGTCTAAATTATCTTTAGTATTAAGTATAAAACATTTACTTCCAAATATTTTAAAATATGATACTTTTGGTTTTTTATTATACAAAAGTTCATATGGGGTTTTATGAGTTAAAGGTCTAATTGAGATTCTATTTGTAATATAGCAAGCTGTTGCTACTACCTTAGCCCAAAAATTTCTTGGTAAATTACTATCAGATAACATAGTTCTCGCATACTCTTGTATCGTCCTATTTTTACGTTCAACTACTCCATTTTGTAGAGGGGTTCTTGGAATTGAAAAATTACGGGTTATTCCCTTTTTATTACAATATTTTTCAAAACTTTCATTTTCGAATTCTCCGCCATGATCAGTTCGTATTGTTTTGATTTTTAGTGATAATAAATTTTGAATTCTTTTAGAAAAAGTTTTAAATTGGTCAAAAGCATCACTTTTACTTTTAAGAAATAAATCCCAAGTAAATCTAGAAAAATCATCGATTATTACGTAAACATATCTATTTTGATTTATCGATTGAACTTGGGATGGACCAAATAAATCCATGTGAATTAACTCTAATGGTTTTGAGGTAGTAATTTCCTCTTTTGATTTAAATGAACTTCCTCTTTAATTTTACGAATTGACAAATGTCGCATAAGTTATCAACTTTAAATTTCATTTTGGGTAATCCTCTAATTGAATCTAGTTTAGAAATCCTAGAGATGTGTTTGAAGTTTATATGACCAAATCTCTTATGCCAAATCCATGGATCACTTGTATTAGCCATAAGACATAGGTTATCGCTGGAGATTTTTATACTCAATATATAGATATTTTTCTTTCTATCTCCTTCGAATATTACTTTTGAATTCCTATCTTCTATAAAAAAAATTATCCTTTTCAAGTTATTTTATAACCCTTATCGCAAAGTTGACTTATACTTAGCAAGTTGTGTTTTAAATTCCTAACTAATAAAACATTAGAAATAGTAGTAGTTTCAAAATTACCAACATTGCGGATTCCAATAATGTATCCTTTAGAGTCGTCTCCGTAGTTCACTATTCCACCATCTTCATATTTTAGATTATTGAGTAATTCAGGATTTCCTGTCATATGTCTCGAACAACCACTATCCGGTATCCATTTGTCCTTTTTCATTTTCACCAATTACTTTCTAGAGTTTGAATTCTCAACAACCATGTAACACACCAGTTCGGGGTTTGAATTTCCATCCTCCACCTTTTCAGAATTTGAATTTCATAAAGCCACCTTTCAGAATTTGAATTTCCATTAGCCACTTTACCCATCTTTTCAACTTTTGAATTTTCAAAAGTCATGAAACACATCTTTTCCTGAATTGAACAGTATTTCAATAGATCACATGCCTTTTCCATATGATTATATGCAAACTCTTTCAACATTGATACAAAACATGAATTGACACTAGTGTTAACAGAAATTCCAAATTTCGCCATTTAAAATTTTTCAAAAATCAGATTATGAACTTTTTGAAAGACCTTGCTCTGATACCAGTTGTTAGGGATTGCGCAATGGATCGTTAAGACAAAACAAACACTAGAGGGGGGTGAATAGTGTTTTTGAGAATTTAAACAAAATCTAAAAATTATGTGAACTACTATATGAATCAAACACCATAGAGACAATCACAGACACAGAGTCAAACATAAACACAAATATAAACAAAAGCAAATGCAGAAAAGGAAAGAACACACCGGATTTTATACTGGTTCGGATTGCTCCTTCGTCTAGTCTCACACAATGCTGGATTTCATAGAGTTTTTTTAACTATATCAATAGTCAATTACAACCTCCTTGATTTCATGGCTACAAGGCATCAATTTCAACCACCTTGATTTCATGGCTACAAGGGATACCACCGATTACCCGTCCTTGATTTCACGGCTGCACGGGATACCACCGATTACTTACACAACCAAACAATTACAAATAGCCCTATAACTCTTCAATAGCACTTGATTCAGAGAGTAATGAGTAGAGCGTGTAGAGAGAAGAAGATTAGTGAAAACATAATTGCATTTGGCAGAGTATAGGTGTAGAAATCATAAAAACGATAAAAGAATAATGGTGTAATGAAAGAGAATGAAGATGGAGAAGAAGAAGTAATAAAAAATTAGAAATCAACCCCTTTTTATGGTGTGTGAAAGGTTGCAATGTCTCAGAATTGTCACAAATAATGAAAAGACACTTCCTTTCAATTTTGAAAAAATGACAGTATATATTGACATGTATATATATATATATATATGTATGTTGACATATACATGTACAAAATTGAAATTTGAACGTTTTTCAAGTATTTTGATATATATATACATAATTATGGAAATTCTTTATGATGACCCCAAACCCCGATAAGACGATGGCAAGGGTTATCTTTGGAATATAACACATAAACAGATAACAGCAGAACAGAAATAATTAAATACATCAGATAATGTACAATAAAATACAATGGATAAACATAATCATCAGAGTTACACAATATATAGGATCATACTTAGTACAAAATACAGTTCAGTTATACATAAATGTCTACAGCGGAAAACAAAACATAATATGTACAATAGGAGCTGAACAACATAAAAAGAGAAAAATGGTAGAATCCATCTTCAGCTCCAGCTATCCAGAAAGAGCTCGCTAAAACCTGAATACAAGGCTGCCCATGTAGAAAGAGGGGCACTCGAGTTTGCAAGTGAAACAAACTACGAGTCAGTCATGGGACTGGTATGAGAAATCTACTTAACATATTTCATAATATGGCCAATCACAGGACCACGCCGCTTTCGCGGAACGGGTTTACTCCATTGGATTGCCAGTGCTTTAAAACAAGTAAATCTTTTAAACGTCCTAATGCTTTTTATAAAAATGAAGCCATTATAAGACTCAGTTCCCATCACACAATGCAACGCAAACCGGAGGATAGAGTTTTACCTTATAATGGCCAAAATATGCTTGATACGAATAAAACAAAAGCATTTGATATTATTACTAGTGTTTATATGTTTCAAAAACAATTTCAATCATAACTATCAATCATAGACGACATGGGCACCATATATCATGTCGCCATATATAAGTATACAATCAAAACCACACGGTGTCGTGTTTGGAAATTGGATTTCCGTCATGAACCAAGGCAAAAGATAGTCCTTACCGAATTCGAGACTGTCTAGACTGAGTCTCAGGATCAGAGCTCGAGTGACCCTTGGATCGTCAGGGCCGGTCCACCGATGTGGATTAAAATGCCTGAACACTGCGTTTCCCCGCCCTTTGGGGCGTAAATGAGTCCAATGACTCCATCGGCTCCACATAGTCACTGATATATCCGAGGCACCTCGCAACAGCAACAACCACACAAGTGAAAATAATATAAATGTCGGGGTTGGTAAGTCACTGACACCACCCTAGCTAGAAGGAAACGCATGCCCTCCCTGATGTCCTCTCCCGTTTCTGGTTCATACCGGGGTGTGAGGCTCGCGAATCAACGTTATACACAAAGGTATGCCACACAGGCCGTGCTTTGTTCATCAACCACAAGACTTTGCTTTTCAACAGAAGCCTTGATCATCTTCCACTTAGGTGTGCCACACAGGCAATTCACTCTATGCGACCGATTTCTATCGATGTATAACCTCTGAGCTCGTACGTCTCAGAGAAGGACGTTAAGCAAGAGAATAAATTCTCCGCGGCCAAACAGATATATTTTAAATAGAGATCAATTAGCACAAAACAAAATCCAATGTCAGACACATAGTCCATTTACAAGTTCGTTCTGGGTCTGAACGAAACCGGAGGCACTATATACCTCGCATATCCATCGATCTCCAAGTACGTCTGGACGATCACCACTTATTATCTATATTTCAGGATGCCTCCCAATCAAGACATCAGTTATCATCCAACCGAGGTGAAGATCTCCGGTCTTCTACCACCGTCTTCATCATCGACTTCTTATCGCCGATCAATTATTTGAAATGAGATTTAACTCGGCCTTTTCAAATAATTCACGTATATTTAGAATTTAAATCAATTTATTTCAACAGTTAAATTATTCGACACCAATAGTTCTGTTTTTTAAATGTAATTCTCACGCCAAACACATTCAACCATCAAATATCTAATAAACCAGGTAAATTCGGTTTAATTTCCATTCCATATCGTTTATAATATTTTATAACGATTTATCGCTATTTTTATTTATTTAAAATAGCCAATTCATTCAAACGACGCTTCAGGCCATAACACGGTCGTAGCGCTGTTTTTCTTCAGATTTGATTTACACATATCTGAAAATCTAACCGTTGGATCTTCACAAATTTTATATCATTAGAAAGATATTTTCAAAACGAATCCAACGGTTTCAGTTTTGGGAAAATCCGACGGTCGGATCTCCCGGTACAATCGTTTGAAGTTACGATTTCAAAATACGAACTGCAGCGTCGTTATTCGATTTAATTATATATATATATATAGATATATAAATATAATTCATTCTTCGATTTCAAAACCATATCCACTTCATATATTTGATAAAAAATGGTATTTTTATCATCAAAAATATTTATTCAACACACGAATATTTTTAGCACTTCATATTCACAATAAAAATGTAGATTTTATTGTTCCATCTATATATTCAATACATGAATGTTTTCGACTTCACACATACGATATAAATATGATTTTTATCATTCTAGTCCTTTATTCAACACATGAATCTTTCTATAGTTCATATATATATATATATAATAAAAATGTGATTTTTATTGTAAAACAATTTATTTCAAAACACGATTATATTATATAGTTTATATATATGTAAAAATGTTACTTTTGGTGTTAAAACAATTTATTTAAAACACTAATATTTTATATAGTCTATATATATGATAAAAATGTTATTTTTATCTTTCAAAGAATTTATTCAATACACGAACTCCATTCAACACATGAATTTATTTCAACACATGAATTTCTATTCAACACATGAATTTTATTTCAACGTTCAACACATGAATTTAAATCAAACACAGAAGTATTTCAGAAAATTTCGGTAGCATAACGGTAGGGTAGTTAAAACCGGGACCGTCCCTAGTAAGACTCCTCGCTCTACCTTAAAGCCTCGCAGCTTTTGACAATGGGGATTTTCAATATCTAGTTCGTACGCAGACAAATTTTCCCATATACTAATCCTATTGGGATTTCAACCACAATCAATCATTTTAAATCAACCATTCATGATATTCACCAAATTTTCACATCAAGCAATAATCCAAACAATATCACAACCAATATATATCGTCCATGGTCTGTGGACAAGGGGAGTGTGTGTGTGTGTATATATATATATATACGTATATAACTATATTTCGATTTCATTTCAATTTGCCCGGGCCACATACTAATTCTAAAAATTCCAAAAAAACAAATCTAGCTATATTTTGATGATACGGTCCCAACAAAACTAGTTTCGTCGACTTCTGAGACCGTTTGAAAAATGGCCCTTTTCTGATCGATCCAATTTAACAAAAATCGACCAAACACATTTTCCTACAACACACTCACATACTAACTTCAAAAATTATGAAATTTGAAACCTAGCAATAATTTGACATCCCGGATCCAACGAAAGTTGTTTCGTCGAATTCTAAGGTCGTTTGCAAAATGGCTATTTTCACGGGCTATATAAACTTTATAGCGACTTCTCTGAAAATTCATTTGGCCATAACTTTTGATTCCCGCTATGAAACTTCGATTTTTCAGATTCGTTAGAAAGATATTAACTAACAGATTTGAATATTTTTGGTTTCACTAAAATCCGTTTTATTCTGCACCCGGTACAGTCAGTCAAAGTTTGAATTCAATTTTTGAAACTGCCGCGCCCCTTTCAGGCCTTGTTTATAATTAAAATTAATTATATTTATTTTCAAACATTGATTCAAACACACTTTAAGTCGTTGTTATTTAAAATATTTTATTTTAAATATTAAAAATCCACTAAAATAACCAAATTAAAAATTTTAAATTGGGTCAAATTTTCCAGGTTGTTACATTCTTGAATTAAAATATAGTGTTATAAATAAATATTACAAATTAGAAAATCATATGAAAACATAAATATAAATTATATAAACATATTTATAAAATTATAGAGTTAAAACTATATAAATATAATAAAGTATATAAAATATAAATATATAAAAATTAAGTTTAAAATCAAATAAAAATTGAAACTAAAATAGAGAAGAAGGAGACTGAAGATAGAATTTGAAAACAAAATTTAAAAAAAAAATTGAAATTATTTTGAATTTGAACCTGGAGTGCTACTCAGAGTCTTACATAATCCAGACTCTATAACTATATTTATCTTGAACTCTTGAAATCTTGAATAGTCATGAGTCTTGAATCATCTCTGAATTTGAATCTCTAACATATTTAAATTGTACAGTCTTCAGTAATAATTCCTATATATAAATCCTACATATGTGTGTGTATATATATTCTAGACAAAAGTGTTAGTATATATTTTATAATTAATTAATGTTCAAATAAGGTTGTTGTAATCAAAACTCCATTCTCCAATAGATACATTCGGGAGGTAATAAGATGTATCGAGATATGAAATGAATTTACTACTCGGAAGGCATGAAATGGGATGTCAGGAAATTTATCTCAAAGTGCATGAACTGTCAGCTAGTTAAAGCCGAGAAGAAAACGCCGAGTGGGTTAAAACCATCAGAAGTTTCTTCGTGGAAATAGGAGAAATTATCAATGGACTTTATCGACGGATTACCTGGGACAAGGGCAAGAAATGATAGTATTTGGGTTATCATGGATCGCTTGATTAAAAACGCAAGTTTTATTTCTATCAGATCAACTAGGACTGCATCGAAGTTAGCTGAGTTATACTTTAACTGGATAGTTAAATTCCATGGGGTTCCGAAAAGCATTGTTAGCGATCAAGATCCATTATTCACCACAGGATTCTGGAAGAGTTTGTAAAAGACGCTGGGAACCAACCTACGCATGAGTACGACTTATCATTCCCAGAAAGATGGTAAAACCAAGAGAGTTAATCGAGTATTGGAAGATCTCCTTAGATCTTGCGTATTGGACTTTGAAGGATCGTGGGAAGATCATCTGCACTTAGTTGAGTTTGCTTATAATAACAATTACTAGTCGAGTATTAGAATGGCACCGTATGTGGCATTTGTAGTAGGACATGTAATTCTCCATCCCGTTGGTTAGAAACTGGCAAAAAGTTTAATACTTGGTCCCGAGATAGTAAGAAAAACTACGAATAATATTGAAGTCATTCGACAACGAATGAAGGTATCCCAAGATCATCAGAAAAGTTATGCCGATAACCGATGTAAGGATTTGGAATTCTCAGTTGTAGATTTGGTATTTGTTAAGATTTCACCTCTAAGCAACACCATTCGCTTTGGGAAGAAAGGAAAGTTAGCACCAAGGTTTGTTGGGCCATTTCCGATTATCGAGCGTATTGGAAAACTCGCTTATAGATTGTAATTACCTTAGAAGATGGCGAGTGTGCATAATATTTTTCATGTATCGTCTCTACAGAAGTTCGTACCCGACTCGAGTGTTACGGTATCTCCAAATCAACTAGAAGATTTCGAAGTTGAGCCCGAAGTTTCTAGACCTCGTAAGCCGCTTCGCGTCATGGGAATGACATGAGACAACTTATCAATCAAGGTACAATGGAGCGAGAACAACGATGATTGCAATTGGGAAACAGAAGAGAGTATGAGGTTGACCTATCCAGAACTCTTCGAGTGGTATGTCCTATATATGATATCTTATATATGCCATTGTGTCTTGTGCTATTAGAATTCCACTTGCAAGAATAAGATTTTGATTGCATGGATTGTTGAATGCTAGATTACCTTATAGATTGGCCGCTCGTGGATGGTAGGCATGTAGAATACCTTGTTTGCTTGAATTTGCTTAGGATTTTGGGGGTGAAATTCCTAAAAGGGGGAGAATGTAATGACCTGTATTTTACGTATCAATCGATCGTAAAATAATTACATTTTATTCCCTAGTGGTCGGATGATTCTCATATTTTAATATGTTGTTCATAGGGATGTGAAACATGGTCCATGATTTTTACCGAATTCAATTATGACCATTTTCCCCTTGAGTCTACTTTTTTGGCCATAACTTTTGATAGATTTCGAATCAGGTGCTGAGGTCGATTCCATTGGATCAAAATGGTTATTCAATATTCTGTAAAGTGGTCACATAAAGGATTTGGTTCCGTGGTTTGGGAGGAATCGTTGTTTTAAGTTTTAATTTGTGTTTAGGCAGACTGGTCAGCAGCTAATGGGCTGATTAGCCAAACCAGTTGACCTAGGCCAGAAGATATAAATATGAGGACTTGGGGAGAGAACTAGGGTTACTCTCTTCATTCTAAGTTCTAGGTTGGGCATCTGTGATTCTCCAGTTCAACCTAAAACCATTTTTCTCCATTTTTCTTCAATAAAATTCGTTGTAGATTATGTCTAGAAGATAAACCATCATTAGGGAAGTGTAGATCATAATCAACAAGGATTAGATCACATCATATTGCATCAAATTCAAGAGGTTTCAGCGATGTCCAGATCTAATCTCATTGAATCTTCATCAAATCTAGAAATTGGTGAGTGATAGGCATCTCTCACACAGAAGACACATATTGTATGGCTAAATTAGGGTTATATTCATATGTTTCATGTTAAAATCACGTTAGATCAGATCATGAGTTTAACTCATACCTAGAAACCCTAGGAAAACCTAATTTGATCATATTAACTTGATAATTAATAAGTTAATCATGTTTATTCATATGTTTAGATCCAAATCATGTTATATCTCATAATTGTGATATGTTTATGCTATGTTTTGAATTGTTCATGTTTGTACGTCCATTGTTGTATGGATCGATGTTTGTTTTTATGAAATTGATTGCAATGCTTGAGTTGTATGTTAGGTTGCTGCTGTAGGATCATAGGAATAAAGAACAGAGCAAATCGTAGGTTCAGACCATCAGATTCAGACGAAACTTGGCGGAGGCACTCTGGAAAATGTGAAGTTGGGACTTCAAAATTTTCATGTCCGTACAACCTAAGGACATGGGTCGGCACTGATCCATGAAGGTTGGCACTAACCCATGGGGAAGGGTCGTATGGTGCTGGATTTTTGTGTGGAGCTTTGCGTTGGTAATTCGAGGCTATAGGTGAAATTTCATATTATTCGAAGTTGATTTGTGATAAGTTGAAGGCAGGTTACTCGAGATATGAATAAACCTACAGAAGCTTCAAAACAAACATCGAAGCGATTAGAGATTCGACTGGAAGGATGCAATCAAGACATGAATGGATATGGGCCCAATCACATAGCCAAATTGGCTAAGTGGGAGGGTCAGCACCAACCCATGAAGTTCGGTACCGACACATGAGGGTAGGTCATGGAAGAGTGAAACTTTGGGGGCTTGGTTGTCTTGGCTTCCTGATGTTAATGGAGAAGTTTGGATTGAAACAAACTTCAGATGATTGATATGTAAATCAAAGATGAATGGTTCTTCGGTTGTGAACTCAAGCCGGAGTGGTCGAAGCTAAGTTGATGTGACACTATTCGTGTGATGGTATACGATATAGTTTGATGAAGGATCGACACAGGTAGGAGTTAATCAGGGATGATAATGGTTGACTCGGGTAGGAGTTAACCAGGGATGATAATGGAATTAGTTCAAGAGGCAGCTTGACTAAAGAAGTGATGTCGCCAAGAAGAAAGGCTCGACGGATTTGAAGTGCTAATGAATCATTGGTTATCGAAGTGTTCCCGTGAATTCAAAGCAGAGGTATCGTGGGGACACCCATAAGGATCAGGTAGGATCGAGTTCCTTAGATAGCTGTAACACCCCACCTCAGCTAGGGTCACTCACAAAGGGAATGCACTAGCTTTGGTGGAGCATTATCTAGGTAAACATACACAGAAATATTACAGGACAGAACATATAAAACAGCGGAAGAAAAACCACATTTCATTTCTTTAAAATCTAGTAAGGTCTAAAGCCTTTTACATCAAAATGCCATTAAATCCATTACATCGAAATCTGTCTTACAATAGTAAAGAAGCATAAAACCATGGTCATAAATCATTCCCCAAGTAAAACAGTAAAGCAGCCATAGCCAAGAAAGGTCCAAGCCATATATGATGATCTTGAAGCAGAAAGAAGTCCAAACAAAGTCGTAGTGTTTCCTCCCTGAGAACCTGAGGGGGGGGGGGACGGAAGAAAAAGAGGCGAAACAAAACGGGTCAGTCATAAAGACTGGTAAGTCCTAGTGGCTTTCAGCATAGAAACGAGTAAAGGTAACATGACATGTATAAACTGAAAGTAAACATAAGGATGATGACAAGATAGGCAAGTTAAACTAAGATAACAAGATAAACTATGGTAACAAGATAAACTACGTATAGCATCGCATGTTCAACATTCTCTGCACCAATACTAGTCTAACAAGATTAGGTGTTATCCTAATGTCTAAACAGAAACGGAAACAGAAACAGAAATGGGCCTTTATCACCTGTACTAGTAACCCAACCCGTGTCATGTATTAACTATGAGATGATCCCTTGCCCAATATCATGAAATGACCCATTACTTGGTCCCACGAAACGATCTATTAATTGATCGGCTCCCTACAAGTTCTAGCTGTCATGTGTCTGTGTCATACAGCCCAATCACGAAATGTAGTCACCTGTGCTAGGTCCACCATAGGGTGTATCAAGCCCTAGGGTGCCAACCACCGACACGAATCAAGCACGCACGTGTAAACCTACTGGTGCCCAATGCCTGCTTTTTCAACTCCGGACTACGTGCACGACCATAGTCCGCCTGAACCTACAATGGCGCACCAACTCAGCCGTCGTTCTGGCCACTTAAAATCAGCCCAGTAATCATGCCCTACCCTGCCTAGTTCTAGGGTACCATGATACATCTAGTGGGTTACTACTGAAAAGGACCACGTAACTAGGGTTTCCGTCCAGCAGGTTAAGTGCTGTCATTTAAATTCGAGACTTAACCCATCCACGTGTCATGTCAAATTGGCTAAGTGTTGTCGTTCAAGTTCATGACTTAGCCCTACGAATCATGTGTCAAGTTGGTTAAGTATGTTCAAGCGGTTCATGACTTAACCCTACCAAATCATCGTGTCAAATTGGTTAAGTATATTCAAGCAGTTCATGACATAACCCTATCAAATCATCGTGTCAAATTGGTTAAGTATATTCAAGTGGTTCATGACTTAACCCTATCAAATCATCGTGTCAAATTGGTTAAGTATATTCAAGCGGTTCATGACTTAACCCTATCAAATCATCGTGTCAAATTGGTTAAGTATATTCAAGCGGTTCATGACTTAACCCTATCAAATCATCGTGTCAAATTGGTTAAGTATATTCAAGCGGTTCATGACTTAACCCTATCAAATCATCGTGTCAAATTGGTTAAGTATATTCAAGCGGTTAATGACTTAACCCTATCGAATCATCGTGTCAAATTGGTTAAGTATATTCAAGCGGTTCATGACTTAACCCTATCATGTGGCATTAAAGAAATTAATGCACCCCAACCTCTCACATTAGACCTGTTGTTATGGTTACTGGTTATGCCGGGCGGTTGCGGGAAGATTTACACCACAACTCAGTCTAACCTCGGGTTTTAAGCGCGATATGACCAACTACCCACATTGGGTCCTATTGTTTGTAGTCACTGGATTTGTCGGGCGGTTCTGGGCAGAATTACACTGCAAACTCAACCCAACCTCGAGTTGGCCAATTTCAAGTTTATTCTAAGTGTCATGTCCATGTTCAATTTTCATGTCAAGTTCGTGTCAAGTTTCTAAGCGAGTTTCATGTCAAGTTCTCATATCAAGTTTTCAGGTTTCCACTTATGCCTATTATCAAGTTCATGATTCATATTCATAACCAATTCATGTTTGCCTAACCTACCCAATTCATATTCCCATCGCATGTAAACGTGAATCGATCTAAATTACAAGTAGATCCAGGTCCAAAATAAAAGGGAATAACATCCCAACTATGATAGGAAAAAGAACGAGCACAAGGTGATAAATCTGGCATGCTATAGCTTGGGATAATTGGTTACAACATCACTGGCATATAGAAAATAATAGGCTTTCAAATCTAGCATAATAAGGTGATAGTCATGATAAAAATTGACATAAAAAAATAGGCATGCAAAAGCAAGCCAAATATAAGGAAAATGGATCAATGGTCTTGGTGTACAACATGGTTTTCAACTATAGTGTTATGAACAATCAACTATAATAGTCAATTGGCCACAATAGTCATAGTCATAGTGAATCATAAGCGATTAATCACAATAGTCATGAATAATTATCCAAAATAGTTCTAGGCAACTACCCTAAATAGTCATAGGCAATTAACTATAATAGTTTCAAGGTCATGGTCATAGAAAATAGTCTTCTGTTCATAATCATAGGCAGTAATTCATAGTCATGAGTCATAGGTGATTAGCCACAATTGTCCTTGTCATAGTCATAGGCAATAGTCTTATGTTCTCAGTTATAGGCATAGGCATAGTCTTTGGCCATTAACAATAGTTTCAATGCCATAGGCATGATAATATTTGATTTACAACATGAATAGGCCCAAGTTAATTTTCATAGCAGTATTCCCAAAAGTCAAGGTCCAAGAATAGGTATGAATCAATTATCATACATAGGTCCAATTCCAATTGATAACATGAATAAGTCCAAACTGATTTCATAGCAATATTCCCAAATTCAAGATTCAAGAGAGGATATGGTGAAAACTGAATTAAAAAGTCTTATCATCAAGTCAAGATCCAAGAATTCATTTTACAATCTAGCGTTTGAATAATAAACTAGGTCCAACAACATGAATGGGCATGATTCAGTCGTTAAGAAATAACCCAAAATCATAGATTCAAGAAGAGACAAGAACAGATCCAAATAGATAATCAAGCTTAGGTCCAATTTCATTTTATTCCATGTCCATATTAAATTTAACAAGTTTCAATCTCAAAGTAACTAGAACTTACAGAGCGTGGATCGAGAATTAGAGTGCAGAGATTTGATTCTGGAAACGGTTATTGCAGTTGTTGAATCTCTATTTGTTTAGTCTCGTTCTAGTTGAAAACCCCCAATTTACAATTCCTAGATGTTGTCTTGACGAAGAAGAAGTAGTCTCTTTTAATTTAAATATGATCATTTTGATTTTCATAGAGGTAGCATAAGGACATAATGAAATGGTGTAGAGAGAATGAGGCTAGGGGGCTGTTTATATAGGTTTAGAGTCATGAATCTGGACTAAAAACGTGTCCAAAAACATCAGAATGAACCCAGGCTGAAAACCAGGTTTTGGCACCAGGTCGACTCTATGGTCGACCTGGTCCTGGGCAGGTCGACACTATGGTCGACCCCCAGGTCGACCTGGTCCTGGGCGGGAAATTTCCCGCCCAGTCCGTTCTGGGGTTTGAATTCGAAATTTGAATTCGAATTCTGAGTTGTTTTTGAACTTGAAATTTCTGAAACTTTGAAGGGTCATAACTTGGTCATACGGACTCCGATTTTCGAAAACTCAGACTCGTTTCCAAGTAGAATTTCGAGACGAACATAATGGCATAACCCATTGCCCTTGATTCTTATTTTAAAAATTAATTCTGCCTTGATTTATGGTTATTACACGTTATTAAAATTCGGGTTGTTACATTCTCCCCTCCTTAAAGTATTTCGTCCCCGAAATCTTCAATTTAAGAAGAATGCATCCTATCATCCAATTAGCCATCTACTCAACCATCATCAACAAGCAACCATTGTCCTTAAACGATTTCTAATGCTATATGAACATATGCAGAAGTATGTGTATATGTTCCTTATCTAATGCAGATGATCAGGCCTGATTGATCTTCTTAATGCAAAATATGTTTTGTGCCATGAGTCCAACATGTATTCAAATAGTCCTACTCACATAAACTCTATATGTGCACAAACATCCATCCATATGCAACATCCACATGATAACACATTCAAATTCATCCATAAACAAGTATAAACACTCATGCATATGCAATATGAAAATGTGCGTGAGCCGATCTAGTGCCTAATGTGTGTTATGCAACCACGAGCAACCACTTGCAAACATCAACCATAACATGTTTCAACTACATGTTTACATCCATAGGGTTCTACCTAAGGTTCTCAAGATAGGATCGAAAGATAGAAGCAAGTAAAAACTTTGTGCCCATTAGGCAATGTCAAAACTGGAAATCTACGTCACATATATATATATACTGATTAGGAAAAGAACTCCCCAAGCACCAGCCTCGAAGACCGAAATCAACATCAGACTGACACCCAAAGAATTACCCGACCCAACCAATATATATATGTTTCTGGGAAACCAAGCATGATAAACTCCTTTTAGGTCGCAAGAAATCCCTTCTTAAAACCAACCCATATCCTATAAAGCCCAAAAAGTTTAGTCAACCCAACGGACACCCTCAAACCCCAACATATATCACAACCAGATGAGTCATACTCCTTATGGGGTTTGCAACATAAATAAGATTGAGAATAGGACTGAGAGGAAATACATAAAAGATAGCATGCAAGTAAGCTCTACAGGAAAAGAGGGATCAAGGATATACTCTTGAAAAGAGATATGATGCGCGTATCTAGTCTTCAATCTTCTAAACCGCACTTCCTTGAGCTTAACTCCATTGTGCTTTGACCGTCTTTAACTTCACAATTTCTTAGCTTCTTAATTCCCATTTCCAAAATATGAGTTGGAACTCATTTCACTGTCGCCTCTCGTTCCATTTTCACTTATTCTTTTTCTAGTATACTCAGCTCAAACATAACTGTGTACTCATGGTTTCATGCAAGCTCTCCAAAATTAACTAGTGAATCCTGGATCTCGTTTACTTACTATAAGGTATTCCACGCAGAAGAACTATCTCTTGAAAACAAACAAATTCCAACCATGTTGCCAAATGTACTTACTAAGGTGATTTTCTATAACTCATGCATAAGCGAAATGAACCATCCGCCTTAGAGGCGAACACTACTCGAACGGATCAATAAATGTATCAAGAGATTCTAGGTAACTAAGCATGGCAGAACCCTAAGGGTTACACTAGACTTCGAGGGTATTACCGAGGCAAGTCAAGAGTCTAACTACCCTCTTTTCATACTCGAGAATGGTACCATTTCTGGATAACCACCCCATCCCTAGAATCAACCCATAGCCCAAAAACATAAGCATTTCTTCTAAACTCAACGCTTAGCATAGACATTCCCAAATCAAACAAGTCATGAATAAATGAGCCGATTCCCCAACAAGATTTGAGACAAAAATAGGATCCTCTACTATGCTAGTACTAAGGTGCAGAGACTCAACTATCGAAGCAGAATTAAACGGATGCGATGAACAAAAACAAAGTTCCCATGGTATGATAGAAAAGAAAAGCTAAACTTTTAACAGAAACGTTACCACCTCTTCTTAGGTACGCTAGTAGTGAGAGCATACAATTGCCCTCTCGACGATCTTGTCCTTTGCCCTTATCCTTGTCCTCTAATACTTAATTACATGTCCCTTTTTACCATACTAAAGATATTCTCTCTTGTCGTGGATTTTATTATCCTTTCACTTTGGCCTCTTTCCTTTCACCTTTTCCTCCTTCGTGGATTAAGCCATATCAAAAAGCTTCTCATCCTTAGGCTTGTGTTCTTTATCCTTGTTCTCGCTATCCTTGTATAGCTTGTTGACAAGTTTCTCGAAAGCTACCTCCATCGCACGACAACTCTACAAAGCTTGAAATAAGATTAGACGCAGATGGAATTACCGTGGCTACAGATGGAAGTTTGGCACCTCTTTGCCCTCCTGCATGTGTCATACACCAACAAAACTTTGGTGAAAAAGAAAGAGAGAAGAGACTCAATGAGAGAATCAAAAGATAGTGCATATGGCTTTGGGGAATATGCCTTTCGTAAAACAAAACTTTTCTTAGAAAAATGCTTCTTTGTAAACGTTTTTGAAAATAATTTCAGAAGGTTTTTTTAAGATTTTGCCCAGTCTGGTAACCTTCTGCTCCGATACCAAATGTAACACCCCACCTCCGCTAGGGTCACTCACAAAGGGAATGCACTAGCTTTGGTGGAGCATTATCTACGTAAACATACACAGAAATATTACAAGACAGAACATATAAAACAGCGGAAGAAAAACCACATTTCATTTCTTTAAAATCTAGTAAGGTCTAAAGCCTTTTACATCAAAATGCCATTAAATCCATTACATCGAAATCTATCTTACAATAGTAAAGAAGCATAAAACCATGGTCATAAATCATTACCCAAGTAAAACAGTAAAGCAGCCATAGCCAAGAAAGTTCCAAGCCATATATGATGATCTTGAAGCAGAAAGAAGTCCAAACTAAGTCGTAGTGTTTCCTCCCTGAGAACCTTAGGGGGGGAAACGGAAGAAAAAGAGGCGAAACAAAACGAGTCAGTCATACAGACTGGTAAGTCCAAGTGACTTTCAGCATAGAAACGAGTAAAGGTAACATGACATGTATAAACTGAAAGTAAACATAAGGATGATGACAAGATAGGCAAGTTAAACTAAGATAACAAGATAAACTACGTATAGCATCACATGTTCAACATTCTCTGCACCAAAACTAGTCTAACAAGATTAGGTGTTATCCTAATGTCTAAACAGAAACGGAAACAAAAACAGAAACGGAAATGGGCCTATATCACCTGTACTAGTAACCCAACCCGTGTCATGTATTAACTATGAGATGATCCCTTGCCCAATATCATGAGATGACCCATTACTTGGTCCCACGAAACGATCTATTAATCGATCGGCTCCCTACAAGTTCTAGCTCGTCATGTTTCTGTGTCATACGGCCCAATCGCGAAATGTACTCTCCTGTGCTAGGTCCACCATAGAGTGTATCAAGCCCAAGGGTGCCAACCACCGACACGAATCAAGCACGCACAGTGTAAACCTACCGGTGCCCAATGCCTGCTTTTTCAACTCCGGACTACGTGCACGACCATAGTACACCTGAACCTACAATGGTGCACCAACTCAGCCGTCGTTCTGGTCGCTTACAATCAGCCCAGTAATCGTGCCCCACCCGGCCTAGATCCAGGGTACCATGATACATCTAGTGGGTTACTGCTGAAAAGGACCGCGTAACTAGGGTTTCCATCCAGCAGGTTAAGTGTTGTCATTTAAATTCGAGACTTAACCCGTCCACGTGTCATGTCAAATTGGCTAAGTGTTGTCGTTCAAGTTCATGACTTAGCCCTACGAATCATGTGTCAAGTTGGTTAAGTATGTTCAAGCGTTTCATGACTTAACCCTACCAAATCATCGTGTCAAATTGGTTAAGTATATTCAAGTAGTTCATGACTTAACCCTATCAAATCATCGTGTCAAATTGGTTAAGTATATTCAAGCGGTTCATGACTTAACCCTATCAAATCATCGTGTCAAATTGGTTAAGTATATTCAAGCGGTTCATGACTTAACCCTATCAAATCGTCGTGTCAAATTGGTTAAGTATATTCAAGCGGTTCATGACTTAACCCTATCAAATCATCATGTCAAATTGGTTAAGTATATTCAAGCGATTCATGACTTAACCTTATCAAATCATCGTGTCAAATTGGTTAAGTATATTCAAACAGTTCATGACTTAACCCTATCAAATCATCGTGTCAAATTGGTTAAGTATATTCAAGCGGTTCATGACTTAACCCTATCATGTGGCATTAAAGAAATTAATGCACCCCAACCTCTCACATTAGACCTGTTGTTGTGGTTACTGGTTATGTCGGGCGGTTCCGGGCAGATTTACACCACAACTCAGTCTAACCTCGAGTTTTAAGCGCGATATGACCAACTACCCACATTGGGTCCTATTGTTTGCAGTCACTGGATTTGTCGGGCGGTTCTGGGCAGAATTACACTGCAAACTCAACCCAACCTCGAGTTGGCCAATTTCAAGTTTATTCTAAGTGTCATGTCCATGTTCAATTTTCATGTCAAGTTCGTGTCAAGTTTCTAAGCGAGTTTCATGTCAAGTTCTCATATCAAGTTTTCAGGTTTCCACTTATGCCTATTATCAAGTTCATGATTCATATTCATAACCAATTCATGTTTGCCTAACCTACCCAATTCATATTCCCATCGCATGTAAACGTGAATCGATCTAAATTACAAGTAGATCCAGGTCCAAAATAAAAGGGAATAACATCCCAACTATGATAGGAAAAAGAACGAGCACAAGGTGATAAATCTGGAATGCTATAGCTTGGGATAATTGGTTACAACATCACTGGCATATAGAAAATAATAGGCTTTCAAATCTAGCATAATAAGGTGATAGTCATGATAAAAATTGACATAAAAGAATAGGCATGCAAAAGCAAGCCAAATACAAGGATAATGGATTAATGGTCTTGGTGTACAACATGGTTTTCAACTATAGTGTAATGAACAATCAACTATAATAGTCAATTGGACACAATAGTCAGAGTCATAGTCAATCATAAGCGATTAATCACAATATCATGAATAATTATCCAAAATAGTTCTAGGCAACTACCCTAAATAGTCATAGGCAATTAACTATAATAGTTTCAAGGTCATGGTCATAGACAATAGTCTTCTGTTCATAATCATAGGCAGTAATTCATAGTCACGAGTCATAGGTGATTAGCCACAATTGTCCTTGTCATAATCATAGGCAATAGTCTTATGTTCTCAGTTATAGGCATAGGCATAGTCTTTGGCCATTAACAATAGTTTCAATGCCATAGGCATGATAATATTTGATTTACAACATGAATAGGCCCAAGTTAGTTTTCATAGCAGTATTCCCAAAAGTCAAGGTCCAAGAATAGGTATGAATCAATTATCATACATGGGTCCAATTCCAATTGATAACATGAATAAGTCCAAACTGATTTCACAGCAATATTCCCAAATTCAAGATTCAAGAAAGGATGGGGTGAAAACTGAATTAAAAAGTCTTATCACCAAGTCAAGATCCAAGAATTCATTTTACAATCTAGCGTTTGAATAATAAACTAGGTCCAACAACATGAATGGGCATGATTCAGTCGATAAGAAATAACCCAAAATCATAGATTCAAGAAGAGACAAGAACAGATCCAAATAGATAATCAAGCTTAGGTCCAATTTCATTTTATTCCATGTCCATATTAAATTTAACAAGTTTCAATCTCAAAGTAACTAGAACTTACATAGCGTGGATCAAGAATTAGAGTGCAGAGATTTGATTCTGGAAACGGTTATTGCAGTTGTTGAATCTCTATTTGTTTAGTCTCGTTCTAGTTGAAAACCCCCAATTTGCAATCCCTGGATGTTGTCTTGACGAAGAAGAAGTAGTCTCTTTTAATTTAAATATGATCATTTTGATTTTCACAGAGGTAGCATAAGGACAAAATGAAATGGTATAGAGAGAATGAGGCTAGGGGGCTGTTTATATAGGTTTAGAGTCATGAATCTGGACTGAAAACGTGTCCAAAAACATCAGAATGAACCCAGGCTGAAAACCAGGTTTTGGCACCAGGTCGACACCCAGGTTGACACCCAGGTCGTCTCTATGGTCGACCTGGTCCTGGGCAGGTCGACACTATGGTCGACCTGGTCCTGGGCGGGAAATTTCCCGCCCAGTCCGTTCTGGAGTTTGAATTCGAAATTTGAATTTGAATTCTGAGCTGTTTTTGAACATGAAATTTCTGAAACTTTGAAGGGTCATAACTTGGTCATACGGACTCCGATTTTCGAAAACTCGGACTTGTTTCCAAGCAGAATTTCGAGACGAACGTAATGGTATAACCCGTTGCCATTGATTCTTATTGTCAAAATTAATTCTCCCTTGATTTATGGTTATTACACGTTATTAAAATTCGGGTTGTTACAATAGCTCAGGCAAGAGTGGTCTAGTTGTCTCAGGTAGGAGGCAAACATAGGACTTATGATGGCGTATGGTAGTTTGGCTAGATCTGAGGTTTCCCATTAGCCCATTTGACTAGTAAAATGCAAGTTAGATAACTGATGGATTCACGGCTGTAGTCAGAGATGGCTCGGCCATCACCATTGGATGTTGAAGAGAAGTGGGATTGGCGGCAGTGATTTCCTATTTCTGATGTGACATGTAATGGATGGACTTCAAATGTTAATTCGTTGGTTGCTGGGCAGGTTAGTTGGTCGATCCGCCTATATTCATATTATCATGTGTTACCGTTTGTTAGCTATTTCATCACTCACTAAGATTGTTGACTGACTCAAGGTTTTATGTTTCACTCTTATTACCTTGGGTTGTTCACCAATTTGATAGTGGGCAGATTGAGTAGCAAGTAGCAGGTTTGGTGCCGGCGTTGCTGTGTGGTGACGAGTATTAGGCTGGTGTATTATTACTATCTACTATTTAGCTCTTTCTTCCTATTTCTGCTGTATGTTGATGTTATTGAGACTCTGAGGGATAAGGCATATTGTATTTAGAGATCCATCTATCGAGAAGTATCGTACCCAAGATTTTATGGCTTTAATGAAGATTTGATTCTCTGTTTAGTTATGCTTCATTACTATATCCTGTTGTATATTTTATTATTATATATTATCCATGCGCTGTGAGTTATACGATAGGTTCTGTTTCGAATTATTATACCCTGACGGTCATCCTGTATCAGCCTGGAATGTCATACAGTGCACTTCTCCTCGGTTCATGCAGGAGGTACTGGGCTGTCATCACAAAGATTCACGACCATCTGACCCACGGTGATGGGTCAGTGCCGACCTATCATGGGTCAGTGCTGACCTATGAACTTAGTGCATTTCGACATTTATTTTTTGGGTCCTCTTCTTTCTTCTTCCCTCTAAGCGCTTCCGCTAAGTTTCATTTAAATCCGATCATCTAAACCTCCGATTTGCTCTGTTCTTCAATCCTATGATTCTACGACAAATAGCCTAACATACAACTCAAGCAACGTAATCAATTCAATCAAAACAAACAGTAATACATGATTATACAAACATGAACAAATTACAATTATAGCATAAATATATCATAAACGTGAGATCTAGCATGATTTGGATCTAAACATGAGTATAAACATGATTAATATAGCAATTATCTGGTTAAAATGATCAAATTAGGTTTTCTAGGGTTTCTAAATCTGAAATAAACACGAATGATCAGATCTAAGGTGATTTTAACATATAACATATGAATATGGTCCTAATTTACCCATATAGTCCGTATCTTCTGTGTGAGAGATATCTACCACTCATCTAATGCTTGATTTGATATAGATTCAATGAGATCAGATCTGGACAGTGCCGAAACCCCTTGAATTCGATGCAATTTGATGTAATTTAACCTTCCCTAATGATGATCTATCCTCAAGTGCAAACTACTATGAGTTAGAATGAAATGAATGTAGAAATAGGGTTTTAGGCTGAATCGGAGAATCAAAGACGCCCAACCTAAAACTTAGAATGAAGAAAGCAACCCTATTTCTCTCCTTAAGTCCCTCTATTTGTATCTGCTGGTCATAGATCTAATGAATCTGGCTAGTTGACCCATTTGCTACTGACTAGTCTGCCTAAACAACAGCTGAAACTTAAACTAATGATTCCTCCTAGACCGCCAAACAAGATCCTTCATGTAACTACTCTACGGAGTCGTAAATCACCATTCCGATCTAGTGAAACCAACTTTAGCACCAGATTCGGTTCTTAGAAAAAAGTTGTAGCCCAAACAATAAACTCAAGGGTAAAATGGTCACAGTTGAATTTAGTAAAAGTCATGGACATGTCTCACATTCTCATGAACGACATATTAAAATCTGAGAATTATCCGACCTCTATGGAATGAAGTATAATTATCTTTGGATCGATCGATACGTAAAATACAGGTCGTTTCATGTTGTCTTGTTGCTGTCAAGTAAGACACATGCCATGTTTTACTTTTTGTGAGTACTTGTTGCAGTTCTTGTGTAGCTTGTATTTACTTTAATGTAAACTACTCCCTGCTTGGAGATGTGATTATGTAGTCTTGAAAAGCTTCTAGCTCCTATGTTGTAATCTAGAAAGGATGACGATGGATGGTTGTAATGGCCCGGTTCGTAACATATATCACTAACAAAAATATTGATCGATCGTAAGAACGACTTTACAAATACGATTTAAATTCCATACTTTAAATAATTCAAAACATGTCAACCTGTGAATAATAGCATTAGCATATGCATATACCATAACATTTGCTAAAATTCATTTTTACACATGTATGTATGATAGCATGTGTAAGACAACATTTGTTTAAATTCATTTTCGATACATGTATGTAGGATAACACATGTGCATAACAAGGTTTAAAATGCCATTTTTACATATACTTTGTTCATTTTTACAAAGAGTTTAAAACCTTATTTTAAGCAAATTCTTGTTTTTAAATATGAAGCACACTTGGATAAAACCCCTTTATTTCTCAAAACAAATTTAAAAGGAAAAAGTATTTTATTCACATGTACATCAACCATAAAAACTGAAGTGCCATTTCTTTTTGCAAATATGTTTTCATTTATAAACTCAAGAATACAACCTACACTAGGAATAAGCTAGTAAAGAGGACCTAGGAGGAAATATCTTTCACATGGCTGCATTGTCATGATCAAATATTTTCAGTTTTTCCTTGAGCATAAAAACAGAGAAGAAAATCATATTTTCTTGTGCTCCAGCAAACATTTCTCCTTAGGATTTTGTGCATACTTGAAAATATAAAAAAAAACCTTGCCTACAATAGATCCTTACTAAACATATATATCATCCAAGATTTTCTCATACATATTTTATCACATGCCGTGGGTACTTGTGTAATATTTTCAGATTTTTGAAAATACTTGGAAGCCTAGTAAGGATTTTATATGATTTATTGTTAAATCATATTGACATATGAGAAATGTGGTTTAGAAACCGAATGAAATTCTGAGCATTTATGGTACAAAAAGGATGGCTACCATATTTGTTCATACCAAAGAAAGATTTAGAGAAAACATGGTTGTACATTAGCATTTAATATGATAGTTCATAGTAGACCAATGGGAGAAAGATTGTGCCTGCGCAAAAGATTCTCAGCATGAAGATTGGCTGATTAAAGTCGTGTGAGTTTGGGTAATAGTGTATGGTTTGAGAGAGAAAAGGATTTTTTTTGTGGTCAATCATTTGTCACAAATGAAATCTGAAAACTGTTTTGCAGACACGCATTTCTTACCACCAATATTTTATAATTTTTTTCCCATATATAAGGACCTGGCCATGCACATCCTCCCTCACAACAAAAATCATTCGAACATAAATCAGTAAGGGGAGTGAGACCTGAAATACAAGGCTTTATCTGTGAGTAAACTTTTTCATTACTTACTTTCTGTTCTTTCCTGTTTGGGCTATAAGTTGAACTGGGTTTTGTGATGATCTTGCTTAAGTTGTATGTTTGTTTGCATATCAGTTTTTGCCTAATCAAAGAACTATTAGTTGGTACTGCAACCCTTAAGTACCAAATGTGTTAGGATATATGTTATCCTATATGTTACTAGGCCCTGTTAATTTTGTTTCAAATTTCACATAACCAGAATGGGTGATTTACTTATCAGTGAAACCTAGGTTAGATGATTTAAAAATACTTCCATATTAGTTCTAAAAGTCCTTACATAGTCACATAGTTGTCGGGAGGTAAGGCAAACACTTGAAAATACCCAGAACATGAAAACAGGAAATCAACAGCAGCTCTCTGTAAATCTCAAACCATAGTGGATTTTCAAATGTTTTAAAAACCTGTTTTGACTACATAAGCATAATTATGGATCAAAATGATGATTTTTAAAAAAAAATTCATGATTTTTAGAAGTGTGGGTTGTGAGAAATAAAGGGATTGTCGGAAAATCCACTTTGATGAACTTCCGGCGAGCCGTTCGATGAAAGCTGATGGCACTCGACTAGGAGAGGTAGAAGAAGTCCTAGATTAAGGAAAAAAATGCTAAACAATTTTTTAAATAATGGATTGGGAGAACATGATCGAAATAGGGTTTTAATTGGGTTTTTGGGTATTGTTCTTCCTTGCCGAACTGCTCCTCGACGGGATGGCTAGTAGGGTGCGGTCCAGGGGGTTTGCGGCATCAGGGAGTGGTGGTGACGTGGCAGGAAGGGGACGGAGGCCAGGGGTCAGGGCGAGGCACGGCGGAGGTTTTCATGGATGATGTTCTTACCGTCGAAATGGTGGTACGGTGAAATTTTATTGGCGACGCGGTGATGGCGATCGGAGGGGTGCAAGATGATCAGTGGTTGAAGTGTGACTTGCGTGGATGATCAATGGTGATGGATGTGGACTCGCATGGGTATGCATGTGCATGGGCATGGCAGGAGAAGGAAGAAGAAGAAAGAGGAGTGTCACTGGGATTTTCACGTGATCGGGCCAGAAATCACGATGTCCAGGGATGTGGTACTTTGGTACTTTGGTAAATGCCAAAGTACCAGGGGGTACTTTGGTTACGAAGAGGAAACACAATCGTGGCAAGGGATTTCGGGGAGTGGTGCATTGGTACTTTGGCACTTTGGTGTTTTGGTACTTTGGCATTTTGGGTAAGGGTCTGGTGCGTGGGAGCTGGGATGATTTTCACGCGCGCACACCATGATTTTGAAGTGGTAGTTTAGCTGAAGTGGTACCTTGGCAATTTTTGTTTTCAAAAGAGTATTTTTGAATATTGAATTAATTAAAACTAGTTTTAATTAAATAATAGATTAAATATAAAGTGGAGATAAATAATAAAATAAAATAGAATTTTTATTTTGAATTATTTGGTGGACAAAGAAGAGGTGAATCATGTACACAAAATCGAGTGAAGTTTTAACAAAGTAAAAAGTAAAAGCTATAATTAAAATAAATAATAAATTTAGTTTATTTTTAAATGATTGAATAATAATAATAATTTCTAGAAGAATAATTGTAAGTATTTATTTTAATGTTAAGGAACAAATGGAAAGAAAAACCGTGTGCGACGCGCACACTAAAATTGTTCATTTTTAAAATAAGATCAAAATATCCAGATTTAAGCAAAATAATCATATACTATTTTGTTTGACTGAAATTATATCTGTTAATTAAATTACAATCGTGTTAGGCTAATGATTTAAAAAGAAATATTTCGTTAATCATTTCGATGAGTCCGGAATTTTATATTCCACTTCGACTTGATTTATACGCCGCGTGTCAGAGATTGTCAAAGAAGACGGAGATATACAAGTGCTATCCTTGAATAGTGCCTTCGGTTTGTCCAATCCTAGGACAACTTGTATGGACGAATGTCTAACAAAGTAATTCCAAACTGATCACGTACGTTGATCTCTTCAAACGTATTTATATGGTGGAAGAGGAATTCGTTTCTCTCGCTTTATACCTATAATATATTTTTGGGGAAGTCAGTTAGTGATTGGCGAGTTTTGATGATGTGGCGTTCAAAGAAATTAAATAGTGATGATGAAAAGGTAAGTCTAGCCTCAAGCCTCACACCCAGGAAATGACAAAAATCGGGAAGGCAACGTGGCTATGTGGGTCGCTTCCATAAGGGTGTAGCATCACCTATCTAGAGAAATTCTTTTTGTTTCTTACTCTATCGATTCTATCCCAGTCGGGGAATGGTTGCCGTACACAACCATTGGTGATATACGTTCGATACACTTAAGAGAAATGAGTGGTCGGTTATGTGTGGGCCGGGTTGCAAGAAGTTCTTGTGAACCCAAGTGTATTCGCCTCTAGAGAAACACTATCGGAAGGTGGTCCCATACCTTGTCAAAGTCGGAAATCCAATTTTCCATAAGCGCCAAGCGGTTTTTATTTGTATACTATATCGGAGAATGTGAGATGCAAGCATTCTTCTAGATTCTAAATTATGTGTGAAGAACCCTAGATACTATGATAATATCTGATTTAAAGTATACGAAGTGTTTTATTCTCATAAGGTAAAAACCCGTTCTGTATTTACGGCGTGGTCTTATGAGATATTTTTATTTTAATTTGTTTTAAATCGTTTACTCATACTAGTCCCCTGACTGACCCGGAGTTTATTTCTTCTGTGTTTTCCCTTAAAATCTTGGGTACTCATAACACTTATTATGAGTAGACAAGTTAATCAGGTCATGACAAAACTTGAAAGCTGGAATGGAACTTTCTGTGTGCTGATCCATGTCTACTGTATAATTAAGTCTATAAGTTAGTCATCAATGATATGTATAATTAGAGATGTACTATCAATGGCTTGTATCACTAGATCTATGATGCTCTGATGTAATTTGTTCTATTGTGTAATATTATGAAGTATCATCTTTTGTAAAATTCCGCTGTGAGATTCTGATGTTTTCTGTAGTTTTACCTTCTATCTGTTCTTATTCTTATTAATGACACGACTTCCGATGTGTTCGAAAGTTGGGTCGTTACATTTGGTATCAGAGCTTAGGTTACTGATTACCTAGGCTTTGGGTGAGTGTGAGAGAGCGTATTTTTATTAAAATCTAAAATAAATAAAATAAATTTAGATCAACTTGAATGATATACCTAAGTTAGTTATATCCAATCAAGTCTTGATTGACAGCCTGTTATATTCAGGTAATTAAGTATGAGTACCCGTACACGAAGAGGTCGAGCTAGTGGAACTTCCACTACTACTGGTCATAATACTGGATCCCAGGATCAAATAGAAACTGTAGAGGAAGTTACGCCAGTCCATGAAGACAAAAGCTTTGCAACTATTTGTAAAGAGTATACAACTCTGGGAGGAAAAGTTTTCAAAGGGACTGAATCTTTCATCGAAGTCCAAGCATGTTGAGGTCCTGTGAGAGGATTTTCAAAGGAATGAAATTGAATGATGAGAAGAAATGTCTCTTAGCTTCGTGGCAACTCCAAGAAGCTGCTGCAATCTGATGGGACGCTCAAACTACAAATGTTCCCGAAGAAGATTTTACTTGGGAAAAAATTAAAGAGGCATTTGAAGAGCAATTTCTTCCTGCCACTGGCAAAGCCAGGATGTATCGAGATTTTATCGATCTCAAACAAGGGAACATGAAAATATCCGAAAATGAGAACAAGTTCAATTCACTTTCTTGTTTTGGGCCAGAACTGATCAACACCCCGCTCAAGAAGATTGAAATGTTTATAGCTGGATTAAAGGATAGCCTGCAGCTGAAAATGATTGGGCATCTCAAGATTCCATTTGTTGATCTGGTGGATATGGCAGTTCGCTATGAGGCACTTGAGGGAAAGAAACCAGTGGCAAAAGTACAGAAAGGAAACCTAGTGGCGAGAATCCCAATAAAAGGAAATTTAACCCAAACTGGAACAACAAGGGAGTACCAAAAATGGGGGAGAAATCCAAGGAGCGATTCAAAGATACAAAATGCCACAATTGTCTGCAGAAGGGACACATTGCTAAGTTCTGCACAAAACCGGCAGCGAAAAAGCCACAGCAAACTCAGCAGCAACAACAACCTCAATAGTAACAACAGAAACAACAGCAAGGCCCTGGTAATGCAATGATCATGAAGAATCTATGTTTCAACTGCCATCAGCCTGGGCACATGGTTAAGGACTGTCCACTCATGAAAAAGGCACAGCAACCAAAAGTGTACGCTATTAAAAGTGAACCATCAACTTCCCAGGATATGAAAGGAAAAGGAGTTCTTGAAGGTACTTTTGATTTAAATGGAATTGATGTTCAAGTTTTATTTGACACCGGCGCCTTGCATAGTTTCATTTCTTCCGGAACGATAGGAAAATTCCATTTCATTCCAAAAATTTCTCCAAATCCAATTTGCATATCAAATCCTATTAGCGGAAAAACTGAATTAAAAATGTATTACGATAATGTGGCACTCTCGTACCTTTTGCATTCCTTCCTTTTTGATTTTTATGTTTTGGATTTCAAAGGATTTAATTTTATACTTGGGATAGACTGGTTAAGTAAATTCCAAGCTAAGATTAAATGCGACAAAGAAATCGTAACGTTGATAACCAATATCGGAAGCAAAGCTAGGATACCGTGTGGAAAACCCGGTATTCATATGTGTAGTTTCTTGTATGCTTTGGAAGCACCATAAGAAAATTTGGAGACGTTAGAAGTAGTCAGAGATTTCTCTGACATATTTGAAGAAGTTAAGAGTTTACCCCCACATCGAGAGATAGAGTTCCGAATCGATCGAATTCCAGTAGCCAGGCCGATAGTTCAACCAAAAAGACGAATGGCGCCAAAGGAAGTCATGGAACTCGAAAATCAAACTCAAGATTTGTTGGCCAGAGGACTGATCAGGCCAAGCTTTTCAAGCTGGGGTTCAGCAGTAGTTTTTGTGGTTAAGTCTGATGGATCACTAAGATTATGCGTTGACTATAGAGAGTTAAATAAAGTAACAATCAAGAATAAGTATCCTTTGCTGCTAATTGACGATCTCTTTGACTAGTTAAATGGAGCTACGGTATTTCCCAAATGGATCTTGCAACAGGATTCCATCAGTTAAGAAATGCCGAAGACAGTATTCCTTTAACTGCTTTCAGAGGCCCGTATTTTTTTTATGAATGGTTAGTTATGCCATTCGGACTGACAAATGCATCGACATATTTTGTTGATTTGATGAATTGTGTCTTTCGAAAGATTCTGAACAAATTCGTCCTAATTTTTATGGACGATATCTTAATCTTCTCAAAGACAGAAGAAGAACATTGATATCATTTAGAAGTGGTATTGGAAACTCTCAGGACGAATGTATTGAAGGCTAATTTTCTAAATGTCATTTCTGGCAATTTGAAGTTAGATTCTTGGGGCACATTGTAAATGGAGATGGTATTTCTGTAGACCCAATCAAAGTTGAAGCAGTGCAACAATGGAAGCAGCCCAGAACACCGACGGAGGTCTATAGTTTCTTGGGATTAGCAGGATATTACAGGAGGTTTATCCAAGATTATTCTAAGATATCTTCTCATCTGACTAAGCTGACTAAGAAGGGTGAGAAATTTATATGGAATCCAAAATGTGAAGAATCATTCAAGGCATTAAAGAAGAAATTGACAGAGGCACCAGTTCTAGCAGTTCCCGAAGGGAAAAGTGGATTTGCGGTTTATACTGACGCTTGTGGAGTTGGACTTGGTGCAGTATTAATGCAGAATGGACGTGTGATTGCGTATGCTAGTAGACAATTGAAGATTCACGAGAAGAATTACGCCACACACGATCTAGAGTTATTGGTGGTTGTTTTTGCATTAAAAATATGGGGACACTACCTGTTAGGAGGGAAGTTTGAGCTTTTCACAGATCAAAAACCGCTCAAATATTTGTTTAGCCAAAAATATCTCAACTTGAGGCAACAAGGGTGGTTAGAATTCATTGCATCATACAATCTGGATATTATCTATATGTCAGGTAAAGCAAATGTCGTAGCAGACGCTCTAAGCAGAAATGCAATCTTACTCTTCTAGAAGCTACTCCAGCACTTCAAGGAAGAATAATGGCAAATCAACGAAGAGATGAGAATCTAGAGAAGTTAATTCAAGGAGTTATAAGAGGAGGGGAGTCATATTTTGAAGTGGATGGCCAAGGTATTCTCAGAATTAATGGGAGACTGTGTGTTCCTGATGTTGACGGGCTAAGGCAAGAATTTTTGGCAGAATGCCATAAATCTAAGCTAAGTATTCATCCAGGAGTGCACAAAATGTATAGAGATATGAGGCGAGTATTTTGGTGGCCTGGGATGAAGAGAGATATTTTTGCCTATATAAATCAGTGTCTGTGCTGCCAGCAAATAAAAGGTGATCATCAGAAAGCAGCAGGATTACTGAAACCTTTGGAGATTCCTAACTGGAAGTGGGAGATGATATCAATGGACTTTATCGATGGATTACCCAAGACTAGAAGGGGATATGAAGGAGTTTGGGTTATTATAGATTGACTAACGAAGAGTGCACATTTCATTCCGGTGAAACCAACTCGGACTACAGCTTCGCTAGCCGAAATTTTTATACGGGAGATTGTACGATTACATGGAGTACCAGTAAGTATTATAAGTGATAGACATCCCATTTTCACCAGTAAATTCTGGGAAGCACTCCAAACAACCTTGGGAACTAAGCTGAATTTAAGTACTGCTTATCATCCCCAAACAGATGGCCAAACAGAAAGAGTAAACAGGATATTGGAAGACCTGTTAAGAGTGTGTTTTCTTGATTTTGGAGGCTCATGGGAGGATCACCTACATTTAGTTGAATTCTCTTATAACAACAGCTACCAAGCAAGTATAGGCATGGCACCATATGAAGCTCTCTATGGTAGACCATGCAGATCACCAACTTGTTGGGTGGAGTCAGGAAATAAACTCGTTCTCGGACCAGATATGATTCGAGAAGCAACTGAGAAGGTCGAATTAGTCAAAAGAAGAATGAAGGAGGCCCAGGATCGATAGAAAAGTTATGCAGACAAAAGGCGAAGGGATCTTAATTTTTCTGTTGGAGATTTTGTGTTTGTCAAGATTTCACCAATCAAGGGAATGGTCAGATTTGGTACAATGGGGAAGTTAGCTCCACGATATGTGGGACCTTTCCATGTTCTTGAGAAGGTTGGATTTCTTGCTTACAGTGTGGAATTACCAGAAAGAATGGCGGGGATTCACAATGTTTTTCATGTGTCTCACCTTCGCAAATGTGTTCACGACCCGTCTTTGATTTTAGAACCATCGGTTCAGGAGGATCTTGAAATTGAACCGAACTTGACTGTAGTTAGATATCCAGTCTATGTGGTGGATAAAGAAGAAAAGCGACTTCAGAATAAAGTTGTGAAACTGCTCAAGATATAATGGAGTGAGAATCTGTATGACTGTACTTGGGAAACGGAGAAGCACATCAAGGAATTCTACCTGGATTTTGCTTTGAGCTAGGTGTTAGTCATCCTATGTTTGATTTGGATGTATCCCATGTATGATGGTATTGTATGGCTTATTATGGATGTTATCTTATGTCTGGAAAAGGAATTTTGGGTTTTTCACCTCTGTGGATTATGGATGTTGAGGACTCAGTATTTGTAGGGCTTATGAACTCTTTCAGTTTACTATCACTTGTACTGAAATCTATTCTTTGTTTCTTTTCCAGATGGCACCTATCTTCAAAAGGACTACAAGGAAGCGCTTGACCCCACTACAGAGGTTGAGATTTCACACCGGCATTAGCATTCACGAGATTATTGGTCCTCAGGATAGTATGGGACATGCTCAGCATGATGAGGAGGAGAGACGATATGTAGACACAAAGGAGTCAGGGATTTACCATAGGGAGTCTTCCGTTAAGGAGGACGATATGGATTTCCTTCAGGAGCCTAAGTATGAGGGAGATGACGACCAGGAAGAGTACTATGCAGATGAGGGAGGGGATGATGGAGATAGTAATGATAGCGTAGTGGAGACGACGGAGACAAAGATGATGATGATGATATCGATGAGGAGGAGGATCCTGAGGAGGAGCCCGAGGAGGATCCAGAGGAAGAGTCATAGGAGGACATCCTACCTGCTCAGCCACAGTACGATCCATGGGTTCAGACCCACCAGTACCATTGGATCGACAGTTAGTAGTCCTGTGGGAACAGCTCGCTCAGGAGATGGCACAGTTTCAGGCAAATGGAGGGAATTTGGGTATACCTATGGATTATACCTACCCTGATATAATGCTTTACCCACCTTCTCCCATTGAGATCATAGAGCTCTCAGATGATGACGATCCTGAGGAGAGTGATGAGGTAGTTGAGGTGATTGATATCTCGGATAACGAGGATGTGATTATCATTCCAGATGACGAGGAGATGATTATCATTCCAGATGACGAGGAGATGATTACCATTCCAGATGACGAGGAGATGATTATCATTTCAGATGATGAGGATATCATCAAGATCAGCAGCGGCTCAGAGTAGGATGGTTGGACAGGAATGGTATTGTACATAAAGTAGTACTAGTAGTGTGGCAGATATGTATATTATAGTAATCTATAACTCGATACTAGTCGAGTATAGTACTTATATTTTGCTGTAGTCAGCTTGACGTATTATGATATGATATATATAATCTTTTGCTTATCTTCTGTTTACAAATTTCGAGGACGAAATTTTTATAAGGGGGGTAGATTGTAATGGCCCGGTTCTTAACATATATCACTAACACAAATATTGATCGATCGTAAGAACGACTTTACAAATACGATTTAAATTCCATACTTTAAAAATTCAAAACATGTCAAACTGTGAATAATAACATTAACATATGCATATACCATAACGATTGCTAAAATTCATTTTTACACATGTATGTATGATAGCTTGTGTAAGACAACATTTGTTTAAATTCATTTTTGATACATGTATGTAGGATAACACATGTGCATAGCAAGTTTTAAAATGCCATTTTTACATATACTTTGTTCATTTTTACAAAGAGTTTAAAACCTTATTTTAAGAAAATTCTTGTTTTTAAACATGAAGCACACTTGGATAAAACCCCTTTTGTTCTCAAAACAAATTTCAAAGGAAAGTCTTTTGTTCACATGTACATCAACCATAAAAACTGAAGTGCCATTTCTTTTTGCAAATATGTTTTCATTTATAAACTCAAGAATACAACCTACACTAGGAATAGGCTAGTGAATAGGACCTAGGAGGAAATATCTTTCACATGGCCGCATTGTCATGATCAAATATTTTCAGTCTTTCCCTGAGCATAAAAACAGAGAAGAAAATCATATTTTCTTGTGCTTAAGCAAACATTTCTCCTTAGGATTTTGTGCATACTTGAAAATATAAACCAAAGACCTTTCCAACACCAGATCCTTACTAAACATATAGATCATCCAAGATTTTCTTATACATATTTTATCACATGCCGTGGGTACTTGTGTAATATTTTCAGATTTTTGAAAATACTTGGAAGCCAAGTAAGTATTTTATATGATTTATTGTCAAATCATATTGTCATATGAGAAATGTGGTTTAGAAACCCAATGAAATTCTGAGCATTTATGGTACAAAAAGGATGGCTACCATATTTGTTCATACCAAGGAAAGATTCAGAGAAAACATGGTTGTACATTAGCATTTAATATGATAGTTCATAGTAGACCAATGGGAGAAAGAATGTGCCTGCGCAAAGGATTCTCAGCATGAAGATTGGCTGATTAAAGCCATGTGAGTTTGGGTAATAGTGTATGGTTTGAGAGAGAAAAGGATTTTTTTTGTGGTCAATCATTTGTCACAAATGAAATCTGAAAACTGTTTTGCAGACATGCATTTATTGCCACCAATATTTTATAATTTTACTCCCTTATATAAGGACCTGGCCATGCACATCCTCCCTCATAGCAAAAATCATTCGTACATAAATCAGTAAGGGGAGTGAAATCTGAAATACAAGGCTTTATTTGTGAGTAAACTTTTCATAACTTACTTCCTGTTCTTTCCTGTTTAGGTTGTAAGTTGAACTGGGTTTTGTGATGACCTTGCTTAAGTTGTATGTTTGTTTGCATATAAATTTTTGCCTAATCAAAGAACCATTAGTTGGTACTACAACCCTTGAGTATCAAATGTGTTAGGATATTATGTTATCCTATATGTTACTAGGTCTTGTTAATTTTGTTTCAAATTTCACATAACCAAAACGGGTGATTTACTTATCAGTGAAACCTAGGTTAGATGATTGAAAAATACTTCCATATTAGTTCTAAAAACCCTTACATAGTCACATAGTTGTCGGGAGGGAAGGCAAACACTTGAAAATACCCAGAACATGAAAATAGGAAATCAACAGCAGCTCTCTGTAAATCTCAAACCAAAGTGGATTTTCAAATGTTTTAAAAACTTGTTTTGACTACAAAAGCATAATTGTGGATCAAAATGATGATTTTTAAAAAGAAAATCATGATTTTTAGAAGTATGGATTGTGAGAAATAAAGGGATGGTCGGAAAATCAACTTTGATGAACTTCCGGCAGGACGTTCGACGAAAGCTGATGGCACTCGACTAGGAGATGTAGAAGGAGTCCTAGATTAAGGGAAAAATGTTAAACAATTTTTTAAATACATGGATTGGGAGAACACGATCGAAATAGGGTTTTAGTTGGGTTTTTGGGTTCTGTTCTTCCTCGCTGAACTACTCCTCGACGGGATGGCTAGGGGGTGCGGTCCAGGGGGGTTTGCGGCGTCAGGGAGTGGTGGTGATATGGAAGGAAGGGGACGGCGGCCAGGGGTCAGGGCGAGGCATGGTGGAGGTTTTCCTGGATGATGTTTTTTCCATCGAAATGGTGGTACGGTGAAATTTTACTGGCGACGCGGTGATGGAAATCGGAGGGGTGCAAGATGATCAGTCGGTGAAGTGTGACTTACGTGGATGATCAGTGGTGATCGATGTGGACTCGTGTGGGTGTGCATGTGCACGGGCATGGCAGGAGAAGGAAGAAGAAGAAAGAGGAGCGTCACTGGGATTTTCACGTAATCGGGCCAGAAATCACGATGTCCAGGGATGTGGTACTTTGGTACTTTGGCAAATGCCAAAGTACCAGGGGGTACTTTGGGTACGAAGAGGAAACACAGTCATGGCAAGGGATTTCGGGGAGCGGTGCATTGGCACTTTGGCACTTTGGTGTCTTGGTACTTTGGCATTTTGGGTAAGGGTCTGGTGCGTGGGAGCTGGGATGATTTTCACGCGCGCACACCATGATTTTGAAGTGGTAGTTTAGCTGAAGTGGTACTTTGGTAATTTTTGTTTTCAAAAGAGTATTTTTGAATATAGATTTAATTAAAACTAGTTTTAATTAAGTAATAGATTAAATATAAAGTGGAGATAAATAATAAAATAAAATAGAATTTTTATTTTGAATTATTTGGTGGACAAAGAAGAGGTGAATCAGGTACAGAAAATCGAGTGAAATTTTAACAAAGTTAAAAGTAAAAAGTAAAAGCTATAATTAAAATAAATAATAAATTTAGTTTATTTTTAAATGATTGAATAATAATAATAATAATTTCTAAAAGAATAAATGTAAGCATTTATTTTAATGTTAAGGAAGAAATGGAAAGAAAAACCGTGTGCGACGCGCACACTAAAATTGTTCATTTTTAAAATAAGATCAAAATATCCAGATATAAGAAAAATAATCTTATACTGTTTTGTTTGACTAAAATTATACCTGTTAATTAAATTACAATCGTGTTAGGCTAATGATTTAAAAAGAAATATTTCGTTAATCATTTCGAAGAGTCCAGAATTTTATATTCCACTTCGACTTGATTTATAGGCCTCGCATTAGAGATTGTCAAAGAAGACGGAGATATACAAGGGCTATCCTTGGATAGTGCCTTCGGTTTGTCTAATCCCAGGACAACTTATATGGACGAATGTCTGACAAAGTAATTCTAAACTGATCACGTACGTTGATCTCTTCAAACGTATTTATATAGTGGCAGAGGAATTCGTTTCTCTCGCTTTATACCTATAATATATTTTTGGGGAAGTCAAATAGTGATCGGCGAGTTTTGATGATGTGGCATTCAAAGAAATTAAATAGTGATGACGAAAAGGTAAGTCTAGCCTCAAACCTCACACCCAGGAAATGACAAAAATCGGGCAGGCAGCGTGGCTATGTGGGTCGCTCCCATTAGGGTGTAGCATCACCTATCTAGAGAAATTCTTTTTGTTTCTTACTCTATCGATTCTGTCTCAGTCGGGGAATGGTTGCCGTACACAACCATTGGTGATATACATTCGATACACTCAAGAGAAATGAGTGGTCGGTCATGTGTGGGCCCGGTTGCAAGAAGTTCTTGTGAACCCAAGTGTATTCACCTCTAGAGATACACTATCAGAAGGTGGTCCCATACCTTGTCAAAGTCGGAAATACAATTTTCCATAAGCGCCAAGTGGTTTTTATTTGTATAATATATCGGAGAATGTGAGATACAAGCATTGTTCTAGATTCTAAATTATGTGTGAAAAACCCTAGATACTATGATAATATCTGATTTAAAGTATACGAAGTGTTTTATTCTCATAAGGTAAAAACCCGTTCCGTATTCACGGCGTGGTCTTATGAGATATTTAAATTTTAATTTGTTTTAAATCGTTTAATCATACTAGTCCTCTGACTGACCCGGAGTTTATTTCTTCTGTGTTTTCCCTTAAAATCTTGGGTACTCATAACACTTGTTATTAGTAGACAAGTTAATCAGGTCATGACAAAACTTGAAAGCTGGAATGGAACTTTCTGTGTGCTGATCCATGTCTATTATATAATTAAGTCTGCAAGTTAGTCATCAATGATATGTATAATTGGAGATGTACTATGAATGGCTTGTATCACTAGATCTATGATGCTCTGATGTAATTTGTACTGCTGTGTAATAATATGAAGTATCATCTTTTGTAAAATTCCGCTGTGAGATTCTGGTGTTTTCTGTAGTTTTACCTTCTATTTGTTCTTATTCTTATTATGACACGACTTCCGATGTGTTCGAAAGTTGGGTCGATACAATGGTTCACCTTAAAAACCCAAATTAGTGGGTTGGAATTTCGTTAATCCCCTGTAAAAACTGTAATGATTATTTGTTATAATAATAAGTGTTTGTGGTCACTTTTAAAACTAGTTGACTTTTCCCAAAAAAAATGCAGTTAAATTTGGAATTTGATTTTGAATTCCCCCATAGGAATTTGTATGTTTGTATGTGCATGAGCTAATGGCTTAATTAGAATTAATGACACATAGACACGAGGTTAACCATTACTTGTAGTAAAATTCTTCCCAGAACGACTGACATATCCAGCATCTATAAATATGCCTGGTTAATGTGAGAGGTCTAGGTATCTTGAGCCATCATAATTAGTACACTATGATGTGAGGTTAGACCAAACTTGTAGTAGAAGTCCATCCGGAACCGCCCGACCAATCCAACATTTATAAGTGGTCGGTTTAATATGAGATATCAGGTTTATATATATGTATATGTGTGTATTCGTGTTAGGCCTACCTTGAGAAGGTATTAAGTGGCTGACCTACCTTGTTTGGGTATTAACTGGCTAGGACATTCGACATCTTCTGATGTTTATTCTTTAGAAAAGCCGAAGTCATTGGACCCTCCCTAATAAAGGTCTTAAGGGGTCATTAGGTCTGCCTTACTTTAAAAAGGTTTTAAATGGTCCTAGTAAAACAATAGCACATGAGTATAGTAGTTCTTCGGAAGTTGTCCGCTTCTTATCTAGGGGGTTTGTGAGGGTTGACCTAGGGACGGTTAATATAAAATGGCCAAAAGGAACCACCGTCTAAAGGAAGTATTAAATGGCTAGGAGTTTACCTATAGGGACAGCTAGATAGTAATAGGATGGTCCGCCAGAGGGTCATAAATAAAATTGAGTTCCTGTCCGAACCTAGTAGTAAGTGGCGGTTACTACTTCTCTACCTATAAGAAAAATTATTTACAATGTTGATGTTAGAGACGAGGTCTTAAGTCGTTGGGGTTCGCCATAGGATACTTAGTGACTGTAGGGATGCCCTCCTTTAATAAACTAGTGAATGCCTTTAAGTGACTAGGAATAACCCGATTATGGGTATTAAGTGACCGCAAGAATGTCTGCCCTTAGATTATTTTGTGAGGTATTAAGTGACTATTAGGGTGTCTTCCTCATATTTTTATTTGTGTGTATGCTTATTTATGTAGACATATAATGCAGAACTTATACTGCCAAATATAGGAGATAGTTATTCCTGAAACTTATGTAATTTTCATTTACGAGAACTTTATGTTCCGACAACCCTCCTCTTTACATGTAAACAAGTTAGTTGGTGGGAACGCTTTGACCAGTGATACATTGGAGATGGAGCCTGACGATGGAGGACCCATATCTATTAGGTGTTGACTTGTTTTTAGTAAAAGCAGTCACATGTCACGTTCATGGCTTACGACGCGCTAGAATCTCAAGAACGTCATCAAAAAGCACAAAGTAGTTTGGTCGAAGTCGCGACATGCTCGGAATCGAGTTAAAACTGTTAGGGATGAGAATCACAGATCTTAAGGCAAAACTAACACTATAGGGGGGTGAATAGTGTTTTAAAGAGATTATAGGAAAAATAAACAATTAATGATTACTCAAACAACTGTATGAATCACAGAATGAATATCACAATAGAAACAATCACAAATGCAGATATAAACAGAAATAAAATGCAAAAAAAGAAAGAACACACCGGAATTTTTACTGGTTTGGATTACTCCTACGTCCAGTCCCACACAATGTTGGATTGAGTAGAGTTTTATTAATACTAGTATCAATCTTACAACACCCTTGATTTCACGGCTACAAGGTTAACACTGATTCCACACCCCTAATTTCTCGGCTATAAGGTTCATACCGATTCAACATCCTTGATTTCACGGCTACAAGGTTCACACCAATTCAACACCCTTGATTTCACGGCTACAAGGTTCACACCGCTCTCTTTCCTTGATTTATAGACAACAAGGAACACAACCCTTCCTTAACAATTACAAATAGCCCTGGAACCCTTGAATAGCACTTCCAAACAGAGAGTATTTGATAGAGATTGAGAAGAGAAAGAGAATGATATAATTTATACTGAAAACAACAAGTATAAGCATAGAAATCAAGAAACTAAATTAGAATAATGGTAGTAAGAGTAAGAATGAAGAAGGAGAAGATATGTAACACCCCACCTCCATTAAGGTCACTTTCAAAGGGAATGCCTTAATTTCGGTGGAGCATTATAGGTAAAAGATGCAGATAAATTACAAGACAAACAATTAAAGCAGCGACAAATAAATAAAACTTTATTTCATTGATAAACAGCTTGCACAAAGATTGTTTTATAATACCAAAGTATCATGTCTTGCTTACAAGAATAAAGAAGCATAAAATGATTTCCCCAAATAAAGCATAAGCCAGCCATAGCAGTAGAAGAGAGAGTCCAAGGCAACACGTCAAAGAGTCTTCAAGCTTGGAAAGAGTAACGGTCCAAAAAAACCTGAGCTATTCCCTCCCTGACTACCTGGGGGGAAAAATGGAAGAAAAGAGGCGAAAGCAAACTAGGTCATACATAAAGTCTGGTAAGTCCAGTGATTCTTAGTATTTAAACGAGGAAAAGGGTCATGACATGAATAAACTAAATATAAGACTAAACCATAGTAACAAGATAATATGGGATAAGCATGGGATGTGGCAAGATAAACTGAATGTACCGATAAACTGAATGTACTGGTAAACTGAATGCGCTTCTACTCCTTCTCTGCTTCGCAACTCCCTGTTTATACTGATTTCTATATCTCTGCACTACCTAACTGGTGTCCAAACTAGTAATCTATGATCATATGATAACGTGATCCCAATCCCCGTATTTGCGGTTGCCTTCAGGTGTACATCTATTATGGGGATTCCGTTTATTACCTAGATCTAATCTAGGGCTTACTATCGAGTGCGTACTAGATTCAACCAGGGTTTACGCTACCCAGGGCCACTGGGGTTTATGCTACCTATTGAACGCTTCTCAGATTCAGGGTTTACGTGACCTAGGTCCAACTAGGTATTATGCTACCTACTTGTATTAATTTTCCATGTGTTTGTGTCAGTCGGCCCTCTCTTGCATGTAGATACTTTGTGCTGGCCCCACCATAAGGTGTATCAAGCCTTATGATAGCGTCCCGACACGATTCAAGATGCACAGTGTATAACTACTGGTACCCAGTGCCTGCTTTTTCCCACTTTGGAGTACGTGCACGCCCGTAAACCGTCGGAACCTACACTGACGTACCCCCTGCCGTTATCTTTGACCGCTTATAATCAGCCCAGTAATCGTGCCCCACCCTGCCTAGTTTCAGGGTATCATGATACATCTATGTGGGTTACTGCTGAAATGGATCCCCATTACTAGGGCTTCCTGCTGGTTAAGTTTGTGGGCCTATATATACAAATATTACCCACCTATACGAGATGTACTTAACCTCCTACTCGTCATGCCATGTTGGTTAAGTGGTTCTTATTAACTTAACCTTTCTTCCTTATCATGTTGGATTAGTTAAGTGTGATTTATTAACTTAACCCTGTTCATTCATCAGGTTATATTGGTTAAGTATTTCCCATTTAACTTAACCCCCTTCGCTCATCAAGTTATATTGGTCAAGTGTCATTAATCAATTCAAGTTGACTTAACCCATCCACCCGTCACGTCATGTTGGTTAAGTGTTTCCTTCTGGTGTTGACTTGACCCTACCTAAGATCATGTTATATTGGTTAAGTGTTATTCTCGTGTTAACTTAACCCTTCTCATACATCATGTTATATAATTGGTTAAGTCTTTTCCTCTTGTATTACTTAACCCCACCACATGTCATTATATATTTTGGTTAAGTGTTACTTTAGTTACTTAACCCTATCATCTGCTTAATTAACATGTTACAACGGTTAAGTGTTCTAAATTTACTTAACCTCACCCACTTGTCTAATTAACATGTTGTAACGGTTAAGTGTTCTAATTTTACTTAACCTCACCCATTTGCCTAGTTAACATGTTATTACGGTTAAGTGTTTCCCTAATTACTTAACCTCACCATTTCTAGCTCTATTTATTCATGAGCCTTAATTAGTTAATTAATTAAAGCACCAACCACTCACATTAGACAGATATTGTTGTGGTTATTGGATGTGCCAGTCGGTTCCGGGTAGGTTTACACCACAACTCAGTCTAACCTCAGGTCTTTATGGGCTTGATGCACTAACCACCCACATTAGACAGGTATTGTTGTGGTCACTGGATGTGCCGGTCGGTTCCGGGCAGTTTTACACCACAACTCAGTCTAACCTCGGGTAAGGCATATTCGTCTTTTACTAAATTTACATATTTACTATTTATGTAAATTTTCCGTAAATCAATTTAGCCTAGATCATATTTATTTGTCATGCAAATTAGCATATTTATACTCTGTGCCCAAAACTTGATTTACCTATCAATCAGCCCAACTTGCAGTTTATACCAATTTTAGATTTAATATTCCCCTTTTACAATTCATGCCCAATCTAGATTAATATTCATATTTACAGTTCATGTCAAAACTAGATTTAATATTCTAGTTTACTGTTTATGTCCAAAACTTGGTTTACACGCCAATTACACCCTTTGCGGCCTATTAAGTTTATCAACTTATGCCCAAGTCTAATATGCATGTAGATCATTCACTATTATAGCCAATTTAGACTATGCCAACATATTTATTATGCCGAACTAACTTAATTAAGCTACGCCCAAATTCCCACGCTGTAACCGTACGTATAACATGATTTCAAAAGTTTCTAAATACTCATGAAATGGTACTAATAGTATCAAAGCAAGGAATAGGGGATAAGCACGAGAATTGACATAAAAGAATAGCCATGCAAGAATGAACCAAATACAAAAATAATGGTTCCAATGGGTTTGATGCACATAACAGTGAATAGGAATAAGGACAAGTTACACACCAAAAAATGGGAACCAACATAATTAAGGGAATAGGCATAGGTGATTTGGTGCAACATAATGCCAGTTCGAAGTACAACCTAATAGATTAACGGGAATAGGCATAAGTCACTGACTACAATAGTTATAGGCAACTAACCACAATAGTCATGGGCAACTAATCATAATAGTTTCTTAATCAATGTCATAGGCAATAGTCTCATAGTCATAAATCTCGGTAATAGTCTCATAGTCATGAATCATATGCAATAGTCTCAAAATTATGAATCATAGTCATAAATCAGATCCAAAGGCATAGATAACTTTCGATTTGACATAAGCACGAATCAAAGATAATTAACTTGCAAATTGGTATAGTTCTATATTTTGATTCATTACATTCACAATTCCAATTACACGTTCAAATCTAAGGAATAACCGAATTTACAGTGATCGATTTAGAAAAGGCGATTTGCTATGATTCGAGTGACGTTGCTTGAAGCGGAATGCATATGGTCCAACTTGAAGCTTTATCTTGATTTGAATCCCCAATTTGAAGAAGAAGTATAACTTGTTTTAATGGAGAATAAGATTTATTTTAATTAGGATTGAGGCAGAGTATAGGCGTAATGAAGTTGTGTGGAGAAAGTGAAGTTTGGGGGCGTTTATATAGCGTAGAACTCATGAATTTGGTCCAGAAATCATCCCGGATACATAAAAATGAATTCTGCCTCGGATCTGGAAAAACAGGGCAGGTTGACCCCCAAGTCGACCCCCAGGTCGACCTATAGGGGGGAGGTCGACCCCCTGGTCGACCTGGGTCCTGGGCGGGAAATTTCCCGCCTAGCCCGCTTCTGGGTTCTGTTTTGAATTTTGAATTCAGTTTCGAGCTGTTTGAATTTATTTGAATTTTCTGGAAACTTCTGACAGCCATAACTTCCTCATACGAAGTTCGATTCACACAAACTCGGACTCTATCTCAAGCAGAATTCCGAGATGAACAAAATGGCATAACCCGTTTCCCTTAATTCTTCTCTTAAAAATTAAGTATACTTTGATTTGTTACATTAACGTTTATAGAAAATACGGGGTGTTACAAGATAAGTTAGTTAAAAATTCGAAAATGACCCCTTTATATAGAGTTCCAAAGGTTGCAATTGTCCTGAAACGTTTTAAATAGGAAAATACACTTACTTTAAAATTTAAAACTGTGACGGTTATATGTCGACATGTCAAATATTGTATATCTACATATATTTTTTTTTTGAATTTTTAAAATCATTTTTAAGTGTTTAAACCTATATATATATTGTGGAAATTCTTGAATCAAAACTAGTCAATTAAAATGAATTTTCTAGAGTGTAAAAACATAGTGTTATATAATTTAAACATATATAAAATTATATGATATAAAACTATATATAAATGATATATAATTATATTATAATTATAATCATATATATAATGTAATAAATTACATAATATACATATATTTGAAAACATAAGTAAAAGCCTTTAACAATTCGAAATCATTTAGAAAGGAGTTGGAAAATCATTTGAAAGCAGAAATTGAAATAATTTGAAAACAGAATTTGAAAATGCTAAACGGAGTTTTACATATTAACTAGACTCTATTATTTTGATATTCTTGAACTCTTGAAATCTTGATATCTTGATTCTCATGAGTCTTGAATCTTATATCTCCTTTGGAATCTTGAATTCTTAAACTGTACAGACTTCTATATCACCTATATACAATTCCTGCATATATATATATTCTGGATAAAGATGTCAATATATATTTTATAATCAATAATGTTAATAATTGAAAAAAGGTTGTTGTCATCGAAATTTCATTCTCTAACAACCTCCCCCTTTTTGATGATGACAACCTTGGTTTATAAAATATTCATACCTGATATTACCTGTTGATTTAGTTTTTTGAATACTCCCCCTTTCACCATGAATTCTTCCGGACTCCCTCTTAAACTATGCCTATCTTATCTATATCCTATTTTATAATTTCTGCCCTTTTGTCATCAACAAAAATCTAAACTGGCCCCCTTAAACCTACGCCATAAATGATCTTAATGGCTCATTCTAGATATATAACTCCCTTAAGACTTAAATCTAAAGTTTTATAACTTCTCCTAAATGAATGACTAGTATAAAACATTATTTCAAAAATTTTAACAAATATACAAGAAATCATTGTTTTATATCAAACCAGTCAAACCAAATTCATCCAAATCTAAACAGTATTACAAGCAATCATTTCAAGTTAAATCAAATCAAGCAATATGTACAAGTTTTCATACCACACAAAGCATATCAATCAATTCAAATTTATATATCCCTTGGAACTTCCACTCATCCATGTTCACCGAAGATTGGATCCTTTTTTATCACTTCCCAGTCTTCATTATCTTTGGTGAGAGGTACTCTAGTGATGTTGTTGTCTTCATTTTTGGAAAGAGAAGAGATTAGCCAACGAATGGCATTAAAGTGTTTCTCTTGTTGTTCAATCGTCTTTATTTGACTTAACTCTAAATGCCGCTGATTATGAAGGATAATAGATAGGATATTCTTGAACGAACTGAGAGTTTCTTCAAGATTTTCACTTAGATTGCAAATAGGATTGGCCATTATTTAATAATTTAGAGAAGGAGTGTTTAGAGAAAAAGAGAGAAATAAAACTAAGTTTTTCTGGAAGAAAATGTATTTATAGAGTCTGGAATTTGTTTGAAATAAAGAGACATAAGGTAGTTATTCAAAAATTCAAATTTGAAACAATTTGAATTTTCTGACAGTTATATGCTAATATATCAAAATGTACGTGTCGACATACCCATATGTATTTTGGGTATTTTAAATTTTGAATTGTTTCTTACTGCATTATATTATTAAATTTTAATGTTTTTACAGAGGATTAATTGTTTTGATCGAAAATAGTAATCATTTATTACTACTAAATGATTACAAGAAAACGAAACATGAAGTTCAAAGCTAGAAATAAGATATATGAAAATACGAAAGGAAATGTAAGCTACTATGGAAAGATTATACAAATTAATAAACTTAGATTTCAGCGGATGAGGAGGAGGAAGATGATATTCCAAGTTTTCTTCCTATTTTGCCAAAGAACTTGTTCATTTTAGAAGACATTAGATTGAGTGCCTTCTTGATCTTTTTTCGGTTCTTGGCTAACTTGACTTGGTTTTGAACAGGTAATTCTTTGGATATGGCTCAACTTGTTATTGGACACTCTATACTTTCCAAAGAGGAATCTTCTTCTTCATCGGTTTCCATGGATTTTCCTCTTGTTCCATTCGAGCTTGCTTTTCGAAAAATGTTTTATAAGGCTTTAAGAAAGTGGAATTTGCATAAGGGATATATTTCCCATGTTAAAAACCTTTCTTGACACAAATTCATCTCCTTTGAGATCCACTCAAAAATATTTGAAGATGCAGGTAAGATAAATTCCATGATATAGAGTATTTCTTTGGTGGACATTTCTTTGGGTTTAAACTCTTTCAAAACCACAATGGCCCAATTAATATCATAATTGCCAAAGATAGCAAAAAGTGCTTTTTGGACCTTAAGGGTAGGGTTATTGAAATTTATGAAACAGGGAGTGAGAGTGTGTTGTAGAAGGAGGTTGACAATTCTTGTTTTTGGATGAAAAATGTGATTTTTAAAATCCATATGTTCATCAATTTCAAAATCCAAAAAATTCGATCTTGTTTTCTTGCAATTTAAAATGGTTCCCAAAATATTACAATTCAAAATAATTTGAGTGCCTTTTAAGCTACTCCAAACTTGATTTTCGTCTCCTTCATAAAAACTACAATTCAAATTCGCATAAAACATTTTGACTAAATTCAGATAACATACTACATAGTTATCTCGAGAATCTATTAAGCTTAAAACTTCATTTTTTTTCAAAAAGAGAACGAAGATCAGAAGTAGGAAAATCTTTAAAGATAACAAAAATTCCCGTACTGACTTTTCCGTTTGTAACATAGTCAATATAAGATTGAATAGCCACTAGATCATTGTAGAGATGACCATTGAGAGTTTTTGTCAATCTCATGGTTTTTGGGTTACTTGAGGAAGCCATTAGAATGTAGATATGAAGAGAATAGAATGAAGAAAGTTGTTTTGAATTTTGAATGAAAAGTAAAGAGAATAGAGTTGAACAGATAAATAAATGAGAGTAAATCATCTTTCTAAGTAGATGGACACCTTTTTGGACACTAGGAGTTGGTGAAAAGATGGAGAGAAGTTTTAAAGTTTAATCATTTGAAATTCAAAATATGAATTTCATTTTCTAGTGCATATGTCAACATGTCAATTTGTGTATGCCGATATACGTGCGCCACTTCAAATTTTAAATTTCTTTTTGAATTTGTTTAACTATTTTATATTTTATATTTAGTTATTTCCTTAGATAATATTAATCTTAAGAAAAATTAAGATTAATTTTAATTATTATGCTTATTATTAAATTATTATTTTGAATTTCATAATTCAAATTTAAATTTTAGAATTTAAATTTGAAACTCAAATTTAAATTTTAGAATTTAAATTTGAAACTCAAATTTTAGAATTCAAATTTCAAACAAGGCAAGCAACAAGCATCCATTCAACCAATTCAATCGAAAATTATTAATTAAGGCATTCCTGATTTTTTGAATCATTTCTTCGATATTTTATGAATTCTGAATTCTGAATCGTTGTTAAGCACATATTTGTATTTCCAGATTCTGGCTCTTCGTCACTTGATGATGAATCCGAGTCATCTAAAGTTGTTGCGTATGCCATTTTCCTCTTCTTTGATGAATTGTTGTATGTTTGTTGATTTGATTTATCAAGATAAGGACACAACCATTTTATATGACCTGGTTTGTTGCAATCGTAGCATCTGTCGTCATTTTTCTCGAACTTCCTTGATTATTTCTGTGAAAATTATTTCTCCTTTTATATCTCAGAAATTTTCTGAAATTCCTTGTTATAAAAGCAATTTCTTCATCATCCTCACTGCTTGTATCAGAACCGTCAGTCGTTGCTTTGAATGATATAGAGTTATTTTATGTCGAATTATGTTCCTTTCCTTTCTGTAAATGTACTTCCAAGGACATCAGATTTCTTCTTATTAACTTCTGAATTTTCATTTCACTGATATTATTGGCCTCTTCAATCGTTAGTGTTTTCAGATCCTATTCTAGAGTTAGTAATTAAGTATTTTTCTGAATTGGTCCTCTTCAGAATAAGTTTGTCTTAAAGCCATTAACGAATGCACGATTTCCTAGAACCTGCTGTATATATCGGAGACAGATTCATTTTGATTCATTTTAAGTAACTCAAATTGATTAGTTAGCATTGATATCTTTGTCTGTTTAATTTTATAGGTTCCTCCATGAGTAACTTGCAAGGTTTTCCATATATCATGAGCAGATTCACAAACTGATAATCTATTAAACTCATTTCAATAAAATGAAAAGAATAACATATTCATAGCCTCAGAATTACTTTGTGCAGTTGCTTTTATTCATTACTCCATTTTGCAAAATTAGTAGTGGGTTCAACATATTCAGTTTTTTGTGATATTACAAGTGTCTAATCCTATAGATTGCAAATACATTTTCATTCTACATGCCCAATATGAATAATTACTACCGTTAAATTGTAGTGGTCTAACGGTGGACTGACCCTCTACTAATGAACTATTATTACTAGCAATTCCAGTGTTGGTTGCTATTTAATCTTTCCAAAATTCAGATGATGAACTTTTGAAAACTATGCTCTGATACAAATTGTTAGGGTTGAGAATTATGGATCTTAAGGAAAAACTAAAACTAGAGCTAGGTGAATTGTGTTTTAAAGAGATTATAGAAAATCTAAACAATTAATAATTACTCAAACAACTATATGAATCATAAAATGAATATCACAGCATAAACAATCACAGATGCGGATATAAACATAAATAAAATGCAGAAAAGGAAAGAACACACCGGATTTTATACTGGTTTGGATTACTCCTATATCCATTCCCACACAACACTGGATTGCGCAGAGTTTTATTAATACTAGTATCAATCTACAACACCCTTGATTTCAAAGCTACGAGGTTAACACTGATTCCAAACCCTTGGTTTTACGGCTACAAGGTTTACACCGATTCAACACCCTTGATTTCACGGCTACAAGGTTTAGATTGCTCCCTTTCTTTGATTTACAGGCAATAAGGAACACATCCTTTCCTTAACAATTACAAACAACCCTAGAACCCTTGAATAACACTTCTAAACAGAGAGTATTTGATAGAGATTGAGAAGAGGATGATATAATTTGTGTTGAAAACGACAGAGTATAGGTGTAGAAATAAAGAAATTAAATTAGAATAATGGTGGGAAGAGTAAGAATGAAGGAGCAGAAGATAAATTAGTTACTATGCAGTTAATGCCCCGATATTACCCCGCTATTACCCCGCTATTTCCTATAGCACATAACCACCGCTGCGCTTTTCCCCAAATAGCTTCTGGTATAGCCTTTCTGCTTTAAACCCAACTATATTCCGCTATTCCTTATATATCCCATTAATTCCGCTATATTCCATTATTATTGCTATATCTTTAATGAAAGAAATGATCTCAAAAGTGAAATTTATGCATTATAAAAGTTATGAAATTAGGTTTTTTAATTGAATTTTTTAATATATATTTTTATAAACAAAAATACTCTAACATGCTATTAAATTTGATTAATTTAAATGGAAGTGTATGTTTGTTTGTCAAAATTTGGACATATTTGTATTTAAAATAAAAATTGTACCAATTAGAGTTAAATAAAGTGTTTGTTTTTCACTTAATTATCATTTATATATTCGCAAAAATATTTTCAAGGGGTCATGTGAGTTATTTTAGAGTCATCCGATATATCCTGCAATTTTCTCACTTTATCCCCGCTATGACTTTTTGGACTTCCGCCGCATTGGATCCGCTAAGCGCTTTAACTACACGGGTTAGTTAAAAATTCAAAAATGGCCCATTTATAAAGAGTTCCAAAGGTTGCAATAGGTCTGAAACATTTCAAATAATGAAAAGACACTTCCTTTGAAATTTAAAATTGTGACGGTTATATGTTGACATGTCAAATATTGTATGTCGATATATATATATGTTTTTTGAATTTTTTGAATCATTTTTTTAAGTGTTTAAATCAATATATATATTCTGGAAATTCTTGAATCAAAACTAGTTGTTTAAAATGAATTTTCTATAGTGTAAAAACATAACAATATATAATTTAAACATATAAACATATATGAAATTATATGACATAAAACTATATATATATATAAATTATATATAACTATATTATAATTATAATCATATATATAATGTAATAAATTAAATAATAAACATATATTTCTAAATATAAATAGAAGCCTTTAATAATTTGAAATCATTTAGAAATGAGTTGGAAAATTATTTGGAAACAAAATTTGAAATAATTTGAAAACATAAATTGAAAGTGCTTACCAGAGTTTTACATATTAACTAGACTCTATTATCTTGATATTCTTAAACGGTTGAAATCTTGATATCTTGATTCTCATGAGTCTTGAATCTTGTATCTCCTTTGGAATCTTGAATCTTTTAAATTGCACAGTCTTCAATATCATATGTACATAGTTCCTGCTTTATATCTGTATATATTCTAGATAAAGATGTTAGTATATATTTTATAATCAATAATGTTAATAATTGAAACAAGGTTGTTGTCATCAAAATTCCTTTCTCTAACAGAAACATCTTCTTTCTTGGAATTAGCATTGATTCAGCCACGTGTGGCAAACACTTGTTGGTCACCCAAAATGGCTTGCACGCGCCACGCCGATCACTTAAAATTTCCTGTGCAACTTGGCACTCTAAGAATCAAGTCATCATCCGACCCGACCACCCAAAATCATTGGATCACCTCAGCCTCATCATGCACCTGGACTTGGCAAAGAGGCGTGGGTAGGCTGCTGCCAACGCAGAAAATTCGTATCCCTTAGGATACGAATTCGTATCTATAGGGGATGCGAATTCCCCTCAACACAATTCTTGCTCTCGCAAGCTCTCTACCAGCACATCCCAGATTGCATTGCCTCCTGGTGGCTCCACCTCGATTTTGCATTTCCTCAACCCATATTGCATCGCCTCCTAGTTGCTCCGCCTCGATTTCGCATCCCACCACCCAGATCGCATCGCCTCTGTTTCCCTTTAAGCCTAGCTCAACATCTGTCGCCCTTTTGGGATATGAAATCTGTATCCCATCAAGGGATATGAGTTCTTCCACGGCAAATGACATGCTCTTGGGTGTGATGCGAAGAAGGAGAAGGCGATGCGAATTGGATGTGGAACACGACAAGGCATGCATCGCATCCCAGGAGGCGAATTCATCTTGACACAAGGGAAAGGATGGGAGTTCGTACCGTGACTCGAGATGCGAAATTCGAAATCGAAATTACATGACCTTAGGATGCATTTTAAGGGCACAACATCACATTTTAGCTAAGTTTATGGGATGCGAATTTCGCATCCCTTCGAGATACGAAATACGGGCTGAATCCTCCAAACCACACATATAAATACCCCCTTGCTTCACGCTCATGAGGGTTGGCATTTTTTGGAGTTTGGCTATACTTTGGCATAAGTGATTGGAGCTCCAAGATACTATTAATGGCTGCCATCATCATATGCATGGCTATTGGATATTGCTAGGATTTCTAAACGTTACATAAACATTTGCCTACAACTTTTGGATATTTAGTTGAACTTTTGGCTTCCTTTTGGACATATTAACATACTTTTGGACACTGGGGCGAATTATTGGTCATTGTTGCATACTTTGGCTCAACGAAGAAGAAGGGCATTTTGGTCAAAATTCAGAATTAACATGACATTTATTGTTCTATCATACAACTTTGTATGCACAAATTGTTCGAACTTGTACAAACTTTGTAATAGACAAATATATGATGAATGATTACTATGAATTGGACGTAGGTGTTAGTGTTGTATTACCATAAATGTTGCGTTCCCTTTACATTTCTCATACATGGAAAATTGGAATTATAAGTTTACAACTAAACTTACACTTGAGGGTTGGCGCGCGCAATTAACCAATTTCCCACATCAACACTTTGGCATGCTAGGTAAGGGGCACACAGCTACGACTTCCGCTTTGGTTTTGATTCTCGGATTTGATTTCGGACTTCAACTTTGGTTACGGATTTCAACTACGACTTCGATATTAACTTCGACATCTACTTCGGTTTCAGTTATCAAAATCATTATGTGAATCCTCTCAGATTCCACCATGGTTAAAAGGAAACAATTAGCTCGTTCGGAAGGAGCAGGTATGGAGGAAAGTCAGGAAGTTTCCTTGACAGGACATCCATCAAACTATGTCACTCGAGACGACTCCGATGGTGTCGTTAAAGATTTACCTAAAGATCTCTCTTCTTGCTTGGAACAATAAGAAGAACATTTCCATCGATAAGTAGAAACTATGAACACACTTTTCGCTCGACTTGAAGGATTTATGAGGCAGTCAGGCCAGGGTAACATGATTAGAACAAGTGCTAGTGTTCTACAAGAATTACCTAAGGACTTGGGGGAAATTCTCGAAGAACAACCTCATGTCGACACCAATATGCAAATAGCTACTGGATCAGCTAGGCTAAGGGGCACTACCTCTAACCCCATTCAAGGTTCAGCCTAGGTTGCGGCTAATCAGGTTTCTGGACCAGGTTTTGGTAATATCCGTCAAGCACTAGTGCACACCGCTCTGGGTGTAGGGACACCGATAGTTTAGAACTTTGATTTGTGCGAGTCGTGACACCTTAAATTAGGATTGAGCCAAATGTTTTGCTTAGCGCTCACCAATTCCTTAGTGTTGGACTCGACGCCGTGCGCACCGGTATTAACTTGCATAATTTGAATCAGTTTCTCGGCATAGGCAGTGAAAGTCAAATCGTCGATGTTATTCAATGCTACGCTCAGGGAGGGGCACCCCATGCAATTTTGGACTGTGTTACTCCATTGTTAGAAGCTTTTAATGGAAGGAAGGATCCTACAGTTCATCTTATGTTCTACATACGCCATATGGAAGTACATTCAGCTTCGGACAACATCACAGAAAAGTGCTTCCCACTTTATCTTGCAGACATTGCTGCTTTATGGTTCAAACAGTTGGAATCCGAGTCTATTAACAGCTAAAACGTCTTGGTTGGGAAGTTCGTCGAGCAATTCAGAGTTCTTATTGCCCAACCAAGGAATTTCATGACTTTGACAACAGTTAGGCAGAGTGTAACGACCCGGGGAATTTGCGATCCTTGGTTATCGATATAAACTCAATGTCGACTATCCAAGCATCGGAAATACCGGATAGTTAATGAAAGAAGTAAAAGGGTGATAATAGATAAGATAGAAAATTAGAATAGAAGAAGGAGAAAAGGATCACAACATCAGAGTAAACATGAATCTCACAGGGGAACGAATAAATATATTTCATAACATAACTTTGAAATAAAACAGTATCTATATACAATAACATTTTTAGAGTATAACACTTACATCACAGCAGAAATAAACAATAGCTATAAAAACGCTGCTGAAGCCTCCTGCTCTAGCTCCTTCTAGTGCATTTGTAAATCCCGACTACTTGACTGCTCGTACAAATTTGAGCACCCAAGAGTTTTCAGAAAACAAAACAAAACAAACTCCGGGTCAGTCATGGGACTAGTATGAGTAAACAATTTAAAACAGTTTGAGAAAATAACGATATCTCATAAGACCACACCGTATAACACGGAATGAGTGTTTCCCTTATGAGAATCCAAAACACTTGATTCAAAAAATCCTTTTGAAAGAAACAATAATATTTATATCAAAATTCTCTTGATATTATAATAGTGTCTATCAACCACAATATAATAAACATCTAGCATAACGCTTTCATCTCACATTCCACATACATAATATATAATCAAAAACCACGGCCGCTTATTGGGTAATGAATTCCAACTGGCAAGGAATGGGACCACCTTCCGACAATGTATCTCTAGAGAAGAATACACCGGGTTCAACAAGAACATCTTGCAACCCAGGCTAAACATGACCGGTCACTCATTTCGCTTGAGTGTACCGAATGTATTATCACCAACGGTTGGGATCAGCAACCGTTTTCTGAAAGGGACAGCATCGAAAAATATTATAAAGGTAAAATAGATTTTCTCTAGATCAGGTGACAATACACTCTAATTGTCAGCTAACCACTTAGCCATGTGACCTACCCGATTTTATACCATTCCGGTTTGTGAGGCTTGAGGCCAAAACGTACAGATCACATCTTTATTTACTTTTAATGTCACATCGTCATACCCTCGCAATCAAAAATTGATTTCCTCAAAAATACAACGGGTGTACAGCTAAGAGAAATGAATTCCTCCACCACCAAATGTAAGTATGTTTGAACAAATCAAATTACGTGATAGATTAAATATACTCTGTCAGACATTCTTCCATACAGGTCATCCTGGGACTGGACAGACCGAAAGCACTATTCTGTAAATCAATCTTAGGCAATTTCTACTTAGGATTTGACAGAACGACCCTTGCATAAACTCCGTCTTCAATTATCTTCATCATATTTGATTCGCAGCGCTAGTGCCCATACGAAGTGGTTTTCAGATAATATATCTGATCCCGATCTCTCCGTATTGACAACGGAAATGGTCAAAATCTTTGATAGTCGGTGATTTAACTATCAAAGGAAAACATGTGTACAAACAACGATCGTATTCCCAAATGGAAATCTTACCGATCAATCATCATTTCATTTCCCAATTTCCCGTTTATTGTTTCCATATATTCATAAATAACTTATTTTATAAAATTAGAAAATATACGTTATTCACTTTGGAAAACGTTTCCATTTCTAATTTACGCATCAGTATCTTCCTCCCTCTATCAGTCTTTAACTGTAAACTAGTAAGAGAACAACCTCCCAAGTATAAACCCCGAAGGCCGAAACCAACATCAGATCGATACCTAGAAAGCCACTCAACTCAACTAATTTCCAGTCAGTTTCTAATTTTAGTAATTCAATTTGAATTCCTAATTCAAACCCCAAATTCCTTTATAATATTCTTATCTGAAAAATATTTATTTCAATCCCTTTTTCACATCGAATGTGAATAGCATTCCTTTATATAATCAAAACAGTTTGATTTCGTATTTAAAACACTATCCCAAATCCAATTTCTATTTATACTTCTAATTATAGAATTATTCATATAAAATCCCATTTTATTCTTCTAACACTTATAATCGCATTTATAATCACCTTTATAAATGCTGCTCAAATTCCATTTAAAATATCGATGTTAAAACCAATTCCTACTTCTCTATATAAATTCTGTATTATATATTCCGTTTATCAAATGATAAATATTTTATTTAATTTATAAAACATTATTTATAAATTAATCTTCTCAATATATTTGTTAAAATAGAGTTCTATTTAATATCCACTTTAAACAACCTTCTCATAATTCTTTTATATCTCGTCAAATATTCCTTTTATAATTCTATTTACTTTCCAAATATTTCCTTTATGTAATTCTATTTATTTTCCAAATAAACATTCCTATTATATAATTCTGTTTATTTTCTAAATAAATATTCCTTTTATATAATTCTATTTTGAAATTCCTTTTTATAAAATCATTAGATTTTATGTAAATATATTTTATTTTCAATATACACATTGAAAATTCCCTTTATAATTCCAGTATTTTATATGGTATTTAAAATACCAAATAGCAATGATCGATATCATTCAAACACACATAATCAACAACAGATTATATATCACATCATATATTACAATATGTGGAAATAAATAGTAATAATATTTAAGGAATCCAGTTGGATCCCTCCAACCTGTTTCTCTACATCCACAGATGTTAAACAATATAATTAACATAAATTTCATTTCAACATGAAATATTCTGATCAATAGAATCAACATTTGATCAATGATTTATTGATAACTATATTTATATTTTCAGCCAATTAATTCGCAGTTCATCTAAACAGTCAACCCACAACAATCAATCAACATTTATCGGTTCTAAAAATACGTTATAAAAATATGAACTGGTAGAGTTAGTGAGTTTTACTCACATTGGTTGGTTATCGTTAAGTAACGATAATCGATCGTCGATTCAGATCAGACAATTTATTTCGCTATAAATTGTAACGAGCTCCAATCCACTTCCAGCCAGTCCCATTGTGTAGCCGCCGTCCATACGATCCCGATGGATCTGACCATTCGAAATTCTGATATCATATGATAAAGTTATGATTTTAACAAATATACATATATATGTGTTATTTTATTTAACTAAACTAAAATTAAATATTTCCATTGGGCCTCACCCACTTTTCTTCAGCCCAACCACATTTTCTAAGCCTACAAACCCGTACCGGCACCCACATCTTCTTCCTCCCTCCTGGAAAATCTTGAACCCATAAGCTTCTCAACATTTTCGAATCTTCCCTTCATTCAAAAGCTAAAAGATATCACCAAACCATAAGCCGACCCCATCGTTCACCTTCACTCCAAAATCTCCTCCTCGTTGTATCAGTCCGTCGGCTCCTTCCTATCGTGACTCCAAGCCAGAAAAGCACGACGTCTGCAGGAAAGCACCGATGGATTTTGTCACAAAACCCCTTAACACTTCACCAAATCACTCCCCTACTCCTCCTCTTCAAAAAGCACCCCATCAACAAAAGCTCGATCACCTCGCGGGACTTCCGACTCCAACCATTTTCGCACCATACAGGAATTCATCGAACTCCAATCTCACCATTTTCAACAAAAACTTCCAGCGACAAGCTGCTATCCATTTTATACTGAATCCGCCATCCATTCAACCTCCGATTGCCTGAAACCCCTCGAATCCGGAACCCTAGCTGTTGCTTATAAATTGATCATCGACCAGAAAGTCCATCAAGTCCAATAAAATGGGTATGAGGTCGAAGTGCACGTCCATACAAATCCGAATATATCTATTTCGCGATTTATAGGAATTTATTTAGTTTGATACGAATTTATGAAGATCTAATTATTTTACTGGAAGAAGCAAAACTCACGGCGGAAATAGCTTTTGACCAGAGGAAAATTTTCTTGGTTAAAAAATGAGTAAGTGGTTCTTATATAGGATAAGTTTGGCTTATCGAACAAGCTTCGTTTATTTTTTTATTAATATATGTTGTTATCGCTACTTGTATTTATCTTGTAAAAATCCCTATGATCACACATGATATCCAAAAATCACGAAAACGGACATGTAGCTACAATTTGACATTACGGACCCAACGAAACTTGTTTCGTTGAATTCCGAGTCCGTTTGCTCACACAGCTTATTTTTAAAGTCAAATTATCGATTGTTTTTCACATTAAAATTCCGTACGGCCATATACTAACTCCAAAAAGTACGAAAATTGAAATCTAACAATAATTTAATATTCCGGATCCAACAAAATTAATTTCGTCGAAAACAGAGTTCGTTTGCAAAACAGGCTATTTTTAAAGCTCTAAATGAACCCATTTAAATGTTAAATATATTTAATAGTAATTAAATTAAATATTTATAAATAAATAATATCGTATATATTCACAATAGAATACCATACAACTCCAAAATAAATATATCGGGATTTTATAACTTGACATTTCAAATCCAGATTAAATCAGTGTTCAATTTATATTGAAAATCCTTTTAAAATATAAATAAATCGTTATAAAATTAAGAAGGAATTTCATAGCGACTTTTCGAAAATTTGATTTCGACACAATTCCCATTCTATACGATGAAATCCTGATTTTTCTCTTCCATTAGAAAAATATACTTCACCAGCTCCGAAAATTTCTTATTTCATTGAAATCCGGCTTAAAACGGATTTTGTATATTCATTTAAAGTTTGAATCGCCAAATTACGAACTTCCGCGCCATTTTGAGCTCGATTATAATTATAATATAATTATACGTTCAAACTGTCGTTATTTAAATATATTCGTTAATATAATTAAATTCTAAACTGAATTAGATATTTTAAATAATCCAATTCACACAATATTGTCAATTCCACTATTTACGACTATTTCGGAAATAAATATATTATTCTATTATTTATATTAATTAAATATTCAATATTATCTAATTAAACAACAGTTTAAATCTCTAAATCACTATTTAAATAAATAAATAAATTATTTATTATCTGTTAAAAATACGGGTCGTTACATTGTTCCCCCCTTAAAATAATTTCGTCCTCGAAATTGCTAAAGTATAAAACAAACCCTATTGACTGGTTAAAACTTATTTGTTCACTTCTTAACTTCAGTTTCAACTAAATTAATTTATTTCAATTAAATTATTCATACTAACGAAAATTTCCAAAAATCCTGAAAATTTTCTAACAGCTTAAATTTTCGAAAAATTTCGCCAGCACCTCCTTTGTACGTCTCAATTGGCACAACTCGCTTCTCTGGGCCATCTCCAACCCAAAAGAAAATCAAACAGCCAAGCGGCTTGCCAATTCGGCTCATAAAACTCATATCTAATATAAAAATATAAACTTGTACCTTTTGTCGGGCATATCAACTTGATCATTTTCACCTGTTATCAATTCAACATATACCAATGTCATCTCAACCAATTTCCAATCAATATCTGTTCAACACTGCTATCCACTTATATCCAAACCAAATTTCATTTCAAACTCGAGTTCCATTCTTGATTCCAATTCTTAACTTATCACTTCAATGTAATTCCAGATTCATGTCCCACAATCCAATCTTATTCGATATTTCCTATTTCAATTCAATTTTCCATTTGACTGGCTTTAATTAAAATTTCAATTTCTATTGACTTTTACAAATCCTACTTTAATTTATTTTAATTCAAATAATCTGTTTCTGGGAGTTTTTAAACAGCTTAGCCTTTTCCAAAAATCAAAATATTCATTTTGGAATATCAAAACAACTTGTTTTCTCAAAACAATTCAAAAACAAAAATTTTGGTAGTAATCGGTCACTTACAACTCGAAAATGAACACCGACGTTGTCATGATCATCATCAGAATTTATTTTCCAGCGACCGAAGTGAGTTCAATACTATGTCACTTTCAAAACCATTTCTAACCATTTCCTACATTCAAAATATTATTCACAATGCTTGTAAACAATTTAAAATCTTCCAGGATTTTAAAATTCTCATATATTAATTCCAAATCCATCTACAAACACCTTTCCAAATTTCCAGGATTTTAAATTTTATTTTTGATTCAAATTCAGATTTAATTCATTTCGTAACACTTATACGAATTTTGATTGGTTATTTACGTAACCGTTTCAATTATAATCTTATCTGATTATAATCCCAGCCGACACATCCATTATTATAATATTTCAATATATATTTATTTTTATCAAAATATATTTGGGTAAAATTATTTCATTACCCTCTTTTCAAAACATACTATGTCGTTTCATCGTATTCAAGTGTTTATAAACCCCTACCGATACAGTGGATCAAACTGATCGACCGAAACTCATAAACAACTCAACCAATATATCTAGAAACGACCCGAATTTCCATACTCTTTGGGTCGACTAATAACATCACACGTCCAACCCAAATTACACAGAAATACGAATCATTATTAGAATGAAGTTAGAGGATGAGAAATAGAAAGAAATATTAGAATAGAAGAAAACGAAGATCACAAACTCACAGCGGAACGAATAAAATATATTAGATAACATAAATTTTGAAATACAAATCAATAACTTTATATACATGCCATTATCAGAGCACAACGGTTATCCCTGGAACAGTTATAAACACTTGTTTCCAAATACAACATAGTACACAGCGGAAAATATAATAGTCTATAGCTAACTGGTGAAGCCTCCTGCTTCAAGCTTCTCCGAAGTGAATCTATAAAATCCCGACTACTTGACTGCCCGTACAAATTTGGGCACCCAAGAGTTTAGGAAAAACAAAACAAAATAAACTTTGGGTCAGTCATGGGACTGGTGTGAGTAAACTCCAACCGTTGGTTTAACTTTCAAAATCCTTTTGAAAGAAATGATAATCGTAAGACCGATCCACACATAAACACGGATGGCTTTTACCTTACGATAACCCAAAACATTTTTATATCAAAATCTGGTGATATTATAATAGTGTCTAAATCAAATAAATAGAATCTAGCGGAACGCTTGCATCTCACGCTCCATATATAATATAAAATCAAAAACCGCAGGGCGCTTATTGGAGATTGGATTTCCAACATGATAAGGTATGGGACCACCTGCCGATAGTGTATCTCTAGAGGCGAATACACTGGGTTCAACAAGAACGTCTTGCAACCTGGCCCTCACATGACCGACCACTCATTTTTCTTGAGTGTATTGAATGTATATCACCAACGGTTGGGATCAGCAACCGTTTCCCGAAAGGGACAACATCGATAGATTAAAGAAGTAAATGAAATTTCTCTAGATAGGTGATTATACATCCTAATGGGAGCGACCCACATAGTCATGCTGCCTGCCCGATTTTTGTCAATTCCTGGTTGTGAGGCTTGAGGTTTGAATTATCTTCCAGAACATCTGGCCACCATTCACTTTGAATGCCACATCGTCATACCCGCCAAATCACAAATTGATTTCCTCAAAAATACCACGGGTATAAAGCTAAGAGAAACAAATTCCTCCGCCACCAAACGTAAGTACGTTTGAAGAGATCAACTTACGCGATCTGTTAGATATACTCTGTCAGACATTCGTCCATTCACGTTGTTCTGGGACTGGACAAACTGAAGGCACTATCCCGTAAAAAGGATAGCCCTTGCATAACTCCGTCTTCAATTATTTTCATCATATTTGATCGCAACGCTAACGCCCATACAGAGTGGTTTCCATATAATGAATCTGATCCCGGTCTCTCCGTATTGACGACGGAAAAATGGTCAAAAACTTTGATAGTCGGTGATTTAACTATCAAAGAAAAATAAGTGTGCAACCAACAATCTTATTTCCAGGTAGGAAATCGATCAATCATCAATCAACATTGGCCCCCTTAAATCAAATGCTATTATATTATCATTTACAATTCTCATTTCCCATCTTTCGTACTCTTTTGCAGCACGATTTCCCCTATCAATTCTTTGAAACACATTTTCAATATTATAATTCCTTCATTCGAGAAAATATTTCTTATTCCAGTTAGAAAAACATTTCTAAATATTCACGAATCCTTATTTTCTATATTCAAAAAATATATATTATTAATGTCGGAAAATATTTCCGAATTCCCTTCCTAAATTCCTCGTTGACCAATTCATTTCATTTTAACAACAACGTTACAATTGCTGTTTCCAAATATTTGATTTATAAAACATTTCTTTCAATGATAGCGTTACAATCGCTGTTTAGCTTTTATTATAATAGCATCCTTAAAATCACTGTTAAAAACATTTAGGATAACAGTAGCATTATAATCGTTATTTAGATTTACAAAAACATATATTATAACAACAGCACTATAATCGCTGTTTAGATTTACAAAACAAACATCATAATAACAGCGCTATAATCGCTGTTTTAAATGAAGTACCGTGTGCGACGCACACGCCTCCGTTGTTCATTTCTAAACTCTATTTATTTCAAACAATTCATGTTCTCCTTTAAATTTATTTACAAGCTATACGTTCTTTAACTTCTGAAATTAACTCAATTTAGTTTCTACAAATCCCTTTTTTATATATTTGCCAACTTCTTGCTTTAAACTATTATTCTTTTAACCATAAATGTATTCCTTTTATACATATAATCAAACCATTTTGATTTTTACTTAAAAGTAATATCTTAACCCCAGTCTACTTATAACCTTTATTCAGAATTTTTCCATACTAATCTCATTCCTTTATTCTAAGCATTTAAAACCTTTCTTTAAACTTTCCTTTATAATTTGCTAAATTCAAATCCATTTCCAAATATTGGTTTCAAAACCGATATTCACTTTCAATATACATTCATATTTGAACTTATATTTTTAATTTATCCAATGATTAGCAATCCACTTAATTTGTAACGACCCAGCGTTTTCGGCCCCGAAAATCGATATAAATACATTTACCGTATCTCATACCGATCCTCCAAGCGCCGAAAAACACTGAATAGTTTAGAAAAAAATTAGAGGGTGAGATAAGAAAGAAAGAAATTTTAGAATAGAAGAAAGAAGAAGAACATCACATCAGAACTCATAGCAAAACAGATAAAATATAATATCAAATATACAAAAGAATTTTGTATACATACCAATCATCAGAGTTTAACATATATCTGCACAGCGGAATTAGCTTTATATAACTAGTGGTGAAGCCGCCTGCTTCCAGCTTTTGAAACTCCAAGTGAACCTAACCTGTACATATGCTTGGTCTGACCCGAGCACATTTGATTTAAAACAAAATACACCGGGTCAGTCTGGAATACTATCAGTGATAAATTCACAGAACACACACACTGGTTTAACTTTGGAAAATCCTTTCTGAAACAAAGGATAATAGTAAGACCAGTCCACACATAAACACGGACGGTTTTTACCTTACTATAACCCAAACCATTTCTCAAAATCATAGTTTGTTCTGATATTATCATAATGTCTAAATACAAGTAATTATCAATCTAGTGGAACGCTTGCATCTCACGCTCCACATATATAGTATACAATCAAAACCGCGGGCGCTTATTGGATTTTGGATTTCCAACCTTGACAAGGTATGGAACCACCTGCTGATAGTGTATCTCTAGAGGCGAATACACTGGGTTCAACAAGAACATCTTGCAACCCGGCCCTCACATGACCGACCACTCATTTCGCTTGAGTGTATCGAATGTATATCACCGACGGTTGGGCTCAAACCACCGTCTCCCGATAAGGGACAGCATCGAACATAGATTAAGAAGCAATAGGAATTTCTCTAGATAGGTGATCATACATCCTAATGGGAGCGACCTACATATCCATGCTGCCTGCCCGATTTTTGTCATTTCCGGTTGATGAGGCTTGAGGTCAGAACACATCTGATCATCATATACTTTGAATGCCACATCGTCAGATCAGCCAGATCACACTGATTGACGTCCACAAACATACTCTAGCTATCTGGCTAGAGAATGACCATTTCTCCGCCATCAGCTATGGTACGTTTGGAGAAATCAACGCATGTAAATCCTTTTGGAAATACTCTGTCAGACATCCGTCCATACAAGTCATCCAGGAGCAGGATGAACCGAAGGTACTCTCCTACTGCATCTCATATAGGAATCACCCCAAGGATCAGTAGCGAGAAGTCCTTGCAACCTATAGATTCCAACCACAACAGAACCACAGTTTATCTCTGGCCGCTAAACTAGAGATTTTTAGCAGTCCTTCTGCTTATGAAAATCCACAGTCTTCAATGCTCCATCACGATCATCTTCTGATCTCTACACGTATTTGTTGGTCGGAATGGTTTTCGAATATAATTCGATCCCGGACTTTCCATACCAACAATCGTATTGGTCAACTTCGATAGTCAGTGTTTTAACTATCGAATAACGATAGTGTGCATAAAATGGGTTTTGCTGATTCAACACTTAACTCAACTTGACCCCTTTTAAAACATACTTAACGATATAAACCAAATTTTCTTTGATTAACTCTGATTGATTTATTTTGATCGATTAACTCTAATTTGACTAACTCGACCTATTTAACTCGACTAGACTAACTCGACTTGATTACTACTATCGATTAATTAATACATGACTTAACTCCATCCGCTCGACTCTAGATCGCAGCGATCACAATGGTTACGCCTGATTCCCTCAGGAAACATCCGACCGCCGTAGGCTATCTACAACCCTGCGAATTACGCTAGCAGTCGTACGCAATGGAAACTTCCCTAGATAACTATGTTTGACTAACTCTAACTATATTCGATCAACTCTAATTGACTAACAAATGTTTACTATAATTTGAAAACAACATTCTTATTTCTTTTGAACTCATATCGTAATATTATTTAATTTCCAAAACCTTGCATTAGAGTTTGATATTCTCGTATAGGATAAAACCAATCTCAACACTTCACTCGTTCCAAACTAATATTATTCCTTGATAATAGTGAAGCCAACCAAATTGGGGTATTTTAGTTACCTCTCAGACCTTGATCAACAACGTTCTTACCTCAGAATAATGTTAGTTCGTCACTTAACCACCGACACTAAATCTCGTTTCAAATCTTGATTTCAAACTTGGGTTTACAAAACCTTTCCTTACATTTGAAATCCTTGTTTGAATATCCCATCACTTAATTCCTGTAAAGTATCATTCCAATTTGAATTCGCCTTGCTTAATTTGAAACATTAAGTAAACCCTGATTTAAATCTTTATACTTACCTACCAACTTCATCTACCAAGTTTGTGACGGCAAGGAATTTCGCTCGGTCCGAACCAGACGCTAAACCGACCCAGACCGTTCGAAACGCCCTATCGTTTGAGAACACGACAAAATAGAACGCATACGGAAGAACATTTCATTGTATATTACAACAATGCATCAGATTACAAGAATATACAGAGTATAAATGAATATTACACAGAAATATCAGAGATTTAAATTACATTTAAATACATAGCAGCGGAAAATAATACAATGCACAACTGAAGGAGATATACGGATACAAAGCTTTCCGGATATCGTTCCAGCTATAAACCAGGATCGTGTGAATATAAATCTGCAAAACCAAAACTACTAGCTGCCCGTGTCGAAAATAGGGGCACCCAGAGTTTAGGTTAAAACAATAAACTCCAGGTCAGTCATGGGACTGGTGTGAGAACTAAAACAGTTATTGATATTTATTTTTAAAGTTAGGTAAATCAAGGGACCACGCCGTATAACACGGAACGGGTTTCCTCCAAAGAATACCAATGCATAAGACGAACAACTCAATGCTAAATAGAGAAAAATGAAGCTGTTATAAGACCCAGGTCCTATCATACAATGCAACGCAAGCCGGAGGATAGGGTTTTCCCTTATAACAGCCAAAGAATGCTTGATACGTTTAAAACAGATTATTTGATACTATAATAAGTGCATAGTGTATAAAACAGCTTCAAATCATAAGTAACAATCATAGGCGGCATGGGTACCATATATCATGTCGCCATATATAGGTTTACAAATAAAACCGCAAATGTCACGTATTTGGAAATTGGATTTCCGTCTATGAACTGAGGCAAAAGATAGTCCTCAACCGATTCGAGACGCTCTAGTCCGCCCCTCAGGATCAGAGCTCGAGTGACCCTTGGATCGTCAGGGCCGGTCCACCGATGTGGATTAAACTTAAACCCTGAACATGCGTTTCCCCGCCCTATGGGGCGTAGGTGAGCCAGCTAAATGACTCCATCGGTTCGAGAACGACCGATCAATCCGAGGCGCCTCGCAACAGCAACAACCACATAAGTCAAACTCGTCAGGGCGTGTAAAACCACTGACGCCACTTCTAACTAGAAAGAAACGCATGCCCTCCCTGAGGTCCCCTCCCGTTTTTGGTTCATACCGGGTGTGAAACACGAGAAGTAAACGTTACACAAAGCTACGCCACAAAGGCCGTGCTTCGATCATCAACCACAAGACTTTGCTTTTCAACAGAAGCCTCGATCAATTGCCACTTAGGCATGCCACACAGGCAATTCACTCCATGCGTTTGATATCCATCAATATATAACCCCTGAGCTCGTACGTCTCAGAGAAGGGCGTTAAGCAAGAGAATAAATTCTCCGCCGCCAAACAAATATATATTTAATAGAAATCAACCACACAGACTAAAATCCGATGTCAGACACACAGTCCATTTACAAGTTCGTTCTGGGTCTGAACGAAACCGGAGGCACCTAGTACCCCGCATATCCATCGATCTCCAAGTACGTCTGGACGATCACCAACTGTTTCCATCTTCTTGGGTGTACAGCCCAATCAAGATCATCAGTTATCACCCAAACGACGTGAAGACTTCCGGTCTTCGACCATCGTCTTCATCTTCGACTTATCGTCGTATCAGTTATTCAGAATGGGATAAACCCGGTCTTTCCGAATAACTCGCGTATATTTTAAATAAGTGTTACACAAACACAACATACGCCTCATTCCAATCCATTAGTCACTAACTTTCACATTCATAGGGAAAGGTTCCCATTAATTTTATCCAAGATAAATTCCTGGAATTTATTCTCTAATCTTCTTTTGAATTTCGATTCAACTAGTCGGAATTAGCGAACCTTGCCGAAGTAATCATTGGTTTTAATTTCCCAATCCCAACCTATTCATCCCATGAAGTAAAACTGGTAATACTTCATATCTAACACCACGGTGTTATCGGTAAATTCAATTACCATTTCACGTTCAAATCTAATTAAAGATCTAACTATCGCCTGGAGTAAAACTGGTGATACTCCATTCTCGATCTTTTCAATCTAATTAAAGATTCATTAAAACACCACTTAGTTTTAATCGTTAACTGGGTTAAAGAATCAGTGTCATTTAAAAACACGGTTCACGATAAACCCAAAGTCACATTCCATTAATTATCGGGTTAAAGAACAAGTGTTATTTAAAACACTGTTCACGATAAACCCAAAAATCAATACTAATTCAATTCCAATTAAATATCATTTAATTGGTACACTTCATTAAATCTAAATAAAAAGATTTAATCTTTTCTCAACTGGGTTCAAGAACAGTGTTAGTGAAGACACCATTCACGACAAACCCAAATCACATTTGATATTCAATATAAGGCTCTGGATAGAAAATATATCGGCTTATATTCAATATCAAATTCTACGATTAACAAATGTCGTATTGGAAATAACGATATAAATATATATCTTTCAAATTTCCATAACAACATCTGTATAATCACGAATTCCAACATCGAAATATTCCGAAGACGATTTCGATTCAAATCCACTCCAATGCAATCATTGGAAATTCTGGTTATTTTTAAAAACCCTTTTCAAATTCGATTTATTTATTTAAAAATAAATAGAATTATATTTCTAGTTCAAAACTAGTTCAATTCGATAAAAACTATTTTTATCTTTTCAAATATGGAGTTTTTCATCCCAATTCTTTCTAAATCATTTCTTATGATTTTACACAAATTATTACTATTTTTAATAATTTTATCAAGGCCCGTATAGTCGATTTCCATCAACGGTCATCGAACTGCACTTACAGCGACCTTTTTCAAATTTGATTTGGACATAATTCCAAATCCAACCGTTAGATTTCAAATTTCTAATATTCGTTAGAAAGCTCTTTTCGATACGAACCCAACGGTTCCGGTTTCAGGAGAATCCGACGGTCGGATCTCCCGTAATGTCCGTTTGAAATAAATGGTCGAAATTCACGAACTGCCGCGGCGCAGCGCGTTCTATTCAGGCCATTATAATATATATAATATATATTTCGTCGATTTCTATTTAAAACGAATTATATAAATAGTTTTAAATTCGTTTCAAAAGCAATTTTAACTTCCATTTCAATTCAAATCAAAATTGAATTCTTCTTTATAAATTCGTTTTAAAATTCATTTCTATTCAATTCAAATTTCAATTCAATTTGAATTCATTTCAATTCACTTTCAATTCAATTTGAATTCGTTTTCGATTCAATTCATTTCGAAATCGTTTTCAATTCAATTAATTTCGAAATCGTTTTCAATTTAATTCATTTCGAAATCGTTTTCAATTCAATTCATTTCGAAATCGTTTTCAATTTAATTCATTTCGAAATCGTTTTCAATTCAATTCATTTCGAAATCGTTTTCAATTCAATTCATTTCGAAATCGTTTTCAATTCAATTCATTTCGAAATGAATAAAATCGATATAAATATCGATCACGTCAAAATGGCGTCAATCTAATCAACACGGCTTCATAAATTTCTATTTTCGAATATTCTATTTCAAATATTTCTTTTCAAAATAGTTGTTATTATCAAAATATTTCGTTCAACACATGACCAATCTCAATGGATGAGTACTGTCAACACATGAACCTTTATTTTATAATATTCTTTATTTTTCAAATTGGAATGAGGCCCAATCAATTACCATATAAAGTTAATTATATGGATTTTCATACATTACACACATATAATAGCATTGAAAAATAATCAACCATCAACCAAAGTGCACTACACTGTATAAGCATCAAATATAGATATCTAACGCTTATAACAGCCTGTCAATCAATCGATCGACATATTCAATCAATCAGGATGAGTGAACTTCAAATTTCATCCCAACACCCGTGTGGGGTTTCAAACAATCACACACATATTTTATTTGTGCAGTTGGGCGATGTGTAAAATTTATCGTCCCAATCAATGTCCTTCAAATAGGTGTACATAAACAAACCGTCCGGTTTGTAAATGAATATTTTATTTTATTCACTTGACGTTAAAAATTATATTTTTAACGATAAAACATTTTATTTTAACATATGAATTTCTATTCAGTTTATTCTTTAAATAAAATGGTATTTTTATTTTCTAACTTATTTTAGAAAATTTCGGCGGCATAACGGCACGATACTAGAAACGGGACAAGGCCTAGCCTTATCCCCGGTCTAGTGAAGGCCCACGCCATTCACACATCAATCAAATTCACCAGACAACCAAATTCACATCAAATCATATAACTAATCTATGCAACCAAACAAACAAGTCCATGGTCTGTGGACGGTTGTGTCGGGTGCTACTAAGCACCGTCTGCATCCTAGTGTATATATATAACTAGAAAAGAAATTTAAGAGTGAGAAATTCTCACATATTGCTATCCTAGCTCCACGGCACTTCATTGATAGAAATCTTCATCGTCATCGCATCCTCGTCATCTTCGTTGCCCGTAGCCACTACATATGTAAAAATCGAATTTTTACTACGCTATTCAATATATAAAAATCACATCTTTTTATATCCTACCATATAAAGATCATATTTTTATTATCTATATAATATGAAAATTATATTTTCAACCTTTACATACGATAAAAATTATATTTTTAACTTTCTAATATAATAAAAATTATATATTTAACTTTCTAATATAGTAAAAATTATATTTTTAACTTTCTAATATAATAAAAATTATATTTTTAACTTTCTAATATAGTAAAAATTATATTTTTACATTCTAATATAGTAAAAATTATATTTTTAACTTTCTAATATAATAAAAATTATATTTTTACATGTTAAAAATTGCACCTTTTCATTTGTTAAAACCATATGTTTTTATTAACAAAAACCCTATTTTTATTAGCAAAAACTATATATTTTCTATATATAAAAACCATGCCTTTACCGCTATATATATTTATTAAAATCAGTCTTAATAACTTAGATAAAACCGGATTTAAAAACAAAATACAATAAAACTCACCTATTTTGGCCTAGACGTCGGCTGCGATGGAGGGGAGGGGGTTTCCATGGCGGACCTAGGCTGCGGAGGGTCGCTGAACAGCTGGATGAGGCGGAGGAAGAGTGCGGTGGGCCCAGGTTGCTGTCACGGCGAGGTTTACGGTTTGGGGGGGCTTTGGGGGGGCTCGAACATCGAATGGAGGGAGAAGGGAGCGTCGCCGTTGACCGGAGGGCGGAGCAGCTGGAGCGGCGTCACCTGGCGGCGGCGAGGGTGGTCCGCCTGGAGGCGCGATCGATTATCCATTTTTTTTTTATTTATCTGTAGTCAACGGTGGAACAAAGGGGAGAGAGAGGGCTCCAATATATATATATTTATTTAATTCTTTTAATTAACTCCCAAAAAGTAACTTTTCATTTTGAACTCGAAATCGAGTCCACCGACTGTCGCCCTAGCTAATTACCCCCGTTCCGAACACAATGGGATTTGTTTCGTAACCCAATTCGCTTGTTACGACCAGTTCCCATTTATATCAAAATTTAAATCTATTATATTCTATTTTAAACGTACTTTCTATTTACCAGGGCCGCATACTAACTCGAAAAATTCCCAAATGATATTTTCTGGCTTCGTATTGACGATACGGTCCTAACAAAACTAGTTTCGTCGAATTCTGAGACCGTTAGGAAAATGGCCAATTTCCAGTCGATTAACATCAACTAAAACTGGTCAAACGCGTTTTCCTTTGCCACGCTCACATATTGATTCGAAAAATTATGAAAATCAAAACCTAGCAATAATTTAACATCACGGACCCAACAAAACTGGTTTCGTCGAAATCCGAGGTCGTTTGCAAAATGTCTATTTTTAAGGGCCTGAATTCCATAGCGACTATTCAGAATTTTCAACTGGACATATCTTTCGATCCCCGCTATGAAATTTCAATTATTCGGATTTGTTGGAAAGATATCATCAATTAGATTCTAATATTTTTGGTTTCACTAAAATCCGGATTATTTTGCACCCGGTACATTCAATTGAAGTTTGAAATCGAATTATCGAACTACCGCGCCATTTTCAATTTTATTTATAATTATATATAAATATTTATATTCTAACGACGACGTATATAATATATACGTTCGAATTCTATTCAAAATAAATTTTCCCGTTGATTTTATTTAAAATAATCTATTTTAAATAATCAAAATTCGCTAAAATTGCCAAAATAAAAATTTTAAACTGGCCCAGATTTTCGGGTTGTTACAATCTCCCCCACTTAAAACTTTTCGTCCCCGAAAAGGAACAAAGTCGAAAGTGGTTTGATAATTCAACTCTACGTTCGATCAGGCTTCCGTCCTCCAACTTTTCAGTTTCTGAGAATTTTCAAAATTTCAAAAATTTGGCTAACACCCTAAATTTTTGAAAAATTTCTCCATAACCTCCCCTGCACCGGGAGCATCAGGGAATTTCAAATAGCTTCCCCGGTCCTTCTAATCTCAAAAAGAAAAAGAAAAAGCCAAGCGGTTAGCCAATAGGCTCATAAAATCATCATCACCCAAACAAAACAGTAAATTATGTAGTAAACATGTACCTATTTGTCGGGCAAACAAATTTTATTCTCTGGCTCTAGCCTCCTTGTTATGACCTGTTCAATGTAAGTATATGTATATGCAAGCAAATGCGACCAAATTTCAATACAATTCATTATTCGATCAAATTAGGCATAATGGTTCAAAATTTTCAAACAAATAAACAACCAACACAAACATCAATCAATTAGTGAATTAGAGTTTCAAATTCATAAATTTGATACATATAAAGAAAATCATGTCTTGATGCCAAATCACAACAATGAATTCTAGCTATATTAGTTTTGGTTCTCACACCAGTCTAATGGAAATATATAGAAAATCACACCTTCGAAACTCGAACATAAATGTTGATGATGCGATCGCTATCATCAATATCATCTTCGGGCGACTAGAGTGTGTCGCTATATCTATCCAATATATTAAAACTTTGAATATACGTTTGCAAGGCGTATATGCAAATTCTATATATACTGGATTGTCCACATCAATATAAATAAATAACCAAATACGAATAATTGATTTAAATTTTCAAAACAAGATTCGTTTTCATTTTAAAAATATACTCTTCACACTCGTCCTAGGATACTACTGATCCCATCTCTAACGAGTCATTCTAATTGGATATTACTAATCCAATATCTGATGAATTCTTTCGTTTGGTTTTAATGTGTCTTGTTCTCTAAGCTTTGTAAACCAAAGCTCTGATACCAACTGTGACGGCAAGGAATTTCGCTCGGTCCGAACCAGTCGCTAAACCGACCCAGACCGTTCGAAACGCCCTATCGTTTGAGAATACGACAAAATAGAACGCATACGGAAGAACATTTCATTGTATATTACAACAATGCATCAGATTACAAGAATATACAGAGTATAAATGAATATTACACAGAAATATCAGAGATTTAAATTACATTTAAATACATAGCAGCGGAAAATAATACAATGCACAACTGAAGGAGATATACGGATACAAAGCTTTCCGGATATCGTTCCAGCTGTAAACCAGGATCCTGTGAATATAAATCTGCAAAACCAAAATTACTAGCTACCCGTGTCGAAAATAGGGGCACCCAGAGTTAGGTTAAAACAATAAACTCCAGGTCAGTCATGGGACTGGTGTGAGAACTAAAACAGTTATTGATATTTATTTTTAAAGTTAGGTAAATCAAGGGACCACGCCGTATAACACGGAACGGGTTTCCTCCCAAGAATACCAGTGCATAAGACGAACAGCGCAATGCTAAATAGAGAAAAATGAAGCTGTTATAAGACCCAGGTCCTATCATACAATGCAACGCAAGCCGGGGGATAGGGTTTTCCCTTATAACAGCCAAAGAATGCTTGATACGTTTAAAACAGATTATTTGATACTATAATAAGTGCATAGTGTATAAAACAACTTCAAATCATAAGTATCAATCATAGGCGGCATGGGTACCATATATCATGTCGCCATATATAGGTTTACAAATAAAACCGCAAATGTCACGTATTTGGAAATTGGATTTCCGTCTATGAACCGAGGCAAAAGATAGTCCTCAACCGATTCGAGACGCTCTAGTCCGCCCCTCAGGATCAGAGCTCGAGTGACCCTTGGATCGTCAGGGCCGGTCCACCGATGTGGATTAAACTTAAACCCTGAACATGCGTTTCCCCGCCCTATGGGGCGTAGGTGAGCCAGCTAAATGACTCCATCGGTTCGAGAACGACCGATCAATCCGAGGCGCCTCGCAACAGCAACAACCACATAAGTCAAACTCGTCAGGGCGTGTAAAACCACTGACGCCACTTCTAACTAGAAAGAAACGCATGCCCTCCCTGAGGTCCCCTCCCGTTTTTGGTTCATACCGGGTGTGAAACACGCGAAGTAAACGTTACACAAAGCTACGCCACAAAGGCCGTGCTTCGATCATCAACCACAAGACTTTGCTTTTCAACAGAAGCCTCGATCAATTGCCACTTAGGCATGCCACACAGGCAATTCACTCCATGCGTTTGATATCCATCAATATATAACCCCTGAGCTCGTACGTCTCAGAGAAGGGCGTTAAGCAAGAGAATAAATTCTCCGCCGCCAAACAGATATATATTTAATAGAAATCAACCACACAGACTAAAATCCGATGTCAGACACACAGTCCATTTACAAGTCCGTTCTGGGTCTGAACGAAACCGGAGGCACCTAGTACCCCGCATATCCATCGATCTCCAAGTACGTCTGGACGATCACCAACTGTTTCCATCTTCTTGGGTGTACAGCCCAATCAAGATCATCAGTTATTACCTAAACGACGTGAAGACTTCCGGTCTTCGACCATCGTCTTCATCTTCGACTTATCGTCGTATCAGTTATTCAGAATGGGATAAACCCGGTCTTTCCGAATAACTCGCGTATATTTTAAATAAGTGTTACACAAACACAACATACGCCTCATTCCAATCCATTAGTCACTAACTTTCACATTCATAGGGAAAGGTTCCCATTAATTTTATCCAAGATAAATTCCTGGAATTTATTCTCTAATCTTCTTTTGAATTTCGATTCAACTAGTCGGAATTAGCAAACCTTGCCGAAGTAATCATTGGTTTTAATTTCCCAATCCCAACCTATTCATCCCATGAAGTAAAACTGGTAATACTTCATATCTAACACCACGGTGTTATCGGTAAATTCAATTACCATTTCACGTTCAAATCTAATTAAAGATTTAACTATCGCCTGGAGTAAAACTGGTGATACTCCATTCTCGATCTTTTCAATCTAATTAAAGATTCATTAAAACACCACTTAGTTTTAATCGTTAAATGGGTTAAAGAATCAGTGTCATTTAAAAACACGGTTCACGATAAACCCAAAGTCACATTCCATTAATTATCGGGTTAAAGAACAAGTGCTATTTAAAACACTGTTCACGATAAACCCAAAAATCAATACTAATTCAATTCCAATTAAATATCATTTAATTGGTACACTTCATTAAATCTAAATAAAAAGATTTAATCTTTTCTCAACTGGGTTCAAGAACAGTGTTAGTGAAGACACCATTCACGACAAACCCAAATCACATTTGATATTCAATATAAGGCTCTGGATAGAAAATATATCGGCTTATATTCAATATCAAATTCTACGATTAACAAATGTCGTATTGGAAATAACGATATAAATATATATCTTTCAAATTTCCATAACAACATCTGTATAATCACGAATTCCAACATCGAAATATTCCGAAGACAATTTCGATTCAAATCCACTCCAATGCAATCATTGGAAATTCTGGTTATTTTTAAAAACCCTTTTCAAATTCGATTTATTTATTTAAAAATAAATAGAATTATATTTCTAGTTCAAAACTAGTTCAATTCGATAAAAACTATTTTTATCTTTTCAAATATGGAGTTTTTCATCCCAGTTCTTTCTAAATCATTTCTTATGATTTTACACAAATTATTACTATTTTTAATAATTTTATCAAGGCCCGTATAGTCGATTTCCATCAACGGTCATCGAACTGCACTTACAGCGACCTTTTTCAAATTTGATTTGGACATAATTCCAAATCCAACCGTTAGATTTCAAATTTCTAATATTCGTTAGAAAGCTCTTTTCGATACGAACCCAACGGTTCCGGTTTTAGGAGAATCCGACGGTCGGATCTCCCGTAATGTCCGTTTGAAATAAATGGTCGAAATTCACGAACTGCCGCGGCGCGGCGCGTTCTATTCAGGCCATTATAATATATATAATATATATTTCGTCGATTTCTATTTAAAACGAATTATATAAATAGTTTTAAATTCGTTTCAAAAGCAATTTCAACTTCCATTTCAATTCAAATCAAAATTGAATTCTTCTTTATAAATTCGTTTTAAAATTCATTTCTATTCAATTCAAATTTCAATTCAATTTGAATTCATTTCAATTCACTTTCAATTCAATTTGAATTCGTTTTCGATTCAATTCATTTCGAAATCGTTTTCAATTCAATTAATTTCGAAATCGTTTTCAATTTAATTCATTTCGAAATCGTTTTCAATTCATTTCGAAATCGTTTTCAATTTAATTCATTTCGAAATCGTTTTCAATTCAATTCATTTCGAAATCGTTTTCAATTCAATTCATTTCGAAATCGTTTTCAATTCAATTCATTTCGAAATGAATAAAATCGATATAAATATCGATCACGTCAAAATGGCGTCAATCTAATCAACACGGCTTCATAAATTTCTATTTTCGAATATTCTATTTCAAATATTTCTTTTCAAAATAGTTGTTATTATCAAAATATTTCGTTCAACACATGACCAATCTCAATGGATGAGTACTGTCAACACATGAACCTTTATTTTATAATATTCTTTATTTTTCAAATTGGAATGAGGCCCAATCAATTACCATATAAAGTTAATTATATGGATTTTCATACATTACACACATATAATAGCATTGAAAAATAATCAACCATCAACCAAAGTGCACTACACTGTATAAGCATCAAATATAGATATCTAACACTTATAACAGCCTGTCAATCAATCGATCGACATATTCAATCAATCAGGATGAGTGAACTTCAAATTTCATCCCAACACCCGTGTGGGGTTTCAAACAATCACACACATATTTTATTTGTGCAGTTGGGCGATGTGTAAAATTTATCGTCCCAATCAATGTCCTTCAAATAGGTGTACATAAACAAACCGTCCGGTTTGTAAATGAATATTTTATTTTATTCACTTGACGTTAAAAATTATATTTTTAACGATAAAACATTTTATTTTAACATATGAATTTCTATTCAGTTTATTCTTTAAATAAAATGGTATTTTTATTTTCTAACTTATTTTAGAAAATTTCGGCGGCATAACGGCACGATACTAGAAACGGGACAAGGCCTAGCCTTATCCCCGGTCTAGTGAAGGCCCACGCCATTCACACATCAATCAAATTCACCAGACAACCAAATTCACATCAAATCATATAACTAATCTATGCAACCAAACAAACAAGTCCATGGTCTGTGGACGGTTGTGTCGGGTGCTACTAAGCACCGTCTGCATCCTAGTGTATATATATAACTAGAAAAGAAATTTAAGAGTGAGAAATTCTCACATATTGCTATCCTAGCTCCACGGCACTTCATTGATAGAAATCTTCATCGTCATCGCATCCTCGTCATCTTCGTTGCCCGTAGCCACTACATATGTAAAAATCGAATTTTTACTACGCTATTCAATATATAAAAATCACATCTTTTTATATCCTACCATATAAAGATCACATTTTTATTATCTATATAATATGAAAATTATATTTTCAACCTTTACATACGATAAAAATTATATTTTTAACTTTCTAATATAATAAAAATTATATTTTTAACTTTCTAATATAGTAAAAATTATATTTTTAACTTTCTAATATAATAAAAATTATATTTTTAACTTTCTAATATAGTAAAAATTATATTTTTACATTCTAATATAGTAAAAATTATATTTTTAACTTTCTAATATAATAAAAATTATATTTTTACATGTTAAAAATTGCACCTTTTCATTTGTTAAAACCATATGTTTTTATTAACAAAAACCCTATTTTTATTAGCAAAAACTATATATTTTCTATATATAAAAACCATGCCTTTACCGCTATATATATTTATTAAAATCAGTCTTAATAACTTAGATAAAACCGGATTTTAAAACAAAATACAATAAAACTCACCTATTTTGGCCTGGACGTCGGCTGCGATGGATGGGAGGGGGTTTCCATGGCGGACCTAGGTTGCGGATGGTCGCTTAACAGCTGGATGAGGCGGAGGAAGGGTGCGGTGGGCCCAGGTTGCTGTCACGGCGAGGTTTACGGTTTGGGGGGGCTTTGGGGGGGCTCGAACATCGAATGGAGGGAGAAGGGAGCGTCGCCGTTGACCGGAGGGCGGAGCAGCTGGAGCGGCGTCACCTGGCGGCGGCGAGGGCGGTCCGCCTGGAGGCGCGATCGATTATCCTTTTTTTTTTTTATCTGTAGTCAACGGTGGAACAAAGGGGAGAGAGAGAGGGCTCCAATATATATATATATATATATTTATTTAATTCTTTTAATTAACTCCCAAAAAGTAACTTTTCATTTTGAACTCGAAATCGAGTCCACCGACTGTCGCCCCTAGCTAATTACCCCCGTTCCGAACACAATGGGATTTGTTTCGTAACCCAATTCGCTTGTTACGACCAGTTCCCATTTATATCAAAATTTAAATCTATTATATTCTATTTTAAACGTACCTTTCTATTTACCAGGGCCGCATACTAACTCGAAAAATTCCCAAATGATATTTTCTGGCTTCGTATTGACGATACGGTCCTAACAAAACTAGTTTCGTCGAATTCTGAGACCGTTAGAAAAATGGCCAATTTCCAGTCGATTAAAATCAACTGAAACTGGTCAAACGCGTTTTCCTTTGCCACGCTCACATATTGATTCGAAAAATTATGAAAATTAAAACCTAGCAATAATTTAACATCACGGACCCAACAAAACTGGTTTCGTCGAAATCCGAGGTCGTTTGCAAAATGTCTATTTTTAAGGGCCTGAATTCCATAGCGACTATTCAGAATTTTCAACTGGACATATCTTTCGATCCCCGCTATGAAATTTCAATTATTCGGATTCGTTGGAAAGATATCATCAATTAGATTCTAATATTTTTGGTTTCACTAAAATCCGGATTATTTTGCACCTGGTACATTCAATTGAAGTTTGAAATCGAATTATCGAACTACCGCGCCATTTTCAATTTTATTTATAATTATATATAAATATTTATATTCTAACGACGACGTATATAATATATACGTTCGAATTCTATTCAAAATAAATTTTCCCGTTGATTTTATTTAAAATAATCTATTTTAAATAATCAAAATTCGCTAAAATTGCCAAAATAAAAATTTTAAACTGGCCCAGATTTTCGGGTTGTTACAAAGTTTGTCGAACACTTGGGTCATAAAACATTCCATAATCTCTTAATCGAATTTATCTCCAACTAATTATTTCTCACTCGATTTCAAATTGAATTCATTACTTTAAATCATTTTAAATTAAAAGGATAATTAGTTTTACCTTTAACCATATTAAAATATAGTTAACTTTGCCCCAAAACCAAAATAGGAATATTATTACTTTTACAAGCTTACTCAAAATAAATTAGGTTATTAACAATACCCAGTTCAATATTCTCTTTAGATTTTTAGTTAATCGAAGATTAACTATGCTCTAACTCTACTCGTTGCACTTTAACGAATATTTAAATCCATATCTATCCCTTTGTCTATTTTACTCGAAAACTGTGGATTTTATCAGCCGTATATATATATATATATATATATATATATATATATATATATATATATATCAGTTAACAGTGAACTGAATTTCCTTTGTCATTTCCCTTTTCTTAAATTAATCAAATAACTTAATTGATTAAAAATCAACCTTTAATTGTTTGAAAACAAATTGTCAAATTTAACCAACCCGTAGGTAAAACTTTGGGTTTTTCTCTGCTTTCAACACTGGTATAATCCATTTAAATAACCCTTTAAACCCGATTAAAAATAGATATTTATAATTTCCATTTAAATCCCTTATATAATTTTATTTAAAACTTTATTCCAGTTATAAAATAACTTATAACTCTAACACTGCGTCGATTCACCCAACAGTCAACTGACGTCAGAAACAACACATTCTAGACCGTTCACTGCTTATTACCAAATCAACACTGTCGGTTGATTTTAAACACAACACAGGTGCGTATCTATTCAACCATCAACATACAGACAGGTTTTGGTGTCAGTCAAGGTGAACAATTCATATATATGAATAACAAACAAAATATAGTTAATTTGAGGAATCCGGTCGGATCCCTCCAACTTGTCCTTCTCTGCATCACAGATGTAAGTCGATAACAATATGCGAATTAAATAATTGGCAGAATATAAATAACTGCAACCATCAAACAACAACAAACAACTTGCATCCATCGCATCCAATCAGCCAACTTAAACTGTTAACTGTAAAATAAATTTTACTGTGAATGTACCACATCACAGGATTTCAGAAGGTGTGAGAATTAACTCACCAGAGTTTGTTCTGGTCGATGGTTGACGCTTTTGTCGCTTTTAATTTGGGACGACCGTCCAAAATTAGCTGAATTTTCAACAGCGTCAGATTGACTCCTAGTCAGTGCCATCGGATAGGTCTCATCCCTGCGATCCCAACGGATCTTGTTTCGTTAAATTTCGTTAACATATGCAAAAGTTATGCTATTTACAATATTTACCTAATTTAAATGAATATATATTTAATTTAATTAATTAAATCATTTTTATCTTAATTATTTCCTAATTGCGTTAATATCCAAATTACCTTCCCTGCCCTTCTAAAAAAATCCTACTTTCCCATCTCTAGCCATATCCAATTTTTAAAACTGAAAAACCATTTTAATATTAATTAAATTTAATTTCCAAAAAAAATTTAAAAATATTCATTTAATTATAACTTAAAAATTATAACCCGGATCAAAAATCTGCTGTAACTCATTTTAAAGTATTTTTCGATAAGAATCCAACGGTCCTTATTTCGTTGAAATCCGACTTGTTTTGGAAAAGTTATAAGCTTTTAAAGTTTATAGTTAAAAATTACGAAAATGCCCCTGATCTATTTTAAATTCAAATTAAATTCAAATTAAATTTTAAATTTAAATTTAAATTAACCATCCCATCCGTCGGGTCAGTTAGGGATAGCCAGGGAGAGCAGGAAACTATATTTTCCAAACTCAAGCCTTAGGCGCTATCCTCTCTGTCACCCTTAGAATGCTCCGATATTTATTTTTACAAATTCTATTTTAATTATAATATATATATATAACCAAAATAAATAAATAAATAAATAAATATTATTTAAAAACTTACCCCTGAAGCCCAAGCCTCTGCCTAAGAGTCCCTAGCTCCCCGTCTTGCCCTCCTTTCTCCCTTTCTTCCTTTTCCCTATTTTTTATTATTTTTTTATTATTTCTGCCATTGCCAAAGCTTGAAAGAGGAGGAGGAGGAGTGAGTTTAAAATGAAGGGGAGGGGGGCTATTTATAGCCGAAGAAGTCATATGGATTGCTGAGGTGGCGCGAATCCAACTGTCGAAAATGGATGGCTAGGATTAATCCTTAAATTAATTAAATTATTAATAAATTTAATAATTTATGAATAGTAAAGTGTGTTTTCTCAACCCTATTTGGACGCTAATTTGACTTACTTATTGATACCTTATCCAAAATATTTTTCAATCATGTTGTTCGATTTTTCTTGCTCTTCAATATTATATAAAAATATTTCAAATTCGAATTCGTTTGAACTTTCAAATAATTTAAATTCAAATTCGAAATAGTGTTTTATGTTAGTTTCAACATCTTCTGATCTCATGTTGGAGTATCAAACGATAACGGTTTTCAGAAATTCTTCCACCATCTGGTCCGGTTTTTAACGTACTTCAATCCTATGTATTCAAATCAAAAATCGGAGTTCGTTTAGATTTTCAAATAATTTATTTAAATTTTGTTTCCTTAATAACCTTCTATATCCGTTATAGGATTTTCCCAGACTTCATATATAGCTAACATTCTATGTTTAGAATTTTTCTGGATAGGTCTCAGGTTCCAGTTTTGTCGTTACCATTAGCAAATTCCAATTACCGTCAAAATTTAGTTCAAATTTTGGCCTTTTTTTTTCACATACAGTTGTCATTTTTGACGTAACTTGGTTGGTTACCTAATTTCATCATTTCGGATTTAATGAAAACTGATTTCATCGAAATCCGTGTTCGTTAGCTACTACTTACATTGTAAACGTACTATTTTTAATTCAAAATTTATCCTTTTATACTGTCGGTTCACATTATATTGCAGATCCACTAAATTTCTACCATTTCGGAATAAAATATTATTATATTAATAAAATATTCAAAATTATTGAAATTAAACCATTTAAAATTCCAAAACAATATAAAAAAACATTTTTAAATATTAAACTAAATGGTCAAAAATCTGGGCCATTACGTTCCTTCCCCCTTAAAATAATTTCGTCCTCGAAATTGCTAAGGCAGAAAGAATGTTGCAAATCCACTATCTTTACAAATACATTTAAATAAGAATTGATTTTAATTTCAAAATTAATCAAATCAGTTTTAAAAGCAATTTATTTCAACTAATCAAATTTTCAAAAATCTTCAAAAATATTCCAACACCTTAAATTTTGGAAAATTTTTGGCAGAGTCTCCCCTGTACGGAGGGCATCTGCAATATCGCAGATTCAAGAAATATATATTCATCGACCAACACGGTCGGAAAATTTAAAAATTCAAACCCAAAATCCAAATAAAATCCAAAATTTTATATTTTGCGTAGGCGTACCTTTTTGTGAGCGTTATTATGCGATAAGCGATATATATTATACTCGAGCCTGCTTAACTGTTATGCAACTCTATTCAAACTGGAGACGATTAACTCCAGAATTCCTCTTGGATAAGTTTTAAAACTGAATTGGCACTTCTGTACCTGTTCTCAACTCAAATAAACTTCATCAGTTCCCAAAACAAATATCAGTTTGGTTTAAAATATCCATATTATCCATTGTGACCAATTCTACTCACATGAGAATTTATTTATAATCGCTTCTTGACCAATCCCTTTATTCCTTTCATTAAGATTGGATTGATTCTTCCTCCATTTATTCATTTCAGATTGGTTTCAACCAAGTCCAAATTTATATTCATATTCAAGTTCATATTAATGAAATCGAACACACAATCCAAACATATCATTCAACTTTACATCTAACTGTTGGTGAATTTTTTACACTATCCATCCAACACATCAACAACCAAGGTATAACAATCCAACCAAAACATTTTGACTTAGCATTAACATTACTTATTTGTTTTCATTTTGGTTCCACATATCGATACATATCAGATCGATTTTTAATCTAATTATTAATTTGATTACTCAATTCCAAATATATTTTATTCCAACACTATCTATTTATAATTTAACTCGACTTAACTAAGTAAAGTCATATTCCATACTTAGTTTCAACCCCATAGATACCTCAATAATACGATAAATTAATTTCCTTTTTATACAAAAATATAATTTGGGTAAAATTATTTCATTTACCCTCTTTACAAAATATTTGAAAATAATTTATATTCAAATTACAAATATGCGCTCTCATATACAGACCCATACTTAATCTAGGGCATTGCTAACCCCATCTCTATTGAGTTACACCATAGAGTCAAGTTTATCTCTAAACTAATAGCTCTGATACCACTGTAATGACCCAACGCTTTCAGCCCCGAAAATCGATATAAATACCTTTATCGTATCTCATATCGATCCTCCAAGCACCGAAAAACACTGAATAGTTTAGAAAGAATTTAGAGGGTGAGATAAGAAAAAGAAATTTTAGAATAGAAGAAAGAAGAAGAACATCACATCAGAACTCACAGTGGAACAGATAAAATATAATATCAAATATACAAAAGAATTTTGTATACATACCAATCATCAGAGTTTAACATATAACTGCGCAGCGGAATTAGCTTTATATAACTAGTGGTGAAGCCGTCTGTTTCCAGCTTCTGAAACTCCAAGCGAGCCTAACCTGTACATATGCTTGGTCTGACCCGAGCACATTTGATTTAAAACAAAATACACCGGGTCAGTCTGCAATATTATCGGTGATTAATTCACAGAACACACACACTGGTTTAACTATGGAAAATCCTTTCTGAAACAAAGGAAAATAGTAAGACCGGTCCACATAAACACGGACGGTTTTTACCTTATTATAACCCAAACCATTTCTCAAAATCATAGTTTGTTCTAATATTATCGTAATGTCTAAATACAAGTAATTATCAATCTAGTGGAACGCTTTCATATCACGCTCCACATATATAGTATACAATCAAAACCGCGGGCGCTTATTGGATTTTGTATTTCCAACCTTGACAAGGTATAGGACCACCTGCCGATAGTGTATCTCTAGAGGCGAATACACTGGGTTCAACAAGAACATCTTGCAACCCGGCCCTCACATGACCGACCACTCATTTCGCTTGAGTGTATCGAATGTATATCACCGACGGTTGGGCTCAAACCACCGTCTCCCGATATGGGACAACATCGAACATAGATTAAGAAGCAATAGGAATTTCTCTAGATAGGTGATCATACATCCTAATGGGAGCGACCTACATAGCCATGCTGCCTGCCCGATTTTTGTCATTTCCGGTTGATGAGGCTTGAAGTCAGAACACATCTGGTCATCATATACTTTGAATGTCACATCGTCAGATCCGCCAGATCACGCTGATTGACGTCCACAAACATACTCTAGCTATCTGGCTAGAGAATGACCATTTCTCCGCCATCAGCTATGGTACGTTTGGAGAAATTAACGCATGTAAATCCTTTTGGAAATACCCTGTCAGACATCCGTCCATACAAGTCATTCAGGAACAGGATGAACCGAAGGTACTCTCCTACTGCATCTCATATAGGAATCACCCCAAGGATCAGTAGCGAGAAGTCCTTGCAACCTGTAGATTCCAACCACGACAGAACCACAGTTTATCTCTGGATGCTAAATCAGAGATTTTTAGCAGTCCTTTCGCTTATGAAAATCCACAGTCTTCAATGCTCCATCACGATCATCTTCTGATCTCTACACGTATTTGTTGGTCGGAATGATTTTCGAATATAATTCGATCCCGGACTTTCCATACCAACAATCGTATTGGTCAACTTCGATAGTCAGTGTTTTAACTAACGAATAACGATAGTGTGCATAAAATGGGTTTTACTGATTCAACACTTAACACAACTTGACCCCTTTTAAAACATACTTAACGATATAAACCAAATTTTCTCTGATTAACTCTGACTGATTTACTTTGATCGATTAACTCTAATTTGACTAACTCGACCTATTTAACTCGACTAGACTAACTCGACTTGATTACTACTATTTATTAACTAATACTTGACTTAACTTCATCCGCTCGACTCTAGATTGCAGCGATCACAATGGTTGATTCCCTCAGGAAACATCCGACCGCCGTAGGCTATCTACAGCCCTGCGAATTACGCTAGCAGTCGTACGCAATGGAAACTTCCCTAGATAACTTGGTTTAACTAACTCTAACTATATTTGATCAACTCTAATTGACTAACAAATGTTTACTATAATTTGAAAACAACATTCTTATCTCTTTTGAACTCATATCGTAATATTATTTAATTTCCAAAACCTTGTATCAGAGTTTGATATTCTCGTATAGGATAAAACCAATCTCAACACTTCACTCGTTCCAAACTAATACTATTCCTTGATAATAGTGAAGCCAACCAAGTTGGGGTATTTTAGTTACCTCTCAGACCTTGATCAACAACGTTCTTACCTCAGAATAATGTTAGTTCATCACTTAACCACCGACACTAAATCTCGTTTCAAATTTTGATTTCAAACTTGGGTTTACAAAACCTTTCCTTACATTTGAAATCCTTGTTCGAATATCCCATCACTTAATTCCAGTAAAGTACCATTCCAATTTGAATTCGCCTTGCTTAATTTGAAACATTAAGTAAACCCTGATTTAAATCTTTATACTTACCTACCAACTTCATCTACCAAGTTTGTCGAACACTTGGGTCATAAAACATTGCATAATCTCTTAATCGAATTTATCTCCAACTAATTATTTCTTACTCGATTTCAAATTGAATTCATTACTTTAAATCATTTTAAATTAAAAGGATAATTAGTTTTACCGTTAACCATATTAAAATATAGTTAACTTTGCCCCAAAACCAAAATAGGATTATTATTACTTTTACAAGCTTACTCAAAATAAATTAGATTATTAACAATACCCAGTTCAATATTCTCTTTAGATTTTTAGTTAATCGAAGATTAACTATACTCTAACTCCACTCATTACACTTTAACGAATATTTAAATCCATATCTATCCCTTTGTCTATTTTACTCGAAAACGGTGGATTTTATCAACCGTATATATATATATATATATCAGTTAACAGTGAACTGAATTTCCTTTGTCATTTCCCTTTTCTTAAATTAATCAAATAACTTAATTGATTAAAAATAAACCTTTAATTGTTTGAAAACAAATTGTCAAATTTAACCAACCCGTAGGTTAAACCTTGGGTTTTTCTCTGCTTTCAACACTGGTGTAATCCATTTAAATAACCCTTTAAACCCGATTAAAAATAGATATTTATAATTTCCATTTAAATCCCTTATATAATTTTATTTAAAACTTTATTCCAGTTATAAAATAACTTATAACTCTAACACTGCGTCGATTCATCCAACAGTCAACTGACGTTAGAAACAACACATTATAGACCGTTCACTGCCAATTACCAAATCAATACTGTCGGCTGATTTTAAACACAACACAGGTGCGTATCTATTCAACCATCAACATACAGACAGGTTTTGGTGTCAGTCAAGGTGAACAATTCATATATATGCATAACAAACAAAATATAGTTAATTTGAGGAATCCGGTCGGATCCCTCCAACCTGTCCTTCTCTGCATCACAGATGTAAGTTGATAACAATATGCGAATTAAATAATTGGTAGAATATAAATAACTGAAACCATCAAACAACAAAAAACAACTTGCATCCATCGCATCCAATCAGCCAATTTAAACTGTTAATTGTAAAATATATTTTACTGTGAATGTACCACATCACAGGATTTCAGAAGGTATGAGAATTAACTCACTAGAGTTTGTTCCGGTCGACGGTTGACGCATGTGACGGCCCGCCCCGCACCAACCGACACTTCCTCCAAGTGTGCGCTGTACACATGTCCAACTGGCACGGAACGGTCGTCATAAGAAAAGAAAGAAGAGAATGAACTAATCAAGGAACCTGTAGAATGTCTCACAGCGCATGGAATAAAATATAATAATAACATACTTGACATAAAACAGGTGAGACAGTGCATAAGCTGATAACTAATAATAAATGTCAACATCAGAGCAGCGAAAATCCAAATACAGCTTATTACAACTTTTCAAAATCTACTGTCTCTAAACAAAAGAAAGCTAAAGTGGAAGATGCACCACCAATGCCCAAGCAGTGATCTTCGACAACACAGGGAGAATACTATATATATATATATTACGTGGAAGCCTCCTGCTCGTCTCCGGATCATCTACCCGTGCATCACCAGCTAACCTGTCTCTAGTCTGCTCGTGTGAGCACCCAGAGTAATAAGAAGAGACATAAAACTCTGGGTCAGACAAAAAGTCTGGTATGAGCGATAAGCAGCTAAACAGAACAATAACAGGTATACTAAACCATACCTGAACCTGGACCTGCAACCAAAGAGTTAGCACTACATACTGTACAATACTCTAAGGTGCCATCAACATATGGTGTAAAGAAATACGGGGGTGGGGGTGTGCATGTCATAGGGATAGCAAACAATTCAATCATGGCAACCATCCTCACATCTCTCACTCAGTGCATAAAGCATACGATGTATACCGCTTTCAACCACTAGACCCATCGAAGTAGTGACGGAGTTCGGCTTGTACAACTACTGCTACCACCAAGCTTACCCCATGGAGTCATGACTAAACCTTTACAAATGACCCCACTTCATTGGTCTATAGCTCTTTTAGTCGTACCTAGACCACTGTGGCCCTGAATCCGTTCACGTACCCCCTATACATAGTGATCCAAAGTTACAGACATCGACAGCCCCTTAGCACACGTCCCGCAGCAAAGCCCAATCATGAAGTTACTCGTTGATTCCCATCTGAATCTTTGGTACAAACTTCCCATTTGGACTACCTTTGCATCTCGGGTTATGGTCTTCTTCGGTTCGGTTCGGGTCTCTTCCTCCTATTCGGTTCGGTTCGGGCATCCTCCTCCTATCCGGTTCGGTTAGGGTCTCCTCCTCTATCCGGTTCGGGTCGGGTCTCCTCCTCCTATCCGGTTCGGTTCGGGTGTCTCCTCCTATCCGGTTCGGTTCGGATCTCCTCCTTCTATTCGGTTCGGATCGGATCTCCTCCTCCTATCCGGTTCGGTTCGGGTGTCTCCTCCTATCCGGTTCGGAAAATCTGCAACTTTTTCTAGCAAGCTATTTTCGCCGAACGACGGCGTTTTCAACCATTCTAAACTTCCTATGACATTACAAAACATTCCAAACAGCAGTAACAACATATAGAATCAATCACAAACATTAAAACATCATTTACATGAAATACTTTAGATCAAACATACCCAGAAACCCATGTTTTCCCCTTAATCCTTCTTAACCGTGATTATGCATACAATTAGCAAAACTTATCCAAATTAGCCCAAATTTTTATCAGAGCCATAAAACATCATTATAGAATTTTAGGAATTTTTCCAGAATTTATTAATGTATAAATTCGCTAATCTTCACTAATTACCCATAATTAACCGTAATTAGTGTAAAAGCAAGCTAATCACTCACCTTTGCCACCACTAAAACCCCAAAACTGAAATATTCTCTGATTTGGCGCTGTTCCCAATCTTACACAGCAGCTCTACCTCGGTTCTCGTGCTAATACTCCTTGATTTGATGTTTGCTAAGCCTAATCTTCAATTAGAAAGTGATTAAGAGGTGTTTTGAAGAGATTTAGAGGGTGGAGGCCATGGCTAGGTTAAGAGGAATGAATAGTGACGGCTGAAAAATGAGAAAAAGGTATTCCCCAAACCCTAACAGCCCTTTTAAACTCCTAATCCCGAAATTCCCCTTTGGGCCTAGCTGTTAATCACCCGGTTAAGCCCAATTAAGCTGTTTTTCACCATCTGAAACTTGTTTCAGCCATATCTCCCAAACGGTGAGTCCGTTTGGCTATTATAACCACTCTACGGAATTGTAAACCATCATCCGGATCCAATGGAAGTAGTTTCAGGTCAAAATTCCTTTCCAGTCAAAAGTTATGGTCAAAACAAGTTCAACTAGGGGCAAAACGGTCATTTAAAAATTGACAAAAATCGTGAACATGGGAAATGACCCTACTAGTCGTTTCCCAAAAGTACACGACCATACGACTTACTAAGAAAAAGAAATAAATATTCTACGATCTTCCGATGCGTTGAATGCAGGTCGTTACATTCTCCCCCCCTTAAGAAATTTCGCCCCCGAAATTCCTTAATAAAGAAACAAACAATGAATCCCGCATGCCTAACAATCATTCACAGCAACCAAACATGCAAAACAAGCAAAACAAACATAACCTAGCATGCGGAAAACTAAATCGCCAATTAAATCTTACCAGGCAAAGAGTTCTGGATACTTCTTCCTTATGTCCTCCTCTGTTTCCCAAGTACAGTCTTTCTCATCCTCACCCCACTGGACTTTGACTAATTTCACCGCCTTCCTTCGAAGTTGCTTCGTATCGTTCCCAACGATACGCATAGGCCTACGGTTCCCAACCGCCTCAGGTTCAACCTCGATATCGTCCAACTGATCAGGTGAAATAGCCACATTAGGGTCGTGCACAAACTTCCTTAACTGGGAAACATGAAATACGTTGTGAACTCCCGCCATCTTGTCTGGTAAGTCAATTCTATATGCCAAATTCCCGACTAGTTCAAGAACAGGGAATGGGCCAACGAATCTTGGTGTCAACTTTCCTCTCCTGCCAAATCGTATTACGCTCTTCAACGGAGAAATCTTGACAAACACCAAGTTGCCAACGGAGAATTTTAAGTCTCTTCTCCTCTTATCGGCATAACTCTTCTGCCTATCTTGGGCAGCCTTCATTCGTTGTTGAATGGTCTTGATTTTATCTGAAGTTTCCCTCACCACATCTGGTCCAAGCATAAACTTCTCGCCAGTCTCTATCCAACATGATGGTGAGTTGCATGGTCTTCCGTACAAAGCTTCAAACGGAGCCATACCGATACTGGATTGGTAGCTATTATTATATGCAAACTCTACTAGATGCAAATGGTCATCCCATGATCCACCAAAATCCAATATACATGCTCTCAAGAGATCTTCCAAAATACGATTCACCCTCTCCGTCTGACCGTCGGTCTGAGGATGATATGCGGTACTGAGATGTAACTCTGACCCTAGAGCTTCTTGTAAGCTCTTCCAAAACCCACTAGTGAACAACGGGTCTCGGTCACTCACAATGCTTTTAGGTACTCCATGGAATCTCACTACCCACTTCATATACAATTCTGCTAACTTAGCTGCCGTTCTGGTCGATCTGACTGGTATAAATCTTGCACTTTTGGTTAATCGGTCCACAATCACCCAAATGCTATCATGTCCCGATCTAGTCCTTGGTAAACCATCAATGAAATCCATCGAGACTTGCTCCCATTTCCATTCGGGAATTTCTAATGGCTGTAACAACCCACTAGGCTTCTTTTGCTCGGCTTTAACTAGCTGGCAATTCATGCATTTGGATATAAACTCCCCAACGTCTCTTTTCATCCCTTCCCAGTAGTAAGTCTGTCTCATGTCTCGATACATCTTATTACCACCGGGGTGTATAGTCAGTTTTGAGTGATGACATTCTCTAAGCACTTCATCTCTCAATCCATTGACATTGGGTACAACGAGCTTTCCATTCTTTCTAAGCCATCCATCTTGATCAAGCCCATACTTGCTCATCTCCTCATCGATACCCATCTCTAACTTGGAGATGATTTCCAATAGGTTAGGATCGTCCCTCTGACTAGAGCCGATCCGCTCAATTAAAGTGGGTCTGATCGTCAAACTTGCTAACATTTCTGGGTCCAATTCGCACTTTGGTCTGAAATCAAACCCCGCGATATACTCCAGTTGCTTCCATTCAAGGAACATAGCCCCTAAGCTAGCATGTCTTCGACTCAATGCATCGGCTACGGCATTGCCCTTTCCCGGTGTATATGCGATGTCGAAATCATATGAAGCTAAGAACTCTAACCACCTCTGCTGACGAAGATTCAAATCCTTTTGAGAGAAAAGATACTTCAGCGACTTATGATCAGTAAATAGCTCGAATCTTTCTCCCAAGAGATAATGTCTCCACATCTTCAATGCGAATACGATCGCTGCCAATTCCAAATCATGGATAGGATACCTCTTCTCATGCGGTTTCAGTTGCCTGCTTGCATAAGCTACAACCCTACCACCCTGCATCAACACAGCACCTAGTCCGGTACCACAAGCATCTGTATATACCGTCATCTCTTCACTCCCCTTGGGAATGACTAACACCGGTACACTTGTCAACTTTTCTTTTAGACTCTTGAATGCATCCTCGCACCTTTCGTTCCAAACAAAAGCTTGATTCTTCTTTGTCAACTGAGTCAACGGTGCTGCTATCTTGGAGAAGCCTTGGATAAACTTACGATAATATCCCGCTAATCCCAAGAAACTTCTTACTTCTGTTGCATTCTTGGGCGTAGACCAATCTTGCACCGTAGCCACCTTAGCAGGATCCACGGCGATACCATTTTCTGAAACAACATGGCCCAAGAATCTCACTTCCTTCCTCCAGAAGTGACACTTAGAAAACTTTGCTTTCAATTGGTGTTTCCTCAACACCTCCATCACTGTCCTCAAATGTTCCTTGTGTTCTTCCTCGTTCCTTGAGTAAACCAAAATATCATCCACAAACACAAGAACAGACCTATTCAACTGATCTCTGAATACCCTATTCATAAGATCCACAAAATATGCCGGGGCATTAGTCAGCCCAAATGGCATAACCAACCATTCATAAAATCCAGACGGCGTTCGAAATGCCGTTTTAGCTATACTCTCAGCTTCCACTCTAAGCTGATGAAAACCTGTCGCGAGATCCAACTGGGAGAACACTCTCGCGCCACTCAACTGATCGAACAAATCATCTATCCGCGGGAGAGGATACTTATTCTTCCTCGTCACCTTGTTCAACTCGCGGTAGTCTACACACAAACGAAGGGAACCATCCGCCTTGGTAGCAAACACAACTGGTGCTCCCCATTCAGAGACACTCCTTCTGATAAATCCCTTCTTCAAAAGATCGCTGACTTGCACCTCGAGCTCTCGCTGCTCCCTTGGTGCCATACGACGAAGTGGCATCACTATAGGTCTGGCATCTTTTACCAAATCAATACGGAACTCAATCTCTCGGTGTGGTGGAAGTCCGGTCACTTCTTCGAAAACATCCGGATACTGGCCAACCACGGGCAAACCTGACAACTCACTATGCGGAATGTCGAGGGAGTTTAGAAAACTAGCCAATACCCCCTCACTGGGTAGACCACCAAACACTATCCTCCGCCCATCATCCGCTCTAGCTGTCACCAAAAAGCCCTCACAGTCTACCACCACCCCGTATCTTCGGAGCCAATCTACTCCCAAAATAATGCCAAACCCAGTAAAGCCCAAAACAAAGCAATCACAAACAAACATGCATCCATGACTCGATAAGACCACATTACGACAAATCATGCTAAGGCTAGTAGAACCACCAATCGGGTTCGTCACAACTAAAGGTCTATCGACAATCTCGGGCTCCAATCCCAACCTATCTACCAGGTCACTAGATATGAAAGAACTGGAAGCTCCGGTATCAAACAAAACTCTAACAGGAACATCATAAACAGAAAGCATACCTTGAATGACGACATTCTTTCCCTTCTCCGCCGCAGTTGGGGCATTCGACGAAGAAGGAATAGCATTAAGGGCGTATGCTTTCACCATTTGCTTTTCTTTAGGGGGTTGCGGACACTTGTCCTTGTGATGTCCCATTTGGCCACAGTTGAAGCACTTCCTATCCGCTGGCTTGGCCCGGCAATTACTAGCATAATGGCCCTTCTTACCACAGCTGAAGCACTCAACATCTTGTTTATTCTTTTTCTTCTGGCCATCCTTAGTCTGACTCTGCTTTCTTTTATTCTGGGAACCACCCTTGCCTCCACCACTTGCTTGTGGCTTTGGCTCATCTGCGGATGCAACCTCAGTCTTCGGCTTAGGGTAGAGACTCTCTGATCTTAATGCTTTCCCCACAATCGACTCAAACGTCTCATCGATGTGGTTAATAAGCCTTTCCCCTAAGTACTGATCTAACCCAGTTATGAATTTCTCATTCTTCTTCTCGGCAGTATCAATAAGAGATAACCCATACTTTGACAAAGTGTCGAATTCAGCAATGTACTCCGAGACAGCTCTGCCATTCTGCTTGAGCTCCAAGAATTTCTTAAACAGCATTGACTTCTGAGCAGCTGGAATGAACTTCTCGCTAAAGCGAGCTTTAAACTGCTCCCAAGTAATCTGATCTTCGGGAGTAGCTGCCTTTATAGCATTCCACCAATTCATTGCCCGCCCTTGCAGCTGACGGGACGCTAGCTTTCTCTTCATCGCATCCTCGATACCCAAATCCTAGAAGATACGTTCGCAACTATCCAACCAATCCTGAACATCTGTGGCCGACTCCGTTCCGTGGAACGGCTTCCCACCAAGGCTAGTATAATCCTTATTCAGCTTGGCGAAGTCGACTCTTGGCGCCTGCACTATTGGACCACCACCATTTCCACCATTGGGAGCTGCCCTCCGTACATCTCTAAGCATCTCTCTCATGAGGTCAGTAAACATCGCCCTCATGTCAGCAGCATTCCCATTATTGGCTCCCCTACCAGCACCTCTAGTATCTCGGCTCATCGTCAATCTGAAAAAGGAAACGATTAACGATTCCATAGTGGTGCTAGTGCAGTACGACTTCATTCTTATACTACTAATAGTATATATATATAGCTTTTGAAAACCAAAATAACCACAAATACGCTCTCTCGTATACGTATATTATCTCTCCCTGATAACTTCCCAAGGTTAACTACGCTACCTAGAGCTCTGATACCAAGTGTGACGGCCCGCCCCGCACCAACCGACACTTCCTCCAAGTGTGCGCTGTACACATGTCCAACTGGCACGGAACGGTCGTCATAAGAAAAGAAAGAAGAGAATGAACTAATCAAGGAACCTGTAGAATGTCTCACAGCGCATGGAATAAAATATAATAATAACATACTTGACATAAAACAGGTGAGACAGTGCATAAGCTGATAACTAATAATAAATGTCAACATCAGAGCAGCGAAAATCCAAATACAGCTTATTACAACTTTTCAAAATCTACTGTCTCTAAACAAAAGAAAGCTAAAGTGGAAGATGCACCACCAATGCCCAAGCAGTGATCTTCGACAACACAGGGAGAATACTATATATATATATTACGTGGAAGCCTCCTGCTCGTCTCCGGATCATCTACCCGTGCATCACCAGCTAACCTGTCTCTAGTCTGCTCGTGTGAGCACCCAGAGTAATAAGAAGAGACATAAAACTCTGGGTCAGACAAAAAGTCTGGTATGAGCGATAAGCAGCTAAACAGAACAATAACAGGTATACTAAACCATACCTGAACCTGGACCTGCAACCAAAGAGTTAGCACTACATACTGTACAATACTCTAAGGTGCCATCAACATATGGTGTAAAGAAATACGGGGGTGGGGGTGTGCATGTCATAGGGATAGCAAACAATTCAATCATGGCAACCATCCTCACATCTCTCACTCAGTGCATAAAGCATACGATGTATACCGCTTTCAACCACTAGACCCATCGAAGTAGTGACGGAGTTCGGCTTGTACAACTACTGCTACCACCAAGCTTACCCCATGGAGTCATGACTAAACCTTTACAAATGACCCCACTTCATTGGTCTATAGCTCTTTTAGTCGTACCTAGACCACTGTGGCCCTGAATCCGTTCACGTACCCCCTATACATAGTGATCCAAAGTTACAGACATCGACAGCCCCTTAGCACACGTCCCGCAGCAAAGCCCAATCATGAAGTTACTCGTTGATTCCCATCTGAATCTTTGGTACAAACTTCCCATTTGGACTACCTTTGCATCTCGGGTTATGGTCTTCTTCGGTTCGGTTCGGGTCTCTTCCTCCTATTCGGTTCGGTTCGGGCATCCTCCTCCTATCCGGTTCGGTTCGGGTCTCCTCCTCTATCCGGTTCGGGTCGGGTCTCCTCCTCCTATCCGGTTCGGTTCGGGTGTCTCCTCCTATCCGGTTCGGTTCGGATCTCCTCCTTCTATTCGGTTCGGATCGGATCTCCTCCTCCTATCCGCTTCGGTTCGGGTGTCTCCTCCTATCCGGTTCGGAAAATCTGCAACTTTTTCTAGCAAGCTATTTTCGCCGAACGACGGCGTTTTCAACCATTCTAAACTTCCTATGACATTACAAAACATTCCAAACAGCAGTAACAACATATAGAATCAATCACAAACATTAAAACATCATTTACATGAAATACTTTAGATCAAACATACCCAGAAACCCATGTTTTCCCCTTAATCCTTCTTAACCGTGATTATGCATACAATTAGCAAAACTTATCCAAATTAGCCCAAATTTTTATCAGAGCCATAAAACATCATTATAGAATTTTAGGAATTTTTCCAGAATTTATTAATGTATAAATTCGCTAATCTTCACTAATTACCCATAATTAACCGTAATTAGTGTAAAAGCAAGCTAATCACTCACCTTTGCCACCACTAAAACCCCAAAACTGAAATATTCTCTGATTTGGCGCTGTTCCCAATCTTACACAGCAGCTCTACCTCGGTTCTCGTGCTAATACTCCTTGATTTGATGTTTGCTAAGCCTAATCTTCAATTAGAAAGTGATTAAGAGGTGTTTTGAAGAGATTTAGAGGGTGGAGGCCATGGCTAGGTTAAGAGGAATGAATAGTGACGGCTGAAAAATGAGAAAAAGGTATTCTCCAAACCCTAACAGCCCTTTTAAACTCCTAATCCCGAAATTCCCCTTTGGGCCTAGCTGTTAATCACCCGGTTAAGCCCAATTAAGCTGTTTTTCACCATCTGAAACTTGTTTCAGCCATATCTCCCAAACGGTGAGTCCGTTTGGCTATTATGACCACTCTACGGAATTGTAAACCATCATCCGGATCCAATGGAAGTAGTTTCAGGTCAAAATTCCTTTCCAGTCAAAAGTTATGGTCAAAACAAGTTCAACTAGGGGCAAAACGGTCATTTAAAAATTGACAAAAATCGTGAACATGGGAAATGACCCTACTAGTCGTTTCCCAAAAGTACACGACCATACGACTTACTAAGAAAAAGAAATAAATATTCTACGATCTTCCGATGCGTAGAATGCAGGTCGTTACAACGCGTTTGTCGCTTCTAATTTGGGACGACCGTCCAAAATTAGCTAAATTTTCAACAGCGTCAGATTGACTCCTAGTCGGTGCCATCGGATAGGTCTCGTCCATGCGATCCCAACGGATCTTGTTTCGTTAAATTTCGTTAACATATGCAAAAGTTATGCTATTTACAATATTTACCTAATTTAAATGAATATATATTTAATTTAATTAATTAAATTATTTTTATCTTAATTATTTCCTAATTGCGTTATTAGCCAAATTACCTTCCCTGTCCTTCTAAAAAAAATCCTACTTTCCCATCTCTAGCAATATCCAATTCTTAAAATTAAAAAACCATTTAAATATTAATTAAATTTAATTTCCAAATTTTTTTAAAATATTCATTTAATTATAACTTAAAAATTATAACCCGGATCAAAAATCTGCTGTAACTCATTTTAAAGTATTTTTCGATAAGAAACCAACGGTCCTTGTTTCGTGGAAATCCGACTTGTTTTGGAAAAGTTATAAGCTTTTAAAGTTTATAGTTAAAAATTACGAAAATTCCCCTGGTCTATTTTAAATTCAAATTAAATTTTAAATTTAAATTTAAATTAACCATCCCATCCGTCGGGTCAGTTAGAGATAGCCAGGGAGAGCAGGAAACTATATTTTTCAAACTCAAGCCTTAGACACTATCCTCTCTGTCACCCTTAGAATGCTCCGATATTTATTTTTACAAATTCTATTTTAATTATAATATATATATATTTATTTATCTATTACCAAAATAAATAAATAAATAAATATTATTTAAAAACTTACCCCGTGAAGTCCAAGCCTCTGCCTAAGAGTCCCTAGCTCCCCATCTTGCCCTCCTTTCTCCCTTTCTTCCTTTTCCCTATTTTTCTATTATTTTTTTATTATTTCTGCCATTGCCAAAGCTTGAAAGAGGAGGAGGAGTGAGTTTAAAATGAATGGGGGGGCTATTTATAGCCGAAGAAGTCATATGGATTGCTGAGGTGGCGCGAAGCCAACGGTCGAAAATGGATGGCTAGGATTAATCCTTAAATTAATTAAATTATTAATAAATTTAATAATTTATGAATAGTAAAGTGTGTTTTCTCAACCCTATTCGGACGTTAATTTGACTTACTTATTGATACATTATCCAAAATCTTTTTCAACCATGTTGTTCAATTTTTCTTACTCTTCAATAATATATAAAAATATTTCAAATTCGAATTCGTTTGAACTTTCAAATAATTTAAATTTAAATTCAAAATAGTGTTTTGTGTTAGTTTCAACATCTTCCGGTCTCATGTTGGAGTATCAAACGATAACGGTTTTCAGAAATTCTTCCACCATCTGGTCCGGTTTTTAACGTACTTCAATCCTACGTATTCAAATCAAAAATCGGAGTTCGTTTAGATTTTCAAATAATTTATTTAAATTTTGTTTCTTTAATAACTTTCTATATCCGTTACAGCATTTTCCCAGACTTCATATATAGCTAATATCCTATGTTTAGAATTTTTCTGGATAGGTCTCAGGTTCCAGTTTTGCCGTTACCATTAGCAAATTCCAATTACCGTCAAAATTTAGTTCCAAATTTGGCCTTTTTTTTCCACATACGGATGTCATTTTTGACGTAACTTGGTTGGTTACCTAATTTCATCATTTCGGATTTAATGAAACTGATTTCATCGAAATCCGAGTTCGTTAGCTACTACTTCCTTTGTAAACGTACTGTTTTTAATTCAAAATTTATCCTTTTATACTGCCAGTTCACATTATATTGCAGATCCACTAAATTTCTACCATTTCGGAATAAAATATTATTATATTAATAAAATATTCAAAATTATTGAAATTAAACCATTTAAAATTCCAAAACAATATAAAAAAATATTTTTAAATATTAAACTAAATGGTCAAAAATCTGGGCCGTTACATAATTTATATTTTTATTTATAACATTTCTTGATTTATCCAATTTGAACAGATTTCTATTTTCAACTCAATTAAAAAGAAATTATTTCTAATTCGGAAATAAACTGCGTTTTTAAATTCAAACTTCCTTTTTCACCTTCGATGATATTTAACGGTATCTAAAATATCAGGTTCCTAAGGCCAGGGTAAACCCAACACACAAATTCAACCATGGATTATATAGTACAGCATATATCACAATCAAATAAAAACAGTAAATAAAATGTTGAGGAATCCAGTTGGATCCCTCCAACCTGTTTCCTTGCATCCACATATGTCAATAACATCAATAATATTATTTCACATCAATATGAAATATCAGAACTAATATCGATCAACGATGTAACTATAGCAACTATTTCAACCAATTTTATCAACCATTTCAACCAATCAACCATCACACGGTATAAAATTATTATAATTAAATTTAAAAACTCGTTTATATAAAAATATAAACGAAGCAGAGTTAGTGAGTTTACTCACCTAGTTTTGCAGTTGACGGTTCCGCATTTGTTTTGTTTAAAATCAAAACGGCATTTGATCTTATCGTGAAATTTTAGTAGCCCTATGCTCCGTGAAATCAGATCCACAAAATAGATCAGGTCGCTATAATTCAAGTAGATCCGGTCGGGTTCAATTCTTGATTCCATCCATTGCTGAGATCGTTCATTTTAATTAAATTAAACGATCGTTTAATTTAATTAAAAACCTCGTAGCTACCAATTCTGACCAAATCTTGTTGCGCCCATCGATACGATTCCATCGTCACTTGTTTTCAACGGCTTCCGCTCTGCTTGTTTCGATCTGCTTCTTTCTCCTTGGTTTCAAATTCCAACACGCGTTTCCACCTCGTTTGAGAACCCTTCTCCCTATTCAGCGCTACCCCCTTGTCCAGACACAAGCTCAACTCCACCTCTCTCTTTCTCCTCTTCACTGAATCAACAGCTTGCTGCCACTTTTTTCTTCACACCATATTCTCAAAACCCAGACATGTATCAAACCCACCAAGCTTCATGAAAGCTGCACCTCCACTATTTACAATAAAACCGGAAACAAGCATCACCAGCTCCGACTACCTAAGCACCGCGCCCCGATGTCCTCCCCACAGCCCCGACCAACAGTAGCTGCATAGACCATATTTCTCGCGGTTCCACTTCCATATATATTATTTTACTCCCTCTTTGCTACAGTGTCTCCCATCAGCCTTTCCCTACGAACAGAGCCACTTTCCACGGCCTGTGCCATCACCGCATTTCACCAACGCTAGCGCCGATGATCACTTACCTCGGCTAACTTCACAAACGTTCCCTAGACCACCGGCTTCACCCACCTATTGTTCACATAACACTCCACGTTTCTCGTTTAGTATTATATATATATATAATTATTTTCGCCATTAATACTAGATATGATTTTCAGAAAAAAGAAGAAGAATTGAAGCAGCTTCCTCATCTTGGATTTCCCTACCGTTTCATCAATGTTCATAGGTTTAGACTTCGACAGAAAACACCCCCTTCATTTCCTTTTCTCACTATTATTCCCCAAACTGCCCATATGACTTTCTTCTACATCTCGAACAACAGTTTCACACCTCCATGTAAGACATCGGTCAACCCAAAATATCTAACCTCCCTATAAACCCCTTCCTCTCATGTTCCAATACAAACAGATGCGCCATTTGCGTTCCTTTTTAAACTTCACCACGACCACTATTTCACACCGTACACCCTCTCCTTCCCAGCCCACTATCCAACAGTCTGTTACTATCATCGTTCATCACTAGGTTCCCACGACAACAAACTCTGACATGATCACCACTATCACAACTCACTGCATGGTACAGAAAAAAAAATGCGAACAAAACATCATCAATGGCCTCACCGATCCCATTGTGGAACTCCACCACTTCACAACCTACCCGAGACTCCACTGAAGTTTCTTCCCATCATTTCCGATACCCTCACTCCTTCGTTAGTAGAAACCACCCACTTAGTAAAAGATTCAACACAAAAATACTAGGATTGTTATCAAGAAGGAACACGCACAGATAAACAACACTTCCAGTAAATGGATTGGAACTCATTAAACTCATCTTCTTCTAATTAGAAACTCCAGTACATGTGTACCTTTGACCGTATAAAGCTTCACCTCCGATCATCCATTTTCGTCGCCGACCACTGCTTTCCACGTTGGGCTCAATGCGGCCTTGTCAGCCTCCTTGCCAGCTCGAACGCCCCACTCAACTTCCGTGAACGAAGCTCGCAACTGCTCCCTGACTGCCCACGAAACAACAAATCGATTTGCTTAATTTTTAATGAGATTATGATTTTATCTGATTATGGGAAGAGGCCGATCCATTTCATTCAGAAGGAGCTTTCATGAATCTGAAGGGAAGAAAAGGAAGAGGGGTCAACTTGTCCTTTTATAGAGAATCCAATGGTTTGGCACGCAAGGCTTTAAAAGCCTTGGTACTCACGGAATTGATGCCTTGACGCGCACGGATTCGATAGCGTGGAGAACACGGATATATATGATAGCTTGCGGGAAACGGTTCTCATTAATTTGGCACACACTATTTTTTTTAAAACTTGGCAGATGTTTTTGTACCATATTGACACCGTTATGGTGAGTTGCATTCAAAAGAATATGCTAAAGCAAATGTTCTAGGCCAAACAGGATAACTCACGTCTTGAAAACAGTCCATGTGCTTCATTTAAACAAATTTCCATGCACTAATGTTATTATAAATTTAAGTTCAGATATGTGTACAAGACTATAATGATAATAATAATAGAAAGATCCTTGTTTATTGTGGCCAAGTAGTTTATAAAAAGAAATTTTCGAACTTCGTTGTCTAAAATTACGTTCATGTCCGAGCCGTTACGGACAGAAGTAAGAATGCGATCGTGTCCAGTGAGGTGTCACGATCCCAAAAATATAATAATATCGGTAGTTTAACTTATATTATGAAACCCCAAAATATTTGATATAGGGTGCAAATTACTCCAAATAAAAGGTTGCGTATTTAATTAATTAAAAATTACAGTAAAATTCTAAAAATAAAATTATAACTACGCCTCAAAAGAACCTTCCCCAAATTCGTAACCAAACTCTAGTTATATTAAATAAACCGTTATGGCTTATATACGATTCTACAGCGACTATTTCTAAATTTGATTTGGACCTAACTTTTTATTCCCGTTATGAAATCTGGATTTTTCACATTCGTTGGGAAGATATTTTCAAACAGGTTCAAATATTTCTTATTTCTCTAAAATCCGATTTATTTTGAATCCTGTACATTCATTTGAAATATGAAATCGAATTTTCAAACTACCGCGCCATTTGTGAACTCGTTTTAATTATATTATAAATTATACGTTTAAATATCGTTTTATGAAATAAGTTCATTATAAATCCTTTTTAAATTATCAATAACACTTAAAACCAATTTAAATGTTCAAAATAAAATGGCTAAAAATCCGGGTCGTTACATTCCTTCCCCCTTAAAATAATTTCGTCCTCGAAATTGCTAAGGTAGGAAAAATGCTACATACCCTATTAACTAGGTCTAAAAATCCCTTTTGTTCATTCCTTAACTTTCGTTTAACTGGACTAATTTATTTCAATTAAAATATTAATTTATCCTTACTAACAAAAAATTTCAAAAATTCTGAAAATCTTCTAACACTTTAAATTCTGAAAAATTTCGGCAGCATCTCCTCTGCATGGCTCAATCGATACAACCACAACTCTCCTTTCAAGGCCTTCCTCAATTCAAAAGAAAATCAAAAAGCCAATCGGCTAGCCCCATAGGCTCATAAAATCATCAAACCCAAGTAATATTGTAAATGTGTACCTTTTTGTCGGGCATAATTCTATTTCTTGCATTTGCTTCCATTCAATGCCAACTCAACATCTACTTCCATCGATTCCAAATCAATTCAATTCTCGGTTTCCAGTTCACTAACCAATCTCCTGACTAGTTTGCTTTCATTATATAGCTCAAACTTGATTTTCTATTTCAAAACCAATCTACTTATCCCACTTGGGTTCAATTTATCACAACTTGATTCCAATTTACCATATCCAAATTATATAATCAACTTGTTGATACATAGGTCGAATTTATATTCATAATTCGAATCTCACATTTCTTCTCATTTAATTTCATTCGGAATTATCTCTATCCAATCTAATTTCCATTTAACTTAGATTAAATTATAATCCAATTTTATATAAATCTTAACCTAAGTTAAATTTCAATTCATTTGATATATATTTTTTCATTTCAATTTATTCAACTTATACAAGTTAAACTTTAATTTCAGGATTCAAATTCCCGGGTTTTTATTTCAAATTAGTTTGAGAATTATATATATTTATACACATATATTTATAATTAAATCAAATCAAAACATTTGAATTTCTAAATTATCATTTCCTTTTCAAACAAAAAATTTCATTCCCAAATTACTATGGTAGCAATCCATCACTCAGAAACTTGAAAATGAATACAGATAATGTTGCGACCCATTATCCAAATTATTTTCTTGCCACTAAAGTGATTTCAATGCTTAATCATTTTTCAAAATCTATTTAAAACAGTTTCTATTGAAAAGTCCTTCAAAGTAATGTTATATTACTTTAAAAAAATACTTCAGAAAATACTTCTAATCACCCGGAATTTGAAGTCCCATTCTGGTTTGAAATAAATCTTGGCTTATCTCTTTTGTATACATTATCCGTATACAAATTACTTAACCATTTCTCTATTCCACAATTCCATTTGATTGTAACAACAATCAACACATTCAATAATTTCAGAAAATTATCCCTTTTATATCAAAAATATCTGTTGGGCAAAATTATAACATTTACCCACCTTAAAACAATACTGTGTCAAATTGTTCTATTCGAGCGTTTAGAAACACCTATCGATACAGTTGTACATCCTGTATCGACCAGAATTCATAAACCTCTCAACAAACCAGTCAACACAATATAAAACAATTTTTATATCAAATCTACAAATACGCGGTCTTACAAATACACTCAAACTCAACCTAGGGTGTTACTAACCCCATCTCTATTGAGTTACGCCACAAAGCTAAGGTTATCACTCAACCTCGCTCTGATACCAAACGAAACGACCCGAATTTCCATACTCTTTGGGTCGACTAATAACATCACACGTCCAACCCAAATTGCACAGAAATACGAATCATTATTAGAAAGAAGTTAGAGGATGAGAAATAGAAAGAAAGAAATATTAGAATAGAAAAAAACGAAGATCACAAACTCACAGCGGAACGAATAAAATATATTAGATAACGTAACTTTTGAAATACAAATCAATAACTTTATATACATGCCATTATCAGAGCACAACGGTTGTCCCTGGAACAGTTATAAACACCTGTTTCCAGATACAACATAGTACACAGCGGAAAATATGATAGTCTATAGCTAACTGGTGAAGCCTCCTGCTTCATGCTTCTCCGAAGTGAATCTGTAAAATCCCGACTACTTGACTGCCCGTACAAATTTGGGCACCCAAGAGTTTAGGAAAAACAAAATAAACTTTGGGTCAGTCATGGGACTGGTGTGAGTAAACTCCAACCATTAGTTTAACTTTCAAAATCTTTTTGAAAGAAATGATAATCGTAAGACCGATCCACACATAAACACGGATGGCTTTTACCTTACGATAACCCAAAACATTTTTATATCAAAATCTGGTGATATTATAATAGTGCCTAAATCAAATAAATAGAATCTAGTGGAACGCTTGCATCTCACGCTCCATATATAATATAAAATCAAAAACCGCAGGGCGCTATTGGAGATTGGATTTCCAACATGATAAGGTATGGGACCACCTGCCGATAGTGTATCTCTAGAGGCGAATACACTGGGTTCAACAAGAACGTCTTGCAACCTGGCCCTCACATGACCGACCACTCATTTCTCTTGAGTGTATCGAATGTATATCACCAACGGTTGAGATCAGCAACCGTTTCCCGAAAGGGACAACATCGATAGATTAAAGAAGTAAATGGAATTTCTCTAGATAGGTGATTATACATCCTAATGGAAGCGACCCACATAGCCATGTTGCCTGCCCGATTTTTGTCAATTTCTGGTTGTGAGGCTTGAGGTTTGAATTATCTTGCAGAACATCTGGCCACCATTCACTTTGAATGCCACATCGTCATACCCGCCAAATCACAAATTGATTTCCTCAAAAATACCACGGGTATAAAGCTAAGAGAAAAGAATTCCTCCGCCACCAAACGTAAGTACGTTTGAAGAGATCAACTTACGCGATCTGTTAGATATACTCTGTCAGACATTTTTCCATTCATGTTGTCCTAGGACTGGACAAACCGAAGGCACTATTCCGTAAACATAATAGCCCTTACATAACTCCGTCTTCAATTATTTTCATCATATTTGATCGCAACGCTAACGCCCATATAGAGTGGTTTCCATATAATGAATCTGATCCTGGTCTCTCCGTATTGACGACGGAAAAATGGTCAAAAACTTTGATAGTCGGTGATTTAACTATCAAAGAAAAATAAGTGTGCAACCAACGATCTTATTTCCAGGTAGGAATTCGATCGATCAATCATCAATCAACATTGGCCCCCTTAAATCAAATCCTATTATATTATCATTTACAATTCTCATTTCCCATCTTTCGTACTCTTTTGCAGCTCGATTTCCCCCATCGATTCTTTGAAACACATTTTCAATATTATAATTCCTTCATTCGAGAAAATATTTCTTATTCCAGTTAGAAAAACATTTCTAAATATTCATGAATCCTTATTTTCTATATTCAGAAAATATATATTATTAATGTCGGAAAACATTTCCGAATTCCCTTCCTAAATTCCTCGTTGACCAATTCATTTCATTTTAACAACAACGTTACAATTGCTGTTTCCAAATATTTGATTTATAAAACATTTCTTTCAATGACAGCGCTACAATCGTTGTTTAGCTTTTATTATAATAGCAACCTTAAAATCGTTGTTAAAAATATTTGGGATAACAGTAGCATTATAATCGTTATTTAGATTTACAAAAACATATATTATAACAACAGCACTATAATCGCTGTTTAGATTTACAAAACAAATATCATAATAACAGCGCTATAATCGCTGTTTTAAATAAAGTACCGTGTGCGACGCACACGCCTCCGTTGTTCATTTATAAACTCTGTTTATTTTAAACAATTCAGGTTCTCCTTTAAATGTATTTACAAGCTATACGTTCTTTAACTTCTGAAATTAACTCAATCTGATTTCTACAAATCCATTTTATATATATTTGCCAACTTCTTGCTTTAAACTATTATTCTTTTAACCATAAATGTATTCCTTTTATACATATAATCAAACCATTTTGATTTTTACTTCAAAGTAATATCTTAACCCCAGTCTACTTATAACCCTTATTCAGAATTTTTCCATACTAATCTCATTCCTTTATTCTAAGCATTTAAAACCTTTCTTTAAACTTTCCTTTATAATTTGCTAAATTCAAATCCATTTCCAAATATTGGTTTCAAAACCGATATTCACTTTCAATATACATTCATATTTGAACTTATATTTTTAATTTATCCAATGATTAGCAATCCACTTAATTTATATTTTTATTTATAACATTTCTTGATTTATCCAATTTGAACAAATTTCTATTTTCAACTCAATTAAAAAGAAATTATTTCTAATTCGGAAATAAACTGCGTTTTTAAATTCAAATTTCCTTTTTCACCTTCGATGATATTTCACGATATCTAAAATATCAGGTTCCTAAGGCCAGGGTAAACCCAACACACATATTCAATCATGGATTATATAGCACAACATATATCACAATCAAATAAAAACAATAAATAAAATGTTGAGGAATCCAGTTCAATCCCTCAAACCTGTTTCCCTGCATCCACAAATGTCAATAACATCAATAATATTATTTCACATCAATATGAAATATCAAAACTAATATCGATCAACGATGTAACTATAGCAACTATTTCAACCAATTTTATCAACCATTTCAACCAATCAACCATAACACGGTATAAAATTATTATAATTAAATTTAAAAACTCGTTTATATAAAAATATAAACGAAGCAGAGTTAGTGAGTTTACTCACCTAGTTTTGCAGTTGACGGTTCCATATTTGTTTTGTTTAAAATCAAACCGGCATTTGATCTTATCGTGAAATTCTAGTAGCTCTATGCTCCGTGAAATTAGATCCACAAAATAGATCAGGTCGTTATAATTCAAGTAGATCCGGTCGGGTTCAATTCTTGATTCCATCCATTGCTGAGATCGTTCATTTTAATTAAATTAAACGATCGTTTAATTTAATTAAAAACCTCGTAGCTACCAATTCTGACCAAATTTTGTTGCGCTCATCGATACGATTCCATCGTCACTTGTTTTCAACGTCTTCAGCTCTGCTTGTTTTGATCTGCTTCTTTCTCCTTGGTTTCAAATTCCAACACGCGTTTCCACCTCGTTTGAGCACCCTTCTCCCTATTCAGCGCTACCCCCTTGTCCAGACACAAGCTCAACTCCACCTCTCTCTTTCTCCTCTTCACTGAATCAACAGCTTGCTGCCACTTTTTTCTTCACACCATATTCTCAAAACCCAGGCATGTATCAAACCCACCAAGCTTCATGAAAGCTGCACCTCCACTATTTACAATAAAACCGGAAACAAGCATCACCAGCTCCGACAACCTAAGCACCGCGCCCCGATGTCCTCCCCACAGCCCCGACCAACAGTAACTGCATGGACCATATTTCTCGCGGTTCCACTTCCATATATATTATTTTACTCCCTCTTTGCTACAGTGTCTCCCATCAGCCTTTCCCTAGGAACAGAGCCACTTTCCACGGCCAGTGCCATCACCGCATTTCACCAACGCTAGCGCCGATGATCACTTACCCCGGCTAACTTCACAAACGTTCCCTAGACCACCGACTTCACCCACATATTGTTCACATAACACTCCACATTTCTCGTTTAGTATTATATATATATATAATTATTTTAGTCATTAATACTAGATATGATTTTCAGAAGAAAAAAGAAGAAGAAGAATTGAAGCAACTTCCTCATCTTGGATTTCCCTACTGTTTCATCAATGTTCATAGGTTTAGACTTCGACAGAACACACCCCCTTCATTTGCTTTCTCACTATTATTCCCCAAACTGCCCATATGACTTTCTTCTACATCTCGAACAACAGTTTTACACCTCCATGTAAGACATCGGTCAACCCAAAACAGCTAACCTCCCTATAAACCCCTTCCTCTCATGTTCCAATACAAACAGATGTGCCATTTACGTTCCTTTTTAAACTTCACCACGACCACTATTTCACACCGTACACCCTCTCCTTCCCAGCCCACTATCCAACAGTCTGTTACTATCATCGTTCATCACTAGGTTCCCACGACAACAAACTCTGACATGATCACCACTATCACAACTCATTGCATGGTACATAAAAAAATGCGAACAAAACATCATCAATGGCCTCACCGATCCCATTGTGGAACTCCACCACTTCACAACCTACTCGAGACTCCACTGAAGTTTCTTCCCATCATTTCCGATACCCTCACTCCTTCGTTAGTAGAAACCACCCACTTAGTAAAAGATTCAACACAAAAATATTGGGACTGTTATCAAGAAGGAACACGCACAGATAAATAGCACTTCCAGTAAATGGATTGGAACTCATTAAACTCATCTTCTTCTAATTAGAAACTCCAGTACATGTATACCTTTGACCGTATAAAGCTTCACCTCCGATCATCCATTTTCATCGTCGACCACTGCTCTCCACGTTGGCCTCAATGCGGCGTTGTCAGCCTCCTTGGCAGCTTGAACGCCCCACTCAAATTCCATGAACGAAGCTCGCAACTGCTCCTTGACTGCCCACGAAACCTTAAATCGATTTGCTTAATTTTTACTGAGATTATGATTTTATCTGATTATGGGAAGAGGTCGATACATTTCATTTAGAAGGAGCTTTCGTGAATCTGAAGGGAAGAAAAGGAAGAGGGGTCAACTTGTCCTTTTATAGAGAATCCAATGGTTTGGCACGCACGGCTTTAAAAGCCTTGGTACTCACGGAATTGATGCCTTGACGCGCACGGATTCGATAACTGGAGAACACGGATATGATAACTTGCGGGAAACGGTTCTCATTAATTTGGTACACACTGTTTTTTTTTAAAACTTGGCAGATGTTTTTGTACCATATTGACACCGTTATGGTGAGTTGCATTCAAAAGAATATGCTAAAGCAAATGTTCTAGGCCAAACAGGATAACTCACGTCTTGAAAACAGTCCATGTGCTTCATTTAAACAAATTTCCATGCACTAATGTTATTATAAATTTAAGTTCAGATATGTGTACAAGACTATAATGATAATAATAATAGAAAGATCCTTGTTTACTGTCTTCGCCAAGTAGTTTATAAAAAGAAAATTTCGAACTTCGTTGTCTAAAATCATGTTCATGTCCGAGCCGTTACGGACAGAAGTAAGAATGCGATCGTGTCCAGTGAGGTATCACGATCCCAAAAATATAATAATATTGGTAGTTTAACTTATATTATGAAACCCCAAAATATTTGATATAGGGTGCAAATTACTCCAAATAAAAAGTTGTGTATTTAATTAATTAAAAATTATAGTAAAATTCTAAAAATAAAATTATAACTACGCCTCAAAAGAACCTTCCCCAAATTCGTAACCAATCTCTAGTTATATTAAATAAATCGTTATGGCTTGTATACGATTCTACAACGACTATTTCTAAATTTGATTTGGACCTAACTTTTTATCCCCGTTATGAAATCTGGATTTCACATTCGTTGGGAAGATATTTTCAAACAGGTTCAAATATTTCTTGTTTTGCTAAAATCCGATTTATTTTGAATCCTGTACATTCATTTGAAATTTGAAATCGAATTTTCAAACTGCCGCGCCATTTGTGAACTCGTTTTAATTATTTTATAAATTATACGTTTAAATATCGTTTTATTAAATAAATTCATTATAAATCCTTTTTAAATTATCAATACAACACTTAAAACCAATTTAAATGTTCAAAATAAAATGGCTAAAAATCCAGGTCGTTACATATCTCCACAATATAAAATCATTTTATATTGAACAACAAATACGCGCTCATATATATACACTCAACTCAATCTAGGGTATTACTAACCCCATCTCTACTAAGTTATGCCACGGAGCCAAGGTAATAAATTAACCTTCAGCTCTGATGCCACTGTAACGACCCGGGAAATTTGCGATCCTTGGTTATCGACATAAACTCAATGTCGACTATCCAAGCATCGGAAATACCGGATAGTTAATGAAAGAAGTTAGAGGGTGAGAATAGATAAGATAGAAAATTAGAATAGAAGAAGGAGAAAAAGATCACAACATCAGAGTAAACTCGAATCTCACAGCGGAACGAATAAATATATTTCATAATATAACTATGAAATAAAACAGTATCTGTATACAATACCATTTTTAGAGTATAACACTTACATCACAGGGGAAATAAACAATAGCTATAAAAACGCTGATGAAGCCTCCTGCTCCAGCTCCTTCTAGTGCATCTGTAAATCCCGACTACTTGACTGCTCGTACAAATTTGAGCACCCAAGAGTTTAGGAAAAACAAAACAAACTCCGGGTCAGTCATGGGACTGGTATGAGCAAACAATTTAAAACAATTTGAGAAAACAATGATATCTCATAAGACCATGTCGTATAACACGGAACGGGTTTTTCCCTTATGAGAATCCAAAACACTTGATTCAACTTTTGAAAGAAACAATAATCTTTATATCAAAATTCTCTTGATATTATAATAGTGTCTATCAACCACAATATAATAATCATCTAGCAGAACGCTTTCATCTCATGTTCCACATATATAATATATAATCAAAAATCGCGGGCGCGTATTGGGTAATGAATTCCAATTGGCAAGGTATGGGACCACCTTCCGACAGTGTATCTCTAGAGAGGAATACATCGGGTTCAACAAGAACATCTTACAACCCAGGCTAAACATGACCAGTCACTCATTTCGCTTGAGTATACTGAAAGTATTATCACCAACGGTTGGGATCAACAACCGTTTCCCGAAAGGGACAGCATCAAAATAGATTATAAAAGTAAAATAGAATTTCTCTAGATCAGGTGACAATACACCCTTATTCTCAGCTAACCACTTAGCCATGAGACCTACCCGATTTTATACCATTCCGGTTTGTAAGGCTTGAGGCCAAAACTTACAGATCACATCTTTATTTACTTTGAATGTCACATCGTCATACCGCCAAATCACAAATTTATTTCCTCAAAAATACAATGGATATACAGCTAACAGAAACGAATTCCTCCGCCACCAAACGTAAGTATGTTTGAAGAGATCAACATACGCGACATATTAAATATACTATGTCAGATATTCTTCCATACAGGTCGTCCTGGGACTAGACAGACCGAAAGCACTATTCTGTAAATTCATCTTAGGCAATTTCTACCTAGGATCTGACAAAAGGACCCTTGCATAAACTCCGTCTTCAATTATCTTCCTCATATTTGATTCGCAGCGCTAGTGCCCATACGGAGTGGTTTTCAGATAATATATCTGATCCCGGTCTCTCTGTATTGACAACGGAAATGGTCAAAATCTTTGATAGTCGGTGATTTAACTATTGAAGGAAAACATGAGTACAAACAACGGTCGTATTCCCAAATGGAAATCTTACCGATCAATCATCATTTCATTTCCCAATTTCCCATTTATCGTCTCCATATATTCATAAATTCCTTATTTTCTGAAATTAGAAAATATACGTTATTCACTTTGGAAAACGTTTCCATTTCTGATTCATGCATCAATATCTTCCCACCTCTATCAGTCTCTAACCGTAAACTAGTAAGATAACAACTTCCCAAGTATAAACCCCGAAGGCCGAAACCAACATCAGATCGATACCTAGAAAGCCATTCAACACAACTAATTTCCAGTCAGTTTCTAATTTCAGTAATTCAATTTAAATTCCTAATTCAAACCCCAAATTCCTTTATAATATTCTTACCTGAAAAATATTTATTTCAATCCCTTTTTCACATCGAATGTGCATAACATTCCTTTATATAATCAAAATAGTTTGATTTCGTATTTAAAACAATATTCCAAATCTAATTTCTATTTATACTTCTAATTATAGGATTATTCATATAAAATCTCATTTTATTCTTCTAACACTTATAATCCCATTTATAATCATCTTTATAAATGCTTCTCAAATTCCATTTAAAATATCGGTGTTAAAACCGACTCCTACTTCTCTATATAAATTCAGTCTTATATATTTCGTTTATCAAATGATAAATATTTTATTTAATTTATAAAACATTATTTATAAATTAATCTTCTCAATCTATTTGTTAAAAAAGATTTCTATTTAATATCCACTTTAAATAATCTTCTCATAATTCTTTTATATCTCGTCAAATATTCCTTTTATAATTCTATTTACTTTCCAAATATTTCTTTTATGTAATTCTATTTATTTTCCAAATAAATATTCCTTTTATATAATTCTATTTATTTTCTAAATAAATATTCCTTTTATATAATTCTATTTTGAAATTCCTTTTTATATAATCATTTGATTTTATATAATTATATTTTATTTTCAATATAAACATTGAAAATTCCCTTTATAATTCCAGTATTTTATATGGTATTTAAAATACCAAATAACAATGATCGATATCATTCAAACACACATAATCAACAACAGATTATATATCACATCATATATTAAAATATATGGAAATAAACAGTAATAATATTTGAGGAATCCAGTTGGATCACTCCAACCTATTTCCCTGCATCCACGGATGTAAAACAATATAATTAACATAAATTTCATTTCAACATGAAATATTCTAATTAATAGAATCAACATTTGATCAATGATTTATATATATAACTATATTTATATTTTCAGCCAATTAATTCGCATTTCATCCAAACAGTCAAAACACAGCAATCCATCAACATTTATCAGTTCTAAAAATATGTTATAAAAATATGAACAGGTAGACTTAGTGAGTTTTACTCACATTGGTCGGTTATCGTTAAATAACGATAATTGATCGTCGATTCAGATCGGACAATTTATTTCGCTGTAAATTGTAACGAGCTCCAATCCACTTCCAGTCAATTCCATTGTGTAGCCGCCGTCCATACGATCCCAACGGATCTGACCATTCGAAATTCTAATATCGTATGATAAAGTTATGATTTTAACAAATATATATATGTTATTTTATTTAACTAAACTAAAATTAAATATTTCCATTGGGCCTCACCCACTTTTCTTCAGCCCAACCACATTTTCTAAGCCCACAAACCCGTACCGGCACCCGCATCTTCTTCCTTCCTCCTGGAAAATCTGGAACCCGTAAGCTCCTCAACATTTTTAAATCTGCCTTTCATTCAAAAGCTAATAGAAATCACGAAACCATAAGCCGACCCCATCGTTCACTTCACTCCGAAATCTCCTCCTCGTTGTACCAGTCCGTCGGCTCCTTCCTATCGCGACTCCAAGCCAGAAAAGCACGACATCTACAGGAAAGCACCGATGGATTTTGTCACTAAACCCCTCAACACTTCACCAAATCACTCCCCTACTCCTCCTCTTCAAAAAGCACCTCATTAACAGAAGCTCGATCGCCTCGCAGGACTTCCAACTCCAACCATTTTCGCACCATACATGAATTCATCGAACTCCAATCTCACCATTTTCAACCAAAACTTCCAGCGACAAGCTGCTATCCATTTTGAAACCGAATCCGCCATCCATTCAACCTCCGATTGCCTAAAACCCCTCGAATTCGGAACCCTAGCTGCTGCTCATAAATTGAGCATCGACCAGAAAGTTCATCGAGTCCACAAAATGGGTATGAGGTCGAAGTGCACATCCATACGAATCCGAATATATCTATTTTGCGATTTATAGGAATTTATTTAGTTTGATACGAATTTATGAAGATCTAATTATTTTACTGGAAGAAGCAAAACTCACGGCGGAATAGCTTTTGACCAGAGGAAAATTTTTTAGGTTAAGAAATGAGTAAGTGGTTCTTATATAGGATAAGTTTGGCTTATCGAAAAAGCTTCGTTCATTTTTTTATTAATTTATATTGTTATCGCTGCTTGTATTTATCTTCTAAAAATCCCTATGATCACACATGATATCCAAAAATCACGAAAACAGACATGTTGCTAGAGTTTGACATTACGGACCCAACGAAACTTGTTTCGTTGAATTCTGAGTCCGTTTTCTCACACTGCTTATTTTTAAAGTCAAATTATCGAAAAATTTTCACATTAAAATTCCGTACGGCCACATACTGACTCCAAAAATCATGAAAATTGAAATCTAACAATTATTTAATATTCCAGATCCGACAAAATTAATTTCGTCGAAAACGGAGTTCATTTGCAAAACTGGCTATTTTTAAAGCTCTAAATAAACCCATTTAAATATTAAATATATTTAAAAATAATTAAATTAAATATTTATAAATAAATATTATCGTATATATTCACAATAGAATACCATACAACTCCAAAATAAATATATCGGGATTTTATAACTTGGCGTTTCAAGTCTAGATTAAATCAGTGTTCAGTTTATATTGAAAATCCTTTTAAAATATAAATAAATCATTATAAAATTATAAAGGAATTTCATAGCGACTTTTCAAAAAATTGATTTGAAACAACTCACAATCTATACGACGAAATCCCGATTTTTCTCTTCCATTAGAAAAATATACTTCACCAGCTCCGAACGTTTCTTGTTTCACAGAAATTCGGCTTAAAACGGATTCCGTATATTCATTTAAAGTTCGAATTGCCAAATTATGAACTGCCGCGCCATTTCGAGCTCGATTATAATTATAATATAATTATACGTTCAAACTATCGTTATTTAAATATATTCGTTAATATAATTAAATTCTAATCTGAATTAGATATTTTAAATAATCCAATTCACACAATATTGTCAATTCCACTATTTCCGACTATTTCTGAAATAAATATATTATTCTATTATTTATATTAACTAAATATTCAATATTATCTAATTAAACAACAATTTAAATCTCTAAATCACTATTTAAATAATTAAATAAATTATTTATTATCCGTTAAAAATACGGGTCGTTACACAGATGAAAGACGAAACTCTACGTAGGTATCTTGAAAGGTTCAATGCAACAATGTTCATTATCAATAGGCCAGATCCGTCCATGGTCCTAATGGCCCCCGTCTCGGCATTCTCGACAAAACAGACTCCAAAATCACATTGCGACAGGACCCGCCAAGAGATCTCACCAAATTCTACTTTGAGGCTGAATGATTTCTGAGGGAAGAGGACTCCTGTGACGAAAAACCCATGCATCAAGTCAAATCTACAATGGGCGTAGGGTCGTTTGCTACTGGAAAAGGAAAGGGTAAATCTTGGGACGATCGGAACACATGGCCTCGCTTCGTGACAAAGTTCCCAGCATACATGGAACTCACACATGGCTTGAAAATGATTTATCTCGACATCCATGAAACTGCGGCATTCCAAAAGCCCCCCAAGAGGAACCCGACTCCGAAACAAGCAAGTTCTGGTAAGTACTGTTTATTCCATGAACTGTTAGGTCATGACACCGACCACTGTGTTGTATATTACAATTATATGATTTTTTGATGATTATAAACATATATAAATTATCATAAATGTTTTTGCAATTGTACTATTCTACTACATCACATACAAAAATAAATATTTATATTTGAATAGAATACCACTGCTTGAGAATTTAAATATTCAAACAGTATTTTATTTAAATATAATATTTTATTTCAACATTTCAATAGTACATATTTTGTTACTCCACCATTGTACATCTTAGTGATTTATTACACTCATCTTCCATTACAACACTTTGTGTTCACTTAGTTACATTTCAATGTCATATTCAATTTCTTATACATAGCTCATAACTACATTTTACTCAGTCACTCATATACACACATTGACACATACACTGACACTCGTCTTGTCTTCAATCTGTCTTCTCAATCAGTCCAGTCACCTGCATGTCTGCCACAGAAACACACAGAGTAAACTAGAACAAAATAATTTTAAAATCTAGCAGATATAGTTTTATTTTAAAATTAATTTGCCTTAGAATTTTGGTGTGTTTCTCATCATATTTCATGACTTTGTCTGAAAAGTGTATAATTCTATCTGTGTCTGACTGCTTTTGATATTCACAGTGATTCACTATAAATACCACAAGGTAGACAATATCTCTAGTGCACACATATATATTCTGCACATGCACGATACATGTATACACATACATGTGTATGTATATACACATATTTTGCGCAGGGGCGATATGGTGAAACATTGAAATCGCAAGGGACATATATATCAAGTTTGATATGTTCAGGTGAAGCTTGACAACACATGCATGCTACAAGTATCCATGAACACATAAGTGCAAGGGTACACATGAACATGGCAAGACATATATATATATATGTTATGTATAAATATATACAAGGAAATTCTACATGGCAGCAAGACCCAAAACATGGTGCAGCTAAAAACAGGTTAAAATCTCAGGTGTACAGGGTTCAGGAAAATCAATGCATGTACACTAAAGCATGTGAACAACACAATGGTGCAGCATGCATAGTAAATTTATCATGCACAAATTAAGGAAGCACAAGCGTGCAAAGTTCAAATACATGAGCAAACAAAAACTGGAATGCCAAAGCCTTGCCAGGGACAAAGACATGAACATAACAAAGTACATGGTGGCTCAACACAACAGTAGAAGACTTGAAGAGACAAGCATTAACTTGGTCACACAATGGTCAGGACAAGAACAAGCATATTTAAACAAGGCAGAGCCAAAGCTAGAGTGCACGAAATGGGAAGCACAAAGGGTCTCCTTCATGCACAAGGTCAAAATGGTTCATGGCATGACATCCATCCCAAGTGACAAAGATCAAGTCCACACATTCAAGATGTTGCAACAACAGTTTCATGCACACATGTTGCATGCTCAAATAGTGAATGGCATGAGTCAAAATAGCTCTAATATAAATAGGGCCAAGGCAAAATATACATAATGACTCAACAAATGTACATGGCAGTATAAGCTAAGAAAAGCCAAACTTGGTCAAGCCAGAAATTAAGGTTCACATGAATAAGAATTTTGTGCAACAACACATGTCAGTCTGCACAAGCATATATGCATGCAAGCAAGTACAAATATATTCATATACACATGAACAACACAGTGGACAACAAGCTCAAATGCATTGACAAGGGGAAGCACCAAGATGAAAGCACAACAGTGGAAAAAGAGGAACTTGTGAAGCAAAATACATACACACATATATGTATATATATATACATATATATATACATACATATATATATATATATTAGGCGTACAAACAAGCATTCAAAATGGGCAGGGCAATATGAACACACAAGAGGGCAGCAGCCAAGTCATGTACACACACATATATATACATACATATATACATACGTCAGCATGGCATATGTATTCATGTGAGTGATCAAAAATAGTAAGTGTTCTTATCTATTCGAACAACATACAAGAAATTTGGGTGGAACAATAATGGAATTTGCTTTCCTCAAATTTACTGATTGCAAAAACTCGGAAAGTCAAAAATCATGCACACCAATGGCATAACCATAAAGCAGCAGATGCATGAGACTTTGATAAAAAATGAATGCTCACAGAAGATGAAATCAATTTAGAATGCACAATAATACTTGACATACTTGGCAAGTTGTTTATGGTTCGAATTCGAATTCAGCATGTAAGAATATATAGGAAAGAATTTATTCCGCATGAGTCAAATCTGGTAACATGTTTTTTATTTCCAGAAATCAATTTGGGAGCATTAACCTTGTTTTTGTTTGGCAAGTGCCAAAGAAATTCTTTCTAGATTTGAAATCCTTTTATATCGGCATACGAGAATACCCAAGATTTTTAAAATGCACAATGGATTGAAATACGACATTAATCATGCAAGATTCAAGAAATAAATCGAAGAATCATTTTTGCGCATAAATTATATCAGGTGCATCCCAGAAATCAAACAAGTGATTCACGACATTTAATTAAACAACCACGCAAGAGCAAAAATAACGTAACAATCACACCAAATCATTGTGGTGAAATCAGAGAGTGACTAGTGTTTCTATACCCTATTTAAACACCAAATCATCATCGACAAAAACGTCAAAACCAAACTACAAATTCGAGGGAAAAAGGAAAAATCAAATCAAAGTACTCACAATTTTGATTGCAATACCCAAGTCGTTCGAAAAGGAGCATTATTCTTCGAATATCATCAGAGCACAATTTTCAGAAGCAACAATTGAAGTAGCATTTTGGACGAAGGAAGAAAACCCTAATTTTGGGTCAGCCATTAAACAAAGGAGGATGCCGATTGTTTCAGTGTTAAAAGGGGTCGGCCATTTTTTTTACATAAGGTGTTTTCTATTTTATTTTCTATTGTATTATTTATATTTTCCCCTTATAACCGATCCAATTTTTCTAGTTTGTCTGTAAAACTAAGGTATACTATCTATAGGATTTACAGTTAGGGTTTACGAGTTTGTAATTTGAGGAACATCTGATCTTGGGGATAAAGATCCGTCTATGGTTTTGAGCATAGGATTAGAGCAGTAGCGGGGTTTCCGAGTTTACAGGGTTTTGTAAGCGGGAATCTGTTTTAATACCTAGTAGAAATCTTGGGAATGCAGCAGTAGGTAGGGGTTTGCTGAAGCTGGGTAAAATCTAAGTCATTTATTTTCTGCATTTATTTTCTATATTGAAATCTGTGTTGTGATACTTTTAATATTTAGTAAGACTCCAATAGACCCTATTCACCCCTTCTAGGGTTAATCTAGCTCCAACAAGTGGTATTATAGTAGGTATTTTATTAAGTCTAGAGTCATGGTGTTCCCTAGTTGTCAGTCTAATAAGAGACAATCCAGTAATTCTTTAATCATTCTCAATGGAACAAATTTTCTAGTTTGGAAATCAAAATTTGAATTCTATTTAAAATCTGCTAATTCTAAATATTGGAATATTATTGAAAATGCGGGTGTTATGCTAACTAAGAAGAATAAAGTTAACATTGCTCATGCTACGCATATCATTTATTCTTATCTTAGCAATATTCAGCTTGATCATATCTCCCACTGTTTAACTATGAAGGATATCTGGAAAACTCTCAATGCGAAGTATGGACGAAAAGATAACAACTGCTCAAAACCCCAGAATGTCAACTCAGATTCAGTTTTGTGTTTAACAAGTCTTACAAATGAAATTTCAGATGGATCAAACGATGGAAACTCAATAAGCCATGAGACAGAAAATTTCTTATATCAAGATTTAGTTTATATGTACCGGTTTAACTAAAACTGTTGATAGTCTCCAATGGAAAAATAAAAGTATGAAATCTAAGAATCTTGAGTTGAGTAGCAAAATTAATGGTTTGGAATTAAAACCTGAAAACATCAAGAAATCTGAAAACTCTGATTGCAAAAATTGTTTGAATTTGCAAAACAATCTTGTTCATACCAATAAGAATATTCAAAAGCTTGAAAATGAAATTATGATCTTAAAAGAGAACAAGATTGAGCTTGAAAGCACAAACAATTTTTTTGCAAAAGGAATTTGAAAATTTTAAGATGATTGAAAATTCAAAATGTGAAATTGCTGAGAAACAAAATTTGCAGAAAACTGAATCAATCTTGAATGAGCTTGAAAAAGAGATTGAAAAATTTAAGGAATTTGAAAAGCATCAATTTAAAAGCAATTTGAATCTGAGATTTTTGAGTCCAAGGCAAAAATCAAATTGCTTGAAAACGAAAACTTGGTTTTGAAACAAACTGATGATGAAAAGGGAAAGATCAATATTAATCGTTGTTCAAATTTGATGAAAGAGAATTACGATCTTAAATCTAAAATTCAACGACTAGAATCAACTTTGGATAAATTTTCTTATGGGGAAAAATCATTGAACATGTTGTTGCTATACCAAGTTTCTATTGGAAATAAATGTAGTCTTGGCTTTGGGAAAAGTGAAATTTTTGAAAGGTTGAATTCAAATGATTTTAAAAATCCTTCAAACTGCTTTAGAAAAGATCATTTTGAAAATTTGAACTCTGATAATTTCGAAGGATTTTGAAATCATAAACGTGATGAGAACTTGTTTGGTAACAATTCATTTAAACAATTTTGGATCCCAATAGGAAACAAAATGATTCTAAATAAATTCAAATAGATTTGGATTCCTAAGGGTACTAAGATAAATTCGAATGGATTGTTGTACAAACAAGTCTGGGTACCAAAACGTGTGAACAAAACTATGAGTGATTTTATAAATTTTGTTAGACCACTCGATCCTATAAATTATTAGGTACCGAAGGAGGCTGAGGAACCACATTGCAAAAGAGAAACTACATTCATGTTATTACATATCTTTGAAACATTCAGAATTCCTTAGCCAAGATTGTTGAGTTGGAGATCCGCAACGTCTACTGTAAATCAGGTATGATCTCTAGACTCCTAATTTTTTTTGTTTATATTCTCTGTTTATATTCTTCTTTTTATTCCTCCTTCTGCCCCTTCTATTTTTTCTTGGTTATGGTTATTTGCTATGTCACTGCCACATTTTTTCTTTTCACTTCTTGAGCTTCTTAACTTCAAATTGCCGAATTCTTGGTTTTCTGGAAATTTACTTCATTTGTATAAAACTCTCATGTTTTAATTAATTCCAGATTGTGAATTCAAATTTGTAAATATCTGCAATTGTTTTGAAGTTATTTTTTTTCGAATCACGTATTCCTAATAGTGCTGAAGCATTCTTATCGTTTCTTACACACTGTTAACTTGAATTCTAAATTTTTGGAGATTCGAAAAACAAATGAAATTTCACACATCTCTGTTGTTTTGAGTTTCTTCTAATTCATTTTGGAAAAACTTGAAAAATTATACTCATTACAACACATTACTATTTTTCAGTTGTGATAATTTCATTTGTTTTTGGATTGGCTTGACTGTTTTGAATTGAAAATCTTTTGGCATAGATTCATGTGTTGCATCTTAATATTCATTTTTTAAATCATGATCTTTGGCTTGGATATTCGATTTATTTTCAAAATCATTTGAAAATTTTGATATCTTGAATCTCAAACACTTCTTGAATTTGAAATTGATAATCTTGTATGATCGATTCATTGAATCTTGATATTTACATATTTCTTCAAGTGATTTCAAATTAACTGCTTTGATCATTGAATCGTTATCTGTCTCTTGTGCTTATTAGAAATAATTGTGATAAATTCTCATGTAAATCTTGTTTTGAAATTGAATGACTGCCGCTCTAATAAAAAGGACTGAATTGTTATATTTGCTTGCTTAGGCTTGGTGATTTATTCTGAAAATTTAATGTACAGTCTTTTCATTGACTTCTATGATTAATTAGGAGCCCCAAGTGGTATCTGTTTAGAAGTGTTGTATTTTTTTCATATCCATTTGTTTTGAATGATCCAATTTAAATTGTTTCTCACCTTGTATAGTTCTTTTAGAACCCCTCTTGTAATTGATATTTTTAATTTTAAAATCAGTCATTGATTATTTATTTTGAAATTGAAATCAATAACCAAAATTGAACTGTATTTGGAACTCATCAAAATTATTATCAGATTTTCGAAATTGTGATGAGTTGTGACTATAGTATATTTCACAACAAGAGGAAATTTTATTTAAATTCTCATGATGTTTGAACAGTTTTTATAATATCTTTGAATTTGCGCTTATTTCACGACCATCTAATTTTTCTGTCATCCATCATTATTTTATATTAATGTGGAGAGTTTATTTTTTTAAAAATCATCTTAAATTTACAGTTCAAAATTTGTGATGGAAATGTGATTATATTATTTTTCAAAATGAGAAATAACTGAAAATTTCCAAAAATCCCGGTACAGTTGAGCATATTTCATAATATGATATATTAAGAAATTTATTCCACAATCATCTCTGTACCTACCGTATTTCTATCATCCATTTTGGTTTTATATACTGAGGAGATTTTGTATAATAAGTGTTTCTCTAACCTCATTTAAAAATCCAAGATATAGTCATGCATGGTTAAGAGATTACTTATAATGTAAGTGGTAACTGACCTCATTTAAAAATCCAAGACATGGTTATGCATTGTTAGGGTGCTCTTAATAAAAAAAGGAAAAGTAAATAAATAAAAAAATGATATATATATATATATGTATGTATATATGGAATCTTCCTTTATATGTGAAAACCAACCTATCAATCCATTTTCTAATATGTGAAAAGTGTTAATATTTTATGATATATTTCGATTTTTTGATTGATAGTCATTGGGATTTGAAATTATTTGATTTTGTCACTTGATTTAAATTTATAACCATAGTCCAAATCCATCGTTATTTTGTGCTCATTTTTAAAATTTTATTTGAAAATAACTGGAAGTCATATGTTTTAAAACTCTCTCCATTTTATAAAATTTATCGTAAATCCAACATTCTAAAATGTGAAATTTACCACTAGTTTGAGGAATATTATGATTTTTGTTTGATTGAATGAGATTTATGATCTACATTTTCTCGCCTGGTCTGATTTTATATTTCTAGCCTATATACTATTTTTGATTTCTATGTCCTTTTAGTGATAACAAAAGGGGGAGAATGGTTAATATTTCGATCGATGAATGAATATTCCTTGAATATTTTAATATTGAAGTTTCAATTATTGTTTTACTTTGCTCATATGCACATATTTAAGGGGACTTCTATTGTAGGGGGAGCATACATGTAGGGGGAATTCTGTACTTCATTGTCAAACACATTTATTATATTCAAAATCTTAATATTTGTTTGTCATCATCAAATAACGAAGATTGTTATATATAACAGTTATATGATTTTTGTTTAATGATAACAAACATATATAAATTATTTTAAATGTGTTTGCAATTATACTATTCTACTGCATCACACACAGAAATAAATATTTATATTTTAATAGAATACTACTACACAAGAATTTAAATATTCAAATAATAGTTTATTTAAATATAATATTTTATTTCAACATTTCAATAATGCATATTTTCTAACTCCACTATTGTACATCTTAGTTATTTATTACATTCATCTTTCACTACAACACTAAGTGTTCATTCAGTTACATTTCAATGCCATATTCCATTTCTTATACATAGCTTCTCACTACATTTCACTCAGTCACTCATATACATACATTGAAACATACACTAACACTCATCTTATCTTTAGTCTGTCTTTTCAGTCAGTCCAATCACCTGCATATCTGTCACAGAAACACATACAATAAACTGGAACAAAATAATTTTAAGTTCTAGCAGATATAATTTTATTTTTAAAATTTATTTACCATAGAATTTTTGTGTGTTTCTTATCATATTTCATGACTTGATCTGAAATGTATATACTTCTATCTATGTTTGACTACTTGTGATATTCACAGTGATTCACTGTAATTACCACAAGGTAGATAGTACCTCTAGTGCTCACATATATATTCTGCACATGCACGATACATGTATAAACATACATGTGTATGTATATACACATATTTTGTGTTGGGGGAAATATGGTAAAACATTGAAACCGCAAGGGACAAATATATCAAGTTTGATATGTTCAGGGAAAGCTTGACAACACATGCATGCTGCAAGTATACGTGAACACACAAGTGCGAGGGTAAACATGAACATGACCAAGACAACTATATATACATACATATACATGTTATGTGTGTGTGTGTATATATATATATATATATATATATATATATATATATATATATACACACACACACACACACACACATATATATATATACATACAAGGAAATTCAACATGGTCGCAAGCACAACACCAAAATAACCAATTTGAAATTGTAATAAAATGTTACTTAATTTTTTAGAAACACTTTTTAGGTGTTGCAGATTAGTATGTTGCAGATTTTTGAAACACTTAACGAGTGTTTCAATTTAGTAGACTGCACAACTTGGTGAGTGTTTCAAGTTGATAATCAGCAACACTTGGCGAGTGTTTCAAATTGATAATCAGCAACACTTGCTAAGTGTTTCGAATTGATAATCTGCAACACTATAAGTATTTTAAGTGGTTGCAGATTATCAATTCGAAAATTTATTATTTTGTTTCCAGTTTTAAAATTGTAACTAAGTACTGAAATGGGTTGCAGTTTTGATACTGACCCTGGTCTGGACTTGGTTTCAAAACTCGGTTTCCACTTTAATTTCAGTTTTAACATCATTCTTCACACTAATGAATAGTACATTACATGCGTTATACATAAAACATCATATATGGGTTTGTTATATATTGTGACTTATGCTTAACATTTCTCTGATAGTAGGAATGAGCTTTGGCAGTGTTGAAGTGAACATGCAAATCGAAACTCAAACTCTCTGGAAACCATTTTATATGGGAAGGAGGTCCTAATTTCTCAATCCAGAGCGAAATTGACAGGTTGCGAATAAAATCTGGATAAATAAGAGTTCAAGAATGACTGGAAAAAATTACTAAAGAGAATTAGTGCAATTTAATTACACACTCATGTTTAGTGAATTACCTTTAATGGCTCATGATTACCTTCTGCTACTGGTATATTAGGACGGCCTGCAATCTCACACTATAAAATACACAAGTAAAGAAAGAATGACACGTGAGGGTTAAAGACCACATAGTTGTTGCATTTTCGAGCTACACTCAATGTATGATGGGACACCAATCTAGTCACTTCAAAAAATTTGTTTATGATTTCTCGACTCTTGTTCATAAAGCTATCATATCGGTCTATGTTAAAGTTCAGGCAATCCGAAAATTGCAGATAATTACTAGAAGAACTCACCCATTGTTGCTTTTTACCAGGCATCTTAGCTACTATATTTAGAAGGCAGGACACATACGTTTCCTATCATCGATGATGTCATTATCATAAAAATAAATTAGATTAATGGGTTATATGTAGAATTGTTTTTTTATTACCACGGTAATTACGTTTTAACTAAATTTTGGCATTCATAGACACTAAAACAACCAGAATCTTATAGTGTAGATACAGAAATTTTATAAAAGAAAATAACTAAATATTGAAAACATAAAACAAATACATGTTAATAATACTAACCATTAAAGAAACACGGCACTCCTTGTAAACTATTAACCATTTTCTTCATGGGTGTTTCAGCACGTGTTGAAAGGGCCACCTGCTGATTAGTATGCCTATAATAAAACTTGATGTAGGTCACAGATTCAATAACTGAATATATGTTTTCAACACTATATCAGCATGTGTAGGATTACTGACTGCGATTGTGCTACGATTAATTTTCATTATATTCAGTAATTGACTCTTATAGGTTTTGCAAAATGTATGGTGTTTCCAACCCACTTTGCGTGCCTTCAATGGTACCTGAATGCTGCATTTTATACTCTAGAAAGCAGAGTCCATAGATGGAACAAAGTATTACATTAGGCACCTCTCTTTTGGCTTCTGCAATTCTGTGTTTGAGATGCAACTTTGTTTCTACATACTGGTCATTTGAAGTTATTTTATTAAGTAGATTACAATTTATTACATGTTATTTTATTAAAATAAATTATATGAATATATCCGAACAGAAGAAAGTTGCTGAAGGCGTGATATAAATACTTGTTATTTTATGGCAAGCAATTGTATCAATATATCCGAACAGAAGATGATATGCTAAAGGCATGATATACTAGTTTGTTTTAGGAAAATTCTGCGATATTTATGCAAACATATGTTTATTCCACTCTGTTCCTCTTTATTTACTTTTTGAACCTCCCCTGTTTCACACAACCAAATGCACATTGTCTTATGAAACTGGTTTTGAATACTCATTGTCTTAACATTACAATATCATACATATGAAACTGTTTTTTGAATACTCATTGTCTTCAGAAACTTAGTACATAAGGAATTCATTTTTGGAATTTGCTAACTAAACAATTGTATTATAGGCGAATGGAACAAAGTTGATAGTCATAGGTGTATTCCAATGGAATAGACACAAAGAACCCCACTGATGGTACTTTCTAAACAAACAATGCACTTGATATGTGTAAACTTCAAAATTGCAAGAACACAGTGAACATTCATGGCATGTGGGTGGAATGAAATAATACAATGGACAAAAATAATTTAAGATGTACAATTGTTGAAGACGATAAATGACTGTAAAGATATAGATATAGGTTACCAAGCTTTGTTCCAACAAGAATTATTGGGACGTCTGGAGCATAATGCCTTAGCTCATGAATCCACTATAAAAACAAAAGTGAACATATGTCAACTACAAATGGAATATTTATAGAAATAGAAATAGGACTACTAAAATACAATAAGGGCGATAATCTATTAGTCCTTACAATCATTTTTGTTGTACTCCGTGTAAGTTTTGAAAACAAAAGTCTTGGTTTGCATCGAAGCATTAGAGAAGAAAATCCATTAGTCCTTATAATCAATAGAATAGCACAATATTTTATTAAGTTAAATAAAGCAGTATGAGGTGGAAATCCCTAAACAAAAATACTAGTGCATCCTCTGGGTAAGAAACTTTACCAAAGTCAATGACAGTTTCTAATGCTACATTGCTGGGTAAGAAATAATTATTGAAACAATTAGCTGATTGTAGGTAAAACTAAGCAGCCAATCTTAAAAACTGACTAACCCATCGTAAAGACATCCTAAAATGTATTGTCATAATAACACATTTGTTGATAAAAGCACCACCTACTTAAATTTGAAGTCAAACATAAAGGAACCTTTCTATAACCCAATCAATTGGCGACGGTATCTACTTTATACATAATCTGCTGTTTAGAAAAGTTGTAACGAATGAAAGGAAAACAATAAAGGCAGAATAACCAGATGGTTGACCCCAAAAAAAAATGTAGTTCAAGAAACATAACTGGTCTTAGGAAGAAATAGAATACATTTTTTTAGTAGTTTGGATGTGAGAGAGGGAAGCTTTGCTCATAGAATTTTTCTATTTCTCTTATAAGGGTGATAGTCATGTTTCTAACCAATTCATAGGCATTTTAAAAATCCACTGTGAGCCTGGTTGGATTACAGTTTCATTACTGAAATTTGGGATAATGACATGGAAACAATCATTCACACAAGGTTAATCAAAACTAACAATAGAACAGGCATCAAGCAAGAACCTGAACTTCCTTCTTGGAATCCCCACCGAGTGCCTCAACGTTTAACCTACAGTATAAAAATATTTTTTTAATAAACTGAATCAAGATGCACATGCATTGTACATTTATTACAATCTAGATTATCGATTGCTAAGTTAAATGTATTGAGGAGTTGTTCATTTCCGATGTACTCATATGATATACACTTTCCATAAGCCTGTTGATGTTGAAACATGCCAATATCACATGCTGGCAAACCACAAGTTTTCTAGTATGAAAACCAGTTCATTATTTTTCAGCCGCATATAGCAATTGTCTATCCCATGCTCAAAGTTATGCTGGCTAATCACAAGTAGATCTTCTAAATCAATATCTGAATAACTGTTCCCAACTTCTTATACTGAAATTGCATAATAAGAATAAAGAACCACAAACAATACTTTTTGTAATATCAAGTCCTTTTATATATAAGATAGACATTCTATCATTCCTCATAGCACAGTTGGATGATAGGATAATAACATGAGCATGCAAACTTACAGGATAATGAAGATCTCCAAGCATTGGAAAAAGTCCTCTAACAAATAGTGATTGCCTTGCCTGCAAAAGGTTGATTAATAGAAAATCCTTGCCATTGTTGTCCAAAAACAAAAACAAAACTTTGCCATACCCATACTTGACAGAGTATCAAAATCCTTGCCACTGTTGTCCATGACAATACCAAACTTCTGGCCTCTGACAATTCCTTACATCATTAGGACTGCCCAGATAGTGCTTCCACCAGTAGTGACCAACTCATGAAATATGGTAAAAGGCCTGCCCTAATCAAGTTCGAACAAATCACACCTAGATCATCAGTAGGACGACAATGTCCACCCTATGGAATAACAAACAAAGGCATGCCATAATATTAAAAAAAAAAAAACATAGAAACTAAAGAGTAATATCGGATGTACAATACTCAATAAGTCCTACATAAAAGCATAATAGAAGCAGTTGTTGTAAGGTAAATGCCCAACATATGACAAATAAATTATAAAACTTTAGAGACAACTATTTAAAAACCGCGGTGCACTTTCATTTTACTGATATTTAAGAGATATGATACTAGTTTTCATAATTTGAAGCAAACATATACTAATGTATGAGTATTCCTACAAAAAGTTCATCATAAGGCTCCAGTTTAAAGCTATATACATATTACACACTGTATAAAATTTGTAACCACTTGTTAATTTAGAAAGTAGTTCATATTCATAGAGGATATAGAGCTACCAAATGCTAGAACCCAGTCTCTGATTCTCCGGAGGTGTATCCTCCACTGTAAGTGAAGAAGACAAATTCATCTTCATCTTTCTTCTTTTCATAAATTGTAGACATCACAGATGCTGCATACATGTACGTATGAATGTTTAATACGTTATTTGCTGCTTCAAATTCATGTGGAGGAAGTAAAATGAATAACACCTGAAACAGTTTTAGTTACTTGTAGGTGGAAGCACATTGTCAACGAAGATGAAAAAGGCTTTTCTTGCGCTTAATCTTATTCTCTTATGGATCATGTACACAAATTGCCCCCACAGTTAATTCAACTAAACAGGTACCTGTATTCATCATATGTAATTAAGTGAGCATCATGGTGTCCGTGGTGTAATCATGGTGCAGTACTACCGAAGGTGAAATCTGTTTACTTCATAAGCTTGTGCTGAGTTGTAACATTTTTATGTTTACTTGTGCTCCGTTCACACTTAATCTACCCAGTACCAGCTCCACACATTGGGTTGCCTTAGGCAGCATCCATAAAAAATGAGTCAAAAAAAGAGACATAGGGTGGCCTATACGCATAACATGTGTAAAATGTGAATAAAAAAACCTGGCATTAAAATAGCAAGCATGTTCTAAGAAAACCAGCTTGTGGAATACATTAGCAAGGAGGATTGAAGTACATATCACAAACTAGACAAGCAAGCACACAACCACCAAGCTACCACCACTACCTGTGGCTGATTATATCAACAGTTATTTATTTAAAACATTATCCATAATTATCTTATCTCCCCCTACCATTGCCCACCATCCGGAGGGTTGCCCCAGGTGGCCGCTTGGTCAGCTTGGTTCCCGAGCCGGCTCTGGATCTACCCTTTCTTCCACTTGCTTGCTACATCTGTTAATATATTGTTTCAGAGGAATAAGGAAATACAATTAGTAAATCAAATAAAATGTAATGAAATATCTTATGAGGAATACCTATACTCACCATCTTAGTTATTCATACTCCAAATTTATACTAGGAATATCAATATGAGGTTCTACAACATAAGACACCTTTTTGCTATCACTAACTTTGAATTCATTATTTTCCTCATCAATTGTTGTTGAATCAATGACATCCATATCTCTTTTTCTGTACAACATGCAATTTAATAATCTAAGGGGAAAATTCATTGATATAAACTATGTTTCTAATATATTTTCATGTTCACAAGCCACTTATGGAAAGAAATAGAAAGATACAAACTTTGTTTTTAATATATTTTCTTCTTATGATCCCGAAGCAACAAGTGAATCTGTATTGCTAGTAGTAGTAATGCAGATTAATGTCTTTCTTAGTCTGGAATGTAGGAGGATTAATCTCTCTCACTAGAGAACAAGATATGCTACAACATCTTGCAAAACTTAATATTACTATTGCAGGTTTAGTAGATTACTAATTAAGTGAGACTAACATCAAAGCATTAAAATGTGTATGCAACAAAAGTTGGGAACATGTTCACAATAATGTATATTATCCGTGGGGTAAGATTCAAATTTTGTGGGATACATTAGCATGGCAACTATATGTACTTCACAAATCAGACCAACACATTACTTATCTAGTGGATATATAATAAGGTAGGCATTAAAATAGACCTCGTTATTGTTTATGCTAAGAATACATGCATTAATGGAATACCTTTATGGGGATGTTTGGAAAATGAATCACAATGCATTTATTTATCCTAGATACTACAAGGGGATTTTAAGTATGTTCTAAAAAATAATGAACGAACATCCGACTTTACAGCAAATTTTTTATTTTCAAAATTTTGTCTTCTTCTAAAGAAATTCACATAATAACTAAATTTTTACACAGAAAGGTGGGCCAAATTTTAGTGTTCACAGGAAAATCGATGGGACCTTATGCAGCTATGAAAACAAAGAGAAGATGGCTCAAGTGAACTAGTTGATGACCATGATGACAAAAATGAAGACAATAAGACGGTAACACCTGAAGGCCAAAGCAAGGGGAAGGTGCTGGCGTATGTTGTAGCATAGAAATTGAAAAGTGCTCCGGGTTTAGGACTTACCTCGTCCAATAACCATTACAAAAAAAAAGAAAATCATTCCAGCGAATGTCATACTTCATTTGTCAAAATAAACCAATCCTTTTCCTTGCAAAATTTAGAAGGTTGCATGAAATGTTAGTTGAAAAGATAGACCAAACTAAGCAGTAAACATACAAGGTAAAATAAGACTAAATAACCGAAATGAATGTTCAAATTTTTTGTACAGTTATCAGTTTTATATAATGGACGTGCATTCAGTTGATGTCAAGAAAGAAAGTAGAATGACAGAATAGTAATGAATTGTACAATCAATTTCTATGATAGAGATAACTAAATTGAGGCCTATTCTTCGCATATAGGCAGGTTAGAATAAAAGTGGTTGGTAGATTGTTAAGATTTTTAGTTTGCTCTTTTGTTAGTTCACTCAATTTTCTCTTCCCTTCTCAATATTCATATCAACTTCTATTTTCTATTTAAACCAAAATGTATGCCATTTGCAATATATCATACTAGTACTACTGTGCAATGGTAAGATTTGCGTTTTTTCATGAAAAAGGAATAGTTGAAGGGAAGGTCTCTTCAAACAATAATCAGTTGAGTCGATGATTCAAAAACTATCCGACTATCTCATTTTCAAATCAGTGAGAAACCAATCGACTATCTTACAGTTTAATAGGGATAAAAGAATATTTAAAAATAATAATACAGCAATCATTCATCTTTAATGTAAAGAGACATTCACAAAAAAAGGAAATATCACATGTTACATGAGTTTTTGGAAGTGACTTCAAAATATTCGGAAATAAATCATATCCTTCTGAATTGTTTTTAACAGCTTTGGAATCCTCGAAATACTTATCATGGTGAATTTGTTGACAAAAATAGTTTTAAAAAGTTAGGATTCGAAATATTTTGAATTTTTTGGATTCTTTTGTGGAAGTTGAAATATATTGTGAATGTTTGAAGAAAGTAAATTTTTAAATCTATTAGTGATTGTCATCCTGGAATATTTTTAAAACGTCCCATACTAAAGACATTTTGCATGTAAAAGGAATGCACGCTTATGTTTACTATCGAACAACAACCATTTATAAACATGAAATACAAGATGAAGCAACATCTTGAAGCTCCCCAGCCTCTCGTCTTTTCTCCTCTCTCCACCATCTTCCAGTTCTCAAACTCTGTACAGTTCTCAAGACAGTCAAAGCTTAATCATGAAACTGACCAATTGCTTATTCACTAGGTTAGCAACATATAGTCCGATGGTAAGATGGTTGCCACGTAAAAGGAGGCACAGACCAAAGCAAACATAAAGGACTATAAAATAACGTCAAAATATTTTTACTAGGCTCAAAAAATGGGAAATATGTAGTACATCATAAATTCAAAGTGTAGAATCAGCATAAATAATGGAACATCAGTCCAATAGCATTTATATTTTTTCTTCATTATGAAAACGCGGAAAAAGTTGATATTCGCTATGAGCATACTCAACATGACCAACAAAGTTGCTAATTGCTTATAGACTCCCCATCATGCTATCGACAGTTTGTAATCAACAAAGAGTGTGTTATTAGTCCCTAGGTACTGAACTCCCCATCATGCTAAAATTCTAATTTGACATCGAATCATTTTCATAGTGGCAAGTTGTTGTGAGATCCCTTAATCGTCAAATGTTCTACCTTTAACGTCCACGCTACTAGACCTTGTAGAACCAGGCCCAAACTTAACTCACCTACCGCAAAATATAAACTCTTATTCAAATGTAGACCCTATAAGAATATTAAATACAGTGGCCTTGCTATGCTATAGGCCTTAACCAAAGCAACACAAATGATAAATTCCATGTCAAACGATTAAACCCATCGGATGCCACATCCCTATAAACATTAAATAATGTCATTTATTTTCAAGTCCGTCTCGCTCAAAAATTACTCGCAGCCTGAAATCTCAGCCAAATTCAACAATGTACATGCTAGTTCCTATACTGGTGGTTCCGAGCTTCAGAAAATGAATACCCATTCTTTGTTAAATAATGACTAGACCTTATGTTCAGGACCCACCAGCCTAATAGTCTTATCCCTTTCATGCATGTTTAGTACTTCACACCTAGCCCCATCTACTTGTATCACCATATTATCTTCATCACAAATCACCTAATCAGCAGGCCTTGTCACCACTGACAAAGCGTAAATTGAATACAATGATGACAAGATCTGCTAATGAACAACCAAGATGTTAATGCCTTATAGACTTACTATAAGCACAACTGTGAAAAAGAAAACTGATGCTAGTGACTTACAAAATAAAAATTTATAATGCATTATTTTTCAAATATTTGTTGATCGAATGAATATAGATATATTTTCATATTAACAAGCATGTTTTGTAAATGTTTTCAAAAATACATTCTTATTAGTATATTTGCAAAATGAATAAATATAACCACATCCTCCAAAAACAATAAAGACCTTTTTGCATGCACTTGCAAATCAATAAATTATGCATATATTAGCATAAAATGGAATCTACTCGAGTAGAATTGAGGCATTAGATAAATCAAACATGGAAGATTAACCTGCAATATGAAAGTAAATTGAGTACTAATCTACTGGGTATTTGTGGTTGTGTTTGTTATATCAAATATGATTTATGCGGTTATCTCTAATATGTTAAAAAACAACAACTGAAAAAGGATCTTATAAAATAAAATCAAGCAAGAGCAATTAGCTTAATGAAAATTAGAATTATGTTTCCAATTGCCTTACGTGCTTCTGTTTAGGAGCTGTTAGGAATTGTTATCCAGAGTTGACCTGCTACGTCAAATCCTCGTCCTAAATCTGAATAACCGAAGTAATCAAATTCAACTTTTGGGTATACAAATACTACCTTAAATGATTTGACTAAATCGATGACTGATGCTAAACGGAAGAAGTTCACTGTGACTGAGGAAGCAGATGGATGCTCGGTATCAATGAACGATTCAAAGTGGAGTTCGAATAATTTTGATGAATGGATTTCCTCTAGCGAGTTAGTGGATTAGGGCTTTGGACATAAAAAATGTTAATTAAATTAATTGTGGCTATATAAAAATAAGGTGGGCTTAATAGATTATTAGCTTGCAGGCCACGGAGAACGGTTATTTCTCCGCTTAAACAATTATCCCAAAAATAAATAAAAATAAATTGAAACCCTTAAATACAGATAGAAACACTTAAATACTGTACTAAGACTAGAAACATAATAGAACTGTTTCAAATCAAGATATCGTCGAGTTCCTAATTTAACCATTTGGTGTAGTGAAGACTCAAAACATGGTGCAGCTAAAAACAGGTTCAAATCTCAGGTGTACATGGTTCAGGAAAATCAATGCATGTACACTGAAGCATGTGAAGAACACAATGATGCAGCATGCAGAGTAAATTTATCATGCACAAGTTCAAGAAGCACAAGTGTGCAAAGTTCAAATACATGAGCAAACAAAAACTGGAACACCAAAGCATTGTCAGGGACAAAGATATGAGTATGAAAAAGTACATGGTGGCTTAACACAACAACATAAGACTTGAAAAGACAAGCATCCACATGGTCACACAATGGTTAAGTCAGGAACAAGCATATCTAAACAAGGCAGAGCCAAAGCTCAATTACACGACATAGGAAGCACAAAGGGTCTGCTTCATGAACAAGGTCAAAATGGTTCATGGCATGACCTCAAGCCCAAGTGACAAAGATCAAGTGCACACATTCAAGATGCTGTTGCAACAGTTTCATGCATACATGTTGCATATACAAATAGTGAATGGCATGAGTCAAAACAACTCAAATGTAAACAGGGTCAAGGCAAAATATACATGATGGCTCAACACATGTACATGGCAGTATGAGCTAAGCAAAACAAAAAATGGTCAAGACAGGAATTAAGGTTCACATGCACAAGAATTTTGTGCAGCAACACATGTCAGTGTGCACAAGCATATGTGCAAGCAAGTAAGTGCAGATATATTCATACACACATGAACATCATAGTGGACAACAAGCTCAAACACATTGGCAAGGGGAAGCATCAAGATGCAAGTACAAAAGTGGACAAAGAGGAACCTGTGAAACAACGTACGTATATATATACATAAATATGTATATATGTATGTGTGTGTGTGTATATATATATATAAAATAGGTGCGCAAACAAGTATTAAAAATGGACAGAGCAGTATGAACACACAAGAGGGAAGCAGCCAAGTCACACACACACACATATTTATATATACGCACATGTTCGTATATACATATACATATACATATACATATACATATACATATATATAAGTTAGCATGGCATATGCATTCTTTGAGTGATAAAAAAGAAAAGTGTTCTTATCTATTCGAATAGCATATAAGAAATTTAGGTGGAACAATAATGGATTTTTCTTTCCTCGAATTTACTGATTGCAAAAAGTGGGAAAGTAAAAAATCATGCATATCAATGGCATAACCATAAAGCAGTAGATGCATGAGGCTTTGATCCCAAATGAATGCTCATAGTAAATGAAATCAATCCACAAGTAGTTTATGCTTCGAATTCGAACTCAGCATGCAAGAATATACAGGAAAGAATTTGATCTGCATGAGTCAAATCTAGTGACATGTTTTTTATTTCCTGAAATCAAATTGGTTGCATTAACTATGTTTTTGTTTGGCAAGTGCCAGAAAATCTGTTCCTAGATTTGAAATCCTTTTGAATTGGCAAACGAGAATATCCAGGATTTTTCAAATGCACAGTGGATTGAATTACGACTTTAATCATGCAAGATTCAAGCAACAAATCGAAGAATAATTTTTGGGCATAAATTATATCTGGTGCATTCCAGAAATCGAACAAGTGATTCACGACATTTAATCAAACAATCACGCAAGAGAAAAAAGTCACACAACAAACAAACCAAATTAATATGGTGAAATCAGAGAGTGACTAGGGCTTCTATACCTTATTTAAACACCAAATCATCATCGATAAGAAGCATCGAAACCAAGCTACAAATTCGAGCGCAAACGGAAAAATGAAACCAAAGTACTCACGGTTTTCGATCACAAGACCCAAGTCATTCGACAAGGTGCATTATTCGTCGAAGATCATTAGAGAAGAAATTTCAGAAGCAATTATTGAAGTTGCAATTTGGACGAAGGAAGAAAGCCCTAACTTTGGGTCAGCCATTAAACGAAGGAGGAACCCGATTGTTTAAGCGTTAAAAAGGGCCGATCATTTTTTCTTACATAAAGGGGTTTTCTATTTTATTTCAGTGGATATTTGTTTCAATGACACATTTTAGAAGAAAAAAAATAGATCAAAGGACAAGCGATTTTTGCTATGTAAATTAAGGACTATTTTCATGTTTTAATTGGAAAAAGTCCAAATATTTTAAACTAAGGACATGTGTTGCCATTTCACAAATAATAAAAATTAATATAAAAATATTTTTTCTGTGATTATAAGATTAAAAAATAATAAAAATTGATTACGAAATGTTTTTTTGTTGTAAATATGGAAGAACAAGCAATATTAGAAAATTCTGGACGGAAAGCTAAATGCATATAGCTTCGTTATTTACGGTATAGCTTTTTTATGGTGTAAATGATATTAGCTTTAAAATGACTTAATTCTGTATTTGGATGATACAATATAAAACTATATTTTTAAGTTATAAAGCTATACTCATTTAGCTTTCCGAACTGCTTATTTTTATATGTTTATAATAACATAAACTGACTAAAATAATTTTAAAATCATATTTTTTTCTTTCATTTTTGAGGATTGTTTTTTATTTCATAAATTAATTCGTTAATAATGAGAGTTAAAGTGAATTTTATGTTGCATAATAAAATTTGGCCTTTGTCCTTAATTTAATTATGAAACTTAGTTGTCCTTTGATCTAATTTTTTTTTGAAACTTGTCCTTCAAACTAAATACCCCTTTATTTTATATTGTATTGTTTTTATTTTTCTCTTGTAACCGATCCATCAGTTTTCTAGATTGTCCATAAAACTAGGGTATACCAGCTATAGAATTTATAGTTAGGATTTATGGGTTACGGGTTTGTAATTCGGGTAGAATCTGATCTTGGGAATAAAGATCAGTTCAGGGTTTTGAGCGTACGATTAGAGCAGTAGTAGGGTTTACAAGCTTATAGGGTTTTGTAAGCGGGAATATGTTTTAATACCAAGTAGAAAGCTTAGGAATGCAGCAGTAGGCAGGAGTTTGCCAAAGTTGGGTAAAATCTGTGTTATTTACTTTCTGCATTTATTTTCTCTATTAAAATTTGTGTTGTGATATTTTTAGTATCTCGTTAAACTCCAATAAACCCTATTTACCTCCTTCTAGGGTTAATCTTGATCCAACACATTGCTGCAGTTTCGCGATCTTATCGAAGCATGCGTCAGGCATGGTGAGCTATCGCAATATGTCAAGAATCCAGCAATAGCAGCACCACACGCTCAACTTCCTACAACATCTCAGGGTAAGGGCGTGCCTTGATGCCCCCGAGTCATCATAATCAACTGACTTGACCCTACGGATCCTTTTGGCTTTTTGGACTCCAGTCTGTGTAACGACCCGAGGAAAAATTCGATGCTCGAATTTTTGTCAATAATACACAACCCGTATTATTTGCCAAAAACCCAAGTATCGAATCCCAGATTGTTAATAGAAAGAAGTTAGAGGATGAGAAATAGAAAGAAAGAATACTAGAATAGAAGAAAGAAGAAGAACACATCAGAATCTCACAGCGGAACGAATAAAATATAATATAACAAATCCTTTATACAAAGGAATTGTATATACATACCAATCATCAGAGTACAACAGATATCAGTCACAGCGAAAAATAACTTTATATAACTAGCGGTGAAGCCGCCTACTTCTAGCTCCTGAAACTCCAAGCAAACCTAACCTGGAAATACACTCGGTCTGGCCCGAGCACATTTGAAGCAAAGAAAAATACACCGGGTCAGTCTGGAATACTATCAGTGATAAATTCACAGAACACACAACTTGTTTAACTTTACAAAACCCTTTATGAAATCAAAGGATAATAGTAAGACCAGCCCACACATAAACACGGACGGTTTTTTACCTTACTATAAACCCCAAAACGCTTTTGAAATCATAACTTGATCTGATATTATGATAATGTCTAAATACAAATAAATAACAATCTAGTGGAACGCTTGCATCTCACGCTCCACATATATAGTATACAAACCAAAACCGTGGGCGCTTATTGGAGATTGGATTCCAACTTGACAAGGTATGGGACCACCTTCCAAATGTGTATCTCATGAGGCGAATACACTGGGTTCAACAAGAACATCTTGCAACCCGGCCTACACACGACCGACCACTCATTTCGCTTGAGTGTATCGAATGTATATCACCGACGGTTGGGATCAGCAACCGCCTCCCGAAAAGGGACAGCATCGAATATAGATTAAAGAAGCAAACGGAATTTCTCTAGATAGGTGATCATACCCCTAATAGGAGCGACCCACATAGCCATGTTGCCTGCCCGATTTTTGTCATTTCCCGGTTGATGAGGCTTAAGGCTAGAATTCCCTTTCGAACATCTGGCCATCATTCACTTTGAATGCCACATCGCCAGATCTGCCAGATATCACTAATTGACATCCACAAAAATACTCTACGATTAGCTAAGAGAAGGTGTACGACCTCCTCCGCCATCAACAGATATACGTTTGAAGAAATCAACGTACGTGACCCCTTTGGAAATACTCTGTCAGACACTCGTCCATACAAGTCATCCAGGAACAGGATGAAGCGAAGGTACTCTCCTACCGCATCCAATATAGGAATCACCTCATGGATCAATAGCGAGTAGTCCTTGCAACCCGTAGATTCCAACCACGGCAGAACCACAGTTTATCTCTGGGAGCTAACCAAAGATTATTAGCGGTTCTTCCGCTTATGAAGATCCACGGTCTTCAATGCTCCATCTCGACCGTCTTCAAATATCTTCATGTATTTGTTGGTCGGAATGGTTTTCGAATATAATTCGATCCCCGTCTTTCCATACCAACAACCGTATTGGGCGGGTTTGATAGTCGGTGTTTTAACCATCAAATAACAAAGGTGTTCACAAAATGATTTTGCTGATTCGGTACTTGACATAACTTGGCCTTTTTATTTTAAAATACATTTACAAACTCGTTAATAACTTCTAATCCTTCCAATATCTTCAAACACATTATATTTATTCTTAATTCATTTACAAAATTATTTTATTCCAACATATGAAATGCTTAGCTTTCCATTCCGTTTCATATTGGGTATATTATTATTTCCATCAAAAACCTTTTTCCCTTTTTCATAAAATCATGGTATATACTTATATATATGTAATACTTAATGGTATAACCCAATTACCAATTTTGCTATGACAAACCAAATGTCGACTTATATAGTTTAAAACCAATTCCTTATTTACATTAAAACTAATTCATATCCCAATACCTCGCACTTATGTTCAATACTCCTCGTATGGGAGATCACACCGATCACAACACCTTTCCCTTTTTCTTTACATTTAATCATCTCGACATATACATATATATATACACACATTAATGGTATGAAACCATTTACCAATTCTAATTTGGTTAAAGTAAATGTCAATTATATAATTTAAAACCACTTTTCCATTTCCTTAAATCCTGGCATCATGATATACATATACATAATAGTTAATGGATTAAACCAAATTACCAATTTGATATGACAAATCAAAGGTCAAATTTATATAGCTTAAAGTCAAATATTCTTATTTATCTTGTAACCAACATTTTTATTCAAAATCTTATACTCAATTCAATATTTCTCGTATGGGATAATTAATCGATTCCGACACTTTGCACTCACTACCAAACGAATATCATTCCTCGATAACAGTGAAGACGTTCAAGTTGGGGTATTTTATTTACCTCTCAGACCTTGATCGACAACGTTCTTACCTTAGAATAATATCAGTTCGTCACTTAACCACTGATAACCAAATCTCGTTTAGCCCTTGTTTCAAATCTGGTTTTATAAACCGTTTCTTTTATTTGAAAACTCCTTTCGATATAACCTCCTTACTTAATTCGTTCAATTAAGTAAGTCTCCACAAATCACCACTTTAATTTAAATCTTATTTTGCTTATAACACTTTGCTTTATAATAAAAATCACTTGTCGAATAATTTATTCCCATTTATATGGGCATGCTTATCATAACTTAATCTTGGATTGAAAATTCGCTTTCCCGCTTACTTTAAATTAAAACCCCTTTAACTTGGATTTCATTTCAAAAATCCTTTTATCAACATTCAACACACAACATGGTATGTAATTTCTCTTGCGTTGAAATTCTTATTCAAATCCCTATATCGTCTTACCAATTACATTTCCAATCTCATTTGGACATTTGGTTTATAATACCCTTTATAAATTCTTATTTCCTCTTTCCCTCTTTTATCAAACCTTATCGCCAATTAAACCTTTGTTAGTCGAATTCCCATTAAAAGTCATTTCTCCAATTTTTATTAATAAAAATAATAATTAACTTTAATATTAACTATATTTTATATAGTTAACTTCGCTGTTTATCAGGAATAGGAAAGTTATCACTTTTAAAGGCTGATTAAATAACAATTACTTTGTTAACACTAACCCACTTGATACTTACATTAATTTATATTAAATCGAAGATTTCTAACATTTAACATATGTTCATTTTATTTAACGAATACTTCGGAATCAAAGTAACCCGATTATCGCATTCAGTTCAAAAATAATTGAATTTATCGACCGTACATCTCAGTTCACTATTAACTGATTTCACTTGTCATTTCCCCCTTTTAAATTAATTAAATAACTTTCATAAATTTAAAGTCACCATTTATTTGTTTTAAAAACAAATATTCTATTTTACCAATAATTTATTACTTTAAAACTGCGTTGATTCACCGAACAGAAAACCGACGTCTAAAACAACACATTTTAGGCCATTCGCTGCAAATTACCAAATCAACATTGTCGGTTGATTTTAAACACAACATAGGTGAATATTTATTCAATCATCACGCTCAAAAAGGTTTTTCTACCATATGGGGTTCAATCAGTTCAAACATCAACGATATAAAACAAACAAACAACATATATAATATTTGAGGAATCCGGCTGAATCCCTCCAACCTGTTCTTCCCTGCATCACAGCTCGTTATACATTTCATGATAATATATGAAATAAATTTCATATGATCTATTAATTTAAAACGATTAAATATAAACAACAACAATCAATCAAACAATAACAACCAATAGCAACCAATCAACCAATTTATTTTTTTTAATGGTAAATTATATTTTAATATGAATTTACCACATCATGGGATTCCAGAAGGTGTGAGAATTAACTCACCAGTTTTGTTTCTGACGAGGTTGCGTCGTTTTATATAGTTTCAAACTGACGTTTAAAACTACATAAAATTCCAGCTGTCTCAGAACCACTTTATTTCAGTTCGTACACGTCGACACCGTCGATACGAACTCATCAGCTCCAGTTTCGTTCGATTCTGTAATCGTTTGTAAAAGTTACACTCGCTATAAGATATAAACCAAATTTATATAACTTAATTTACTAATAACCTTCATTAACTATAAATCACCGCGGTTAGAGCCTTAATCACATGATTTTGATCTTGGCAAATCCCCTTCAAAACAGTCTTGCCACGTCCTTTGCAAACCACCCACTCATACGCCCCCTGGTTAAACCATCTTCCCAGAACCAGAAAACCCGATGCCCCCTCTTTTTTTCTTTTTTTTCCTCTCGAGCTCGACTTGTCTTCCACCGACCACCACGTCCTCCACCGTGAACTCCTGACTGTCGCGCCCCTTTCCTTCGACTTGCCTCCATCCCACCTTCGCCTGAGACCTTCGCTACCAGCTCAGGTGGCCCCATCGTTCGTCCAGCGTCGGAAAACAGAGCCAGATCCAAAAACTCGCACAGAAAACAACCCTCCGTTCAATCTCCTGTAGCGCCGCCCTCCGACCACCAGACTTCACCAGACCACCACCGAAAACTCCCCCGTCCCGCCAGCTATCACCTCGACCTAACCCCGTCCATTCTGGTGCCCTACAGCGCCACCCCCAATTGAAAAACCGAACTCAACATCCAGAAAAACAAAAACAGCTCATCATCGTTTAACTCACCTAACCACCAACGTCTGGTCACCGGACCACTGTACTTCACCACCAATACTTTCGCCATTCCTCAGCCTACCTCCTCGACCAACACCCCCACCTCCGGTGGTCCGCAGCCTCAACACGACCCTTAAACCCGCAACCCAGTTCAAACAAAAACAACACACCACACTCCTTCATTCAAGAAAAGAGAACCCCCAAATGATAGATCGAGCCATTCGATACTGACCTCAAATCGTAGCTTAAACTAGCGGTAATCCAAATATAGGATTCCCAGAATTTTTTTAAAACACTAGTGTAATTGTTTTGAATTTAAAGGTGGAGAGTTTTTGTGAATAATTGGGTTTGAAGCATGAAAAAGGGAACGGGAAAGCTGAAGAGTGAATTTGGGTTAGAAGAGGGTTACGGTGGGTCATTTTATAGGGGAAAATATAATTTTTTTATTTATTATTTTAATTTTTTGTTATTTTATTTCTCTGATTTGACTGACGATAATTATTGATATGACTAATGATTTTTATTCGTACCTATTGCGTTTTCGAACGTTGTTTATTCGCTCCTACGCTCACATACGAACCCCGTTCGAGACGCGAGTGGACGGCGTAGTATAATTTAACGATACGGTCCTAATGAAACTTGTTTCATCGAATTCTGAGTTCGTTTGCTCGAATGGCGCTTGTTCACGTCTAAATGGTCGTTTTTATTTGCATTTTATTTTGCTGCGCTAACAAATTAATCTCGATTGACGCGCCACTTGAAATCTAGCAATAATTTACTACTGCGGTCCCAACAAAATTTGTTTCGTCGAAAACTGAGGTCGTTTGAATAAAGGCCCTTTTATAACTGGCCAATTCAAATAAAATAAACCAAATTTTAAAATACCTCAATATAATATTATTAAAATATTGAAATTGGCCATATACGACCAGAATATCGTATATTACCATAATAAAATATCCCGGGTTGAGTTTGAAGCCAAATCGATATTATAAAAATTTAAAAACCATTTATTCTATATAAATAATCGATATAATATATATATAAATTCCATAGCGACCTTTTCAAAATTTGATTTGGACATAAAATAAAATCTACACGATGAAAACTGGATTTTTCTCTGCCAATGGAAAGATATCGTCAAACCGGTCCCGACGTTTCTTGTTTCGAGGAAATCCGACTTATTTTGAACCCGGTACGACTAATTGAAGTTCAAAACGCCAAATCGCGAACTGCCGCGCCGCTGCAGCTCATTATTTAATTAAATTATAAACCATATCGCTCAACTGTCGTTTTCGAATCGAAATCGTCACTATATCTTCAATATAACCAATATTTGACCACTTTAAACTGCCTGATCACAATATATTTCAAATTCCACATTTTCCAATATTCTGGAAATTAAAATAATATTTTATTATTTGTTTAAATAATATATTCCAAATAAATCGTTAAATTCGATTATTTAAATCCAAACCAATATTTTAAATAATTTAAATAATCCAAATAAATTAGCAGAAAAATACGGGTCGTTACAGTCTGCCACCTATGTTTGTTCTTATTATTAGTGACCTAACGCATTTTTTACTTTCTTTACTTGTAACCAAAGCGGTAATGTCAGCCTACATACGCATAGAACTAACTTGTGGTCTCCAGTCATGCTCTGGGTTAAACTATTGACCGTTGTACTTATGTAATATCAATAAAGACTACTTTATGGCTTTGGTTCCACACTTGGTCCGCCAAGTATAAATAGTGCTACGACTCCAAACTTGGTCCGCCAAGTATAAAAAAGGCTTTGTCTCCACAATTGGTCCACCAAGTATAAAAAGATCTTCGGCTCCACACTCGATCAGTCGAGTATAAAATTCGGGCTCTAGATCCACACTCGATCAGTCAAGAATAAAATTCGGGCTCTAGCTCCACACTCGGTCCGTCAAGTATAAAATTAGGACTCCGTCCCCACTTAATCAGTCAAGTGTGAAATTCAGACTACGGGTCCCGCATTCAACCAACAACTCATAAACTTCGAACTTTGGTTCGCAACTAGGGACTCCGTTCCATAACTTTCCAAAAACTTAGGCTTTCGGCTGTTAAAATTCTCTAAATGGGATCATCAAGCATAATAACTTCACAACCTAGTCCGCTAAGTATGGAAGTTTCTTGTCTTAACCCTCTTAGCATGGGAATATTAATATCCTGGCCGATCAAGTGCATAATATCACATAACTTGGTCCGACAAGCACGAAACAATTTTTTACAGGTACATACTTGCTCCGGCAGGACTCAACATGCCCACAACTTCTTATTTTCTAGATCCCAAGCATCCCGATTTCAATAGTCCATTCTAATACAGTCTTCTTAATCGTTGGATTTATATTCCAAATATGATCTCAGTGATCGTCTGACGTTCATTCTAATGCGATCTTAAGGATTGTCAGAATTCTACCTTATTACGATCACACCGATCGTCGGACTTCTCCCAAATCTTTACCCACATATTTATAGATCTCCGGACTACTCGCAAAACACATCCCCTTTCAATAAAGAAAGACATGTTTTAGGGGGCAAAGTGTTAACATACTTTTTGGTCAAAACAGTCACACATCAGGTTTATGGCTCACGGGGCGCTCGAATCTCGAGAACGTCATCAAAAAATATAAAGCATTTGGTCATAGTCATGACACACTCAGAATCGAGTTAAAACATACTTCTTTCTTTGAATCAACATCGATTCAGTCACGTGTGGCAAACACGTGTTGATCACTCAAAAAGGTTTGTGCGTGCCGCGTCGATCACTTAAAATTGCATGCACAACTCAACCTGGCAACTTGGCAAACTCAAAGCTCTGGCACTCTAAGAATCAAGTCATCACTCCGACCCGACCACTCAAAATCATTGGATCACCTCAGCCCTGGCACACACCTGGACTTAGCAAAAAGGCATGGGCAGGCTGGTGCCAATGCAAGAAATACGTATCCCTTAGTATGCAAATTCGTATCCCTCTCGAGTCCAAATTGGTATCCCTCTCGTGAAGGATGTGAATTTGTATCCTCAAGGGACTGAAATTCCTCTCGACATAAAGCTTTCTCTGGCAAGCTCTCCACAAGCACAATTTCATGTTTCCTCGATTCCACATCTGCACAACCCAGATTGCGTCACCTCTTGGCGGTTCCACCTTGATTTCGCATCCACTCAACCCGGGTTGCATCAGTAGCTCCGGCTCGACTTCGCGTCCCACCACCCAGATTGCATCGCCTGTGCTTCCCTTTAAGCCCAGCTTAGCATCATGTCCCCCTATGAGGATACGAATTTCATATCCCGCTAAGGGATACGAATTTTGTATCCCACCAAGGGATACGTAATCTGTATCCCATCAAGGGATACGAGTTTTTCCACGATGAACTACATGATCTCAGGTGTGATGCGAAGGAGGGGAATGCGATGAAAATTGGATGTGAAACACAAAAAGACAACTCAAAACTTTCAGATTATATTGCATCCCAGGATGCAAATCCACATCATGACACAAAGGAAGGGATGCGAATTCGGACCCAGGCTCGGGCTGCGAAATCCGGATTCGAAATACATGGCCTCGAGTTGCTATTTTAACGGCAAAACATCTTTTCGGCTAAGTTTGCGGGATGCGAATTTCGCATCCACTTGGGGTACAAAATTTAGGATGAAGCCTCCAAACCTCACATATAAATACGCCCTTGCTTGACATTCTTAAAGGTTAGCATTTTTTGGACTATGGCTATACTTTGGCATACAGGATTGGAGCTCCAAGACACCATTAATGGTTGCCATCATCATCTTAATGGCTATTGGACATTGCTAAAACTTTTAAACGTTTCGTAAACGTTTGCGAACAATTTTTGAACATTCAATTGATTGGCTTGCTTTTAGACATATTTTCATTCTTTTGGACATTGGACCAAGTTCTTGGGCATTGTTACACACTTTGGCTTAACGAAGAAGAAGAAGTGCATTTTGGTCAAAGTTTAGAACTAACAAGACATTTATTGTTCTATCATACGATTTTTACACAAAAATTGTCTGAATTTGTAAAAATTTTGTAATTGATAAATATATGATGAATAGTTACTATGAAGTGGACGTAGTCGTTAGTGACGAACTATTGTAAGTGTTGCGTTCCCTTTACATTTCTTGTACTTTGAAAATTTGGATTATAAGTTTACAATTAAACTAACACTTGGGGGTTGGCGTGCGCAAATAACCAATTTCTCATGTCAACATTAGGCAATATTATTATATTGAGATAATTAATGTTGATGTACCTATTATCGCATGAGACTCGTTGTAATCGACATTATGATGGTTTTGTAAGATCTGGATTAATCCTATAGGGGGGTGAACAGGGTTTATTGGAGTTTTAAGAGATAATAAAATTGCCACAACATAGATTGTAACACAGGAAATAAATGCTAAAAAAAATGACATGGATTTTACCCAACTTTGGCAAATCCCTGCCTACTGCTTCATTCCCAAGGTTTCTACTAGAATTAAAACAATCTCTACACTTACAAAATCCGTGCAAACTCACGATACCTGCTACCAACTATTCTAATCCTACGCTCAAAACCCTGTACTGATCTTTATCCCAGAGTTCCCCGAATTACAAACCCGTAACTCGTAAACCCTAGTTTATAAAAAACTAGAAAACAATAGTCGAATGATTAAAAAATAAAAATACATAAAAGAACAAAACCAAAAACCCCTTAAACAAATAAAATAAAGATTGGCCCCTTTTTTATTTGCTTCGCCACTTGAATAAGAAATGTCTGCTTCTTCTTTTTTTCCAGTGGAACCCGATAATAAGAAATTAGGTTTTTCGCTATTCCCCCCAAATCATGACTTCTAGTTGCTTGATAAAATTGATTCTCCTGATAGCTCTTGATACGTGTTGCTTTCTTATCCACCGATTTGGCCTTGTGATCGAAACTCGTGAGTAATTCTAATTTTGATTCTTTGCTCTCGAATTTGTTGCTTTTGGTTTCGATAATTTATTTGCTTGTGATGAGTGGTGTATAAATAGGGTTTACAAACCTGTTTGATTCTCTGATTTCATCCATAGACTTGGTCGTGATTTGTGTTGATTTATGCGTGATAAAATTTGCCATGAATCCTTTTATTATTTGAATTCTTAGAAACAACTAAAATAGTTCTTGCCCAAAATATTCACGTGCGATTTTCTTCAATGTACGTGTCCACGTTTTTTGCTGTTGTGCATTTTTTGGAGAGATGAATTCTTTCCAAATATAATTTATGTGATTAAACTTATTCAACGTAGCTATGAATAAAATGTTGCCTAAATTTGAACTTGTGATTTCTGGATAACTTAAAATGTTCCTCTTGTCGAAACTAAACTCTTAGACTTGTGTGTGAAATACCTGACTGATTCAAACAATAATTTAGAGAAAAAATTTCTCTGATATATTTGTTTTGAACCAGTAAAAGTAATTTCTACATGTTTTACTAATCAAAACTCCGCCTTGTATAGTTCCCGGAACCATTGGAACCAATAAGTACATTGTTGTATTTATATTCATTGACTGCCTGTAATTGAACTATAATTCTTCACCATGCCATGCTGTTTATCACTTGCTCCATGTTACTTGCCACTTCTTTGCATTTGTTATTCTTGTAATCCAAAACTCTATTTGTGTTTAGTATCCTTGCACAAACTCTGTGCATGTTGTTCCATGTTGATCTCTGCATTGAATCGATGCTTGAGGCATTGTCAGTTAGCTTCATTTGTGTACACGTTGGACTATCTCTAATTTGGTCTTGAAATTGTACTTTGAATGTGCATGTAGTTGTGTACACAACTTTTGTATTGAATTGCAATTCAACTGTGGCGATAAGGAATTTCGCTCGATCAGAATCGATCGCTAAACCGACCAAGACCGTTCGAAACCCCTGATTGTTTTGAGAACACGATGAATCAGAACATAAACAGAAGAACATTTCATTGCTTATTACAACAATTCATCAGAATACAAGAATATACAGAGTATGAATGAATATTACACATTCGATAAATATCAGAGATTTACCAATTACAATGCAGCGGAAAAATAATACAAAACACAACTGAAAAAGATATACGGATACAGAGCTTTTCGGATATCATTCCAGCTGTAAACCAGGTTCTTGTGAATATAAATTTGCAAAACCAAAACTACTAGCTTCCCGTGTCAAAATAAGGGCACCCAGAGTTTAGGTTAAAACAATAAACTCCATGTCAGTCATGTGACTGATGTGAGAACTAAAACAGTTATTTAAATCTTTACTTTAAATCAGATATATCAAGGGACCACGTCGTATAACACGGAACGGGTTTCCTCCCAAGAATACCAGTGCATATAACAAAACAGCACAATGCTTTTTGGAAAAATGAAGCTATTATAAGACCCAGGTCACATCACACAATGCAACACAAGCTGGAGGATAGGGTTTTCCCTTATAATAGCAAAACATGCTTGGTACATTAAAAACAAATCACTTGATACTATTATAAGTGCATAGTGTATAAAACAACTTCAAATATAAATGTATCAATCCTAGACGGCATGGGTACCATATATCATGTCGCCATACTAGGTTCTACAATCAAAAACCGCAAAGTCACGTATTTGGAAGTTGGATTTCCATCTATGAACCGAGGAAAGGGATCATCCTCTACCGAATTCGAGACTATCTAGCTCGAGCCTCAGGACCCATGCTCGGGTGGGCCCTTGGATCGTCAGGGCCGGTCCACCGATGTGGATTAAAATGCCTGAACATTGCGTTTCCCCGCCCTTTGGGGCGTAAATGAGTCCTATGACTCCATCGGCTCCACATAGTCACCGATATATCCGAGGCGCCTCGCAATCCACCAACCACACATGTGAAAATAATATAAATGTCATGGCTGGTAGGTCACTGACAATAAATTCTGAGCTTGTACGTCTCAGAGAAGGGCGTTAAGCAAGAGAATAAATTCTCCTCTGCCAAATAGATATATATTTAATAGAAATTAATAACACAGAATAAAATCCAATGTCAGACACACAGTCCATTTACAAGTTCGTTCTGGGTCTGAACGAAACCGGAGGCACCTTGAACCTCGCATATCCATCGATCTCCAAGTACGTAGGCACAATCACCAAATGATTCCCACCTCTTGGGTGTACAGCCTAATCAAGATCATCAGTAATTATCCAAACGATGTGAAGACCTCCGGTCTTCGACCACCGTCTTCATCCTCGACACATCGTCGAATCAGTTATTCAAAATGGGATAAATCAGGTCTTTCTGAATAACTCGTGTATATAATAAACAAGTGTTACACAAACACAACATACACCTCATTCCAATTCAGAATATTCTTTTATTCAAATATTCTTATACTTTGGGAAAGGTTCCCATTAATTTTATCAAAGATAAATTCTTTAAATTTATTCTTTAATCTTATTTTGAATATCAATTCAAATTAGTCGGGATTAGCGAACCACACCGAAGTAATCATTTATTTTATTTCCCAATCCCAACCTATTAATCCCATGAAGTAAAACTAGTCATACTTCATATCTAACACCACGGTGTTATCGGTAAATTCAATTACCATTTCACGTTCAAATCTAATTAAAGATTTAACTATCGCCAGGACCAAAACTGGTGATACTTCATTCTCGATTATTTCAATCTAATTAAGATTCATTAAAACTCCACTTGGTTTTAATCTTCCCAACAATCACTATCAATGATTATTTAACTTGTGAAATCATATCCTGTCTTTAACTGGGTTAAAAAACCAATGTCATTTAAAACACGGTTCACGATAAACCCAAAAATCAATTCAAAGTCAATTCCAATTAAACACCATTTAATTGGTATACTTCATTAAATCTAAATAAAAAGATTTAATCTTTTCCTCAATTGGGTTTAAGAACAGTATAAATGAAGACACCATTCACGACAAACCCAAATCCCATTTGATATTAAATACAAAGCTCGGAATAGAAAATATATCGGCTTATATTCAATATCAAATTCTATGACCATCAAATATCGTATTGGAAATAACGATATAAATATATCTTTCAAATTTCCATAACAATATCTGTATAATCACGAAATCCAACATCGAAATATTCCAAAGACAATTTCGATTCAAATCCATTTCCAATTTATATATTGGAAATTCTAGTTATTTTCAAAACCATTTCAAATCCACTTTATTTATTTTAAAAATAAATGGGATTGTAATTCTAGTTCAAAACTAGTTCATTTCGATAAAAACCTATTTTAATCTTTTCAAATTTGGAATTTTTCATCCCAATTCTTTCCAAATCATTTCTTATGATTTTACATAAATTATTACTATTTTTAATAATTTTATCAATGCCCGTACAGTCGATTTCCATCAATGGCCATCGAACTGCACTTACAACGACCTTTTCCAAATTTGATTTGGAAATAATTCCAAATCCAACCGTTAGATTTCAAATCTCTAATATTCGTTAGAAAGCTCTTTTCGATACAAACCCAATGGTTCCGGTTTTAGGAGAATCCGATGGTCGGATCTCCCGTAATATCCATTCGAAGTCAATGGTCGAAATTCGCGAACTGCCACAGCGCGACGCGTTCTATTCAGTCCATTGTATATAATATATATATATTATATATTTCGTCTATTTCCTTTCAAAACGTATTTTATAAATCGTTTTAAATTCGTTTTCAAAACAATTTCAACTTCATATTCAATTTCGAACCAAAATTGAATATTCCACATCATCGATATACAAATGATAATATTTTCAAAACGTTATATTTGAAATCACTTCCCTTTTCTATATTCATTATAAAAACGACTATAATCGATATAAATATCGTTCGCGTCAAAATGGCGCATATCTAACCAACACGGCTTTATATATTTCAATAACTTCGTTATTCTATTCAACAAATGAATATTTTCTTCAACCCATGAATTTTCTTTTATTCAACACATGAATATATATATTTTATTCAACACATGAATTTTCTTTTATTCAACACATGAATATTCTTTTTATTCAACACATGAATATATATTTTATTCAACACATGAATTTTCTTTTTATTCAACACATGAATATTCTTTTTATTCAACACATGAATATTCTTTTGTTCAACACATGAATTTTCTTTTTATTCAACACATGAATATTCTTTTATTCAACACACCAATATTCTTTTTATTCAACACATGAATATTCTTTTATTCAACACATGAATTTTCTTTTATAATATTCCGTATTTTCCAAATTGGAATGAGGCCCAATAAATTACCATATAATGTTAATTATATGGATTCCCTACAACACATGCATATAATAGCAACAATAAATCATCAACCATCATCTAGAGTGCACCACACAACTGCATAAGCATTAAATATAAATAATTAATGCTTACACAGTCTGTCAACCCATCGATTGACATACAACTAAACAATCGGGTTTAGTGTACGTCAAATATCATCCCAATACCCATGTGGGGTTTCAAGTCAACAAACACAGATTTTTATTTGTGCAGTTGGGCGATGTGTAAAATTTATCGTCCCAATCAATATTAGTCAAATGGTTGTACATAAACAAATCGTCCGATTTGTTTATAAATATTTATTTTATATACACGTTAAAAATTATATTTTTAACTATAAAATATTTATAATGATAAAATATTTTATTTAATTCCATATCACACAATCAAATTTCACAATACAGAAATCAAACAAACAAGTCATCCATGGTCTGTGGACGACGGGTGTCGGGTGCTACTAAGCACCATCTGCATCCTAGTATATATTTCAACTAGAAATTAAAATAAAAGTGAGGAGTTCTCACCGATAAGCTAAACCAAACACCGCGACTCTTCATATGTAGAAAATCTTGCCGTGTTCGCCTTTTGTCACTTTCATTGTTTGTATCCACTACATATATAAAAATCACAATTTTATATTGCTGCTATGTATATAAAAATCACATTTTTATAACTACGCTATATGGATAAAAATCACATTTTTATACCGCTACTATATAGATAAAAATTCTATTTTTATAACTCTACTATATAGATAAAAATTCTATTTTTATAACACTACTGTATAGATAAAAATTCTATTTTTATCACGCTAACTTCATAATAAAAATTATATTTTTATATCGCTCTTCTTCTAATAAAGATTATATTTTTATATTCGTTACTTCGTTATAAAAATCCTATTTTTATTCTTTTTATAATATAAAAATCATATTTTTATTACTCTACATAAATAAAAATCATATTTTTAATCACATTCTAGTAATAAAAATCTCATTTTTATCACAACGCTAAATTAAAAATCCAAACTTTCTTCATTTTAAAAATTCAAACTTTACTACACTTCCTACATATGAAAGATCCAATTTTTACTACGCTTCCATATGTGTAAAAATCCTATATTTTTCCTAATCAAAAATCTAAACCTTTTATATAAGAAAAATCTCATCTTTATATAAATGAAAATCTAATTTTTATATGCCCTCCTTGTAAATAAAAATCGAATTATTTTATCCTAAATCTATATATGTAAAAATCCTATTTTTATACGCTATTCAAATATGTAAAAATACGATTTTTATTAAACCTACATATACATAAAACTGAAAATTAAACTCCATTTACATTAAATAAAACAAAATAGAAATTAAAACTCACAAAATCTCGTTTAGAAGAAGAGGAGGTGGAATCGTAGAGGGTGCTGAGGGGAGCGTCGGGGAGGTAGTCGAGATGTGGGGGTTGGCGGTAGGCGGAATGAGGTCTGGTGGTGGCGGGTTTGCGGATGTTGGGGGGTCGGGGTCGAGTTAGAGAAGAGAGAGAGGAAGAAGGGGGATCAAGGGGCGACTGGTGGCGGCCTAGACGGAGCTCCGGCGGTGGCGCGTGGCAAGGGGAGGGGGGACGACGTCCCACGGTGGCGACTGGGCTACGGTTCCGCCGTTTTTTTCTTTTTTTTATCGATCTGAGAATTAACCGGGGGAGAGGGGGGTTAAAGGAAAAAGGGGTGTTGACTTTTAAATTTAATTAAATATTTTAATTCATTTAGTCTCCAAAAAATTATCGTCCTATTCGAACTCCAATCGATACCCACCGACTGTCATCCCTAGCTAAATACCCCCATTCCAAACACAATAGGATATGTCTTGTAAGGCACTTCGAGCGTTATGATCAGTTTCCACCAAATTCAAAATATAAGTCAGTATATATTGAATTTGAACGTACATTTCAATTTACCGAGGCCACATACGGACTCTAAAAATTCCAGAAAAATAGTTTCTAGCTTCGTATTGACGACACGATCCTAACAAAACTAATTTCATCAAATTCTGAGACCGTTTGAAAAATGGCCATTTTCCAGTCGATTAAAATCAACCGAAACTGGTCAAACTCGTTTTCCTTTTCCACGCTCACATATTGATTCGAAAAATTATGAATTTTGAAACCTAGCAATAACTTGACATCACAGATCCAACAAAAGTGGTTTCGTCGAAAACCGAGGTCATTTGCAAAAATTTCATTTTTAAGGGCCTTTATATATATTAATATATATATATATATATATATAAATTCCACAGCGACTTTTCTGAATTTTAAACTGGACATATCTTTCAACTTCTAATGTGAAATCTTAGTTTCTTACATCCTTTAGAAAGATATGATGAAACAGATTCAAATGTTTCTTGTTTCGTTCAGTTCTAACTTATATTGAATTCTGTATATTCAATTGAAATTCGAAATCGAATTTTCAAACTGCTGCGCCATTTCAGGCTCCTATTATAATTATAAATAATTATTTATATTCTAACGTCGATTCAAATAAATATATACGTTCTAATTCTATTCGAAATAAATTTATCGTCTTTATTATTTAAAATAATTCATTTTAAATATTCAAAATTCATTAAAATTGCCAAAATAAAATTTTTAAATTGGCTCGGATTTCCGGGTTATTACAATCTCCCCCACTTAAAACTTTTCGTCCCCGAAAAGGAACGAAGCTGAAAGTTGTTTAACTAATCAACCCAACTTCCAATATTTTCATTATGGCTTAAGTTCTTCAACTTTTCAGTTTCTAAAAACTTTTCAAATTTTTCAAGAATTTGGCTAACACCCTAAATTTTCGAAAAATTTCGCCATAATCTCCCCTGCACCAGGAGCTTCGTGATATTTCAAATAGCCTCCCATGGCCCTCACCAATCCAAAAAGAAAAAGAAACAGCCAAGCAGCTAGCCAATCGGCTCATAAAATCATCAAAAACCAAAGAAATACAATAAACATGTACCTATTTGTCGGGCAAACAATTTTATTCCTCTTCTCTAGCCTCCTTGCTATGACCTATTCAATGTAAGTACATGTATATGTATGCAAATGCGACAAATTTTCAATACAATTCACTATTTGGTTCAATTTGACTAAAGGTTCAACATTTAATTAATCAAACAATAATCAAACAACACAATCAGCAATCAATTAGTTGATTAGCTTTTCAAATTCATAACTTTGATACATAGTCCAAAAATCAGATTTTTGATGCCAAATCACAACAATATATTCTAATTATATTTTGGTTCTCACACCAGTCAATTGGAAATATATAGAAATCCCACCTTCGAAACTCGAATATAAATACTAATGATGTCATGACAATTATCAGTACCATCTCCGGGCGACTAGAGTGTGATTCTATATCTACCCAGTATATTAAAACTTCAAATACACGCGCATCAGACGTATACGCAAAATCTTTTTATACTGGATTGTCCAAATTCAATACAAATAAATATTCAAATACGCTGAATAAGGTTTAAATTTTCAAAACAACACTCTTTACACTTGTTCTAGGATACTACTGATCCTATCTCTAACGAGTCATTCTCATTGGATATTACGAATCCAATCTCCGATGAATCCTTTCGTTTGGTTCTAACGTGTCTTGTTCTCCGAACTCTGTAAACCAAAGCTTTGATACCGAATGTGACGATAAGGAATTTTGCTCGATCCGAATCGATCGCTAAACCGACTAAGACCATTCGAAACCCCTGATTGTTTTGAGAACACGACGAATCAGAACACAAACAGAAGAACATTTCATTGCTTATTACAACAATTCATCAGAATACAAGAATATACAGAGTATGAATAAATATTACACATTCGATAAATATCAGAGATTTACCAATTACAATGCAGCGGAAAAATAATACAAAACACAACTGAAAGAGATTTACGGATACAGAGCTTTCCGGATATCATTTCAGCTGTAAACCAGGTTCCTGTGAATATAAATCAGCAAAACCAAAACTACTAGCTGCCCATGTCAAAATAAGGGCACCCAGAGTTTAGGTTAAAACAATAAACTCTAGGTCAGTCATGTGACCGGTGTGAGAACTAAAACAGTTATTTAAAGCTTTACTTTAAATCAGATATATCAAGGGACCACGCCGTATAATACGGAACGGGTCTCCTCCCAAGAATACCAGTGCATATAACAAAACAACGCAATGCTTTTTGGAAAAATGAAGCTATTATAAGACCCAGATCCCATCACACAATGCAACACAAGCCGGAGGATAGGGTTTTCCCTTATAATAGCCAAACATGCTTGGTACATTAAAAACAAATCACTTGATACTATTATAAGTGCATAGTGTATAAAACAACTTCAAATATAAATGTATCAATCCTAGACGGCATGGGTACCATATATCATGTCGCCATACTAGGATCTACAATCAAAAACCGCAAAGTCACGTATTTGGAAGTTGGATTTCCATCTATGAACCGAGGCAAGGGATCGTCCTCTACCGAATTCGAGACTGTCTAGCCCGAGCCTCAGGACCCAGACTCAGGTGGGCCCTTGGATCGTCAGGGCCGGTCCACCGATGTGGATTAAAATGCCTGAACACTGCGTTTCCCCGCCCTTTGGGGCGTAAATGAGTCCTATGACTCCATCGGCTCCACATAGTCACCGATATATTTGAGGCGCCTCGCAATACAACAACCACACATGTGAAATTAATATAAATGTCAAGGATGGTAGGTCATTGACACCACCCTAGCTAGAAAGAAACGCATGTCCTCCCTGATGTCCTCTCCCATTTCTGGTTCACAACCAGGGTGTGAGGCTCGCGAATCAACGTTACACAAAGCTATGCCACACAGGCGGTGCTTTGATAATCAACCATAAGACTTTTCTTTTCAACAGAAGCCTTGATCAATTGCCACTTAGGCATGCCACACATGCAATTCACTCCATGCGATTGATATCCATCAATATATAACCTCTGAGCTCGTACGTCTCAGAGAAGGGCGTTAAGCAAGAGAATAAATTCTCCGCCGCCAAACAGATATATATTTAATAGAAATCAATCACACAGAATAAAATCCAATGTCGGACACACAGTCCATTTACAAGTTCGTTCTGGGTCTGAACGAAACAAGAGGCACCTTGTACCTCGCATATCCATTGATCTCCAAGTACGTCTGGACGATCACCAACTGATTCCTGTTGTATATAACGGTGTTGTGTACACAATTATATGATTTTTGTTTGATGATAATAACCAAATATATTTTATAAATGTGTTTATTACTATACTGTTCTATATTTCTAACATTCAAACAGTACATCTATTTTAACTCCACTATTTAATCTCTTCACATATTTGTACATATAAATAAACAGAATAGAATAGACAAGTCTGATTGACAACAATGAAATGATATTTTATTTCAAACAGATTTTGTTTATTCCAAATAATCAGTACAATCACTTTTTCATATACATTAGCTCCTCATTATATCACTCAACACTCATTCGATTATATATACAGTTGTACATTCACAGACTCAAATACAGACACTTTCACTGTTACACACACTGGTCTTGTTTTCTGCCTTCTGTCTTTTATCTTCTGTCTTCACAACATTCTTCAGTCAGTCCAGTAATCATCACCTGTCACATGAAACAGAAACACACAGTACACTGCAATAGAAATAATACTGAACACATGCGAATATAATTTTTATTTTTAAAATTTTTTATTTGCCTCAGTTTTCTGGTGTGTTTCTCATCATTTTTCATAACTTGATCTGATTCATCTGTGTCTAGACAGACAGTTTGTATATGTACAGGGACAGGAAAATTTTCTGATCGACTGCATATACACACGTGTACAGATATACACGTGTGCACTGCCTCGCCGATCAGTGTGCAACTGGGGAGTAGCCACATGGACCTTCTCGACTCAGTACACATGAAGTCAAAGTCAACACAAGTCAATACAAAAGCAGTTTCAATGTGGTTAAGCAAACATGAATGATCAATGTCAAGTGCAAGTTCAATGTAAAGCCAAATGGTACAAGACAGGGTAACATAAGTGGTCGAGTAGTCATGCAGCAATGAAAGTGTACACAGCAAGGTGACAAACATGGGAAAATGGTCAGGACCAACCAACAATGAAGAAACAGCTCAAACAAGTGATAAAGAGAGTAAGCAAACACAACAGCATGGTGAATGCAACAACAAAGCAAAGAGATAAGTGCCAAATACATGAAGAAAGAGTGGTCGAGCATAATGCTAAGCAATGGAGCAGTGGAACTTGGCAACATAGATTTCATACAAAGCAAGGTTCAGTTTTTTTTTACAAAGATGTGAAACAGCAACTTGCATGTGTGCATGCTCAAACAACTAGAGGAAGGATTCAATGTACATACAAGACAGCAGCATGATTCAAGTGTGCAAGTGACAGCAGCAAAATGGTAATGCAAGACAGACTACAAGTATAAAGTTAAGTTTTCATGGCAAATTACTCATGTGACAAGCAGCTATAGAACACAAGCAGTTGCATATATGTGTGCATGTGCATTCACAATTGAGTGACAAATCAGGTGATATAGTGGCATGTATATGTTGAGCATGTTTCGAGACTAAGCAATTTTGTACATGCAGCAGTTTCAGAAGCATACAGCAGGTTCATGTATTCAAGTAATGGGTGGTACAATTTCAGTACAAAGTAGATTCATGCTCAGCAATAAAGAATCAGAAATTCAAAAAGGAGAAATGTTTTTCTGAAACTAAATCTGGTTTTGTTTAAGTCAAGCACTAGTCAAGGATGCAATGCAAGGGACCACAAGTTCTTTTTGTTTCCAGTTTTTGAATCAAGGGTCAATTAAATCAATGCTCCAAACTTTGCGAGAATGAAATGTCAAAATATTTCCAGAAAGCAGAATATGGCATTTCCAGAAATGATTTTGAAATACTTTGTTGGGCAGGAAATACACAAAATCAGTGTGTGTTACATTGAGCAAGATTTCTTTCTTAGTTTCCAGAAATGATGCAAGCAGTTTTGGGAATCATTTCAAAAGGGAAAATCACATTCTTTCTTTTTTGGTCACAAATATTTTTAATATCAGAAATCCGAATTATAACTTTCCAGAAAATGAATGCAGAGAATAGTTTTAGAGAAACAAAAATGGGAAAGTATCAATTCGGCAAGATCATATTTGAGCAAGGTGTTTGTGGCATGCAAACAGTTTTATTTTGTTTTCCAGAAATCAGCTTTGGGATGAAACAAAATTAAATGTGGCAAGATGATATATATTTCCAAAAATAACAAAGCAATTCTTTTTCAAGAGGCCAATTTTGGTTCACAACAAAAGGAAACAAATTCAATCCAAAAATCATGATATATTTTTTGGCATCAAAAAGAGAATTCACACAAGGAGATTAATGGCAACAAATCAAAGTAAATTCGTGCAAATCAAAAGAGGAATCCACGCAAATCAGTCAGGTCATTTAATTGAAATCTGAGTGTTGATTTATAGGCTTTCCAAATCCTATTTTTCGATCACACCCATTACATCATCAACAAGTTATTTGAAATCAAAACGAACAAAATCAATTCAAGGAACCAAAGTTCAAAATTTCAGAGAGCTTACAGCTTCTAGGATTTCGATCGAAAGCCATCAGAGTTCCCAGTCGAAGACAAGGATAAAGCCACATAGTTTCCAGCATCAGAAAGAAATTGAGATCAACATCAATTCATAGATCGATTTGGGGACGAAGCAGAAAACCCTAGTTTTCTATCGAGGCCCCCATTTTTGAGTTCCAAAGCAAAAGAGAACGGGCTGAACTAATTTGAAAAGGGTCGGCCAAGTGTTCAAATAAAAAGGGGATGACCCCTTAGTTATATCCTAGGGTTTTTCTATTTTATTTTTTTCTTGTATTTTTAATTTTGTTTTGTAAATCGAACCGAATCAGTTCTAGGTCTGGAAAATACTAGAGGAATCAGTCAGGGTGTTGACTGACAGTTGACAGAGTCTGTAAAATCTGGGTTACTGGTTACGGGGTCGTAAACAGGGGAATCTGATCGAGTGGACATCAGTCAGTCTAGGGTTTTGAGCGAAGGGTCAGAACAGGAGCAGGCGCTGCGAGTGTACATGGTCTTGTATGCGGGATCTGTTTATAACACCTAGTAGAAACCTTAGGAATGCAGCAGTAGGCAGGATTTTGCCAAAGCTGGGTATATCTGTGTGTGATTTATTTTCTGCACTTTTATTTCTGCTGTATTCGGTGATCTGTTCATTATTTTAATATTCTGTCAGTTTTTCAATTCGGTTTAAAAACTGTGATAAACCCTATTCACCCCCCCTCTAGGGTTAATCTAGATCCAACAAGTGGTATCAGAGCTGGTATAAGGTTACAACATGATAGGGAGTTCTCGCTCTATGATCTAGTGGCGAAGTAGTGACTCTTATCCCTACATGTCCGTGGGTGGTTGTCCATGTCGAGAGGCAGGACGTGAAATCAGTCTCTGAGGTGCCATTGTTTGCCACCGGGGTGTCATTAAAATCCTCGAGAAAGCGAGAACAAGTGGTATCAGAGCGGGTATTCTGTTTAACTCTAGAGAAATGGTGTTCACTAGCTGTCAGTCTTCTGAGGATCAGTCCAGTCGTATTCCATTTATTTTCAATGGTACCAATTTTTTAAATTGGAAATTAGAAATGGAATTATATTTAAAATCTATTGATATGAAATGTTGGGATACTGTTATTAATGGTTATGATATGGTCAATAGGAATGATATTGGATTTAATTCTCGTGCTATTCACACTTTGTATTCTTATATTGATGATGTCCAATATAACCTCATCTCTCATTGCTTGACTGCGCAGGAAATATGGAATTTTCTCGATACGAAGTATGGAAAGATTGACAACAGCAGCTCAAAATCCAAAATGGACAACTCAGATTCAGATCTATGCTCAGGAGAAGAAACAAATGAAAATTCAAGTAGATCAGATGATGGAGACTCAACAGACAATGAGACTGGGAGCTTCTCATATGAAGAGTTGGTTTATATGTGTATTGATTTAACAAAAATCGTTGATAAACTCCATCATAAAAACAAATCTTTAAAATCGAAAAATCATGAGTTAAATAGCAAAGTTAACTGTTTGGAATCAGAATTTACAAATGTCATGAAATTAGAAAATTCTGACTGTGAAGGTTGTTTGAAATTGAAAACTGACCTCGTTCATCTCAATAAAAATATTCAAAGGCTTAAAGAGGAAATTTTGATTTTAAAAGATAACGAGGTTGAGCTAAAAGATTCAAACAATTTTTTGCAAAAAGAATTTAATAATTTTAAGGCCATCAAGAATTCCAAACATGAAATTGCTGAAAAAGAAAGCTTGTTGAAAAGTGATTTAATTTTAAACGAGCTTGAAAAAGAGATTGAAAATTTTAAGAAACTTAAATTTGAAAAACAAATTAAATTTGAATCTGAAATCCTTGAGTCCAAGACAAAAGTCAAACTTCTTGAAAACGAAAATTTGTTTCTGAAGCAAAATGATACTGAAAGGAGGAAGATCAGCATTAATCGTTGTTCAAATCTGATAAAAGAAAATTCTGATCTTAAATCCAAAATTCAACGATTAGAATCAACTTTGGATAAATTTTCTAATGGGGAAAAATCGTTGAATATGCTGTTACAAAACCAATTTACGGTTAGTCATAAACTAGGTCTTGGTTTTGGAAAGACAAGTGTTTTTGAAAATTTAAATTCTTTTGTTTCTAAAAATCCTTCGAATTGCTTCAAGAAGGGCCATTCTGAAAATTTGAATTTTGAAAATTCGAAAAGATTTTTAAGTCACAACAGATATGAGAACTTGTTTTATAATAAACCATTTATACATTCTTCAATCCCAAAAGGAAATAAGGCGGGCTTTGTTAAACTCAAACAGAGTTGGGTTCCTAAGGGTACAAAGGTAAATTCAGATGGTTTGTTATGCAGACAGGTTTGGGTACCAAAAGTAGTAAACACATTTCAGAGTGGTTTTACAAATTTTGTTAAACCACTTAACCCTCTAAACTGTTAGGTACCGGAGGAGGCTGAGGAACTGCTTTGTTAAAGAGAAACTGAATTCAAACTGCGTCATATCATCAGGTTATTCACAGTTCCTTAGCCAAGACTGTTGAGTTAGAGATTCTGATTTACACTGGATTCTGGTATGATCTCTAAACTCACCTCTGTAAATATTTTCTGTTTTTGATTTTTTCTTTTGGTTATTTCTTCTTCTTCTCACTTCTATCTCTTTCTTCTGTCTTTTCTAATTTGATTTATCACTGCCATATTTTTTTTGTGCTTCTTGAATTGCAGTAGTTGAATTGCAGTATTCATGATATTCTGGAAATCTGTTTTGTGTATAGAACTCTGATATTTTTAATCATGTCCAGATATTGAATTTTTTCTGCAATTGTTTTGAAGTTATTTTTTCTGTTTTCTGAATTCCTAACGGTGTTGACGTATTCATATTATATCTTGAACACTGTTAATCTGAATTCTAAATTGTTTTGAAGATCTGAAATTATATGGAAATTCACACACCTTTGCTGTTCTAAGTTTATTCTAATTCATTTTAGAAAAGCTCAAAATATTATACTCATTACAGCACACTGTTATTTATCAGTTGTGACAATTCCAGAAATTTTCGGATTGGCTTGAATAATTTTTTTTAAATGTCTTGTCTCAGTGATACATCTTAAATTCATTTTTATTCATGATTAGTACAGTTGAAATAAGTTTTGTTTGAAATCATATGAAATTTCTGATATTTTGAATCTCACACACCTCCTAAATTTGAAATTATCAACCTTGTGTGATTGATTCATTATATCCCAGAACTTGACATTTGGTTCAAGTGATTTCAAATAAATTACTTTAATTTTCTAGTTCATGAATACATCTCAAATTTGATGTAAATGACCTGAATTTAATCTCACACTTGTCAGAGATACTTGTGAAAATTTCTTTGAAAATCCGATCTTGAAACTCACTGTTATTTCATGATTATTTGTTTTGAATATCTGTTTGTTTAAAATCATTTGAAATTATTGATTTATGGAATCTCACACATATCCTGAATCTGAAATTTATAATATGGTGTGATTGATTCATCGAATCGTGAGTTTTTCATATTTCCTCAAATGATTTCAAATAAACAGTATTTTTAATCTTGGATCATGAATCATATTCTGTGACCATCAGAAATGTCTTGACAAGTGTGCTTTGAAACGATTTTTGTGCTGCTCTGATACTGGTGTGAAAATGCTCTAAATGACTCTTATATTGAGAAGAATTGTTTGCTGCTCTGATACTGTTTTTCAAATAGTTGCTTGTTCTTATCTGCAGCTTTGGAAAATGTGCAAATTTTTTAAGTCTGTCTGTTTGGGCTTTGTGAATAAAGACACCAAGTGGTATCAGAAGTGATTATATTTGTTTCACTCATCTGTACTGAGATTCAAATTTTCAAATTTTCACCTTGTACAGATCCACACATTTTTTTTGCCTTATACAAATAAATGTGCTAAATTTGTCTGGCTGGGTTTGTGTTTAAATTTCTTTGGTCTGAGATGTCCATGATAGTCCATCAAGGTGTAATTAAATTCCTCGATAAAGGAGACTACAATTGGTATCAGCTTTTTCACTCATCTGTTTTTTTTTTAATTATCACCCTGTATAGATTCATTTTTTTTGTATAAATCTGTTTAATTTCCTCTTATAATTGATTTTCAATTTTAAAATTATTTATTGATTATTCATTCAGAAATTGAAATCAATATCCGAATTGAACTATATTTATAATTCATCAAAAATATTATCAGAATTTGAAATTGTGATGAAATTGTGATAGCAGTATATTTCACAACAAGAGGGGATTTGATTTAAATTTTTTCATGATGGTTGAACGTTTATTATAATATCTTTGAACTAGCAATTATTTCACGACTAACTCCTTTATCTATCACCCGTCTGCCATCTATCATGATTTTATATTAACGTGGAGAGTTTTTTTTTTTAAAAAAAGGAGGAGGAAAAATCATCTTGTGTTTAAAAACAGTGAAAATATTGGTGATAAAATTTGGACTATGTTATTTTTCAGAATCAGTGACGATTGAAAATTTTCAATGATCTCGGTACAGTTGATCATATTTCATAATATAATTAATTTAGAAATTTATTTCACAGTCCATCTCTGTACCTACCGCATTTCTATCATTCATGCTGGTTTATATATACTGAGGAGTTTTTCTATTTTGAAGCTGAAAATAATAAATATAATTAATATATAAGAGTGTCTCTAACCTCATTTAAAAATCCAAGCTCTGGTTATGCATGGTTATGAGACGTCTTATAATTTAAGCTGCGATTGATCCCATTTAAAAATCCAAGCTCTGGTTATGCGTGGTCAGTGTGCTCTTAAATAAAAAGGAAATATAGTGCTAAAAATAGAAATAAATTTGAAATTCTCCTCTGAGTATAAAAACCAGCCTATTAATCCATCTTCTAATCTGTGAAATGTGTTAAAATCTTATGACGTATTATGATTTGTTGATTGATGGGTATTGGAATTTGAGATTATTCGATTTTCTCACTTAAGTTGAATTATTAATTATAGTCCAAATCCATCACTGTTTTTTGTGCTTTATTTTTGTAAAAAAACCTTTGAAAATAATTGGAAATGAATTGTTTTTAAAACTCTCTCCATTCTATATAAAATTCATCGTATATCCGTCATTCTCTACAATGTGAAATATGCCACCTGTTCTTAGAATAATATGATTTTTGTTTGACTGACTGAAATGTATGATGACCGTTCTTCATCTTAAGCTGAAATTATATTTTTAGTCAATTTTCATCTGTATTTTAAAATCTGTATCCTTTTGATGATAACAAAAGGGGGAGAATGGATTAGATTTTGATTTATGAGTGAATATTTTATAAATATTTTTATTTTTGAAAATTCATTATCATTCGGTTCAATTTCATTCAGTTCAATTCACTCATGCACAGTTCTAGGGGGAGTTTTCTATTGTAGGGGGGGCTAATAAATAGGGGGAGTTCATTTTTCACTGTAAAACACATTTGTTGGATTCAAAATATTTTTATTTGTTTGTCATCATCAAAAGGGGGAGATTGTTGTATATAACGGTGTTGTATACACAATTATATGATTTTTGTTTTATGATAACAACCAAATATATTTTATAAATGTGTTTATTACTGTACTGTTCAATATTTCTAACATTCAAACAGTACATCTATTTTAACTCCACTATTTAATCTCTTCACATATTTGTACATATAAATAAACAGAATAGAATAGACAAGTCTGATTGACAACAATGAAATGATATTTTATTTCAAACAGATTTTGTTTATTCCAAATAATCAGTACAATGAATTTTTCATATACATTAGCTCCTCATTATATCACTCAACACTCATTCGATTATATATTCAGTTATACATTCACAGAATCAAATACAGACACTTACACTGTTACACACACTGGTCTTGTTTTCTGCCTTCTGTCTTTTATCTTCTGTCTTCACAGCATTCTTCAGTCAGTCCAGTAATCATCACCTGTCACATGAAACAGAAACACACAGTACACTGCAATAGAAATAATACTGAACACATGCGAATATAATTTTTATTTTTAAAATTTTTTATTTGCCTCAGTTTTCTGGTATGTTTCTCATCATTTTTCATAACTTGATCTGATTCATCTGTGTCTAGACAGAAAGTTTGTATATGTACAGGGATAGGAAAATTTTCTGATCGACTACATATACACACGTGTACAGATATACACGTGTGCACTGCCTCGCCGATCAGTGTGCAACTGGGGAGTAGCCACGTGGACCTTCTTGACTCAGTACACATGAAGTCAAAGTCAACACAAGTCAATACAAAAGCAGTTTCAATGTGGCTAAGCAAACATGAATGATCAATGTCAAGTGCAAGTTCAATGTAAAGCCAAATGGTACAAGACAGGGTAACATAAGTGGTCGAGTAGTCATGCAGCAATGAAAGTGTACACAGCAAGGTGACAAACATGGGAAAATGGTCAGGACCAACCAACAATGAAGAAACAACTCAAACAAGTGATAAAGAGAGTAAGAAAACACAATAACATGGTGAATGCAACAACAAAGCAAAGAGATAAGTGCCAAATACATGAAGAAAGAGTGGTCGAGCAAGTAGAAACCTTAGGAATGCAGCAGTAGGCAGGGTTTTGCCGAAGCTTGGTATATCTGTGTGTGATTTATTTTCTGCACTTTTATTTCTGCTGTATTCGATGATCTGTTCATTATTTTAATATTCTGTCAGTTTTTCAATTCGGTTTAGAAACTGTGATAAACCCTATTCACCCCCCCCTATAGGGTTAATCTAGATCCAACAATTCCCTCCTCTTGGGTGTACAGCCCAATGAAGATCATCAGTAATTATCCAAACGATGTGAAGACCTCCGGTCTTTGACCACCGTCTTCATCCTCGACACATCGTCGAATCAGTTATTCAGAATGGGATAAACTCGGTCTTTCTAAATAACTCGCGTATATAATAAACAAGTGTTACAAAAACACAACATACACCTCATTCCAATTCAGAATATTCTTTTATTCAAATATTCTTATACTTTGGGAAACGTTCCCATTAATTTTATCAAAGATAAATTCTTTAAATTTATTCTTTAATCTTCTTTTGAATATCGATTCAAATTAGTCGGGATTAGCGAACCACACCGAAGTAATCATTTATTTTATTTCCCTATCCCAACTTATTCATCCCCATGAAGTAAAACTGGTCGTACTTCATATCTAACACCACGGTGTTATCGGTAAATTCAATTACCATTTCATGTTCAAATCTAATTAAAGATTTAACTATCGCCTGGAGCAAAACTGGTGATACTCCATTCTCGATTATTTCAATCTAATTAAAGATTCATTAAAACTCCACTTGGTTTTAATCTTCCCAATAATCACTATCAATGATTATTTAACTTGGGAAATCATATCCTGTCTTTAACTGGGTTAAAGAACCAATGTCATTTAAAACACGGTTCACGATAAACCCAAAAATCAATTCAAATTCAATTCCAATTAATTACCATTTAATTGGTATACTTCATTAAATCTAAATAAAAAGATTTAATCTTTTTCTCAACTGGGTTTAAGAACAGTGTAAATGAAGACACCATTCACAACAAACCCAAATCCCATTTGATATTAAATACAAGGCTCGGAATAGAAAATATATCGGCTTATATTCAATATCAAATTCTACGACCAACAAATATCATATTGGAAATAACGATATAAATATATCTTTCAAATTTCCATAATAATATCTGTATAATCACGAAATCCAACATCGAAATATTCCAAAGACAATTTCGATTCAAATCCATTTCCACTTTATATATTGGAAATTCTGGTTATTTTCAAAACCATTTCAAATCCACTTTATTTGTTTTAAAAATTAATAGGATTATAATTGTAGTTCATTTCGAAAAAAAATCTATATTTATCTTTTCAAATTTGGAATTTTTCATCCCAATTCTTTCCAAATCATTTCTTATGATTTTACACAAATTATTACTATTTTTAATAATTTTATCAAGGCCCGTACAGTCGATTTCCATCAATGGCCATCGAACTGCACTTACAGCGACCTTTTCCAAATTTGATTTGGACATAATTCCAAATCCAACCGTTAGATTTCAAATCTCTAATTTTCGTTAGAAAGCTCTTTTCGATACGAACCCAACGGTTCTGGTTTTAGGAGATTCCGACGGTCGGACCTCCCGTAATATCCATTCTAAGTCAATGGTCGAAATTCGCGAACTGCCGCAGCACGACGTGTTCTATTCAGGCCATTATATTATATATATATATATATATATTTCGTCGATTTCCTTTCAAAACGTATTTTATAAATCATTTTAAATTCGTTTTCAAAACGATTTCAACTTCATATTCAATTTCGAATCAAAATTGAATATTCCACATCATCGATATACAAATGATAATATTTTCAAAATGTTATATTTGAAATCACTTCCCTTTTCTATATTCATTATAAAAACGACTATAATCGATATAAATATCGTTCGCGTCAAAATGGTGCATATTTAACCAACACGGCTTTATATATTTCAATAACTTCGTTATTCTATTCAACAAATGAATATTTTCTTCAACACATGAATTTTCTTTTATTCAACACATGAATATATATATTTTATTCAACACATGAATTTTCTTTTATTCAACACATGAATATTCTTTTTATTCAACACATGAATATATATTTTATTCAACACATGAATTTTCTTTTTATTCAACACATGAATATTCTTTTTATTCAGCACATGAATATTCTTTTATTCAACACATGAATTTTCTTTTTATTCAACACATGAATATTCTTTTATTCAACACATGAATATTATTTTCATTCAACACACGAATATTCTTTTATTCAACACATGAATTTTCTTTTATAATAATCCTTATTTTCCAAATTGGAATGAGGCCCAATCAATTGCCATATAATGTTAATTATATGGATTCCCTACAACACATGTATATAATAGCAACGATAAATCATCAACCATCATCCAGAGTGCACCACACAACTGCATAAGCATTAAATATAAATAATTAACGCTTACATAGTCTGTCAACCCATCGATTGACATACACCTAAACAATCGGGATTAGTGTACGTCAAATATCATCATAATACCCATGTGGGGTTTCAAATCAACTAACACAGATTTTTATTTGTGATGTTGGGCGATGTGTAAAATTTATCGTCCCAATCAATATCAGTCAAACGGGTGTACATAAACAAATCATCCGATTTGTTTATAAATATTTATTTTATATACACATTAAAAAATATATTTTTTACTATAAAATATTTATAACGATAAAATATTTTATTTCATTCCACATCACACAATCAAATTTCACAACACAGAAATCAAACAAACAAGTCATCCATGGTCTGTGGACGACTGGTGTCGGGTGCTACTAAGCACCATCTGCATCCTAATATATATTTAAACTAGAAATTAAAATAAAAGTGAGGAGTTCTCACCGATAAGCTAAACCAAACACCGCGACTCTTCATATGTAGAAAATTTTGCCATGTCCGCCTTTTGTCACTTTCATTGTTCGTATCCACTACATATATAAAAATCACATTTTTATATTGCTGCTATGAATATAAAAATCACATTTTTATAACTATGCTATATGGATAAAAATCACATTTCTATACCGCTACAATATAGATAAAAATTCTATTTTTATAACGCTACTATATAGATAAAAATTCTATTTTTATCACGCTAACTTCATAATAAAAATTATATTTTTATATCGCTCTTCTTCTAATAAAGATTATATTTTTATATTCGTTACTTCATTATAAAAATCCTATTTTTATTCTTTCTATATTATAAAAATCATATTTTTATTACTCTACATAAATAAAAATCATATTTTTAATCACTATTCTAGTAATAAAAATCTCATTTTTATCACAAAGCTAAATTAAAAATCCAAACTTTCTTCATTTTAAAAATTCAAACTTTACTACACTTCCTACATATGAAAGATCCAATTTTTACTATGCTTCCATATGTGTAAAAATCCTATATTTTTCCTAATCAAAAATTTAAACCTTTTATATAAGAAAAATCTCATCTTTATACAAATGAAAATCTAATTTTTATATGCCCTCCTTGTAAATAAAAACTGAATTTTTTCTCTTAAACCTATATATGTAAAAATCCTATTTTTATACGCTATTCAAATATATAAAAATACGATTTTTATTCGACCTACATACACATAAAACCGAAAATAAAACTCCATTTACATTAAATAAAACAAAATAGAAATTAAAACTCACAAAATCTCATTCAGAGGAGGAAGAGGTGGAATCAGAGAGGGTGCTGAGGGGAGCGGCGGTCGGGGAGGTAGTCGAGATGTGGGGGTTGGCGGCAGGTGGAATGAGGTCTGGTGGTGGCGGGTTCGCGGATGTTGGGGGTCGGGGTCGAGTTAGAGGAGAGAGAGGGAGAAGGGGGATCGGGGGGGGACTGGTGGTGGCCTAGACGGAGCTCCGGTGGTGGCGTGAGGCAGGGGGAGGGGGGCGACGTCCCACGGTGGCGACTGGGCTAGGGTTCCGCCGTTTTTTTCTATTTTTTATCGATCTGAGAATTAACGGGGGGGGAGGGGGGGGGGGGGGTAAAGGAAAAAGGGATGTTGACTTTTAAATTTAATTAAATATTTTAATTTATTTATTCTCCAAAAAGTTATCGTCCTATTCGAACTCCAATCGAGACCCACCGACTGTCATCCCTAGCTAAATACCCTCATTCCGAACACAATGGGATATGTTTCGAAAGCCACTTCGACCGTTACGATCAGTTTCCATCAAATTCAAAATATAAGTCCGTATATATTGAATTTGAACGTACATTTCGATTTACCGGGGCCACATACGGACTCTAAAAATTCCCGAAAAATAGTTTCTAGCTTTGTATTGATGATACAGTCCTAACAAAACTACTTTCACCAAATTCTGAGACCGTTTGAAAAATGGCCATTTTCCAGTCGATTAAAATCAACCGAAACTGGTCAAACTCGTTTTCTTTTGCCATGCTCACATATTGATTCGAAAAATTACGAATTTTGAAATCTAGCAATAACTTGACATCACGGATCAAACAAAAGTGGTTTCGTCGAAAACCGAGGTCATTTGCAAAATTTTCATTTTTAAGGGCCTTTATATATATTAAAATATATATAAATTCCAAAGCGACTTTTCTGAATTTTAAACTGAACATATCTTTCAACTTCTAATGTGAAATCTCAGTTTCTTACATCCGTTAGAAAGATATGATCAAACATATTCAAATATTTCTTGTTTCGTTCAATTCTGACTTATATTGAATTCTGTATATTCAATTGAAATTCGAAATCGAATTTTCAAACTGCCGCGCCATTTCTGGCTCGTATTATAATTATAAATAATTATTTATATTCTAACGTCGATTCAAATAAATATATATGTTCTAATTCTATTCGAAATAAATTTCTCGTCGTTATTATTTAAAATAATTCGTTTTAAATATTCAAAATTCATTAAAATTGCCAAAATAAAAATTTTAAATTGGCTCGGATTTCCGGGTTATTACAATCTCCCCCACTTAAAACTTTTCGTCCCCGAAAAGGAACGAAGATGAAAGTTGTTTAACTAATCAACCCAACTTCCAGTATTTTCATTATGGCTTAAGTTCTTCAACTTTTCTGTTTCTATGAACTTTTCAAAATTTTCAAGAATTTGGCTATCACCCTAAATTTTCGAAATTTTTTGCCATAACGTCCTCTGCACCAGGAGCTTCGGGATATTTCAAATAGCTTCCCATGGCCCTCACCAATCCAAAAATAAAAAGAAACAGCCAATCGGCTCATAAAATCATCAAAAACCAAAGAAATACAATAAACATGTACCTATTTGTCAGGCAAACAAATTTATTCCTCTTCTCTAGCCTCCTTGCTATGACCTGTTCAATGTAAGTACATGTATATGTATGCAAGTGCGACAAATTTTCAATACAATTCACTATTTGGTTCAATTTGGCTAAAGGTTCAACATTTAATTAGTCAAACAATATCAAACGACACAACCAGCAATCAATTAGTTGATTAGCTTTTCAAATTCATAACTTTGATACATAGTCCAATAATCAGATTTTTGATGCCAAATCACAAAAATATGTTCTAACTATATTTTGGTTCTCACACCAGTCAATTGGAAATATATAGAAATCCCACTTTTGAAACTCGAATATAAATACTGATGATGTCATGACAATTATCAGTACCATCTCCGGGCGACTAGAGTGTGATTCTATATCTACCCAGTATATTAAAACTTCAAATACACGCGAATCAGACGTATACGCAAAATCTATATATACTGGATTGTCCGAATTCAATACAAATAAATATTCAAATACGCTGAATAAGGTTTAAATTTTCAAAACAACACTCTTTACACTCGTTCTAGGATACTACTAATCCTATCTCTAATGAGTCATTCTCATTGGATATTACTAATTCAATCTCTGATGAATCCTTTCGTTTGGTTCTAACGTGTCTTGTTCTCCGAGCTCTGTAAACCAAAGCTCTAATACCAAATGTGACGATAAGGAATTTCGCTCAATCCGAATCGATCGCTAAACCGACCAAGACCATTCGAAACCCCTGATTGTTTTGAGAACACGGCGAATCAGAAGAACATTTCATTGCTTATTACAATAATTCAAAAGAATATACAGAGTATGAATAAATATTACACATTCGATAAATATCAGAGATTTACCAATTACAATGCAGCGGAAAAATAATACAAAACACAACTGAAAGAGATATACGGATACAGAGCTTTCCGGATATCATTCCAGCTGTAAACGAGGTTCCTATGAATATAAATCTGCAAAACCAAAACTACTAGCTGCCCGTGTCAAAATAAGGGCACCCAGAGTTTAGGTTAAAACTATAAACTCCAGGTCATTCATGTTACTGGTGTGAGAACTAAAATAGTTATTTAAAGCTTTACTTTAAATCAGATATATCAAGGGACCAAGCCGTATAACACGGAATGGCTTTCCTACCAAGAATACCAGTGCATATAACAAAACAGCGCAATGCTTTTTGGAAAAATGAAGCTATTATAAGACCCAGGTCCCATCACACAATGCAATACAAGCCGGAGGATAGGGTTTTCCCTTATAATAGCCAAACATGCTTGGTACGTTAAAAACAAATCACTTAATACTATTATAAGTGCATAGTGTATAAAACAACTTCAAATATAAATGTATCAATCCTAGACGACATGGGTACCATATATCATGTCGCCATACTAGGCTCTACAATCAAAAACCGCAAAGTCACGTATTTGGAAGTTGGATTTCCATCTATGAACCGAGGCAAGGGATCGTCCTCTACCGAATTCGAGTCTGTCTAGCCCGAGCCTCAGGATCCAGACTTAGGTGGGCCCTTGGATCGTCAGGGCCGGTCCACCGATGTGGATTAAAATGCCTGAACACTGCGTTTCCCCTCCCTTTAGGGCGTAAATGAGTCATATGACTCCATCGGCTCCACATAGTCACTGATATATTCGAGGCGCCTCGCTATCCAACAACCACATAGGTGAAAATAATATAAATGTCAGGGCCGGTAGGTCACTGACACCACCCTAGCTAGAAAGAAACGCATGTCCTCCCGGATGTCCTCTCCCGTTTCTGGTTCACAACCGGGGTGTGAGGCTCGCGAATCAACGTTACACAAAGCTATGCCACACTTTGATCATCAAGCACAAGACTTTGCTTTTCAATAGAAGCCTTGATCAATTGCTACTTAGGCATGCCACACAGGCAATTCACTCCATGCGATTGATATCCATCAATATATAACCTCTGAGCTCGTACGTCTCAGAGAAAAGCGTTAAGCAAGAGAAGAAATTCTCTGCCGCCAAACAGATATATATTTAATAGAAATCAATCACACAGAATAAAATACAATGTCAGACACAGTCCATTTACAAGTTCGTTCTGGGTCTGAACGAAATCGGAGTCACCTTGTACCTCGCATATCCATCGATCTCCAAGTACGTCTGCGGGATCACCAACTGATTCCCTCCTCTTGGGTGTATAGCCCAATCAAGATCATCAGTAATTATCCAAACGATGTAAAGACCTCCGGTCTTCGACCACCGTCTTCATCCTCGACACATTGTCGAATCAGTTATTCAGAATGGGATAAACCCGGTCTTTCTGAATAACTCGCGTATACAATAAACAAGTGTTACACAAACACAACATACGCCTCATTCCAATTCAGAATATTATTTTATTCAAATATTCTTATACTTTGGGAAAGGATCTCATTAATTTTATCAAAGATAAATTCTTTAAATTTATTCTTTAATCTTCTTTTGAATATCAATTCAAATTAGTCGGGATTAGCGAACCACACCGAAGTAATCATTAATTTTATTTCCCAATCCCAACCTATTCATCCCCATGAAGTAAATCTGGTCATACTTCATATCTAACACCACGGTGTTATCGGTAAATTCAATTACCATTTCACGTTCAAATCTAATTAAAGATTTAACTATCGCCTGGAGCAAAACTGGTGATACTCCATTCTCGATTATTCCAATCTAATTAAAGATTCATTAAAACTCCACTTGATTTTAATCTTCGCAATAATCACTATCAATGATTATTTAACTTGGGAAATCATATCCTGTCTTTAAATGGGTTAAAGAACCAATGTCAGTTAAAACACGGTTCTCGATAAACCCAAAAATCAATTCAAATTCAAATTCAATTCCAATTAAATACCATTTAATTGGTATACTTCATTAAATCTAAATAAAAAGTTTTAATCTTTTTCTCAACTGGGTTTAAGAACAGTGTAAATGAAGACACCATTCACGACAAACCCAAATCCCATTTGATATTAAATACAAGGCTCGGAATAGAAAATATATCGGCTTATAATCAATATCAAATTTTACGACAAACAAATATCGTATTGGAAATAACGGTATAAATACATCTTTCAAATTTCCTTAACAATATTTGTATAATCACGAAATCCAACATCGAAATATTCCAAAGACAATTTCGATTCAAATCCATTTCCACTTTATATATTGGAAATTCTGGTTATTTTCAAAATCATTTCAAATCCTTATTTTAAAAATAAATGTGATTATTATTCTAGTTCAAAACTAGTTCATTTCGATAAAAATCTATTTTTGCCTTTTCAAATTTGGAATTTTTCATCCCCATTCTTTCCAAATCATTTCTTATGATTTTACACAAATTATTACTATTTTTAATAATTTTATCAAGGCCCGTACAGTCGATTTCCATTAATGGCCATCGAACTGCCCTTACAGCGACCTTTTCCAAATTTGATTTGGACATAATTCCAAATCCAACCGTTAGATTTCAAATCTCATATTTTCGTTAGAAAGCTCTTTTCGATACGAACCCAACGGTTCCAGTTTTAGGAGAATCCGACGGTCGAATCTCCCGTAATATCCATTCGAAGTCAATGGTCGAAATTAGCGAACAGCCGCAGCGCGACGCGTTTTATTCAGGCCATTATATAAAATATATATTATATATTTCATCAATTTCCTTTCAAAACGTATTTTATAAATCGTTTTAAATTCGTTTTCAAAACGATTTCAACTTCATATTCAATTTCGAATCAAAATTGAATATTCCACATCATCGATATACAAATGATAATATTTTCAAAACGTTATATTTGAAATCACTTCCCTTTTCTATATTCATTATAAAAACAACTATAATCGATATAAATATCGTTCGCGTCAAAATGGCGCATATCTAATCAACACGTCTTTATATATTTCAATAACTTCGTTATTCTATTCAACAAATGAATATTTTCTTCAACACATGAATTTTCTTTTATTCAACACATGAATATATATATTTTATTCAACACATGAATATTCTTTTTATTCAACACATGAATATATATTTTATTCAACACATGAATTTTCTTTTTATTCAACACATGAATATTCTTTTTATTCAACACATGAATATTCTTTTATTCAACACATGAATTTTCTTTTTATTCAACACATGAATATTCTTTTATTCAACACATGAATATTCTTTTTATTCAACAAATGAATATTCTTTTATTCAACACATGAATTTTCTTTTATAATATTCCTTATTTTCCAAATTGGAATAAGGCCCAATCATTTACCATATAATGTTAATTATGTGGATTCCCTACAACACATGTATATAATAGCAACGATAAATCATCAACCATCATCCAGAGTGCACCACACAACTGCATAAGCATTAAATATAAATAATTAACGCTTACACAGTCTGTCAACCCATCGATTGACATAAAACTAAACAATCGGGATTAGTGTACGTCAAATATCTTCCCAATACACGTGTGGGGTTAACACAGATTTTTATTTGTGCAGTTGGGCGATGTGTAAAATTTATTGTCCCAAACAATATCAGTCAAATGGGTCTATATAAACAAATTATCCGATTTGTTTATAAATATTTATTTTATATACATGTTAAAAATTATATTTTTAACTATAAAATATTTATAATGATAAAATATTTTATTTCATTCCACATCACACAATCAAATTTCACAACACAGAAATCAAACAAACAAGTCATCAATGGTCTGTGGACTACGGGTGTCGGGTGCTGCTAAGCTCCGTCTGCATTCTAGTATATATTTCAATTAGAAATTAAAATAAAAGTGAGGAGTTCTCACTGATAAGCTAAACCAAACACCGCTACTCTTCATATGTAGAAAATCTTGTCGTGTCCGCCTTTTTTCACTTTCGTTGTTCGTATCCACTACATATATAAAAATCACATTTTTATATTGCTGCTATGTTTATAAAAATCACATTTTTATAACTACGCTATATGGATAAAAATCACATATTTATACCGCTACTATATAGATAAAAGTTCTATTTTTATAACACTACTATATAGATAAAAATTCTATTTTTATAACGCTACTATATAGATAAAAATTCTATTTTTATCACACTAACTTCATAATAAAAATTATATTTTTATATCGCTTTTCTTCTAATAAAGATTATATTTTTATATTCGTTACTTCATTATAAAAATCCTATTTTTATTCTTTCTATAATATAAAAATCATATTTTTATTACTCTACATAAATAAAAATCATAATTTTAATTGCTAAATCTCATTTTTATCACAATGCTAAATTAAAAATCCAAACTTTCTTCATTTTAAAAATTCAAACTTTACTACAGTTCCTACATATGAAAGATCCAATTTTTACTACGCTTCCATATGTGTAAAAATCCTATATTTTTCCTAATCAAAAATCTAAACCTTTTACACAAGAAAAATCTCATCTTTATATAAATGAAAATCTAATTTTTATATGCCCTCCTTGTAAATAAAAATCGATTTTTTTTATCCTAAATCTATACATGTAAAAATCCTATTTTTATACGCTATTCAAATATATAAAAATACGATTTTTATTAAACCTACATATACATAAAACTGAAAATAAAACTCCATTTACATTAAATAAAACAAAATAGAAATTAAAACTCACAAAATTTCGTTCAGAGGAGGAGGAGGAGGTGGAATCGAAGAGGGTGCTGAGGGGAGCGGCGCGTCGGGGAGGTAGTCGAGATATGGGGGTTGGCGGCAGGTGGAATAAGGTCTGGTGGTGGCGGGTTCGCGGATGTTGGGGGTCGGCGTCGAGTTAGAGAAGAGAGAGAGGGAGAAGGGGGATCGGGGGGGACTGATGGCGGCCTGGACGGAGCCCCGGCGGTGGCGCGAGGCGGGGGAGGGGGGCGACGTCCCATGGTGGCGACTGGGCTAGGGTTCCGCCGTTTTTTTTGTTTTTTTAATCGATCTGAGAATTAATGTGGGGGGGGGGGGGAGGGGTAAAGGAAAGGGGTGTTGACTTTTTAAATTTAATTAAATATTTTAATTCATTTAGTCTCCAAAAAGTTATCGTCCTATTCGAACTCCAATCGAGACCCACCGACTGTCATCCCTAGCTAAATACCCCCATTCTGAACATAATGGGATATGTTTCATAAGCCACTTCGACCTTTACGATCAGTTTCCATCAAATTCAAAATATAAGTCAGTATATATTGAATTTGAACGTACATTTCAATTTACCGGGGCCACATACGAACTCTAAAAATTCCCGGAAAATAGTTTCTAGCTTCGTATTGACGATACTGTCCTAACAAAACTAAGTTCCTCAAATTCTGAGACCGTTTGAAAAATGGCCATTTTCCAGTCGATTAAAATCAACCGAAACTGGTCAAACTCGTTTTCCTTTGCCACGCTCACATATTGATTCAAAAAATTACGAATTTTGAAACCTAGCAATAACTTGACATCACGGATCCAACAAAAGTGGTTTCGTCAAAAACCGAGGTCATTTGCAAAGTTTTCAGTTTTAAGGGCCTTTATATATATTAATATATATATAAATTCCACAGCGACTTTTCTGAATTTTAAACTGGACATATCTTTCAACTTCTAATGTGAAATCTCAGTTTCTTACATCCGTTAGAAAGATATGATCAAACAGATTCAAATATTTCTTGTTACGTTCAATTCTGACTTATATTGAATTCTATATATTCAATTGAAATTCAAAATCGAATTTTCGAACTGCCGCGCCATTTCAGACTGGTATTATAATTATAAATAATTATTTATATTCTAACGTCGATTCAAATAAATATATACGTTCTAATTCTATTTGAAATAAATTTCTCGTCGTTATTATTTAAAATAATTCATTTTAAATATTAAAAATTCATTAAAATTGCCAAAATAAAAATTTTAAATTGGCTCGGATTTCCGGGTTATTACATCAACCTGTTTGTATTTTCATATACTCATGCTTGAGTATACATGTATGTTTGAATAAATTCATGCTCACACATATACGCATGTTTATTCAAACATGCTGTCTCTTGTGTCATTTGATATTCCATGTCTTGCTTTGTGGATGTAATCTAATGCACCTTTGGTCCATTTGTATGCTGCCATGAGCTATTCACTGGCATGTTGATATCATTTGTAGGCAGATCTTGTGTACCATGTATATACCCATGCCTTGTCATCATTTGTGTCTACCTGGACATTTTAAAAATGTCCTTGAATCATTTGCACATCTAGGATGTTACCATTTTAGTACACATGTCTTGAACCATATGCTTGTGTTCGATCTTTGTGCACATATGTCTAGATTTGTAAATTACCCCTGTACTTGAATCATGCTGTTGTGCCCCAAGAGTAATACTGCCTTGTGTACATATGAGCCGAACTTGTTTTAGTCCATTAACATGCTGACTTGTTATTCACACTTGAAGAACTTGTGCATGTCACCTCTGTTTTGACCATATTGATTCATGCACACATATTTGTTTCTACATGACCCAGTTTTGCATTTGAACCACTGTTTCAAATCTCGTAAATATCGCCCGAAATCTCCTCCGAGATCTCGTTTTGGGCTCCTTCCAAAATGAAACAACAAATATCACTCTAAATCTCCTTTCGAATATATCACCCGAGATATTGCAATATCGAACGATATATCGACCGAGACGAAATACTGGAATATCGTCCGAGATCTTAGTTTTTTGGTTAAAATTTAAATTTGTGCCTGAACTAGAACTATAATTAAAAAACTCAAATCTAGCTATATTAATCTTTTGTTATTTTACATTTTGCATGTTAAATGACTATATTGTATGTTCGTATATGTTTTACAATGCTTGTGATTTTCATATTCGTCTTTTTACATACATGTTACTTATGAAATTATGTATTTTATGGTCTATTTATGCTGGATTTTTTAATGTTTTAGATCCTTTTAATGTTTCCTGTCTAACAATATTCCTGTTTTAAGCATATTACGATTTAGAGTATAAATAATCTTTCGCAAAATAAAGAATAATAAAGTTATTTTGCATTTTAAGTTTAAGTTACTATGTTTTTGATAGCATTCATAAAAATCATTTTGTTAAAATATCATTTTTAATATATCATGTACCCTGAGATTATTCTGATATGAACTTTCAGACCTGATATGAAAATTCGAGACGAACTCCTGAGTTAGACTCATCTCGTCCGAGGTCTCCCCCAATACGAGACTGAGTCTATAAAATCCCCGAGATGAAATGCGACCAATATCCGAGATTTAAAACCTTGATTTGAACTAGTTGAAACACATTACTGACATCTGCTTGTGTACCATATATATATATATATATATATGTATATATATATATATATATATGCACACACACACACATGTATATTTGGTCATGTTGAACCAATGCATGTTGCCTTTTCCATTTATCTCACCTGTTTGGCTTGAGTTGTGCACATACCGATGTTTGACCATATTGACCCTGCACAAAATAAATATATGTGTATATACATAAACATGTATGTGAATACATGTATTTTGCATGTGTAATTTGTTTATGTGAGCTATTTGAATAGAGGACATGAATTTTCTTTCACCAGACCACTATATCTGAGTTGTGACTGCTCAGAATCAGTAAAATTTAAATGTTGGATCTAATCAGCAAACAAGTATAGATGTGTTGGGGATGATTTATGAGCACTAGGGATACATTCTGCCTTGTGGTATTTACAGTGAGTCACTGTGAATATCACAAGTAGTCTAGACATAAATAGATGTATATACATATCAGACCAAGTCAAGAAATATGATGAGAAACACACCAAAATTCTAAGGCAAATGAAATTTAAAATACATTAATATCTGCTAGAATGTAAATCAATTTTTGTTCCTGTTTATTATGTGTGTTTCTGCGACAGGTATGCAGATGACTGGACTGACTCTGAAGCAGACTGAAGATTAGTGTGTTAGTGAGTGCAACTGAGAGAGCAGAGTGAAATTTTTGTAACTGAGTGATTATGAATGTATATAAGTCTGCATGTGAAAATTAAGTGAAACTTGAGTGTTGTAGTGAGAGTTGAACATAATAGTGGAATTTGAATGTATTGAATCAATGAGATGTACAATAGTAGAATTAGAAAATATGTACTATTCAAAAATTGAAATAAAATATTTATTTGAATAAAAATATTGTTTTAATTATAAATTCTATACAATAGTATTCTATTATAAAAATTAAATAATATTTATTTCTGTATGTGATATAGTAGAATAGTACGATTGCAAACACATTTATAATAATATATATATATTTGTTATCATCAAACAAAAATCATATTGTTATATACAACAATCTCTCCCTTTTGATGATGAGAAACATATAATAAGATTTTGTCTACAATAAATGTGTTTGACAGTGAATTGTAGAACTCCTCTATATGTATGCTCCCCCCACAACAGAGCTTTCCCTTTATATGTGCATATAAGTGAAAAAGAAATAATTATTGAATTTTCAATATTAAAATATTCATGAAATATTCACTAATCAATTAAAATCTTAACCATTATCCCCTCTTTTATTATCGTCAAAAGGATATAGAAATCAAAAAACACGACGAAAAAATAGACTAGAAATATAAAATCAGATCAAGAGAAAGAATGTATGTCATAAATCTCATTCAATCAAACAAAAATAATAATATTATTCAAATTAATGGCAAATTTCACATTCCAGAATGATGGATTTACAATGAATTTTATAAAATAGAGAGAGTTTTAAAACATATGAATTCCAGTTATATTCAAATATATTTTTTATAAAATGAGCACAAAATTGCGATGGATTTGGACTATGGTTATAAACTCAAATCAAGCGACAAAATCAAATAATTGTAAATCCTAATGACTATCAATTAAAAAATCGTAATATATCATAAAATAATGACACATTTCACAATTCATAAAATTGATTGATAGGTTGGGTTTTACATAGCAAGGAGGATTTCATATTTTTTTTCCTTCATGTTTTCATTTTTTTAAGAGCATACTAACCACACATAGCCTATTAGGACTTTTAAATGGGATTAGTCCAAACTCAAATTATAAGTAATCTTTAACCATGCATGACCATATCTAGGTTTTTAAATGAAATTAGCGAAACACTTATTATATACTAAATCTCCACAGTATATAAAACCAAAATTAATGATAAAATTTTGGTAGGTACAGAGATGGTTGTGAAATAAATTTCTAAATTAACCATATTATGAAATATGCTCAACTATACTGAGATTTTTGAAAATTTTCATTTATCACCTTTTCTAAAAAAATAATATAGTCACATTTCCATCACAAATTTTAAAACTGTACATTTAATATGATTTAAAAATAATTGAACTCTCCACATTAAATAAAACCATGATGAATGATAGAAAGATGGTAGGAAGAGAAAATGTTCATGAAATAAGCATCAATTCAAAGTTATTATAAAATCTGTTCAAACATCATGAGAATTTAAATAATATTTCCTCTTGCTATGAAATATACTATAGTCACAACTTATCACCATTTAAACAATCTGATAATAACTTTGATGAGTTCCAAATATAGTTCAATTTGGTCAAAGATTTCAATATTTGGATAAATAACCAAAAATGGTTTTAAAATTGAAAATGTAAATTACACAGGGATGAGAATCAGTTTAGATCAAATCAATCAATTGAATGTGAAATGCTTCTAAGCTAGATACCACTTGGAGTTCCTAATTGACATTTACAATATAATCTTAAACAAATCATCCAATCACCAAGCCCAAGCAGACATATCTATCAATTCAGTTCTTTTTATCAGGGCAGCAGAACAATTAGTTTCAGAATAAGAAAACAAAAGGATTTTTAAGAATTATTTGCAACAAGCCTGAGAGACAGATCATGATCCAAGATTAAAGCAGTTTATTTGAAATGACTTGAAGAGATGTGTAAATTTCGAGATTCAATAAATCGATCACATATGATTACCAATTTCAAATCCAAGAAGTGTGCGAGATTCAAGATATCAACAATTTCAAATGATTTCAACATTCAAATATCCAAGCCAAATTGATCATAATATAAAAGTTACTTTCAAGATGTGTAACGGCCCAGATTTTTTGACCATTTAGTTTAATATTTAAAAATGTTTTTTTATTGTTTTGGAATTTTATATGGTTTAATTTCAATAATTTTGAATATTTTATTTTATTCCGAAATGGTAGAAATTTAGTGGATCTGCAATATAATGTGAACTGGCAGTATAAAAGGATAAATTTTTAATTTAAAATAGTACGTTTACAAAGGAAGTAGTAGCTAACGAACTCGGATTTCGATGAAATCAGTTTCATTAAATCCGAAATGATGAAATTAGGTAACCAACCAAGTTACGTCAAAAATGGCATCCGTATGTGGAAAAGAAAAAATAAAAGGCCAAAATTTGAACTAAATTTTGACGGTAATTGGAATTTGCTAATGCTAACGGCAAAACTGCAACATGTGACCTATCCAGGAAAATTCTAAACATAGGATATTAGCTATATATGAAATCTGGGAAAATCCTATAACGGATATAGAAAGTTATTAAGGAAACAAAATTTAAATAAATTATTTGAAAATCTAAACGAACTCCGATTTTTGATTTGAATACATAGGATTGAAGTACGTTAAAAACCGGACCAGATGGTGGAAGAATTTCTGAAAACCGTTATCGTTTGATACTCCAACATGAGACCGGAAGGTGTTGAAACTAACACAAAACACTATTTTGAATTTGAATTTAAATTATTTGAAAGTTCAAACAAATTCAAAATTGATATATTTTTATATAGTATTGAAGAGCAAGAAAAATCGAACAATATGGTTGAAAAAGATTTCGGATAAGTTATCAATAAGTGAGTCAAATTAACATCCGAATAGGGTTGAGAAAACACACTTTACTATTCATAAATTATTAAATTTATTTATAATTTAATTAATTTAAGGATTAATCCTAGCCATCCATTTTCGACCGTTGGATTCGCGCCACCTCAGCAATCCATGTGACTCCTCCTCTTTCAAGCTTTGGCAATGGCAGAAATAATAATAAAATATTAGGAAATAGGGAGAAGGGAAGAAAGGGAGAAAGGAGGGCAAGACGGGGTGCTAGGGACTCTTAGGCAGAGGCTTGGGCTTCACGGGGTAAGTTTTTAAATAATATTTATTTATTTATTTATTTATTTTTGTAATATATATATAATAATTAAAATAGAATTTGTAAAAAATAAATATCGGAACATTCTAAGGGTGACAGAGAGGATAGTGTCTAAGGCTTGAGTTTGGAAAATATAGTTTCCTGCTCTCCCTGGCTATCCCTAACTGATCCGACGAATGGGATGATTAATTTAAATTTTAAATTTTAAATTTAATTTAAATTTAAAACAGACCAGGGGCATTTTCGTGATTTTTAACCATAAACTTTAAAAGCTTATAACTTTTTCAAAACAAGTTGGATTTCCACGAAACAAGGACCGTTGGATTCTTATCGAAAAATACTTTAAAATGAGTGGAAGCAGATTTTTGATCCGGGTTAAAAATTTTAAGTTATAATTAAATGAATATTTTTAAATATTTTATTTGAAAATTAAATTTAATTAATATTAAAATGGTTTTTCAATTTAAAAAAAAAAATTAGATATGGCTAGAGATGGGAAAGTATGATTTTTTAGAAGGGCAGGGAAGGTAATTTGGCTAATAACGCAATTAGAAATTAATTAAGATAAAAATAATTTAATTAATTTAATTAAATATATATTCATTTAAATTAGGTAAATATTGTAAATAGCATAAATTTTGCATACATTAACGAAATTTAACGAAACAGAATCCGTTGGGATCGTATGGACGAGCACTACGCAATGGAACTGACCGCAAGTGGATTGGAGCTTGTTTGGATTTATGGTGAAATTTAAAGTCTGAACCAAATCAATGACCGATTATCGTTATTCAACGATAAACCGTCCAAGGTGAGTAAATCTCACTAACTCTGAGCACTTTATATTTTTATAAAGTATTTTTAGAACTGATAATTATTGGTTGAATTGCTGAGTATTGATTGTTTGGTTGAACTGCTAGTCAATTGATTGAAAATACCGATATAGTTATATATATCGTTAACCGATGTTGATTTTGTTTATCAGAATACCTCATATTGAAATGAAATTGATGTGAATTATATTGTGTAACATCTGTGGATGCAGGGAAACAGGTCGGAGGAATCCAACTGGATTCCTCAACATTTATTTACCGTTTTTCATATATTCTGATATATGATGTGTTATATCATCTGTTGTTGAACCTGTGTGTTTGGATGATGATTGAACCTTTTGATTTGGTATTTTTATACCATAAATGATACTAGAAAGTGAAAAGGGATTTTCAAAGTTTATTTTGAAAATAAATTATTTATATAAAATCAATAGATTTTATATATAAAAGGAAGAGAATTTCATGAGAGAAAATGATTATAGAATCAAAGCCTTTGTTAAAAAAATAAATATTGGTGAAACCAAATAGAAGGGAAAATATTGGTGAAATCAAATAGAAGGGAAAATATTGGTGAAATCAAATAGAAGGGAAATATTTGTGAAACGATTACAAATAGAAATAAAAAGGGAAACATTCGTAAAAGTATTTACAAATGGAATTGAAAAGGGAATATTCATGTAGGGAATAAAGAAAAGTTGAAAGAAGTACTTATTTGTTAAATAAATAGAAAAGTTAAAGGGAATATTTATTTGTTAAATAAATAGAAGCGGAAAGAGAATAGTTATTTGTTGAGTAAACGAATAGAAAAAGAATCTATTCAAGGGAGGTAATTCAAAGGAATTATTCTAAAGGAATTATTCAAAAGAGAAAAGTCAAAGGGATTAATTCAAAAGAGTTAATCAACTAGAGTTAAACCGTTGGAGTTAAACTGTTAGAGTTAAACAGTTGGAGTTAAACTGTTAGAGTTAAACAGTTGGAGTTAAACTGTTAGAGTTAAACCGTTGAAGTTAAACTGTCAGAGTTAAACCGTAAAGTTAAACAGTTAGAGTTAGTTAGTTAGAGTTAACCAGTTAGAGTTATTCAGTTAGAGTTATCCAGTTAGAGTTATTCAGTTAGAATTAACCAGTTAGAGTTAATCAGTTAGAGTTAATCGTTTTGAGTCAAATCGAACTAGAGTTTTTCAAATATAGTAATCGAATAAGGGTTAATTGAATATTAGTTATTCAATTAGAATTGATCGAATCTAATTATTCGAGATAGAGTTAAAAATAGACAAAGTTATTTAAGGATGAATTTCCATTTAGCACGACTGCTAGCGTAATTCGCAGGGCTGCAGATAGCCTACGGCGGTCGGATGTTTCCTGGGGAAATCAGGCGTAACCATTGTGATCGCTGCGATCTAGAATCAAGCAAATGGTGTTAAATCAAATAGTAATTAATCAATAGAAGTTAATTAAGTCGAGTTAGTCGAGTATTAGTAAATTAAGTTGGGTTAGTCAAAAAGGGAATTAATCGAATATCACCTATTCGAAGTAGAGTTATCGAATATAGTTTATTCGAGAAGAGTAATCGAATATAGTTCGTTCGAAGTATGTTAAATCGAATATAGTTATTCGAAGGAGAGAATTATCGAATATGGTTTATTCGAAGTGAGATTTTCGAATATTAGTTATTCGAAGAAAAGGATTATCGAATAGTAGTTATTCGAACAGGGGAATCGAATATAGTTTATTCGAAAGAGAATTATCGGATAGTGATTATTCGAGAGTGAATCATACATGGAAATTCGATTATATCGAATCAAGGGAAGTAATGTTTACTTTCCATTTCAAATCAAGTTTTAATTATCTGTTAATAAAGTAGTTGGTTGTTTATTTATCCAAATTAAGATATGGAAATATATTTAAGTTAACATATTTTGAAAGCATGGAATTATAACATTTATAGTTATAATCAAATGATTCAGTAAAGGAAGTGGATTCATAAATTGAATCCGAGAGTTCGCAAGGAAGTTTCTTAAAGAGTGAAGTTTGAACTTTGTCTATTTCGAAGTTAGAAATGTTGTTCAGTTAAGGTCTGAGAGGTAATTATACCCCAACTTGATTGACTTCGTTTTTAACTAAGAAGTGGATAAGGTTCGAGAGTGAAAGGGGTTAAGTGAATTTAGTTAATGAGCGAAATGGTTGGTGTTGGCATAGCGATGTTTATCCAAACATCAGTTTAAACCCAATGAAGGAGATTTGGAAATGTCTTCCAAATGAAAAATCAGAAATGTTTTCTGAATATAGAAAATGAGAAATGGAATTGTTTCCCATTGTTAATAACGTATATTTTCTAAATATAGTAAATAAGAAATATAGGAAAACAAGAATAAGGAAAAGGGTAAATTTATGATAATTTGATGATGATTGATCGATAGAATTTCCATCTGGAAATAATATCGTTGTTTGCACACAGACATGTTTTCATTTGATAGTTAAATCACCGACTATCAAAGTTTTTGACCATTTTACGTTGTTAATATGGAGAGACCGGTTGGATTATTATCCAGAGAACCACTCCGTATTGGCATAAGCGTTGCGAATCAAGTATGCTGAATATATTGAAGACGGAGTTATGCAAGGGCTATCCTATTTACAGAATAGTGCCTTCGGTTTGTCCAGTCCCAGGACAAACGTGAATGGACGAATGTCTGACAGAGTATATTCAAAGGATCGCGTAAGTTGATCTCTTCAAATGTACTTACGTTTGGTGGCGGAGGAATTCGTTTCTCTTAGCTGTATACCCGTGGTATTTTTGGTGAAATCAATTTGTGATTTGGCGGGTATGACGATGTGGCATTCAAAGTAATGGAGGTGTGATCTGTCAAAAGATACGTTATGACCTCTTGCCTCATCAACCGGGAAATGACAAAAATCGGGCAGGCAGCATGGCTATGTGGGTCGCACCCATTAGGATGTATGATCACCTATCTAGAGAAATTCCAATTGCTTCTTAAATCTATCGATGCTGCCCCATTCGGGAGACGGTTGCTGATCCCAACCGTTGGTGATATACATTCGATACACTCAAGCGAAATGAGTGGTCGGTCATGTGAGGGCCGGGTTGCAAGATGTTCTTGTTGAACCCAGTGTATTCGCCTCTAGAGATACACTATCGGCAGGTGGTCCCATACCTTGTCAAAGTCGGAATCCAATTTCCAATAAGTGCCCGCGAGTTTAATTTGTATACTATATATGTAGAGCGTGAGATGCAAGCGTTCTACTATATTTTAATTACTTGTGATTAGACATTATTATAATATCAGATAATATATGATTTCCAAAGTGTTTTGGGTTATCGTAAGGTAAAAACCGTCCGTGTTTATGTGTGGATTGGTCTTACGATTATCTTTTCTTTCGGAAGGATTTTGAAAGTTAAACCAAATGATTTGAGTTTACTCACACCAGTCCCATGACTGACCCAGAGTTTATTTTGTTTTGTTTTCCCTAAACTCTTGGGTGCCCAAATTTGTACGGGCAGTCAAGTAGTCAGGATTTACAGGTATGCTTGAAGAGCTTGGAGCAGGAGGCTTCAAGATTTTTCTATCTATTGATTATTCCGCTGTGATGAAAGTGTTGTACTCTGATAATGGTATGATATACATATACTACTTTGATTTCAAGATATGTTGTCTATTATATTTTATTCGTTCCGCTGTGAGATTCGTGTTACTCTGATGTTGTTGTGTTTTTCTTCTTCTTCTGTTCTAATTTTCTATCTTATCTATCCTCACCCTCTAATTTCTTTCTTGGACTATCCGGTAATTTCGACTTTTGATTGTTCGATAGGTGTTATATATCGGATAACCAAGGTCGCTTTTTCCCGGGTCGTTACAAGATGTAATACAATGATCTATGCCAAATGATTTTCAATACAAAAATAGTCAAGTCCATGCAAAAAACCAATGAAATTATCACAACATAAAAAATAGTAGTGTGCTGTAATGAGTGTGATTTTCCAAGTCTTTCCAAAATGAATTAGAAAAAGCTCAAAATAGTAAAGTTGTGTGAAATTTCATTAGCTTTTTAGATCTTCAGAAATTTCAGAATTTCTAGGTATATGCAAGGTACTACAACACTGTTAGAAATTCAGGAAACTGTAAGAAATTAAACTTTAAAAAAATTGCAAGAAAATTATAGTTTTAAATTCAAAATCTGGAAATCATCAAAAAACATGAAAGTTTTATAAAATGAATCTAATTTCCAGAAAATCAAGAATTTTGCAATTTAAGGTTAAGAAGATACATGAAATGTTACAAAATGGTATGGCAGTTTCAGAATGAATCAGATTAAACAAAAAGGAAGAATAAACGAAGGAATAGAAAGGAAAAATAAAACAGAGAATATAAACAAACAAAAAATATGAGTTTAGATATCATATCTGATTTCGATGTGAGCCAATGAACCTCTAATTTAATAAACTTGGCTATGGAACCTTGAATAAATAAATGATGTGGAATAACTTGAAATCAAATTCTCTTTCGCAAAGTAGTTACTCAGTCTCCTTCGGTACCTAACTGTTTATACTACTCATAGCTTTGTCTACATGTTTTGGTACCCAAACCTGATTGTATAAAAATCCATCTGAATTCACTTTTGTACCTTTAGGAACCCAAATCTACTTGAATTTAACCAAACCCAAATTCGTTTAAATAGATTGTTACAAAACAAGTTCTCATCATGTTTACGATTTAAAAATCTTTGAAATTATCAAAGCTCAAATATTCAAAACGATATTTTCTAAAGAAATCTAAAGGATTTTAAAATCATTAAATTCATCTTTTCAAATCATCAATTTTCCCAAAGCCAAGACCACATTTATTTCCAATAGAAAATTGGTTTTGCAACAACATATACAATAATTTTTCCGCATTAGCAAATTTATCCAAAGTTGATTCAATTCGTTGCATTTTAAATTTGAGATCATTATTTTCTTTTATCATATTTGAACAACAATTTATAGTGACCTTCCTCTTTTCAGTATTAGTTTGTTTCAAAACCAAAATTTTGTTTTCAAGTAATTTAATTTTGGCTTGGGGCTCAAAAATCTCAGACACAAAATGATTTTTCTTTTCAATCTCAAGTTTCTCAAATTCCTTGAATTTCAGCTTCTTTTTCAAGCTCATTTAAAATTGATTCAGTTTTCGACAAATTTTGTTTCCCAATAATTACATGTTTGGAGTTTTTGGTAGTCTCAAAATCTCAAAATTTCATTTGCAAAATATAATTTTTACTTTTAAGCTCAATCTCGTTTTCTTTTAAAATCGGAATTTCCTTTTCAATCTTTTCAATAATTTTATTGAGATGAACGAAATTATTTTCCACATTCAAACAATTTTTGCAATCAGAGTTTGAAAATTTCTTAACATTTGATTCCAAAATATTATTTTTGCTGATTAACTCAACATTTTTAGATTTCAAAGATTTATTTTTCGGTCTGAGACTATCAACAACATTTGTTAATTAAGTACAAAAGTAAGCTAGATCTTCATATGGGAAATCTCTGTTGTTTGAGTCATCATGTGTTGAATCTCCATTACCTGATTTATTGTAAAGACCCGCAGATTCCCACCCTTTGAATCGACCATAAACCACACAGGTCTGACCCAAAAAGTGAAAATCTACGAATACTTTAACTTTGGGAATACAAAATATTAAAACAACAACAGAAGACTTTTATAACATATCATATAATGTTACATCAGAGTACAGAATATCAGAGTACATTGAATAAAAAAAACAGCGGAAGAATAAGTTACAATAATTAAAATATATTGCAGCGGAAGAAACACAACGGAAGACTCTCTATCTCTGGACACAGCTTTAAGCTTCAACCCAGAATCCTGCTTAATATATCTGCAAAAATAGCTACTTGTCTGCCCGTGTGGAAAATATGGGCACCCGAGTTTGCCAGTGAACAAAATACAGGTCAGTCATGGGACTGGTATGAAAATTCTACTTAACCTATATAATATAATAAGGCTAATCACAGGACCACGCCACTTTCGCGGAACGGGTTTTCTCCTATAGATTGCCAGTGCATAAAGTAAAGTAAATCGTAGAATAACGCAATGTCTTTTTGAAAAATGAAACCATTATAAGACCCAGGTCCCATCACACAATGTCACGCAAGCCGGAGGATAGGGTTTTACCTTATAATGGTCAAGAAATGCTTGATACGATAAACACGGTATTATATAATAATAATGTGCAACCAATTTGAAATACATCAAAGTAAATGTATTAATCCTAGACGGCATGAGTGCCCCATCCCACTATGTCGCCATATATAGGTATACAATCAAAACCGCGTGATGTCGTATTGGAAATTTGGGTTTCCATCTGAGTCAAGGCTAGGGAGGAGATCCTTACCGATTCGAGACATTCTAGCAATGCCCCAGGATTGGTACTCTGTCCAACCCTTGGATCCTGCAGGGCCGGTCCACACTTACTTTTGTGGATTAGAAATGCCTGAACACACGTTCCCCGGTCCTTTTGGACCTATAATACGACCAGTGGCGACCGCATAAACCGAGGCCTCGAAAAATCCAACAACCACAATGAATAAATGCCAGCGCTGGTAGGTCCCTGGCACCACTCTAACTAGAGAGAAACGTGTGCACTCCCTGCGTTCCCTTCTCCCGTTTTAGACTCTACCGGGCTGTGAAGCTCGCAAACTCACGTTACACAAAGCTATGCCTAAATAGACTATGCTTTGATCATCCCACAAGGCTCTACTTTGCAACAATAAGCCTTGATCAAGTGCAACTTGGCATACCACATCAACAACTCATATCATGCGATCGGTAATTATTTAACATAAAAAAGGGTGTTAAGCAAGAGAATAAATCCTCCACCACCATGCATTTATATATTAAATAAAAACCAATTTAATTACATGAAATAAATTTCAATGTCAGGCATGCTATCCATTTACAAGTCCGTTCTGGATCTGAACGAAACAACGTATCCGTCGATCTCCAGTACGTCTGGAAGATCATCACCTTTTACCTTGCCTTGGGGGATCAGTCCCAATTCAAGATACCAGTCACCATCAACCAAATGATGTGAAGTTCTCAGGTCTTCAGTCACCGTCTTCATCTTCGACTCTTGATCGTCGTGATGATTATTCAGAATGGGTTAGACCCGGTCTTTCTGAATAACTCGCGTATTTGTAATTAAAACCAACCATACGCCTCATTCCTACTTTGAATATCCTTTTAAATAAAAATTATTATTTATGTTAAAAGGTTCTCATTAATTTTATCAAAGATAAAGTAAATTACATTTTAATCTTTCTAAAAAGATTTATTAATATTCCAATTTTGATTTTTAATACAAAAATCATTATTACAAGATTATTAATTTTAATAAGCCAATCTTGTCTTAAATTGGATTAAAGAACTATTGTCATTTAAAACACAGTTCACGATAAACCCAAAACCAATTTTCAAAATATGGAATTTCTACAGAAATCAAATCAACAAATAATCGTTATAAATTTCTGTATCGGACTAATATTATAAATGGAATGACGGCAAAGCCTCTTAAATTCCATATATAATATCGGTCTTCTTTTACAGAAGCCCATCTCGATTACTATCAATTGAATTTCCACTTAATTCCAATTTAATATATTAATTTGGAAAAGTCTGATTTTAGAAAATCTTCTTTTAAATTTATAAAATAGATTTATAAATTTCAAATAGTAATTTCAATGTAAATTGGATTAAAGGATAAATGTTATTTAAAACATCGTCCACTGCAAATCCAATTCACATATCAATCACCAAACATAATTGTTAAGATCTAATAATCTTAAATAAAAGGTTTATCCTAAAGATATTAATTCATTACTGTATAAAAAAAACATATTTTAAAATAATCAATAAAATATTCTATATATAAAAGATTCTGAATGTAAAATATTCTTTATAATACAAAATCTTTTATTTTACAAAAATCCTTTTATTATATAAAAATTCTTTATAAAAAAAGAAATTCTGCATTGGAATGCGACTCAACCATGTACCATATAATTTGGGTCATATGGGTTTCATACATTTCATATATAGGATAATAACAGGAAATAATCCTCAATCCATCCATTAACAACCAGAGTGACAATGTCAACTGTGTGAGCATTAATTGTTAAATAATATATAAATGCATGGTTTTTATTTAATATATAAATGCATGGTGGTGGAGGATTTATTCTCTTGCTTAACACCCTTTTTTATGTTAAATAATTACCGATCGCATGATATGAGTTGTTGATGTGGTATGCCAAGTTGCACTTGATCAAGGCTTATTGTTGCAAAGCAGAGCCTTGTGGGATGATCAAAGCATAGTCTATTTAGGCATAGCTTTGTGTAACGTGAGTTCGCGAGCTTCACAGCCCGGTAGAGTCTAAAACGGGAGAAGGGAACGCAGGGAGTGCACACGTTTCTCTCTAGCTAGAGTGGTGCCAGGGACCTACCAGCGCTGGCATTTATTCATTGTGGTTGTTGGATTTTTCGAGGCCTCGGTTTATGCGGTCGCCACTGGCCGTATTATAGGTCCAAAAGGACCGGGGAACGTGTGTTCAGGCATTTCTAATCCACAAAAGTAAGTGTGGACCGGCCCTGCAGGATCCAAGGGTTGGACAGAGTACCAATCCTGGGGCATTGCTAGAATGTCTCGAATCGGTAAGGATCTCCTCCCTAGCCTTGACTCAGATGGAAACCCAAATTTCCAATACGACATCACGCGGTTTTGATTGTATACCTATATATGGCGACATAGTGGGATGGGGCACTCATGCCGTCTAGGATTAATACATTTACTTTGATGTATTTCAAATTGGTTGCACATTATTATTATATAATACCGTGTTTATCGTATCAAGCATTTCTTGACCATTATAAGGTAAAACCCTATCCTCCGGCTTGCGTGACATTGTGTGATGGGACCTGGGTCTTATAATGGTTTCATTTTTCAAAAAGACATTGCGTTATTCTACGATTTACTTTACTTTATGCACTGGCAATCTATAGGAGAAAACCCGTTCTGCGAAAGTGGCGTGGTCCTGTGATTAGCCTTATTATATTATATAGGTTAAGTAGAATTCTCACACCAATCCCATGACTGACCTGTAGTTTGTCCACTGGCAAACTCGGGTGCCCATATTTTCCACACGGGCAGTCGAGTAGCTATTTTTCCAGATATATTAAGCAGGATTCTGGGTTGAAGCTTAAAGCTGTGTCCAGAGATAGAGAGTCTTCCGCTGTGTTTCTTCCGCTGCAATATATTTTAATTATTGTAACTTATTCTTCCGCTGTTTTTTTATTCAATGTACTCTGATATTCTGTACTCTGATGTAACATTATATGATATGTTATAAAAGTCTTCTGTTATTGTTTTAATATTTTGTATACCCAAAGTTAAAGTATTCGTAGATTTTCACTTTTTGGGTCAGACCTGTGTGGTTTATGGTCGATTCAAAGGGTGGGAATTTGCGGGTCTTTACAGTTGGTATCAGAGCTCTGGTTAGCTCAAATCTTTGGGGTACAACTCATTAGAACTGAACAGAAGGCTCATCAGAGATTGGATTAGTAATGTCCAATAAGAATACTCATTAGAGATAGGGTCAGCAGTATCCTAGAATGAGTGAACAAGTTAGAGATGGGGTTAATAATGCCCTGGAACGAGTTAAGAGTTACCGATTTATAATTAACGTATTTTTGACATTTATAAACTATTCTTTGAAATATGATTTTTATATATATTTTGAAAAGATAATTAACCATTAAAATTTAAAATTAAGATAGTTAATTTTACAATTTTTAGCTACGTTCCTTTTCGAGGACGAAAAGTTTTTAAGTGGGGGCGATTGTAACATATAAAAATTGAACGATGAAAATAAAAAGATGATCTTTTTATATTTAAAATAAAGAAGTTATTATTCTTACATTGTAAAATAGAAAAGATTATATTTTTACATTGTGAAATATAAAAAGATGAAATTTTGACGATAGAAATAAAAAGACGATCTTTTTATATTTAAAATAAAAAGACAATCTTTTTATATTGAAAAGGATAAGATGAAATTCTGACGATGAAAATAAAAAGATCGTCTTTTTATTTTCATCGTTCAATTTTACATTTTAAAATAATCATATAAAAATGTAAATCTTCCTACTTTAATTCACAACAAAAATAATGTAAATTGCATAACGATGTAAATTTCACAACGATGCGAATTTCCTACTTTAATTCACGTTAAAATAATGTGAATTGCATAACGACGTATATGATGATAGATTTATATATGATTCATATCCATAAGGCATACTTCAACAAATTTAAACGAGGAAAAATCTAATTTTTCCTACCGATCTATGTTTAAAATTAACAGATCTATGAATAAACATAATGGATCTACAATCATAGCATCACAACAATTTGAATCCATCACATGGCAACATTTCATCGCAAATTCAATTGTGTTTGACTTTCAATTTCACACAACGCCATAATAATAATAATAGTAATTAAATTAATTAAATTTAAATAAAAATAAATTCTCACCTAGGCCGGATCTGAAATGGATTGTCAATTTTGATCAGGTCTTGTGTTTGTATTCAAAACGATTTCGGATCTGAAATGATTCAAATACAAGTTCATATAAAAAATCAAAATTCAGCCCTTTAACAACCGACACAGCGACGCTACAAAGCGTGACAAAATCTGAAATAATTATACCTTAATTTTCAGAATTGTTCAAAACTTTGAATGCGGATTTCGGGAGCTGTAGTCGACGGTTTTACGAACGGTTTGCGGGAGATTGAAGAGCTACGAGAGGGCTATCTTCACCGGGAGTTGGAGGAGGTGCGGATGCAAGGAGGAGGCGCGGCAGCGGCATGTTTGGCCAAACTTTGCGGAGGTGAATCGAGAGCTACGGGCAACGGTTTGATGTGAGATTTGTTGGAGAAGAAAGAGGAAGAAAAGAGCTTCAAAAAGTTTCACTACGGCATGGTCTAATTCTTAGTGGTTTGGGAGATAGGGAGGAGAGAAGTTTCGGCCATGATGGGTTTGTGCGGCTGGAAAAATGACGGGTTAGGAAAGAAGAAGCCGATCCCTTTATAATATTATTTTATTAGGTTAATCCAATTATTATTTAATTAGCCCGTTTAAGCCCGTTTTGGTCCGAACTCCGATTTAGGCCAAACGAATGTCGTCCCTACCATTTAGCCCCCATTCCGAACTCATCTGGATATGTCTCATCAGCCCAAACTGTCATGTAGGCCTCCGTTTTTTAGTTTTAAAATTTAAGTCCTTTATTTCTAATTTTTTCGTACAAATAATTTTACCGGGGACACAAATTAACCCAGAAAAATTCAGAAAAATTATTTTTGGCTTTCTTATGTCAATACGGTTCTAACAAAATTTATTTCATCGAATTCCGAGACTTTTTGGAAAATGGCCATTTTGAGTCGTTTAAATTTAACTGTAAATTGACAAAACAGAAATCTTTTTGCCACGGCCACAAATAAAATCCAAAAATCATGAAAAATTAAACTTAACAATATTTTGACATTTCGGATCCAACAAAAGTGGTTTCGTCGAAAACGGAGGTCGTTTGAAAAATGACTATTTTCAAGGGCTATATATTATATTTAATTTAAATAAATATTTATATAAATTCCATAGTGATTATTTTAAATCTTAAACTAGCCATAACTTTCACTATATATTATGATATCTCAGTTTTTCACATTCGTTGGAAAGATATTGTTAAACAGAGTTAAAATTTCTTGGGTTGTCCCCTTTCCTGATTAAAAATGAGTTCTATATATTAAATTGAAATTTAAAATCTAATTTTCAAACTGCAAGGCTATTTCAAGCTCTATTATAATTGAATTGAATATTATTCGTTTTAACTTCAATAAAAATAAATTTTTATTTATTATTATTTAAATATATTATTTTATATTGTCAAAATTCATTAAAATTTTCTAAAATAAAAATTTTAAATTGGTCCTGATTTTGCGGGTTGTTACATTTATCTTCTGTATATCCAGTCAGGCTTGGGATTTTGAGTAGTATTCGTCATTTCGTCCATACTTTGTATTGAGAGTATTCCAGATTTCGTGTGCAGTTAAATAACAGGAGATATGGTTATACTGATCATCATCATTATGAGAATATAAAATATGTGTTGCACGAGAATTAGACCCATTATCATTCCTATCTACCATATCATATCCATCGATAACAATATTTCAACATTTAATATTAGCAGATTTTAAATACAATTCTATTTTTGATTTCCAATTTAAAAAAAATTGTTCTAACAAAAATAGTTGAGGTGTTATTGGACTGACTTTCGCTAGATTAAAAACTAAAATAATCGCAGTTTAGGAGTCCATACTTTAGAGTTAATGAAAATACCAGGCTCTAATACCACTTGCAGGATCTTGATTAACCCTAGAGGGGGTGAATAGGGTTTATTGGAGTTTTACGAGATAGTAAAATTATCATAACACATATTGCAACAAAGAAAATAACTATAGAAAATAAATAATACAGATTTCACCCATCTCCGATAAACCCCTGCCTACTATTGCATTCCCAAGGTTTCTACTAGAATTAAAACAATCTCTATGCTTACAAAATCTTTGTAAACTCACGATACCCGCTACCAACTATTCTAATATTACGCTAAAAATCTTGTACAGATCTTTATCCCCAAAATCAGATTTTCCCCGATTTACAAACCCGTAGCTTGTAAACCCAAAATTACTGAAACTAGAAAATAATAGTTGAATGATTAAAAATAAAAATATATAAAAGAACAAAACAAGAAACCTGCTTAAACAAATAAAAGAAAGATTAGCCGCTTTTACATTTGCTTTTCCACTTAGATTAGAAATGTCGGCTTCTTTTTTTTGCAATGGCACCCAATTATAAGAAATTAGGATTTTTGGTTATTTCCTCCAAATCGTGACTTCTGGTTGGTTGATAAAATTGATTCTCCTGTTAGCTCTTGATTCGTGTCGCTCTCTTGTCCACTGATTTGGCCTTGCGATCAAAACTCGTGAGTAATTCTGAATTTGATTTATTTGCTCTTGAATTTGTTGCTTTTGGTTTCAATAATTTATTTTCCTGTGATGAGTGGTGTAAAAATAGGGTTTACAAACCCTTTTTATTCTTTGATTTCATTCATAAACTTGGTCGTGATTTGTGTTGATTCATGCATGATAAAATTTGCCATGAATCCTTTGATTATTTGAATTCCTGGAAACAATTGGAATTGTTCTTGCCCAAAAATATTCACGCGTGATTTTCTTGAATGTACCTGTCCATGTTTTTTGCTACTATGCATTTTTCGGAGAGATGAATTCTTGCCAAATACAACTTGCATGATTGAATTTATTCAACGTTGTTGTGAATAAAATGTTGCCTAAATTTGAACTTTTTTTGGAAAGCATGAAATGTTTCTCTTGCTGAAAATAAACTCTTCGTCTTGCAAGTGAAATACCTGACTGATTCCAAAAAAAAATAGAGAAAAATTTTCTCTGATATATTTCCTTATTTTTTTTGAACTAGCAAAAGTAATTTCTACATGTTTTTACTAATCAAGACTCTGCCTTGTATACTTCCCGGAACCATTTGAACCAATAAATTCATTGTTGTATTTTATTCATTGACTGCCTATAATTGAACTATAATTCTTCACCACTCATGTTGTTTATCACTTGCTCCATGTTACTTGACACTTCTTTGCATTTAATATACTTGCACATACTTTGTGCATGTTGTTCCATGTTGATCTCTACATTGAACCCATACCCGATGCACTATCACTTAGCTTCAGCTATGTACATGCTTGGCTCTCTCTACTTTGGTCTTGGAATTGCACTTTGAATGTGCATGTAGTTGCATACACAACTTTTGGTTTGAATTGCAATTCATATGCATGTTTATTCAAACTTGTTGTCTCTTGTGCCATTTGATATTCCATGTCTTTCTTTATGCATGTAATCTGATGCACCTTTGGTCCATTTGTATGCTACCAAGAGCTGTTCATTGGCATGTTGATATTATTTCTGGACAGATCTCGTGTACCATGTATATACCCATGCCTTGTCATCATTTGTGTCTGCATGGACATTTTTAAATGTTGCTGAAGAATTCGTACATCTATGCTGTTACCATTTTGTGCACTAGTCTTGAACCATATGCTTGTGTTCGATCTTTTTACAATATGTCCAGTTTTGTAAAGTATCCCTGTACTTGAATCGTGCTATTGTGCCCTATTAGTAATACTGCCTTGTGTACATATGAGCCGGTCCTATTTTAATCCACGAGCATGCTACATAAGCTTACTGACTTGTTGTTCACACTTGTACCTTGCGCATGCATATTTGTGTACACTTGTTGTATAGGTGTTGTGTAGATTTGTAGTTGAACCATTCATCATTTCCTTGTGACTCCACTTGAAACTGATGTCAGGCCATGAGCACTTTGTACATGCTGCTGCATTATATACATGCTTTGTAAACATCACTTGAAGACCTTGTGCATGTCACCTCTGTTTTGACCATTTTGATTCATGCATACATATTTGTTTCTAGATGACCCAGTTTGCATTTGACTTATTGAAACACATTACCGACATGTGCTTGTGTACCATATATATATATATATATATATATATATGGCCATGCTAAACCATGTTGCATATGCATGTTGGTTTTGCCATTTCTCTCGAGCTGTTTGGACTGAGCTATTTGACCATATTGTTGCTCCACAAAATAAATATATGTATATATACATGCACATGTATGTGTATTGATTAACATAGGAATGTGTTTACTTTATGCTCTTATATCTTATCTTTTGTATATAAATAAATATTACTTGGGTATTGTTTTGTCACCTTTACAGATATTCCAACCCAGCCCGCATGCAACCAGAAAAGTAGAGAAATGGAGATCAGATTGCTATATATTTACATTTTGAAGAATTGAAGATGAAGATCTCACATCTAGTTGTTGTTGGACAAGAAAATGATTGATAAAAAGGCCATGCACATCCCAAATTAAAGGAGGCTTGCAAGAGAAAGGGCCTAGAACTTGTTCTAAATGATAAAAGGCCTAAAACTTAGTTGAAATAGCTAGGCCCATTTGTAGTTAGGGTTAGGGTTTGGTTATCTCCTATAAATACCCTTGTAATATCATTGTAGCCACCATCCTATTTTTCTATCTTAACCTCCATTAATAAAAGTTCTTCTTCTTCTTTTATTTTCTAGCATTTTTCTTTTTCTTAACAATTGGTGTTGTCTTCACAATTAGTTTTGGTAGAACACCAACTGTATTTTACATTTTTTTAATTAGCGATTAGTCATTTGATTAGTTTCAATGACAATCCTAATTTTACTTCCTGTTTGTTATTTTAATTTCTATAATTTCAATTCATGTTCTTTTTTACTGCTTCCTTAGGTCAATTGGATTGAATACAGATTTGCTTAGATTCAGATCTGATTCAATTCAATAATAGTTTAATTGCAGTTTCAATTTCGTTTGTTTTCAAAACCAACCTCGAAGATTTGTCTAACTCGCCCAAGAAATTATATAAATAATTTAATTTAATTTACCTCCCTGTGATTCGACCTACATACTACATGATCTGTGCGCTTGCAGTATTTATTTCCAAATTCGCGCTTTTCTATTTCATAGGAAAGCGACGATCATGTATACATTTATTGTGCATGTGTAATTTATATATGTGAGCTATTTGAATAGCATACATGAATTTTCTATTAACAGACCACTATATCTTAGTTGTGGCTATTCAGAATCTATAAAATTTAAATGTTGGTTCTGATCAGCAAACCAGTATAGATGTGTTAGGGATGATCGTAAGCACAAGAGATACAGTCTGCCTTGTGGTATGTACAGTGAATCACTGTGAGTATCACAAGTTTTCTAGACACAAATATACGTATATACATATCAGACCAAGTCCAGAAATTGATGAGAAACACTCCAAAATTTTGAGGCAAATAAAATTTAAAATAAATTTATATCCGCTAGAATGTAAATCAATTTTTGTTCCAGTTTACTGTGTGTGTTTCTGTGACAGGTATGCAGATGACTTGACTGACTCTGAAGTAGACTGAAGATTAGTGTGTCAGTGAGTGTAACTAAGAGAGCAGAGTAAAATGTATATGTAATTGAGTGATTGTGAATATAAATGAGTCTATATGTGTTAACTAAGTGAAACCTGAGTGCTGTAGTGAGAGCTAAATGCAATAATGGAATTTGAATGTGCTGAATTAGTGAGATGTACAATAGTGGAGTTAGAAAATATGTACTATTCAAAAGTTAGAATAGAATATTTATTTGAATAAAAATGCCATTTGAATAATAAATTATGTACAATAGTATTCTATTCAAAAAATAAATAAATATATATATATGTGTGTGTGTTTTATCATCAAACAAAAATCATACTGTTATATACAATATGCTTTAATTAAAGATACATCTATTTTAAGTTATTATATTTTATCCCTTCCGTTGTGTGAGATTCTGATTTCGTTTTAGTATGCTCAAGAATATTCATTATACCATTCCCTTATAGAAACCAACAATCCATTTAGTATGGCTCTAAGTTCCGATTGGCCTTTCTAGGTCGAAATTTAAGCCCATTCTGAGTGGGTTATTACATTTGGTATTAGAGCATATACTACCCGAGTATGGGAAAATATATAATTATGAGAGATGTACTTATTATTTTAAAAAGGCTTTTCACACTACAAGAAAACACTGATTTGGCATCAAATATTTAGAAGTGGAAATTTCCGTCGCTAATTTGCGACGGATTTCCATGTGATCTACGAGGGATAGTTTTTTGTTTTTTCAACTTTTTATTTAATTATTACCGTCGTCTTCTTTCTTCCCTCACTAAGTTGCCACAAATTGCGTAAAATTCCTGATAGAAAATTTCTACCACTATTTTCCACTGCAAATCTAGGCAAAATACCGACGAATATTTATCGAAGCTATTTTGCAGTAGAATTCCAACAGATTGCAAGAGATCTTTACATTATTTTTCTAAGATATACTTTAGTGTTATGTTTTAATAATGATTAACATGTTCAATAATTAATAATTAATTTGTTCTAATTAATGATTTATAAGTAATAATAAATAATAATTCATGTTCCACAATAAATAACTTATAATCAATGCTTATTTAGAATTAGAAAAATAATCTTTGCTCATAACCAATGTAATTACTAAATTCTTAATTAAGCCCTCTGCTTTCAGCACAAATTTCAATCAGTATGACAATATATTTTACGCTAAATCCCAAAATTTTAAATTGTTCTTTTATAATTATTCCCCTAAATAATGAAAATATCAGTTTATTATAACAATTATTTAATAAGTGATAATAAAATTTAATACTTATGAAATGATATCTAGTATTCAATAATTAATTTTAAATAATTGTATTTAATATTTACAGTTGATAATTATAATTGGTATTTTATAATTATAGTTGATAATTACATTTTGTATTTTGAAAATTTTAAAATTTTGAAATCATCTGGAATAAATTTAAAATAAATCATAAAGTTTATACAACCAATTATTGTTTGACACGAAATAACCAAAATTTATAAAATTTAAAATATTGAAAAAGTTCATTTAGTAGTTTAATTTAAATTGCATAATACTTCATATTCTAATTTTAAAATTTTCTATAAATTCTGACTAAGATAAAGTACAAATTTTTAAACGTTGGCTCCTAATGTGAAATTTTGGCTCCAACCTTGATACTTTTGGCTCTAACCCACAGAACTTTTGACTAAGATAAACTTTTGGCTCCAACCCGATTTTGCCATAACCCTCGATTTGGTTTATCTCAAATCACAATAAAAAAATGGCAACGAAGAGAAGCGATTAATGGATTTTCAGAGTTCCGATGAGCTCTTTCTCAATCAAACTGTCTCACAACAAATTAACGCGATTTGATTTCGAGAAGAAAATACTAAGGCATTTCAGATCACCAGCGATCGCCTTCTTCCTGGCTCCAAACTAGTTCCTTTTGTCTCTGTGTTGCTTTTTCTTCTTCCTTCCAAAACCTTGATTTGCTGATGCTCAATGTCATTTAAAAAGGTATGTCTATACTTCTTGTGCTTTCTGCATTTTATCATATTCCTATATACGATATTGTTGAATGTCATATTTGGTATTCTTTAATAGCTAATATATTGGTGTTGCTCAAAATTTTATTGGTGGTTGGAGTACTGCCGTTTCTCTTCTTTTATTTTGAGAAAATGCTATTGCAACCAATTACCCTATTTTAATGCACAATTCTCATAGTCATGTGTTATTTACGTCTTGTGGGCATGGTTTTGTATCATTCGAATTTACTCAAAGTAGTCTCCTCCTGCAGTGATATTATATCTTTGGAAAAAGATGATGCATATGCTTACCTTGATCTCAGTCAAATAACCACAGGTCAGGTAAGTAAACAACTTCAATCTTCTCTATGATTTCTATTAAATTCATCGATATAACTTTTGTTGATTAGTTGTACATAGTAAATCACTTACTTAATATACAGTAAAAATGATATTGTGGAAAACAACATCATCATAATATGTATTTGAGCATCAGTACAATACCTAATCTTTTGTGAAGTTTGTTGTGACAATACCCAAAGAATAATATGTTAATGAGTTGGTTATTTGAAGTTTTTATTCAGGCTTTAGAAATTGCCTATCTGGCTAACCCTCAAGTCACCAGTCAAAGAAGGTGCTCTAAGGCTTACAGTCAACTCCTTTTTTTGAAGTCATCCAACAACTTTCTAATCCAGGTGCCTACTTCTTTAATTTTAGTGTCACCAGTGTACTCTTTATATTGTGTTTATACTGCTGTCATTAACGTAGCAACACACTCCAAGAATTCTTGGATTCATGCACCATTTTCCAGAATTCTAGTGTCACCGTTTTCTTTTATTTTGATGAAATTGTGCATTGAATGATACTAGTTTTATTATATCCTCGCTTTTGGAAAATAATAACTCTATTCAGAACCAAATAGTAGACAATCAGTTTTGAAAGGAAAATAGTTTTCCAAACTTCGTTTTTGCAGCATTAGGTCTATGCCTTATCATATAATATTAGATTCTTTAAGTAGCAACTGAACCTTAAACTCAAAATAGTTCTCGTACTGTCAACAGCAGCTGCAGCAACAACAACAATAATAATAGCTAACATTTATATCTTGGGCTTTTAAGTTGGTTTATGGTAAATCTAATGTCAGTTTAATATAAAAGGTTTAGCTGCAGGATAGTGCTGAAATTACAAAGAGTGGTTTTCCCTGAGTTTTATAGGCACAAGTAGCTACTATTGCTGAAACTAGGAATTTAACTGCATTGATTGCTGAAATTAGTAACAGTCTGGTTTAGGCTTAGTGATGTTTTGTTGGTTTTTATTCAACATCAAATTATAATCATTGCAAATCAGGCTCAGTGATCTTTTGTCGATTATTACTATATCATTGATACTCTTCTGATTATTCTAGCCAATTGGAGAAGTACTTTTCAGGGATTATGCATGCATCTGGTGATCCTGCACAGGTACGTTTTAAATTTGTAATATGTTGTGCTCTTTATTTTTTTTATCTACTTCTTCAATTTAGGTTCAGTTTGTTTTTGTGTAATATATACCTGTATTGTGCACATGTCATCAAATATATACATGTAGCACTGAAAGAGTTCAAAAGAAATAGTGAATTGAGAATGGTTCAGCAATGACATATTTTGAAGATATCTTTGCATTATATTTTGTACATGTCCAAATAATATTACTTTGAGTATCATGCTGCTGCAATACCAAGCAACCTGGTGCAATACAAGAAATGTCAACAAGTTATGAATTTTGTTTGTAAAAATATATAGGAACACATTACACTACTTTTGTGCAAGCTTATGTTATTATAGGATATTCATATATGAGTTGATTATTTGTGTTCATTTCAGGATTACAAATAATGCGTTCTCAAAGGATTTTCAAGATTATAAGAGTGCTTAATTGGTGTGTAACTTCCAAATATATTGTAGTTTTATTAGTGTTGTTGTCTTTATAGTATTCAGTGCAGTTTATTTTGTATATTCTGATATGTTGTTAGCATTCAGTTAGTGCAGTTTTTTGTTTCTTATGTAATGACTGGTCTATATGATGCAGTTATTTCTTCATTTTTTTGTACTTTTTCTTTTATTACATATCAATAATAACATAATGGTGTAGGGTTTTTTATTTAATTGTGTAATCTTTATTGGCAGATTTTCAAATTAGTATTTTATTGTACTAACATTTACCAATGGAATAGAAAGGGAGTACGAGTAGGTTTTGCAAATCTGCTTGTGATTGCCGACGAAAATAAAACAATTGTCACCAATAATCTTGCTAAAATGTTAGCATTTGTGATGAATTACCGACAGATATCTAGGGTGAATCAAAAGTTGAAATTATCTATTTTTAATCCCTTGCTGTTTAGCAAGGGATCTCCGATGGATTTTTAAAAAATATATATTAAAGAAATATTTATTCATCGGTAAAAAAATTTAAAATTAAATTTAATTATATTGACAAATGATGATAAAGTGTCAGAGAATTGATGTTAATTTCCGTCGCAAAATGGTTACTAAAATACCGACATGAAATTTACTAATCAGTGTTATCCATCACAAATCCGTCGCTAATACACGTTTACCGACGGATTCGTTAGCTGCAAAATCAGTGTTTTCTTGTAGTATCAAAAGGTCTATTATATATGTATATTTAAAATACGCATGACTTTAGAAAATATTATTTGTAGGTCCTTCTAGGAAAGGATTAACCTTAATTTCTAGAAAATCCCTAGGATGTATGCAGTGAGTAGTTCCCTTATCGATTTGGAAGCCTATAAGAACCTAAGGGATGTAAGAACCAAAAATTTGGAAAGTGAGAAGAAACTCCCTAATTTAATAAGCAGTTAATGGGAATAAATTTGTGGTTTTCTTATCATTCATTGAAAAGGTAAGGGAGAAATAAGTAGTATGAAATTGGAATACGACAAATTAATGTCCATAACATAAAGATGTGAAGGTTTTAGGAAAAAGCAGAAGAATATCTTTTATTAAATGGGATAAAACTTCTGCATGAGTAATTATTGGAAATTTGAAATTTGAAAGAAGTTATTAAGCTTTATTATTAAAAGATACACAAAACTTAAGTACTACCTCAAAAGTGTTATTGTGTGAAGTAATAAGATATTGTGAAAATTTAGCAATAAATGTCACTAGACCTGTTCGAAAACTTAATTTCTGCATAACTCAATCTTGTATATTAATTGAGATTATATTTTCTAGAATAGAATGAACAATTGTTTTATTAGCTACTAAAAAGTATTTTCACTCTTATTTTAAACATTAGTTAACATTGAAAAAAAGCATCTGAATCCTTATTGCAGCATTTTGGAGTAATTTCTCAATAAAGGATGCTTTGTTAAAAACAAAATATGTATTGACATTGAGAGTAAGTGTTGAAATCTTCATAGAAATTTACATCTCAGGTTTTAATAAGATATTAAATACTTGTTTTTGAATTTGTGCAAGTTTGAAAATAATAACAATATTCAGAAGAACATATTTGTAACGACCCAGAAAATCTGAACCAATTTAAAATTTTTAAATTGGCTAAAATAATGGATTTTAAATATTTAAAATAAATATTTTAAATAATGGCGATGAAAACTAAGTTTGAATCGACAATTGAAAACGAATATAATTAATTATAATTATAAACAAGGCCTGAAATGGCGTGGCAGTTTCAAAAATTGAATTCAAACTTTGTCGGACTGTACCGGGTGCAAAACAATCCGGATTTTAGTGAAACCAAAAACATTAGGATCTAATTGATGATATCTTTCCAACGAATCTGACCAATCGAAATTTGATAGCGGGAATCAAAAGATATGTCCAGTTGGAAATACTGAATAGTCGCTATGGAATTCAGGCCCTTAAAAATGGATATTTTGCAAATGACCTCGGATTTCGACGAAACCACTTTTGTTGGATCCGCAGGGTCAAGTTATTGTTAGGTTTCAAATTTCATAATTTTTCGAATCAATATGTGAGCGTGGCAAAGGAAAACGCGTTTGACCAGATTCTGTTGATTTTAATCGACTGGAAATTGGCCATTTTTCAAACGGTCTCAGAATTCGACGAAACTAGTTTTGTTAGGACCGTATCGTCAATACGAAGCTAGAAAATATTTTTCTGGAATTTTTCTAGTCAGTGTGTGGCCTCGGTAATTTGAAATGTACGTTTAAAATTCAATATAGTGATTTAAATGTAAATTCAAAGGAAACTGATAGTAACGATCAAATCAGCTTGCGATACATATCCCATTGTGTTCGGAATGGGGGTAAAACGCTATGGGCGACAGGCGGTGGGCCTCGTTTCGAGGTCGTATGTAAAAGTCAACCTTTTTGCAAAATTAAATAATTAAAAAAATAAAAAAATAAAATAATATAATTTCCCTCCTTTATCTCCCTTTCTGGCCCCCCCCCCCGTTCATTTTTATTTCAAACGAAAAGAAGAGAAAAAAAAAAACCTAAAAATTATCGACAGACCGCCCCCCCCCCTAAAGCGAACGCCGCCACCACCGCAGCTCCGACGAAGACGATCCGCCTGTCCCCCCTCCATCGATCGAAGACCCGAGCCTCCAGAAGCCATCGCGAGCGAATCGAGCAGCCCCCTCCCAGTCTGACGACCTCCTGCCACCACCGTTCGAAACCCGAGCCGCCGCCTCGAAGCCAGACTCCTCCTGCCTCCGACGAACTGCAGAACCCCCCCCCCCTCTGTAAGTTTTTTTTTTGTTTTGTTATTTTATTTTTAAGGATTTAAAAACTGTTTATTTTAAAAAAAAAGGTTAAAACAGATTTTTCTAAAGATTTAAAACTGATTTTAAAAGCATTTAAAAACTGATTTTATTTTAATAAGTAAATTCTGATTTTTTTTGTAAAAAGGAAAACTGATTTTAAATAGATTTAAAAACTGATTTTAAATAGATTTAAAAACTGATTTTAAACAGGTTATAAAAACTGATTTTTAAAAGAAGTTAAAAACTGATTTTTTAAGAGTTTAAAACTGATTTGATTTTAAAACTTTAAAAGGAAAAAGGTTTAAACTTTAAATAGAAAAAGGTTTAATCTTTTAAAAGAAAAAGATTTGAACTTTTAAAAGAAAAAGATTTGAACTTTGAAAAGAAAAAGATTTGAACTTGGAAAAAATAAAGATCATATTTTTTTAAAAGAGAAAAGACGGAAATTTTATTAAGTAGAAGGAGTAAGATATGATTTTTGTATTTTTAAAGTAATAAAAATATAATCTTTACATCATAGGAGTAATAAAAATATAATCTTTACATCATAGGAATATTAAAAATATAATCTTTATTTTTGAAAAGGCGGAATATATATTTTTTTGAAATGCAGTTTTTATATATTGAATAACATAGTAAAAATTCGATTTTTACATATGTAGAGAATACGGGCAACAAAGCGACAGAAAGAGAAATTGGCGAAGAAGAGTCGTAGTAGTTGGATAGCTATTGGTGAGATTTCTGATTTTAAAAAATACTATATATATATGTGTTGAAATAAAGTGAATTGCTATATATAATATATATATATATATATATATATACGCCCCTCGTCCACAAACCATGGACGATATTTATTGATTGAAATTGTTGTGGAAATTGATTGATAGCGAATGATTGTTTGGGATGGTTTGTGATCGATATTGGTTGATTGTGGTTGAAAAATACCCGTTTGTGGTTGAGAAATATTTGGTTGAAACCACATAGGATTAGTTTGTGGAAATGAAATAAATATATACATGCCACCTGCGTGCGAACTAGATGCATGATCCCCATTGTCAAAAACAACGAGGTTTTAAGGTAGAGCGAGGAGCCGTACTAGGACGGTCCCAGTTTTAACTACCCTGCCGTTATGCTGTCGAAATTTTGAATAATATTCGTGTGTTTGAATTATTTTCATATGCTTAAACTATAGAAAACATTCATGTGTTGAATTGATATTCATTCGTTGATTAGAAATTCATGTGTTGAATGGTATTCATATTTTGAAATAAATTGTTTGATAATAAAAATCACCTTTTATCGACTATATGAACTGTGTAAAATAATCTCGTTTTAAAAGAAATTGTTTTATGATAAAAATCCCATTTTTATCACCAACTTGAACTATATAGAAAAATAGTGTTTTGAAATGAATTGTTTTACAATAAAAATCACATTTTTATTGTATGCATGAATCGTTGAAATGTGAAGTGTTAAAAATAGCCACTTGTTCAAATAAACATATATGAGTTGAAATATTCATTAATTAACTAATGAAATGATTTGCACCTATTTATGTAACATTAGAATGAATGGTATTTTTAAACCAAATAGAAATCAAATACGAAGTTGAATAGAAAATGATAAATGATAAGAACTGTATATATATGTACATGCATATTCATTGAACAGGTTATAGCAAAGGGGCTAGAGAAGAGGAATAAAATTTTGTGCCCGACAAATAGGTACACATTTACTGTTTTGTTTGGGTGATGATTTTATGAGCCTGTTGGCTAGCCGCTTGGCTTTTTCTTTTTCTTTTTGAGATTAGAAGGACCGGGAACGCTATTTGCGATTTCCCGATGCTCCCGGTGCAGGGGAGGTTATGGCGAAATTTTCCAAAATTTTAAGGTGTTAGAAAAATATTTGAAGTGAAAACGATATGGAAATCATTGAATGAACTATATTTATATAAATATATAAATATAAATAAAATTAAAACGAAACGAGGCCGTGCAGTTCGTATTTTGAAACCGTGATTTCAAACGACTAGTGTGGGAAATCCGACCATTGGATTTTCCCGAAACCTCAACCGTCGGGTTCGCCTTGGAATAATCTTTCCAACGGCACCAACCTTGTAAAAATCCAACGGTTGGATTGTCTAGAATGTTTAATTCAATTCTGAAGAAAAACAGCGCCAGAAGCGATTATATTTATATATATATATAAATATAATTATATATTTAATCGAATAACGACGCTGTAGTTCGTATTTTGAAATTGAAACTTCAAACGATTGTACCGGGAGATCCGACCGTCGGATTTTCCCGAAACTGGAACCGTTGGATTCGTTTTGAAAAGACCTTTCTAATGATGTAAATTTTGTGAAGATCCAAGGGTTAGATTTTCAGATATGTGTAAATCAAATCTGAAGAAAAACAGCGCCACGGCCGCTTTATGGCCCGAAGCGTCATTTTGAATAAAATAGCTATTTTAAAATAAATAAAAATAGCGATAAATAGTTATAAAATATCATAAGCGATATGGAATGGAAATAAACTGAATTTGCTCGATTTATGTTGTATTTGATGGTTGAATGTGTTTGGTGTGAAAATTACATTAAAGAACAATATTGGTGTTGTCGAATAATTTAACCATTGAAATAAATTGATTTGAAATTCTAAATATGCGTGAATTATTTGAAAAGGCCGAGTTAATTCTCATTTCAAATAATTGACCGACGATTGAAAGTCGAAGATGAAGACGATGGTCGAAGACCGGAGATCTTCACCTCGTTTGGATGGTAACCGAGGTCCTGATTGGGAGGCATCCCGAAATATGGATAATGAGTGGTGATCGTCCAGACGTACGTGGTGATCGATGGGTTTGCGAGGTATTTAGTGCCTCCGGTTTCGTTCAGACCCAGAACGGACTTGTAAATGGACTGTGTGTCTGACATTGGAGTTTATTCTGTGTTGATTGATTTCTGTTAAATATACATCTGTTTGGCGGCGGAGAATTTATTCTTTTGCTTAACGCCCTTCTCTGAGACGCACGAGCTCAGAGGTTGTATATCGATGGACATCAGTCGCATGGCATGAATTGCTTGTGTGGCATGCTAAGATGCAGTGATCAGGACTTCTGTTGAAAAGCAAAGTCTTGTGGTGATGATCAAAGCACCGCCTGTGTGGCGTAGCTTTGTGTGAACGTGAATTCGCGAGCCTCACACCCCGATATGAACCTAAAACGGGAGAAGGACCTCAGGGAGGGCCTGCGTTTCTTTCTAGCTAGGGTGGTGTCAGTGACCTACCAGCCCTGACATTTATATACTTTTCACCTATGTGGTTGTTGCTGTTGCGAGGCGCCTCGGTTTGATCGGACGATCCGGGTCCGATGGAGTCATTCGTTGGCTCGTTTACGCCCCAAAGGGCGGAGAAACGTAGTGTTCAGGCATAATAATCCATATCGGTGGACCGGCCCTGACGATCCAAGGGCCCACCTGAGTCTGGGCCTGAGACATGGGCTAGATTGTCTCGAATTCGGTAAGGACTATCTTTTGCCTTGGTTCATGATGGAAACCCAATTTCCAAATACGACATCGTGCGGTTTTGATTGTATATATATATGGCGACATGATATATGGTACCCATGCCGTCTATGATTGATAGTTATGATTTGAAATTGTTTTCGAAACATATTAACACTAACAATAATATCAAATGCCCTTTGTTTTATTCGTATCAATCATATTTTGGCCGTTATAAGGTAAAACTCTATCCTCCGGTTTGCGTTGCATTGTGTGATGGGAACTGAGTCTTATAACGGCTTCATTTTTATAAAAAGCATAGCGATGTTTAAAAGAAAGATTTGTTTTAAAGCACTGGCAATCCAATAGAGTAAACCCGTTCCACGAAAGTGGCGTGGTCCTGTGATTTGCCAAATTATATATATGTTGAGTAGATTTCTCATACCAGTCCCATGACTGACTCGTAGTTTGTTTCACTCTCAAACTCGGGTGCCCCTTTTTCTACACGGGCAGCCTAGTATTCAGGTTTAGCTGGTTCTTTCTGGATAGCTGGAGCTGAAGATGGATTCTACCATTTATTTCTTTTTATGCTGTTCAGCTCCTATTGTACATATTTTGTTTATTTCCGCTGTAGACAGTTATGTATAGCTGAACTGTATTTGTACTAAGTAAGATCCTGTATACTGTGTAACTCTGATGATTACTTTTATCCAGTATATTTTATTGTCCATTATCTGGTGTATTTATCTAATTCTGTTCTGCTATTATCTGTTTCTGTGTTATATTCCAAAGATAACCCCTGTTTCCGTGAGAACGGGAAATCGGGTCGTCTCAATATTTTTTGTAATCACTAAAAATTTCACCTTATAAAAAGAGGTAACTCTAGAGTAATAAGGGTATATAATTAAGTAATTTAGAAATAGGCACTAGGACTAAGTAAGGATAAAATTGCATAACCTAATCTAGAAATTTTAGATTTAGTGCCAGAAGTTTCTATTTGAAAGGAAGGAGAGGTATAGTATTTCAAGAATCAAGGGTTTGTTGTGAATTAGATTACTCTAAATATTTTAATTTAGGAATTAGTATGTTTATTACCATATTTAGCATTTAGAAATATATTAATAAGTGTAACATAATTCACCATAAGTCACAATTCAAAAAAAGGTTCATGGATATTAATTGCAAATTTAGTGGGAAATAAATTTATAATTAATAAGATCAAAAGAGGAATTTTGGGGACTAATTTAGAAAATAAATTTATTTGAAGAAAATGGATACATTCTCTAGCTTGAAGGAGCTTGAATGAATTAAGTTAGTATTCATGAAATGCTCCTGTTCTGGGAACTGTTGGACCACATTTATGATAAAAACAAAAGTGAAAATTTAAAGTGATGGACATGCATCTTAAGTATTTGGAATGAAAGTATCAAGACCTTCGCACCATTACACGTAATTGTTGGATAAAACTTTCAAAATAATATTTTTATGATCTTGATCACTAAAGGTTCCCCGTATTGATTAGATAATGGTATAAAGTGGTATAAGTAAAGAATCCATGTTTATGTCTACAACGTTGGGATTTGAAACCCTTATTAAGTTATAAGATAAATGAGTAAGAGAGGATTTCATGGGAATACTTAGCTTAGTGATCTAGCATCTATGGAATTCGGAAGCGAATAACGGAACTAGATTTGCAGCCTACAAGAAAGAAGTGCATTGGTCTCATAATTTGTGGAGTATCTAGTAAAGATGAATTTTAGCCTTCGAAAATGTCATCCTCAACAATAAGAACCTAAAGTGTGAGATTAAAGAATATGCTTAAAAAATTGATAAGCTATTCTACTTTGATATATTCGTGTTATTTTGCTGAAGGAAATTTGTTTAATTTTTATAAATCAGCCTTTTTGTTGTGTTTCACAAAAAAGTTTTTATTTGGAATTTTAAGGAATATACATAAAAATATAAAGGGTGTGATGTGTAATTTTGCATACTAACATGTAGTTTATACCATCCTTTCAAAATAAGACAATACCCATTCCATGTAATTTTAAATAATTCATTATCATTGTTTGTGCAAATTTATGGAAATTATAGCGAAAGACATTTTGGTGGAATTTAAGTTCCAGCAAACTAGAGAATAAGAAATTATTCTGGTTATCAGTATAGACTAGAACATTAATTAATTTGAATTAGAAATTTTGATTTAAGAAATTACTAAAATTTTGAGTTGCATCTAAGGACAATATGAAGACGGCTAGTGCTATAAGAATAAAAATAAGAGTTGCTCCTTGGATATCTTAGACAATAGGAACAATATTTAGCTTTTTAGGAGTATGTAGTTATCTTTTTGGTAATTAGTGGGCGCTCTTGAAGAATTTCATGGAGGACACCTAAAATACCAAGGTTTATGGGATAACCATTGAAAATTTTCTACTCAAACCAAATTTTTGGTTAGACTTTGTAAAAGGTATAATTTGATTAGGCAGCTTGTGAATGATAACGAGTCGATATTGTATTTTGGACTTTCCTAGAGGTTGGTATATATATGATACTATTGATGCTAGGAGCCCATAATAGCTTGATGTTTGATAAGATACCTTCACAATAAAGTGAATTTTGATAGTTCCTAATCAAGAAACGGGGACAAAGACGGAACCTTGGGAATCCTGTGCCACCATAGATATTTTGGAATACGAAATTTCGAGAGTCCTCATTATTTATTGAGATTGGTTCCAGTATAGTAAGGAGAAAAATTCGAGAATAGGCATAATTTTTTTAAATTTTGTAGTCTTTCTAAAAATTTTAGGATTTCTATGGTCGCATTGTGGTTGCTATATTAGATGGTAAGAGATGGTTGCAACACAAATGCACCATGCACTCGTATAGAAATTATATGCATATTAGGAAACTTTGCATATTTCCGGCATCGCTTATTAAACATACACGCTAGGACTGAGCTCACTTTAGCAAGTTTGCAATGCATAATCACTATGAGTTATGGATGTTTATAAAATAATGTGAGTGTATAACATGATTGTTTAGAGCAAGTTGTGTTTTTTCTCCCTTAGATAGATTTCAGGACGAAATTCTTTTAAGGGGGGAGAATGTAACACCCCATAAAATTATACCCTAAATAGACATAGATAATTAAATAAAGTACAAACAATAATAAATTAACAAAATATTAATAAGCTAAAAATAAGAATTTTGGGAAAATGAGAATTAGGCCTTGAAAATATTGCTATTGCGTTCATGGCGAGATTCCGATTTGCTTACATATTTTGTTTGCTGAAAACAGAGTCCGTATAAATAAGTTATGATTGAAACAAGTTGTACACGAATTGTTTACACACAATATTTGAAATTCAAATTGGATAAATAATTATATGGAATATATATATATATATATATTAGATAGCCTAAAAGAATATTCCATGAGAATTTTAATTATTTGTGTATATATACATATAGAAAGGGACAAGAATAATCAGCTTAAGGAAGGTAATCAATCTAATTTAATATTATAATTTTTTTTGAAAGGAAGCTTGAATTTTTTTATTAATCAACACAAAATTCCAATATGTACAGACTCACTAATATAAACAATACACCCAATACCAATCTTAACATGCTTCGACTCCCAAAACAAACACACATGTAAATCACAACCATTGCTTACTGGAAATTTAATATTATAATTAATATAAAAGACACCTTCAGAGAAACAAGTTCTCTGGCTCAACCCCAGAAGGTGGGTCGACTTCCCCTATAGAAGGGAGGTCGACCACACTTCTTTAGAAGGGGTCGACCGCCCTTAAGGAATTTTGGTAGAGATGACTTGTTTTTATAGGGATTATATGTAATCTGCAAATAACGAACCGTCCGAATTAAATATAATTGATCTAACGGTTTGTATACACGCTTGCAACTATATATAAGCTCACCTAGCCTCTCCCAAACCCTAATCTATTTTCTTCTTCATGCCTTCATTCTGCCATTGGAATTCCAAAGAAAATTTTAGGTTTTCTTCTAAATCCTTAATTTATAATTATTTTCTTCTCTATTCTTTTGTTCAACAAAAAGGAGTAGTATATAGCAAAATGGAGAAAAAGGCTTTCTCCCATGGCGTACAAAATCATATTTGTAGTTAATAAACAACTACAAAATCTATGAATCCAATAATGAAACTGTCAAGCCCCGAATTCGCCCAGCCTCCGAAGAGATGGGAAAACGCGAATTGTAATGAGAACACAACACATCAGAACACAATCGTGAGAACATTTCATTGCTATTACAACAATTTACATCAGAGTAAAAGAATATCAGAGTACAAATAAATAATATACAACGGACAATTGTCAGAGATTAAAATACATAAATTTAAAATGTATAAATACAATGTACAGCGAAAATACATCAACTAACACAGCTGAAGGGAATACACGGATACAAAGCTTTTCGAATATAGCTCCAGCTATAAACCAGGATCTTGCTAAATAGAAATATGCAAAACCAAAACTACTAGCTACCCATGTGGAAAATATGGGCACCCAGAGTTTAGGTTGAAACAATAAACTCTAGGTCAGTCATGGGACTGGTGTGAGAACTAAAACAGTTATTAACTTGATTTTTATGTTGGGTAAATCAAGGGACAAGTCGTATAACACGGAACGGGTTTTCTCCCAAGAATACCATAAAAAAACAACACAATGCTAAATAGGAAAAAATGAAGCCATTATAAGACTCAAGTCCTATCACATAGTGCAACACAAGTCGGAGGATAGAGTTTTACCTTATAATGGACTAATATGCTCGGTACGCGAAATCTATCTTTTATTATTACTATAAGTGAAGAAATCAACTTCAAATATAAATAGGTACCATATATAATGTCACCATATATAGGTATACAACTAAAACTGAAAAGTCGCATATTGGAAATTGGGTTTCCATCTATGAACCGAGGCAAGCGATCTTCCTCACCGATTTTGAGACACACTAGCAATGCCTTAAGACTCAGACTCAGGTGAGCTGTAGGTTAGCCGCATGGCCGGTCAGTCATCGCTGATAAGTTATACCATAAACTATATGTTAGCTGTTTCTATCGTACCTCGAAAATAGTCAGTAACGTCGACCATCTAGGACCTTTTAGTCGGTCCTGATATCAAATCCGAGATACCTCGCCTTCCATCAAATAATATGCAACATCCACATGGGTAAAATGTCTAGGCTCCATACCATGACATTACTCGTAGCTAGAAACTAGCATATGTCCATTTCCATACGTTCCTCATCCCGTTTTTGGTTCATACCAGGGTGTGAAGCGCGCGAATTTATGCTACGCAATGCTATGCTACTTAAAGCCATGCTTTGATCATCATCCACAAAGCCTTGCTTTTCAACAAAAGCTTTGATCCATGAATCTCAGCATGCCACATTGTCAAATCCATACTATACCATGGATTTCCACCAATACATAACCTCTAAGCACGTACGTCTCAGAGAAGGATGTTAAGCAAGAGAATAAATTCTCCTCCACCAAACAAATATGTATTTAGTAGAGATCAATTAATACAGTGCGAAATACAATATCAGACATACAATCCATTTGCAAGTCCGTTCTGGGTCTGAACGAAATCGGAAGCACCTTATTCCTCGTCCCATATGTCCAATATAGGAGAGAGGCCCTCGCATATCCGGTCGATCTCCAAGAACATCTGGACGATCACTACTTATTACCTTGTCTTGGGTGTACATCCCAATTAAGACATCGGTAATCATCCAAACGATGTGAAGACCTCCGATCTTTAACCACCGTCTTCATATCTTCGACTTTTAGTCGTCGTAACAGTTATTCAGAATGGGTTAGACCTGGACTTTCTGAATAACTCGCGTATCATATAATCATGCTATAAAAACACATCATATGCCTCATTCCAATCCAAAATACTCTTTTATTCAAATATTCTTTGAAATCATTTTAGAATATTTTTAATATCTTTTCTCAACTTAAACCAAATTAAGGCTTATCAAATAGTCGGGATTAGCAAACCTTATCGAAGTAATCATTTGTTTTATTATCCCAACCTAATCATCCCATGGAGCAAAACTGGTAGTACTCCATATTTAACACCCATTGTGTTATCGGTAAAATTAATTACCATTCAACGTTTCAAATATAGTTAAAGATTTTACTATTGCATGGAGTAAAACTGGTGGTACTCCATTCTCGAACCTTTCTTGAATTTGGTAAATTTAGTTACCTCGTTCATGTTTCAAACTAATTAAAGATTCATTAAAACTCCAGTTAGTTTTAATCTCAAAAATCATTACTTAATGATTATTCAACTTTAGGAAACTAATCTTGTCTTTAACTGGGTTAAAGAACCAACGTCATTTAAAACATAGTTCACGATAAACCCAAATAATCTACCATCAAAATGTGATCTTCACGGAAATCATAACTGTATATAGTCGATATAAATTTCCGTATCTGACTAATACTATAAACAGAATAATGAAAAAGCTTTTTAAAATTCCATAAATAGTAAAGGCCTTCCTTCACGGAAGCTCATCTCGATTATCACTAAATCGAATTCATTCAATTCCAATTTCATTTATTGAATTGGAAAACTTTAAAATTCCATTAAATCTTAATTAAATTTTTTATAAATTCCAAATCATATCTTCACCGTTAATTGGGTTTAAGAACTAATGTCATTTAAAACATTGTTCACAATGAACCCATAGTCAACTACCACTTAATTCTAATTATATTAATTAATTGGAAAACTTCATCAAATCTTGGTTAAAAGATTTATTCTTTTCTCAACTGGGTTTAAGAACAATGTTATTGAAGACACCATTCACGACAAACCCAAAATCCAATTTCTCGATATTCCTTATGAAAATAAATGAAATCGATAAAATCATCCGTTCGAGTTAAAGTGGCGTTTATAACTTAACTCGGCTTCATATTTCATTCTTTTCGTGTCCATCCAAAATCGGACATCAAAGTCATATTTTGCTTCTTCCCTGAATACAATATCAAAATATTCGTTTACATTCTAAATTGGAATGTGACTCAATCAATTACCATATAATTTTATTTATACGGATTCCATACATCGCATGTATTCAAAAATAGTGATAAACAACTATTAAACAGTCAATTCACATCCAGAGTGCAATTTACAACAGTATAAGCATTAAATAATGCTAATTACAGTATGTCGATCAATCGGTCGACATACAGCTAAACACAAGGGAGATGTGTGATGTTATTATCATCCCTAGACCCGTGTGGGGTTTTCAATCAACAACTAATGATTATTATCTGCATGCTTCGGCGATGTGTAAAATTATCATCACAATACCCGTGTAGGGTTTACATCACAATCCATGTGAACTTATCTAATATTCAGGAGACTAGTGGGTAAATTATCATCCCAATCGTTTATAATATAAAAGTTTTATGTGACGACCCCATATCCCGTACAGACGGAGACAAGGGTAATCTTTGGATTATAACACAGAAACAGATAATAGCAGAACAGAAATAAATAAATACACCAGATAATGCACAAAATAATATACTGGATAAACGTAATCATCAGAGTTACACAGTATACAGGATCTTACTTAGTACAAATACAGTTCAACTATACATATGTCTACAGCGGAAAAACAAACATAATGTACAATAGGAGCTGAATAACATAAAAAGAGATAAATGATAGAATCCATCTTCAGCTCCAGCTATCCGGATAAAGCCTGCTAAACCTGAATACAAGGCTGCCCGTGTAGAAAAAGGGGCACCCGAGTTTAAAAGTGAAACAAACTACGAGTCAGTCATGGGACTGGTATGAGAAATCATCTCAACACATTTAATATATGGCTAATAACAGGACCACGCCACTTTCGTGGAACGGGTTTACTCCATTGGATTGCCAGTGCTTTAAAACAAATCTTTCTTTTAAACATCGCAATGCTTTTTATCAAAATGAAGCCATTATAAGACTCAGTTCCCATCACACAATGCAACGCAAACCGGAGGATAGAGTTTTACCTTATAATAGCCAAAATATGCTTGATACGAATAAAACAAAAGTATTTGATATTATTACTAGTGTTTAAATGTTTCAAAAACAATTTCAAATCATAACTATCAATCATAGACGGCGTTAATGCCCCATACCACTATGTCGCCATATATAGGTATACAATCAAAACCGCACAGTCACGTATTTGGAAATTGGATTTCCGTCATGAACCAAGGCAAAAGATAGTCCTTACCGACTTCGAGACTCTCTAGCCCGAGCCTTAGGACCCAGACTCAGGTGGGCCCTTGGATCGTCAGGGCCGGTCCACCGATGTGGATTAAAATTCCTGAACACTACGTTTCCCCACCCTTTGGGGTGTAAATGAGCCAACGAATGACTCCATCGGACCCGGATCGTCCGATCTAACCGAGGCGCCTCGCAACAGTCACAACCACATAAGTCAAACTCGTCAGGGCGTGTAAAACCACTGACGCCACTTCTAACTAGAAAGAAACGCAGGCCCTCCCTGATGTCCTCTCCCGTTTCTGGTTCATACCGGGGTGTGAGGCTCGCGAATTCACGTTCTACACAAAGCTACGCCACACAGGCGGTGCTTTGATCATCACCACAAGACTTTGCTTTTCAACAGAAGCCCTGATCACTGCATCTTAGCATGCCACACAGACAATTCACACCGTGCAACTGATAGATATCAATCACACAAAACAAATTCCAATGTCAAACACACTGTCCATTTGCAAGTCCGTTCTGGGTCTGAACGAAACCGGAGGCGCTATATACCTCGCAAACCCATCGATCACCACGTACGTCTGGACGATCACCACTCATTATCCATATTTCGGGATGCCTCCCAATTAGGACCTCGGTTACCATCCAAACGAGGTGAAGATCTCCGGTCTTCGACCATCGTCTTTATCTTCGATTTCTTATCGTCCATTCAGTTATTCAGAATGGGATAAACCCGGTCTTTCTGAGCAACTCGCGTATATGATAAACAATTGCAACACAAATACACATTCGCATCATTTCAATTCATTAGTCACTAACCGTCAATCAGTAAGAGAGCGATTTCCCAAATATTAACCCCGAAGGCCGAAACCAACATCAGATCAATACCCAAGAAACCATTCGACTTAGCCAACCTTTAGTTAATTTCTAAATTTCACATCCATATCGTTTATAATATTTTTTTAATGATTTATCGCTATTTTTATTTATTTTAAAATAGCCAATTTATTCAAAACGACGCTTCGGGCCATAACGCGGCCGTGGCGCTGTTTTTCTTCAGATTTGATTTACACATATCTGAAAATCTAACCGTTGGATCTTCATAAAATTTACATCATTAGAAAGATCTTTTCAAAACGAATCCAACGGTTCTAGTTTCGGGAAATTTCGACGGTCGGATCTCCCGGTATAATCGTTTGAAGTTTCGATTTCAAAATACGAACTGCAGCGTCGTTATTCGATTTAATATAATTATATTTGTATATATATATAATCGATTCTGGCGCTGTTTTTCTTCAGATTTGAATTAAACATTCCAAACAATCCAACCGTTGGATCTTTACAAAGTTGGTACCGTTGGAAAGATATTTCCAAAGCGGACCCAACGGTTGCTGTTTCGGGAAAATCCGATGGTCGGATCTCTCGGTATAATCGTTTGAAATCACGATTTCAAAATACAAACTGCAGCGTCGTTATTCTATATATTTCAATTCTATTTATATATATATCGATTCTTCGATTTCAAAAACTATATTCTTTTCATACATTTGATAAAAATGATATTTTTATCTAACTGTCTTCTATTTCAACACTTCACTATTTTTAACAATTCATGTATATAATAAAAATGTGATTTTTATTGTAAAACAATTCATTTCAAAACACTATTATTTTATATAGTTCATATAGGTAATAAAAATAGGATTTTTATTATAAAACAATTTCTTTCAAAACAAGATTATTTCATATAGTTCATATAGATGATAAAAATGTGATTTTTATTATAAAACAATTTATTTCAAAATATGAATACCATTCAACACATGAATTTCAATTCAAAGAATGAATATCGATTCAACACATGAAGGTTTTCTATAGTTTATATATATAGATAAAAATGTGATTTTTATTATAAAACAATTTATTTCAAAATATGAATACCATTCAACACATGAATTTCAATTCAACGAATTAATATCGATTCAACACATGAAGGTTTTCTATAGTTTATATATGTAGATAAAGATGTGATTTTTATATTTAAAACAATTTATTTCAAAATATGAATACCATTCAACACATGAATTTCAATTCAACGGATGAATATCGATTCAACACATGAAGGTTTTCTATAGTTTATATATATAGATAAAAATGTGATTTTTATATTTAAAACACGAATACCATTCAACACATGAATTTCTATCCAACGAATGAATATCGACTCAACACATGAAGGCTTTCTATTCAACGAATAAATATGGTTTCAACAAATGAAAATAATTCAAACACATGGATATTATTCAAAATTTCGGCAGCATAACGGCAGGGTAGTTAAAACCGGGACCGTCCCTAGTACGGCTCCTCGCTCTACCTTAAAACCTCGCGGTTTTTGACAATGAGGAATCATGCATCTAGTTCGCATGCAAGCGGCATGTATATTTATTTCATTTCCACAAACTAATCCTATGTGGTTTCAACCAAATATTTCTCAACCACCAATGGGTATTTTTCAACCACAATCAATCAATATCAACCACAAACAATCCCAATCAACCATTTGCTATCAATCAATTTTCACACTAATCACAACCAATAAATATCGTCCATGGTTTGTGGACGAGGGGCGTATATATATATTTATTTATATATAGAAATTCACTTCTATTTCAACACATATATAATTTTTACAATGCTTATACAACTTATACATCGAACGTACAACTTATACAATGCTTATATAACTCATACATCGACTATATAATTTATACATCGTCGTTTTCCATATCGTTTATAAATTAGAAATCTCACATTGGGTTCCACTCCACCAAAAATAGCAGAAGGCTCAGAAAAGCATGCAGTCTCTTCTAGAATGTAGAAGACGTCCACACGGTCACGATGTTTCCTGTTTCATCGAATTTCGTCAAGAAACGAAAAAGATATGATTTTTCAAAGTTTGCAACAGTTTAAAGGTGTTAAAACTGTTGAAAATATATATGGTCGTACCTCAACTGTTTCGTTCAAAACTAGGTTTGGATTTTTCTTGAAACCCGTGTAGCTATTCGTCGATCGGCCTTCGCAGCGTCGAAGGGGTAGGAGAGGCGCGTCAGAGCCCTAAACGGCGGCGAACTCGGTCAGGCGGTGGCGGCGAAAACTGGCGACGAACGGGCGAACTTCCCGAGCTCGATTCTCCCAAAATACTCAACGAAAAAATTGAAACCAGTTATGGATTTGAAGCTCGTCTCGAGCTCTTCAAAATCTTCAACTGGAGCTCTTGATATTAGTGAGTGGATTGATCAGAAAATGGACGGGAAGATTAGGAAGGGTTTCCGCCGTCGCTCGATAACATACGGGGAGAGAGAAAAAGGAGTGAGCCAATAGAATTTTTTTATTTTATTTTATAATTTTTAAAATCTCCAAAATACCCCTTTCGCCCACGAACCCCAATCCAAACCCAACGACTGTCGTCCCTAGCGTTTTACCCCCATTCCGAACACAATGGGATATGTTTCGTAGGCCCATTCGACTATTTCAGTCAGTTTTCCTTCAAATTAAAATATGTAACATTCAATATTAAATTTGAACGTACATTTCAATTTGCCAGGGCCACAAACTGATTCGGAAAATTCCAGAAAAATAAATCTGGCTATGTTTTGACGATACAGTCCCAACAAAACTAGTTTCGTCGAATTCTGAGACCGTTTACAAAAAGGCCCATTTCTGGTCGATCCAATTTAACTATAATTGACCAAAACACGTTTTCCTTTGCCACGCTCACATACTAGCTTCAAAAATTATGAAATTTGAAACCTAGCAATAACTTCACATCCCGGATCCAACAAAAGTGGTTTCGTCGAATTCTGAGGTCGTATACCAAATGGCCACTTTCACGGGCTATATAAATTCCATAGCGACCTTTCTGAAAATTCATTTGGCCATAACTTTTGCTTTCCGCTATGAAACTTCGATTTTTCAGATTCGTTAGAAAGGTATTCACTAACAGATTTAAATATTTTTGGTTTCACTCAAATCCGTTTTGTTTTGCACCCGGTACGGTCCGACAAAGTTTGAATTCAATTTTTGAAACTACCGCGCCATTTCAGGCCTTGTTTATAATTAGAATTAATTATATTCTTTTTCAATTGTCGATTCAAACTCACTTTTCATCGCTATTATTTAAAATATTTATTTTAAATATTCAAAATCCATTATTTTAGCCAATTTAAAATTTTTAAATTGGTTCAGATTTTCTGGGTCGTTACAATCTCTCCCACTTAAAACTTTTCGTCCCCGAAAAGGAACAAAGTCGAAAGTGGTTTGATTAATCAACTCTACATTCGATCTGGCTTCCATTCTCCAACTTTTCAGTTTCTGAGAATTTTCAAATTCTTCAAAAATTTGGCTAACACCCGGAATTTTCGAAAAATTTCGCCATAACCTCCTTTGTACGGAGAGAGGTTTGGAAATTTATTGGGCCGTATTAGGTACCCAATAAATCCTAATTAGCATACACATATTTACAGTGATATATTCTGGTGTTTACAGGGAAGCGTGTATTGATAATAACTCCAGAGAATAAATTCTCGTCACCCTGTCAAAGCCTGAGGGAGTGTGTATTTTAAATGCTCCAAAGGATAAATCCTCGTCACCTCGTCCCATGTGGGAAATAAATAGTCCATGTGCCGTATCTAATAACTAGAGAGACGTGATTATTGTCAACTCCAGACCCGTGTGGGGTTTTTATTAATCTGGCAATTTTATCGTTACAAATTTTAATAGTCCATATCAGTCATCAGTTCAACCTGTAAAATATAGTCATTGCCATACAAGCCTCTCGCTCGTATGATAAATCTTCCACCTCGTCACACAAGCTCCAAATGCTAATGTGGTATATGATGAAGTATGCCTATCTTCAGAAGTATGCCATGTAATGTAGTTCAAAATTAATTGTTACTATCCTTTGGCGATATTTATTATTTCACACAGAATAACCAGCACTCCGCATCCAATGGCATTCATAGGAGTTGATATAATAATATTTTGCATCCAACTCATTAAGGTTTACCTATTTGTCGGGCACGCAAATAAAATCTTTACTCAACAGCTATCCATTTACCTGTTCAAACATATATAACGCACATGTATATATTTCTATCTATTTTCTAAACAGTTCAATGTGTGATTTAAATGAATAAATTCTACCATTCATTCTCTTATTAATTAAATTAACTATCGTTTCAATAATTTAATTAATCTAATTTACTATCACACACCACAAACAACAATCAAATTGTTTTTAACTTTTCAAAATCATACAAATCAATTCCTATATTCTTCTAAAATCATTCAGAGTATAGAATTAAAAGTGCACATCCATGGAAAGAAAATAACAACAGAGTAGAGAACTAATTGATAATGCAAAGTATTGTAATTGTACCTTGCACCGGAGTCAATCAGAGATATCCACTCGACATCTAGGATAGGCTTTATGAATGCTCTCCTCAGTTTTCCAAGTACAATCTCGCGGATCTCCACTCCATTGTACTTTGACTAAGTGAACCTTCTTGTTCCTCAGCTCTTTGGTTTCTTTGCCGATAATCTTTAGCGGCTCTCTTCTCACAGCTAATTTTGGAGTAATTTCAATATCCTGTTGAGCTGCTTCTTCCATGATCAAGTCTGGATCATGAACGTGCTTTCGAAGTTGAGATATGTGAAATACATCATGAACTCCAGGCAACCAATCAGGCAATTTAACCCTATAAGCGAGAGTTCTGATCCGTTCCAGAATAGGAAACGGACCAATGAATTTGGGCGGCAACTTTCCAGTTTTACCGAATCGGATAACTCCTCTCATCGGCGATACTTTCAAATATACATAGTCGCCAACAGCAAAGGATATATCTCTTCTTCTCCTATCGGCATAGCTCTTTTGTCGGCTTTGAGCGGCGAGTAATCGTTTCTTGATAAAATCGACTTTGTCGGCTGCTTCTCGAATCATATCTGGCCCCAACACAAGTCTATTACCGGGTTCGACCCAACAAGCAGGAGATCGACACGGTCTACCATATAATGCTTCGAATGGCGACATTGTCAGGCTCGCCTGATAGCTGTTGTTATATGAGAATTCAGCCAAATGTAGATGGTCTTCCCATGATCCATCGAAATCTAGAACACAAGCCCGCAATAGATCTTCTAGTATACGGTTCACCCTCTCAGTTTGACCATCTGTCTGAGGATGATAAGCGGTGCTCAAGTTCAACTTTGTTCCCAGCTCTACTTGAAATGCCTCCCAGAATTTACTAGTGAATATTGTATCTCTATCACTGACTATACTGAGCGGCACTCCATGTAGTCTAACTATTTCCTTGAAGTATATCAGCGCCAGACTCTTTGCAGTTCTGTTTGATCTGACAGGTATGAAATGGATGGTCTTCGTGAAGCAATCTACGATCACCCAAATACTGTCATTTCCTTTCCTGGTTCTGGGCAAACCATCAATGAAGTCCATGGAAATATGTTCCCACTTCCAACCAGGAACGTCTAGTGGTTGTAACAGTCCAGCCAGTTTCTGTTGGTCGCTTTTAACTAGCTGGCAAGTAGGGCATCGGCTAACATATATTGAAACGTCTCTTTTCATAGCCTTCCACCAGAATGTTCGCTTGAGATCGTTGTACATTTTGGCCACACCAGGATGGATACTCAGCTTGGACTTGTGACACTCGTCTAACACTTCCCTTTTTAGCTCGGGGATGCCAAGAACACAAATCCTTCCTTTCAATCTCAGGATTCCGTCGTTATCTATTTGAAAAAACGAGGGTTCGCCTTTCTGAATCCTTTTGATCATATCCTTAGTAAAGTTATCCTCCTTCTGAAGAATAGATATTTTGTCAATCAAGGAAGTCGTAATAATAAAGCTGGCGATCATTATATTCTTTCGGTTCAACGCATCGGCCACGACATTGGCTTTCACTGGAGTGTATAGAATCTTAAAATCATATGCTGCAAGGAACTCTAGCCAACGTTGCTGCCTCAGATTCAAGTCCTTCTGGGTGAACAGATACTTCAACGACTGGTGATCTGTAAACAGTTTGAATTTCTCACCCAAAAGGTAGTGCCTCCAGATTTTCAAGGTGAATACGATGGCTAACAGCTCGAGATCATGAGTCACATAATTTTTCTCATGTGGTTTCAGCTGAAGGCTAGCATATGCAATCACTTGACCTCTTTGCATTAATACTGCACCAAGGCCCTCTCTAGAAGCGTCAGTCCAGACTTTCAAGTCCTGATTGCCATCGATGATGGTTAACACTGGAGCAGTTGTCAGTTTCAGCTTCAGCTCATGGAAAGCTTCCTCACATACCGGAGTCCAATTGAATCTCGAATGTTTCTTCATCAGTTTCGTTAAAGAACTAGATGTCTTCGCGAAATCCTTAATGAATTTCCGATAATATCTTGCTAACCCGAGAAAACTTCTAACTTCTGTTGGTGTACGAGGCTGTTTCCAATTCTGAATAGCAGTGATCTTACTGGGATCCACTGCAATTCCTTCTTTTGACACTACGTGGCCAAGAAATTTGACTTTTTCTTGCTAGAATATACATTTGGAAAACTTTTCTTTTAATACATTCCTTCTGAGGATTTCTAACACTTGTTCCAAATGTTTTTCGTGCTCGCTTTCTGACTTAGAGAAGATAAGGATATCATCAATGAAAACCAGAACAAATTTATTCAATACTCCCCTAAACACTCTGTTCATTAGATCGACGAAATAGGCTGGAGCGTTACATAAGCCGAACGGCATTACTAACCACTTGTAGAATAAGTCTGGACCTCTGAATGCTATCATTGGAACACACTCTTCGGCAATTCGAAGCTGATGGAAGCCTGTAGCTAGGTCCATCCTTGAGAATACCTGTGCTCCATTCAGACGATCTAATAAATCATCGATTCGTGGCAATGGATATTTGTTCTTTATGGTCTGCTTGTTCAAATCACGATAATCCACACATAGCCGTAGAGTACCGTCCGATTTTGGGACAAACACCACTGTTGCTCCCCAATTTGAGAAACTAGGCCTGATCAGACCCTTCCATACGAGCTGTCGTGTTTGATTGTCTAATTCCTCTTTCTCTTTCAAGGACATTCTTCGAATAGCGTGAACTACCGGCCTTGCATTCGGAATCAAAGCAATCTTGAAATCTATTTCTCTCTGCGGAGGTAAGCGAACAACTTCTTCAAACACATCCGCATAATTCTGGACGACAAGAATATCTTTTATAAGGTCGGGAATATTCTCTGTAACTTCAGGGATATTTTCTATTTGAGCTGGAGAAACATCGAGAGCTGCCCAGAAGTCTTTTCTATTAGATTTCTGACCTTCACACGGTATGGTTATATAATTCCCTGATTTAATCTTAGCCCCAACAACTCTCTCGGCACATCTAACCTATGTTTCATATTTGGTTAGCCAATCCAATCCTAGAATAAGATCGAATTCATTAAAATTCATGACGATAGAGATAGTAGGGAATTTATAGCAGGAAAAAGAGACAGGCACCCCACAAACCCAACTGAGATCGATGGAACCCCCAACTGGATTTCGGGCAGTCATTGGTTCTTTGAGCTTCTTCAATTTCAAATCCAACTTCTTGACTGCACTCTTTGCAATAAAGCTTCGTGACGCGCTAGTAGCAAACAATACTTTAACTGGAATGTTCTTGACATTGAGCGTGCCTTCTGAAACATCAGACCTTTCCTGAGAAGACAAAGATGTAGGCACTTCTACCACTTCATTCACTTGCACTGCTTCAGATTTCTGAGATAGCGGGCAGTTTTTCGCAATATGACCGGCCTGGTGGCACTTATGGCATCCTCTTTTCTCTGGTGACCTCTTACCGGATTTAGACCCATCCTTTACTTGTTTCTTTAGAGATCTGCAACTTATCAAGAGATGTCCTTGCCTATCGCAGTTACTGCATACAGTTGTCGTTACAGGTTCTTTCCCAGATTCAGCCCTTTTTCTCTTATCACTGGGCTTCTTACTGACCTCAGACCTCATACTGGCTTCAGGAATATCAGTTTCTGACTCTTCTTTGTCACTACAACAGACTTCTTCTTCGTCGCGCAACATTCCTTTCTTATGGAGATCTTCATACTGATAAGCCATTTATATCATTTCTGAAAAAGGAAGCTTCACATTCCTCATTACACTATTCTGATATTTCCTTTGTGTGACGGCCCGCCCCGCAACAACCGACATTTCCTCCGAAGGTGCGCTGTACACATATCCAGTTAGCACGGGACGGTCGCCAGAAGGAAAAGAAAGAAGAGAATGAACTAACAAGGAACCTGTAGAATGTCTCACAGCGCATAGAATAAAATATAATAATAACATACTTGACATAAAACAGGAGAGACAGTGCATAAGCTAAAAACCAGAACTAAGCATCATAGCAGCGGAAATCCAAAATATAGCTTATTACAACTTTTCAAACTGTCTCAAAGCAAAAGCAAGATAAAGGAGGTACACTACTAATGCCCAAGTAGCGACCACCAATGACACAGGGAGAATATCTATATATATCATACGTGGAAGCCTCCTGCTCGCCTCCGAATCAGCTACTCGCGCATCACCAGCTAACCATAACCTGTCTCTAGTCTGCTCGTGTGAGCACCCAGAGTAATAAGAAGAGACATAAAACTCTGGGTCAGACATAAAGCCTGGTATGAGTGATAAGCATCTAAACAGAATAATAACAGGTATAATCCAATCATACCTGAACCTGGACCTGCAACCAAAGAGTTAGCACTACATACTGTACAACACTCTAAGGTGCCATTTCAAGTGGTGTAAAGATAACGGGGGTGGGGGTGTGCATGTCATAGTGATGTCAAACAATCAAACATAGCAAGCATCCTAACATCTCTCACTCAGTGCGTAAAGCATACGATACCCACTACCTTGGTCCTCTAATCCTTTGGGCCATGACGGAATCCAATCCCGTGTAACTATCACTATAAGACCACTATCCATCTCTCAGTGGTGGACCAAAGTTATGAATACCGACAACCCATTTGCACACGTCCCGCAGCAAAGCCCAATCATGAAGTGAACTCATTGGTTCCCAACTGGTTCCGGGATTCTGAGCTCTAACTTCCATTTGGACTACCTTTGCATCTCGGGTTGTTGGTCTTCACTGGATCGGTCTTCTTCACTTCACTTGCTTCGGATCGGTCAAACGTCATCAGTTCAGCTCGGTCAACCTTCAACTTCCGGTTCGGATCGGTCGTGCTGAGTTTCTCCGCCTGGTCAGTCAAAACACCCTGGTCGGTTTTTCCCTCATCTCGATACTGGTCGATTTCATCGCCTCAATCCTGGTCGTTCGAAGCTCCTCTGGTCGGTCCAAAACATGGTCGGTCGAAGCTCCTCTGGTCGGTCCAAAACCTGATCGGTCGAAGCTCCTCTGGTCGGTCCAAAACATGGTCGGTCGAAGCTCCTCTGGTCGATCCAAAACCTGATCGGTCGAAGCTCCTCTGGTCGGTCCAAAACATGGTCGGTCGAAGCTCCTCTGGTCGGTCCAAAACCTGATCGGTCGAAGCTCCTCTGGCTAGTTTTTCCTGGTCCTCAAACCTGCACCATTCCAGCAAGCTATTTTCGCCTCTCGACGGCGTTTTCGACCAATCTAACACTTCTAATCAATCACAAATCATACCATACAATCATAGGAACATAGAGAATCAACCACAAACACCAAAACAACAATATGCCATATCAAAATGGATCAAACATGGCCAAAACCCCATATTTTCCCTTAAGCATGTTTTAAGCAAAACTGATGATAGGATTAACAAAACTTAACCAAATTAACCAAATTTTCTAACAGAGGTCTAAAACAATATTTCAGAATTTCTGAACATTTTTCCAGATTTTTAACATGCATAAATTCGCTAATTATCACTAATCACCCCTTAATCCCCCAAATTCCGGGATTTGCAAAATTAGTTGAAATTAACCCAAATTCATATCAGAGGCATAAAATGGTGTTTTAGAATTTTAGGAATTTTTCTAGATTTTTCTGAGCCATAATTTCGCTAATCTTCGCTAATTACCATAATTAGCCGTAATTAGTGAAAAACAATGCAAATCACTCACCTTAGCCACAAACAAACTTTAGATCTGAAATAATCTCTGATTTGGATCCAATCCCTATGTGTTCCAGCAGCTCTCTTGCTAATTTGGTGAAGATCTTCTTTGATTTGATGTAGATTAGGCCAAAACTTGATTAGAAAGTGATTAGAAGGTGATTTGGGTGTTGGAGGCCATTGCTAGAGCTTGAAAGAGGTAAGTTGCGGCTGGAAAAATGAGTCTAAAACCGAAATCCTAACCCTAGCAGCCCTTAAATACCCCAAATCCCGAAATCTCCCATTGGGCCTAGTTGCTAATCACCCGGTTAAGCCCAATTAGCTAAAAATAACCCTTTAAACCTTAATTCAGCCATATCTCCCAAACGGTAAGTCCGTTTGGCTAATGTGACCACTCTACGGAAAGAGAAACCATCATTCGAATCCAATGGAAGTAGTTTCAGGTCAAAATTCCTTTCCAGTCAAAAGTTATGGCCAAAACAGTACCAACTAGGGGCAAAACGGTCATTTAAAAATCGACAAAAATCATGAACATGGGAAATGACTCTAATGGTTGTTTCCCAAAGTTACATGACCATACAACTTCATATGAGAAAGAAATAAATATTCTACGATCCTTCGATATGTAGAATGCGGGTTGTTACATTCTCCCCCCCTTAAGAAATTTCGCCCCCGAAATTCTCTAACCAAAACACACAAAGGGTTCCACATGCCTATCAACCATAAACAACAATCAACATGCAAAACAAGTCTATCCTAGCATGCGGTTTACTAACAAGGGAAGAAACTATCACTACCAAAACCTTACTAGGCAAAGAGTTCTGGATACTTCTTTCTTATATCTTCCTTTGTTTCCCAAGTACAGTCTTTTTCATTCTCACCCCACTGGACTTTGACTAGTTTCACCGCCTTCCTTCGAAGCCGCTTCGTATCGTTCCCAACGATACGCATAGACTTGCGGTTCCCAACCGCCTCGGGTTCAACTTCGCTATCATCCAACTGATCTAGTGAAATAGCCACATTAGGGTCTTGCACAACTTCCTTAACTGGGAAACATGAAATACGTTGTGAACTCCCGCCATCTTGTTAGGTAGCTCTACTTCATACGCCAAATTCCCAACTTGCTCGAGAACTGGGAATGGGCCAACAAATCTTGGTGCTAACTTACCTCTCCAACCAATCTGAATCACATTCTCTATGGAGAGATCTCGACGGACGCCAAGTCGTTAACGAAGAATTCCAAATCTCTTCGTCTCTTATCGAGATAAGCCTTCTGCCTATCTTTATCCCTTCCCAGTAGTATATCTACTCTATGTCTCAATACATCTTGTTACCACTGGGACGTATAGTCAGTTTCGAGTGATGATATGCTCTAAGCACTTCACCTCTCAGTCCATCTACGTTGGGTACAACTAGTCCCTTATTCTTTCGAAGCCACCCTTCTCGATCAAATCCTTACTTGATCATTCTCTTTCCATCGATACCCATCTCTACCCTAGAGATGGTTCCCAATAGATTAGGATCGTCCTTCTAACTGGAAACAATCCACTCAATCAAAACCGATCTAATCGTCAAGCTTACTAGCGTTTCTGAATCCAATTCAGTCTTGGGTCTGAAATCATATCCTGTGACATACTCTAGTTGCTTCCATCCTAGAAACAAAACCCCTAAACTGGCATGTCTCCTACTCAATGCAACTAGTATTGCACCCACATCCTTTACTATGATCACTCTGCCCCATGGAGTCATGGCGACTCCACTGCACTGATCCATAATCACTAGTCCTTTGATATGTCCACTCTGCCCCATGAAGTCATAACAACTCCACTGCACTGGCTCATAGCCTTACTAATCCTTTACTATGTCCACTTTGCCCCTCGAGTCATGACGACTCTACTGCACTGGCTCATAGTCCTACTACAATCACTTTGTTCCCCATCGCTGGAACCCTACAGGTGATAGTCTACTCAAAAGAAGAAAGATAGGAACAAACATAACAACCATAACATCCATCAAACAAATCCTATCTATCACCTGCTAAAGTCATAAACACATCGACACCTACATGATTGGTCTAACCAATCCCAATATGTCGATTCTAGCATGTCTGGTCCAACCAACATCACTAACTAATGGAAGCCCAGCCCCCATACATACACCGATGCCTACTTGACTGGTCCAATCAATCCCAGGCCAATGGAAGCCCCGCCTCCCTACGGACTACCGTACGTCCAACGTACGTTTATCCTCCAAGGATAATTAAACTAATGGAAGCCCAGCCTCCAATCGGACTACCGTACGTCCAACGTACGTTTATCCTCCAAGGATAATTAAACTAATGGAAGCCCAGCCTCCAATCAGACTACCGTACGTCCAACGTACGTTTATCCTCCAAGGATAACTAGATCACGTCCAACGGATCCAGGGTAACGGGCGTCCCCAGATACCCCTGCTTTTAGTCCTCCTAAAATACTTGAGTCCAACCCAAGTCTATCCATTATCTTGCTGCCCTCTCGAGTCCAACTCGAGCTGAATCCAATTCCTTGTAGCCTTCTCGAGTCCAACTCGAGTCAATCTATAACTCAGACCCAGTCTTGAGTACCGACAAACTCTAGTCCAACGTGAGTCGTCTCCCTATTCGTTGCATCTCCAAGATCAACGAACACCTATTTTCTTTTGCGAGTTCAAGTCCAACTTGAATCGCCCTAATCTTCGTTGTATCTTCCATGATCAACGAACACATCCTATTCCTTCAAAGTTCTACTATCCAATAGAGAACATCAACATAGGGTCCTAAACAATCCATTACTTTGCATCTTTCTCGAGTCCCACTCGAGCAATCTCATAACCCTATCGAGTCTAACTTTGGGCAGTCTATACCATTGAACAGTCTTATCATGCTCCGTATGCCCATCACTCCTCGAGTAAACCAATATATCATCCAATGAAAAATCACAACAACTATTTACCCCTCACGCAAACCATCCTAGTCGAAATCGACATTCCCCAAGCACAAGCCCCAAAGGCCTAAACCAGTATCAGACAAGCACCCAAGGAACATCTCCTCCGAGTCCAGACAATCCACATGAGGTGATACTAGCAAAACAATCTAGTACTGGAGCACTCATTTGCCTCCCAGAGACAACTAGAACTTATCACAACGATAACCTCTTAGCTTCCTTAACTCCAGTTACTATCGCCATCACTAGGTAGGTACCTAATACCACCCTATTCCTTTGGAGTAGATCGACTCCCAAAATAATGCTAAACCCAGTAAATCCCAAAACAAAGCAATCACAAGGAAACATACATCCATGACTCGATAAGACCACATTAACAAATCATGCCAAATCTAGTCGAACCACCAATCGGGTTCGTCACTACTAAAGGTCTATCGACTAACTCAGGTTTGTCAAACAAAACCCGATCAAAACATCTTAAATAGAAAGCATACCTCGGATAACGACACCTTTTTCCTTCTGCGCCGCAGTTGGGGCATTTGACGAAGAAGGAACAGCGTTGATAGCATACGCTTTCACAATCTGCTTCTCCCTAGGAGGTTCTGGGCAATCATCCTTGTGATGTCCCGCCTGGCCGCAGTTAAAGCACTTCCTTTCCCTAGGCTTTTCTCGACAATCTCTGGCGTAATGGCCCTTCTGGCCACAACTAAAGCATTCGCCATCTTTCTTGTTTTTCTTACTCTGACCATCCTTGGTCGGGTTTTGCTTCCTCTTGTTCTGAGAATTCTTCTTGCCTTCACCGCCTGCTTGCGGCTTTGGCTCCTCTGCAGATGTCGTAGCAACTTCGGTCTTCGACTTAGGGAAAAGGCTCTCTGACCTTAATGCCTTTCCTATAATAGACTCGAACGTCTCATCGATATGGTTTATAAGTCTTTCCCCCAAGTACCCATCCAAGCCAGTTATGAACTTCTCGTTCTTCTTTTCGACTGTATCGATAAGGGACCATCCATATTTCGATAAAGTGTCAAATTCAGCGATATACTCCGAGACTGCTCTACCGTTCTGCTTAAGCTCCAAGAACTTCTTGAACAGTTCTGATTTATGAGCAGCTGGAATAAACTTATCACAAAAGCGAGTCTTAAACTGATTCCAAGTAACTTGATCTTCTGGAGTAGCTGTTCTAATGGCACTCCACCAATTCATCGCTCGCCCTTGCAGCTGACGAGACGCTAGCCTTCTCTTCATCGCATCCTCAAGACCCAAGTCGTCGAAGAAACGATCACAGCTATCCAACCAATCCTGAACATCTGTGGCCGACTCCGTTCCGTGGAACGACTTCCCACCAAGGTTAGTGTAATCCTTGCACAACTTGGCGAAATCGACCCTAGGCGCCTGCACTACTGGACCACCACCATTTCCGGGATTGAGAATTGCTCCCTGAACATCCCTAAGCATCTCCCTCATGAAGTTAGTGAACATCGTCCTCATGTCAGGAGCATTTCCATTATTGGTCCCTCTACCAGCACCCATCGTGTCTCGGCTCATCGTTCAATATGTAAAGAGAAAACGATTAACCATCTCCATAGTGGTGCCAGTGCAGTACGACTTCATCCTTAGCTATACTAATAATATATATAGATATAGCTTTTGAAAACCAAATAATCACAAATACGCGCTCTCGTATATGTATACTATCTCTCCCTGGTGTCTTTCCCTAGGTTAACTACGCAACCTAGAGCTCTGATACCAAGTGTGACGGCCCGCCCCGCACCAACCGACATTTCCTCCGAAGGTGCGCTGTACACATATCCAATTAGCACGGGACGGTCGCCAGAAGGAAAAGAAAGAAGAGAATGAACTAACAAGGAACCTGTAGAATGTCTCACAGCGCATAGAATAAAATATAATAATAACATACTTGACATAAAACAGGAGAGACAGTGCATAAGCTAAAAACCAGAACTAAGCATCATAGCAGCGGAAATCCAAAATATAGCTTATTTCAACTTTTCAAACTGTCTCAAAGCAAAAGCAAGATAAAGGAGGTACACTACTAATGCCCAAGTAGCGACCACCAACGACACAGGGAGAATATCTATATATATCATACGTGGAAGCCTCCTGCTCGCCTCCGAATCAGCTACTCGCGCATCACCAGCTAACCATAACCTGTCTCTAGTCTGCTCGTGTGAGCACCCAGAGTAATAAGAAGAGACATAAAACTCTGGGTCAGACATAAAGCCTGGTATGAGCGATAAGCATCTAAACAGAATAATAACAAGTATAATCCAATCATACCTGAACCTGGACCTGCAACCAAAGAGTTAGCACTACATACTGTACAACACTCTAAGGTGCCATTTCAAGTGGTGTAAAGATAACGGGGGTGGGGGTGTGCATGTCATAGTGATGTCAAACAATCAAACATAGCAAGCATCCTCACATCTCTCACTCAGTGCGTAAAGCATACGATACCCACTACCTTGGTCCTCTAATCCTTTGGGCCATGACGGAATCCAATCCCGTGTAACTATCACTACAAGCCCACTATCCATCTCTCAGTGGTGGACCAAAGTTATGAATACCGACAACCCCTTTGCACACGTCCCGCAGCAAAGCCCAATCATGAAGTGAACTCATTGGTTCCCAACTGGTTTCGGGATCCTGAGCTCTAACTTCCATTTGGACTACCTTTGCATCTCGGGTTGTTGGTCTTCACCGGATCGGTCTTCTTCACTTCACTTGCTTCGGATCGGTTAAACGTCATCAGTTCAGCTTGGTCAACCTTCAGCTTCCGGTTCGGATCGGTCGTGCTGAGTTTCTCCGCCTGGTGGGTCAAAACACCCTGGTCGGTTTTTCCCTCATCTCGATACTGGTCGGTTTCATCGCCTCAATCCTGGTCGTTCGAAGCTCCTCTGGTCGGTCCAAAACATGGTCGGTCGAAGCTCCTCTGGTCGGTCCAAAACCTGATCGGTCGAAGCTCCTTTGGTCGGTCCAAAACATGGTCGGTCGAAGCTCCTCTGGTCGGTCCAAAACCTGATCGGTCGAAGCTCCTCTGGTTGGTCCAAAACTTGGTCGGTCGAAGCTCCTCTGGTCGGTCCAAAACCAGATCGGTCGAAGCTCCTCTGGCCAGTTTTTCCTGGTCCTCAAACCTGCACCATTCCAGCAAGCTATTTTCGCCTCTCGACGGCGTTTTCGACCAATCTAACACTTCTAATCAATCACAAAGCATACCATACAATCATAGGAACATAGGGAATCAACCACAAACACCAAAACAACAATATGACATATCAAAATGGATCAAACATGGTCAAAACCCCATATTTTCCCTTAAGCATGTTTTAAGCAAAACTGATGATAGGATTAACAAAACTTAACCAAATTAACCAAATTTTCTAACAGAGGTCTAAAACAATATTTCAGAATTTCTGAACATTTTTCCAGATTTTTAACATGCATAAATTCGCTAATTATCACTAATCACCCCTTAATCCCCCAAATTCCGGGATTTGCAAAATTAGTCGAAATTAACCCAAATTCATATCAGAGGCATAAAATGGTGTTTTAGAATTTTAGGAATTTTTCTAGATTTTTCTGAGCCATAATTTCGCTAATCTTCGCTAATTACCATAATTAGCCGTAATTAGTGAAAAACAATGCAAATCACTCACCTTAGCCACAAACAAACTTTAGATCTGAAATAATCTCTGGTTTGGATCCAATCCCTATGTGTTCCAGCAGCTCTCTTGCTAATTTGGTGAAGATCTTCTTTGATTTGACGTAGATTAGGCCAAAACTTGATTAGAAAGTGATTAGAAGGTGATTTGGGTGTTGGAGGCCATTGCTAGAGCTTGAAAGAGGTAAGTGGCGGCTGGAAAAATGAGTCTAAAACCGGAATCCTAACCCTAGCAGCCCTTAAATACCCCAAATCCCGAAATCTCCCATTGGGCCTAGTTGCTAATCACCCGGTTAAGCCCAATTAGCTGAAAATAACCCTTTAAACCTTAATTCAGCCATATCTCCCAAACGGTAAGTCCGTTTGGCTAATGTGACCACTCTACGGAAAGAGAAACCATCATTCGAATCCAATGGAAGTGGTTTCAGGTCAAAATTCCTTTCCAGCCAAAAGTTATGGCCAAAACAGTACCAACTAGGGGCAAAACGGTCATTTAAAAATCGACAAAAATCATGAACATGGGAAATGACTCTAATGGTTGTTTCCCAAAGTTACATGACCATACAACTTCATATGAGAAAGAAATAAATATTCTACGATCCTTCGATACGTAGAATGCGGGTTGTTACACTTTGCAGGCCATGAATAAATCTCAGATTTTTCCTCTTTGGATCTTGAATCAGATGAGGAGCAAAGTGAGAAAGCTCGTTGAATTTCTTATGATATTCGGGAACGGTCATATCTCCTTGTATCAGATAAGAGAATTCATCACATAATCGCTCAGTCGCTTCGGGAGTAGTAAATCTTTCTAGGAAAATCTCTTTGAATCTGTCCCAGGTGATATCACCTTTTGGATTATCTTTGATGATTGTTTCCCACCAGATTAAAGCTTCTTCTTTGAGCGCCCAAGAGGCTACTAATCTTTTCTGATCATCTCTCAATTGGATACGCTCAAATATTCTTTCTGCAGAGCTCACCCAAGCTTGAGTCTTAATTATAGATTCATTGCCCGAGAACTGTGCTCCGTTCAGATTTCGATATCTCTTTAATAGAGCCTCTAGATCGGGTTCTGCATTTCTCCTGTTTCTGACACTCATTTTTCTAGTACTTCTGCAAATGGCAGATCAAGTGTCAGGTCACAGAAAAGATATTTTAAAACATAGAAACATATACTTCAAATGTAAATGTGTCTAGTGGGGTGTATTTCATTCTGCTTTACTCATACTAGGATATTACTGATCCTATCTGTATAGAGCTACCCGTCCTAGAACACTACTGGTTCTATTTCTGACGAGTTCGTTAATATGTTATATTCCAGAACTAAGCTTAACCAAAGCTCTGATACCACGATGTGACGACCCCATATCCCGTACAGACGGAGACAAGGGTAATCTTTGGAATATAACACAGAAACAGATAATAGCAGAACAGAAATAAATAAATACACCAGATAATGCACAAAAGAATATACTGGATAAACGTAATCATCAGAGTTACACAGTATACAGGATCTTACTTAGTAAAAATACAGTTCAACTATACATATGTCTACAGTGGAAAAACAAACATAATGTACAATAGGAGCTGAACAGCATAAAAAGTGATAAATGATAGAATCCATCTTCAGCTCCAGCTATCCGGATAAAGCCTGCTAAACCTAAATACAAGGCTGCCCGTGTAGAAAAAGGGGCAACCGAGTTTGAAAGTGAGACAAACTACGAGTCAGTCATGGGACTGGTATGAGAAATCTACTCAACACATTTAATATATGGCTAATACAGGACCACGCCACTTTCGTGGAATGGGTTTACTCCATTGGATTGCCAGTGCTTTAAAACAAATCTTTCTTTTAAACATCGCAATGTTTTTTATCAAAATGAAGCCATTATAAGACTCAGTTCCCATCACACAATGTAACGCAAACCGGAGGATAGAGTTTTACCTTATAATAGCCAAAATATGCTTGATACGAATAAAACAAAAACATTTGATATTATTACTAGTGTTTAAATGTTTCAAAAACAATTTCAAATCATAACTATCAATCATAGACGGCATTAATGCCCCATACCACTATGTCGCCATATATAGGTATACAATCAAAACCGCACAGTCACGTATTTGGAAATTGGATTTCCGTCATGAACCAAGGCAAAAGATAGTCCTTACCGACTTTGAGACTCTCTAGCCCGAGCCTCAGGACCCAGACTCAGGTGGGCCCTTGGATCGTCAGGGCCGGTCCACCGATATGGATTAAAATTCCTGAACACTACGTTTCCCCACCCTTTGGGGCGTAAATGAGCCAACGAATGACTCCATCGGACCCGGATCGTCCGATCTAACCGAGGCGCCTCGCAACAGTAACAACCACATAAGTCAAACTCGTCAGGGCGTGTAAAACCACTGACGTCACTTCTAACTAGAAAGAAACGTAGGCCCTCCCTGATGTCCTCTCCCGTTTCTGGTTCATACCGGGGTGTAAGGCTCGCGAATTCACGTTCTACACAAAGCTACGCCACACAGGCAGTGCTTTGATCATCACCACAAGACTTTGCTTTTCAACAGAAGCCCTGATCACTGCATCTTAGCATGCCACACAGACAATTCACACCGTGCAACTGATAGATATCAATCACACAGAACAAATTCCAATGTCAAACACACTGTCCATTTGCAAGTCCGTTCTGGGTCTGAACGAAACCGGAGGCACTATATACCTCGCAAACCCATCGATCACCACGTACGTCTGGACGACCACCACTCATTATCCATATTTCGGGATGCCTCCCAATCAGGACCTCGGTTACCATCCAAACGAGGTGAAGATCTCCGGTCTTCGACCATCGTCTTCATCTTCGATTTCTTATCGTCAATTCAGTTATTCAGAATGGGATAAACCCGGTCTTTCTGAGCAACTCGCGCATATGATAAACAAGTGCAACACAAATACACATTCGCATCATTTCAATTCATTAGTCACTAACCGTCAATCAGTAAGATAGCGATTTCCCAAATATTAACCCCGTAGGTCGAAACCAACATCAGATCAATACCCAAGAAACCATTCGACTTAGCCAACCTTCAGTTAATTTCTAAATTTCACATCCATATCATTTATAATATTTTTTTAACAATTTATCGCTATTTTTATTTATTTTAAAATAGCCAATTTATTCAAAACGACGCTTCGGGCCATAACGCGGCCGTGGCGCTGTTTTTCTTCAGATTTGATTTACACATATCTGAAAATCTAACCATTGGATCTTCATAAAATTTACATCATTAGAAAGATCTTTTCAAAACGAATCCTACAGTTCCAGTTTCGGGAAATTCCGACGGTCGGATCTCCCGGTATAATCGTTTGAAGTTTCGATTTCAAAATACGAACTGCAGCGTCGTTATTCGATTTAATATAATTATATATATATATATAAATATAATCGATTCTGGCGCTGTTTTTCTTCATATTTGAATTAAACATTCCAGACAATCCAACCGTTGGATCTTTACAAAGTTGGGGCCGTTGGAAAGATATTTCCAAAGCGGACCCAACGGTTGCGGTTTTGGGAAAATCCGATGGTCGGATCTCTCGGTATAATCGTTTGAAATCACGGTTTCAAAATACGAACTGCAGCGTCGTTATTCGATATATTTCAATTCTATTTATATATATATATATATATCGATTCTTCGATTTCAAAAACTATATTCTTTTCATACATTTGATAAAAATGATATTTTTATCTAACCGGTCTTCTATTTCAACACTTCACTATTTTTAACAATTCATGTATATAATAAAAATGTGGTTTTTATCGTAAAACAATTCATTTCAAAACACTGTTATTTTATATAGTTCATATAGGTAATAAAAATAGGATTTTTATTATAAAACAATTTCTTTCAAAACAAGATTATTTTATATAGTTCATATAGATGATAAAAATGTGATTTTTATGATAAAACAATTTATTTCAAAATATGAATACCATTCAACACATGAATTTCAATTCAACGAATGAATATCGATTCAACACATGAAGGTTTTCTATAGTTTATATATATAGATAAAAATGTGATTTTTATTATAAAACAATTTATTTCAAAATATGAATACCATTCAACACATGAATTTCAATTCAACGAATGAATATCGATTCAACACATGTAGGTTTTCTATAGTTTATATATATAGATAAAGATGTGATTTTTATATTTAAAACAATTTATTTCAAAATATGAATACCATTCAACACATGAATTTCAATTCAACGGATGAATATCGATTCAGCACATGAAGGTTTTCTATAGTTTATATATAGATAAAAATGTGATTTTTATATTCAAAACACGAATACCATTCAACACATGAATTTCTATCCAACGAATGAATATCAACTCAACACATGAAGGCTTTCTATTCAACGAATAAATATAGTTTCAACAAATGAAAATAATTCAAACACATGGATATTATTCAAAATTTCAGCAGCATAACGGCAGGGTAGTTAAAACCGGGACCGTCCCTAGTATGGCTCCTCGCTATACCTTAAAACCTCGCGGTTTTTGACAATGGGGAATCATGCATCTAGTTCGCACGCAGGCGGCATGTATATTCATTTAATTTCCACAAACTAATCCTATGTGGTTTCAACCAAATATTTCTCAACCACCAACGGGTATTTTTCAACCACAATCAATCAATATCAACCACAAACAATCCCAATCAACCATTTGCTATCAATCAATTTTCACACCAATCACAACCAATAAATATCGTCCATGGTTTGTGGACAAGGGTCGTATATATATATATATAGCAATTCACTTCTATTTCAACACATATATAATTTTTACAACACATATACAACTTATACATCGAACGTACAACTTATACAACGCTTATACAAGAGGTGTACAACGCTTATACAACTCATACATCGACTATATAATTTATACATCGTCGTTTTCCATATCGTTTATAAATTAAAAATCTCACATTGGGTTCCACTCCACCAAAAATAACAGAAGGCTCAGGAAAGTATGCGGTCTCTTCTAGAATGTAGAAGACGTCCACACGGCCACGATGTTTCCTGTTTCATCGAATTTCGTCAAGAAACGAAAAAGATATGATTTTTTAAAGTTTGCAATGGTTTAAATGTGTTAAAACTGTTGAAAATATATATGGCCGTACCTCAGCTGTTTCGTTCAAAACTAGGTTTGGATTTTTCTTGAAATCCGTGTAGCTATTCGTCGATCGGCCTTCACAGCGTCGAAGGGGGAGGAGAGGCGCGTCGGAGCCCTGAAAGGCGGAGAACTCGGTCAGGCGGTGGCGGCGAAAACTGACGACGAACGGGCGAACTTCCCGAGCTCGATTCTCCAAAAATACTCAACGAAAAAATTGAAACCAGTTATGGATTTGAAGCTCGTCTCGAGCTCTTCAAAATCTTCAACTGGAGCTCTTGATATTAGTGAGTGGATTGATTAGAAAATGGACATGAAGATTAGGAAGGTTTTCCGCCGTCGCTCGATAACATACGGGGAGAGAGAAAAAGGAGTGAGCCAATAGAATTTTTTCATTTTATTTTATAATTTTTAAAATCTCCAAAATACCCCTTTCGCCCACGAACCCCAATCCAAACCCAACGACTGTCGTCCCTAGCGTTTTACCCCTATTCCGAACACAATGGGATATGTTTCGTAGGCCCATTCGACTGTTTCAGTCAGTTTTCCTTCAAATTAAAATATATAACATTCAATATTAAATTTGAACGTACATTTCAATTTACCAGGGCCACAAACTGATTCGAAAAATTCCAGAAAAATAAATCTGGCTATTTTTTGACGATACGGTCCCAATAAAACTAGTTTCGTCGAATTCTGAGACCGTTTGCAAAAAGGCCCATTTCTGGTCGATCCAATTTAACTATAATTGACCAAAACACGTTTTCCTTTGCCACGCTCACATACTAGCTTCAAAAATTATGAAATTTGAAACCTAGCAATAACTTCACATCCCGGATCCAACAAAAGTGGTTTCGTCGAATTCCGAGGTCGTATGCAAAATGGCCAATTTCACGGGCTATATAAATTCCATAGCGACCTTTCTGAAAATTCATTTGGCCATAACTTTTGCTTTCCGCTATGAATTTTCGATTTTTCAGATTCGTTAGAAAGGTATTCACTAACAGATTTAAATATTTTTGGTTTCACTCAAATCCGTTTTGTTTTGCACCTGGTACAGTCCGACAAAGTTTGAATTCAATTTTTGAAACTACCGCGCCATTTCAGGCCTTGTTTATAATTAGAATTAATTATATTCGTTTTCAATTATCGATTCAAACTCACTTTTCATCGCTATTATTTAAAATATTTATTTTAAATATTCAAAATCCATTATTTTAGCCAATTTAAAAATTTTAAATTGGTTCAGATTTTCTGGGTCGTTACATTTTATTTACAAACATTTATAATCACAGTTTAATAATGATAACGTTAAAACTGTAAACATCCATCAAGCAACAAACAAGTATTGCAATCACAGGCAAACTATATATACAGTTATAAAAATAAATAACTGTACAAAAATTTGAGTGAAAGTGTTACAACCCGCATTCTATGCATCAGAGGATCGTATAATATTTATTTCTTTCCTATATGAAGTCGTATGGTCATGTAACTTTGGGAAACAACCATTAGACTCATTTCCCATGTTCATGATTTTTGTCGATTTTTAAATGACCGTTCTGCCCCTAACTGATCTTGTTTTGGCCATAACTTTTGATTGGTAAGGAATTTTGACCTGAAACCACTTCCATTAGATTCATTTGATGGTTTACCTTTCCGTAGAGTGGTCACATGTGAAAAACGGACTTACCATTTGGGAGATATGGCCGAAATAAGGTTTGAAAGGTGAAAAACTGCTTAACCGGGCCAAATAGGGTGATTAGTGAATGGGCCCATAACCCATTTCGGGATTAGGGTTATGGGGAGGCTGAAAAGGGTTAGAGAATCACTCCATTTCAGTTCTCTAGCCTCCACTTACCTCCAAGAAACGCTAAAAATGGCCTCCAACCTCTAAATCACCTCCAAATCATCTTCTAATCAAGGATTAAGCTTAGCAACATCAAATCAAGGGAGATCTAAACCAAATCAACATTGGAGCTGCTGTTTAGCATCGGGATTCACATCAAATCAGAGATTTATTTCAGATCTTAGTTTTGTTTGTGGCTAAAGTGAGTGATTTGCATAGTTCCTCACTAATTGTGGCTAATTAAGGGTAATTAGTGTTAATTAGCGAATTTAAACATGATAAAATTCTGGAAAAATATTTATAAAATCCTAAATGATGTATTAGACCTCTGATATGAATTTGGGTTAATTTGGTAAAGTTTTGCTAATCATATCATTAGTTTCACCTAAACATGCTTAAGGGAAAATATGGGGTTTTGGCTAGGTTTGATCCACTTTAACCTATCATATTGCTATTTTGATGTTTGTGCTTGATTATACATGTTGCTATGACTGTATGGTATGCTTTGTGATTGATTAGAATAGTTGGAATGGTCGAAAACGCCGTCAAGTGGCGTAAATTGCTTGTTGGAAGAAGTGCAGGAAAGCAGACCGACCCGGATCGGAATGGAGGGAGGGCCCGATCCGCTCCCCATACTTCATCCTTCGATCTATTCGCTCTTCTTGTGATATGCATCGTCCGATCTGACCCGCCTGATGATCTCCGACCCGATCCGCCATAGTACCCGACCCGAACCGATGTACCTCGACGAGGCTTGGAGACCGCGACTCGACCCGAGTCTATTAGAAGAAGCCGATCCGAACCATGGCACATTGGAGGACTCCGACCCGAACCGATGATGGCAATTGGACATGGAGACTCGATCCAACCCGCTGAGGCGATGATGACCCGATCCGATCCAGCGAAGAAGGAGTACCCCGATCCGAACCGAACTGATGTCTAAGAGGGGACTCGAACCGATCCGGAGATGACCAATAACCCAAGATGCAAAGGTAGTCCAAATGGAAGTTAGAGCTCAGGATCCAGTTGGGAACCAATGAGTTCACTTCATAGTTGGGCTTTGCTGCGGGACGTGTGCTAAGGAGTTGTCGACGTTCATAACTTCGATTCACCACTGAAAATAGACGATGGGCTACTTATCAGTGCAGTAGAGTCACTATGACTCGAGGGGCAAATTGATGGTAGCAAGACTACGTTATCAGTGCAGTAGAGTCATTATGATTCGAGGGGCAAAGTGATGCGTAGTAAGACTATGAGCCAGTGCAGTGGGGTCATTGTGACTCCATGGGGCAGAGTGGACATAGTAAAGGATTAGTAAGGCTATGAGCCAGTGCAGTGGGGTCATTTATGACTTCATGGGGCAAAGTGGACATAGCGAAGGATTAATGGCTACGTTATCAGTGCAGTGAAGCCATTTATGACTTCATGGGGCAAAGTGATCGTAGCAAGGTGTGTTGGGTGATCGAAGTGGTGAATATCGTATGCTTTATGCACTGAGTGAGAGATGTGAGGATGGTTGCTATGCTTGATTGTTTGCCATCACTATGACATGCACACCCCCACCCCCGTTATCTTTACACCATTTGAAATGGCACCTTAGAGTGTTGTACAGTATGTAGTGCTAACTCTTTGGTTGCAGGTCCAGGTTCAGGTATGTTTTAGTCTACCTGTTATTGTTCTGTTTAGATGCTTATCGCTCATACCAGGCTTTATGTCTGACCCAGAGTTTTATGTCTCCTCTTATTACTCTGGGTGCTCACACGAGCAGACTAGAGACAGGTTAGCTGGTGATGCGCGAGTAGCTGATTCGGAGGCGAGCAGGAGGCTTCCACGTATGATATATAGATATTCTACCTGTGTCGTTGGTGGTCGCTACTTGGGCATTAGTAGCGTACCTCCTTTATCTTGCTTTTGCTTTTGAGACAGTTTGAAAAGTTGTAATAATGTTAGCTCTGGATTATAAGCTGTACTTGGATTTTCCGCTGCTATGTTAGTTTGTTTTCAGCTTATGCACTGTCTCACCTGTTTTATGTCAAGTATGTTGTTATTATATTTTATTCCATGCGCTGTGAGACATTTTACAGGTACCTTGTTAGTTCATTTCCTCCTTTCCTTTTTCTTCTGACGAACCGTCCCGTGCTAACTGGACATGTGTACAGCGCACTTTTGGAGTAAATGTCGGTTGGTGCGGGGCGGGACGTCACACTTGGTATCAGAGCTCTAGGTGCGTAATTAACCTAGGGAAAGTCACTAGGGAGAGATAGTACGTATATGAGAGCGCATAATTGTGATTACTTTGGTTTTCAAAAACTATATATATATATATACTATTAGTAGTATAAGAATGAAGTCGCACTGCACTAGCACCACTATGGGGTCGTTAATCGTTTCCCCTTTTACAGATTGACGATGAGTCGAGACACGAGGGGTGCTGGTAGAGGGACCAACCATGGGAATGTTGCTGACATGAGGGCGATGTTTACTGACCTCATGAGAGACATGCTTAGGGAGGTGCAAGGGCAGTTCCCAATCCCAGAATTGGTGGTGGTCCAGTAGTGCAGGCGCCTAGGGTCGATTTCGCCAAGTTGTGCAAGGATTACACTAACCTTGGTGGGAAGCCGTTCCACGGGACGGAGTCGGCCACAGATGTTCAAGATTGGATGGATAGCTGTGATCGTATCTTCGACAACTTGGGTCTTGAGGATGCGATGAAGATAAGGCTAGCGTCTCGTAAGCTGCAAGGGCGAGCGATGGATTGGTGGAATGCCATTAGAACAGCTACTCCAGAAGATCAGGTTACTTGGGATCAGTTCAAGGCTCGCTTTAGCGAGAAGTTTATTCCAGCTTCCCAGAAGTCAGTGTTGTTTAAGAGATTCTTGGAACTCAAGCAGAGTGGTAGGGCAGTCTCTGACTATATCGCTGAGTTCGACACTTTGTCGAAGTATGGACAATCTCTTATCGATACTTCTGAGAAGAAGAATGAGAAGTTCATTACTGGTTTGGATGGATACTTGGGGGAAAGGCTTATCAACCACATCGATGAGACTTTTGAATCGATTGTGGGGAAAGCTTTGAGATCAGAGAGTCTTTACCCTAAGCCAAAGACTGAGGCTGCATCTGCAGAAGGGCTGAAGCCGCAAGCAGGCGGTGGAGGCAAGAATAGCTCTCAGAATAAGAGGAAGCAGAGCCAATCTAAGGATGGCCAGAAAAAGAACAAGAAAGAAGTTGAGTGCTTCAGCTGTGGTAAGAAGGGCCATTATGCTAAAGAATGTCGGGCCAACCCAGCGGAAAGGAAGTGCTACAACTGTGGCCAAGTGGGACATCATAAGGATAAGTGTCCGCAACCTCTTAAGGAGAAGCAGATTGTGAAAGCATATGCTATTGATGACGTTCCTTCTTCGTCGAATGCCCCAACTGCGGCGGAGAAAGGAAAGAATGTTGTTATTCAAGGTATGCTTTCTATTTATGATGTACCAGTTCGAGTTTTGTTTAATACTGGGGCTTACCGTTCCTTCATATCTAGTGACCTGGTAGATAGGTTGGGACTGGAACCCGAGATAGTCGATAGACCATTGGTTGTGACGAACCCGATTGGTGGTTTGACTAGCCTTAGTATGATTTGCCGAAATGTGGTCTTATCGAGTCATGGATATATGTTTGTTTGTGATTGCTTTGTTTTGGGCTTTACTGGGTATGGCATTATATTGGGGGTCGATTGGCTCCAAAGATACAGGGTGGTGGTAGACTGTGAGGGCTTTTTGGTGACAGTTAGAGAGGATGATGGGCGGAGGGTAGTGTTTGGTAGTCTACCTAGTGATGGGGTAATGGCTAGTTTTATAAATTCCCTCGACATCCCGCAGGACGAGCTTTCAGTTGTGCCCGTGGTTGGCCAGTATCCGGACGTCTTCGAGGAGGTGACCGAGCTTCCACCACACCGAGAGATTGAGTTCCGTATTGATTTAGTGAAAGATGCCAGACCTATAGTGATGCCACTTCGTCGTATGGCACCAAGGGAGCAGCGAGAGCTCGGGGTGCAAGTCAGCAATCTTTTGAAGAAGGGATTTATTAGAAGAAGTGTCACCGAGTGGGGAGCACCAGTTGTGTTTGCCACTAAGGCAGATGGTTCCCTTCGGTTGTGTGTGGACTATCGCGAGTTGAATAAGGTAACGAGGAAGAATAAGTATCCTCTACCGCGGATAGATGATTTGTTTGATCAACTGGAAGGAGCAAGAGTGTTCTCCCAGTTAGACCTCGCGACAGGATTTCATCAGCTACGAGTAGCGGATGAGAGTGTTCCGAAAACGACATTTAGGACGCCATCTGGATTCTATGAGTGGTTGGTCATGCCATTTGGGTTGACCAATGCACCAGCATATTTTGTGGATCTTATGAATCGAGTATTCAGAGATCAGTTGAATAAGTTTGTTCTTGTGTTCATAGACGATATCCTTGTTTACTCGAGGACAGAAGAGGAACACAAGGGTCACTTGAGGATAGTGATGGAGGTGTTGAGAAAACACCAATTAAAAGCGAAATTCTCTAAGTGTCACTTTTGGAGAAGGGAAGTGAGATTCTTGGGTCATGTTGTTTCCGAGAATGGTATTGCCGTGGACCCTGTGAAGGTGGCTACGGTACAGGATTGGCCTACGCCCAAGAATGCAACAGATGTAAAAAGTTTCTTGGGGTTAGCTGGGTATTATCGTAAGTTTATCCAGGACTTCTCCAAGATAGCAGCACCGTTGACTCAGTTGACTAAGAAGAATCATTCCTTCATCTGGGACGGAGTGTGTGAGAAGGCATTCAAGAGTCTAAAAGAAAAGTTGACGCGTGCGCCGGTATTAGTCATTCCTAGAGGGAATGAAGTGATGACGGTACACACGGATGCTTGTGGTACCGGACTAGGTGTTGTATTGATGCAAGGAGGTAGGGTTGTAGCTTATGCTAGTCGGCGACTAAAGCCGCATGAGAAGAAGTATCCTACCCATGATTTGGAATTAGCAGTGATCGTGTTTGCGTTGAGGATGTGGAGACATTATCTCTTGGGAGAAAGATTTGGGTTGTTTACCGATCATAAATCGTTAAAGTATCTCTTCTCCCAGAAGGATCTGAATCTCCGTCAGCAGAGATGGTTAGAGTTCTTGGCTTCGTATGATTTTGATATCGCATACACACCTGGGAAAGGTAATGCGGTAGCCGATGCCTTGAGTAGGAGACATGCCAGTTTAGGGGCTATGTTTCTTGAATGGAAGCAACTGGAGTATATCGCAGGGTTTGATTTCAGACCAAAGTGCGAAATGGATCCAGAAGTGCTAGCTAGTTTGACGATCAGACCCACTTTGATAGAGCGGATTGGTTCCAGCCAGAGGGACGATCCTAATCTATTGGAAATCATCTCCAGGTTAGAGATGGACATCGACGGTGAGGAGATGAATGTGTATGGGCTTGATCGAGATGGATGGCTTAGAAAGAATGGAAGACTAGTTGTACCCAACGTGAATGGTTTGAGGGATGAAGTGCTTAGAGAATGTCATCACTCAAAACTGACTATACACCCCGGTGGTGATAAGATGTATCGAGACATGAAATAGACTTACTACTGGGAAGGGATGAAAAGAGACGTTGGGAAGTTTATATCCAAATGCATGAATTGCCAGCTGGTTAAAGCCGAGCAAAAGAAGCCTAGTGGGTTGTTGCAACCATTAGAAATTCTCGAATGGAAATGGGAGCAAGTCTCAATGGATTTCATCGATGGTTTACCAAGGACTAGATCGGGACATGATAGCATTTGGGTAATTGTGGATCGATTGACTAAGAGTGCAAGATTTATACTAGTCAAATCGACCAGAACGGCAACTAAGTTAGCAGAATTGTATATGAAGTGGGTAGTGAGATTTCATGGAGTACCTAAAAGCATTGTGAGTGACCGAGACCCATTGTTCACTAGTGGGTTTTGGAAGAGCTTACAAGAGGCTCTAGGGTCAGAATTACATCTCAGTACTGCATATCATCCTCAGACCGACGGTCAGACGGAGAGGGTGAATCGTATATTGGAAGATCTCTTGAGAGCTTGCATATTGGATTTTGGTGGATCATGGGATGACCATTTGCATCTAGTAGAGTTTGCATATAATAATAACTACCAATCCAGTATCGGTATGGCTCCATATGAAGCTTTGTACGGAAGACCGTGCAACTCACCATCATGTTGGATAGAGACTGGCGAGAAGTTTATGCTTGGACCAGATGTGGTGAGGGAAACTTCAGATAAAATTAAGATCATTCGACAACGAATGAAGGCTGCCCAAGATAGGCAGAAGAGCTATGCTGATGAAAGGAGAAGAGACTTAAAATTCTCCGTTGGTGACTTGGTGTTTGTCAAGGTTTCTCCGTTGAAGAGCGTGATACGATTTGGCAGGAGAGGCAAGTTGGCACCAAGATTTGTTGGCCCATTCCCTATTCTTGAACTAGTCGGGAATTTGGCATATAGAGTTGACTTACCAGAGAAGATGGCGGGAGTTCACAACGTATTTCATGTTTCCCAACTAAGGAAGTTCGTTCACGACCCAGATATGACTATTTCACCTGATCAGTTAGAGGACTTCGAAGTAGAACCTGAGGCGGGTGGGAACCGCAAGCCGATCCGTATTGTCAAGCACAATACGAAGTGACTTCGAAGGAAGGCGGTGAGGCTAGTCAAGGTTCAGTGGGGCGAGGACGAGAATGATTGTACTTGGGAGACAGAAGAGAGCATTAGAAAGACGTATCCAGAACTCTTTGCCTGGTAAGATTTACTTTGTGATTTAGTTATTCCGCATGCTAGGATAGACTTGTTTTGATTGTTTTGCATGTTTGATCATTGTTTTATGGTTGATAGGCATGCGGGACCCTTTGTGTGTTTTGGTTAGGGAATTTTGGGGGCGAAATTTCTTAAGGGGGGGAGAATGTAACAACCTGCATTCTACGCATCGGAGGATCATAGAATATTTATTTCTTTCCCATATGAAGTCGTATGGTCATGTAACTTTGGGAAACAACCATTAGACTCATTTCCCATGTTCCTGATTTTTGTCGATTTTTAAATGACCGTTTTGCCCCTAGCTAATCTTGTTTTGGCCATAACTTTTTATTGGAAAGGAATTTTGACCTAAAACCACTTCCATTAGATTCGTTTGATGGTTTACCTTTCCGTAGAGTGGTCACATGAGAAAAACGGACTTACCGTTTGGGAGATATGGCTGAAATAAGGTTTGGAAGGTGAAAAACTGCTTAACCGGGCCAAATAGGGTGATTAGTGAATGGGCCCATAATCCATTTCGGGATTAGGGTTATGGGGAGGCTGAAAAGGGTTAGAGAATCATTCCATTTCAGTTCTCTAGCCTCCACTTACCTCCAAGAAACCCTAAAAATGGCCTCCAACCTCTAAATCACCTCCAAATCATATTCTAATCAAGGATTAAGCTTAGCAACATCAAATCAAGGGAGATCTACACCAAATCAACATTGGAGTTGCCGTTTAGCATCGGGATTCGCATCAAATCAGAGATTTATCTCATATCTTAGTTTTGTTTGTGGCTAAGGTGGGTGATTTGCATAGTTCCTCACTAATTGTGGCTAATTAAGGGTAATTAGTGTTAATTAGCGAATTTAAACATGATAAAATTCTAGAAAAATATTTATAAAATCCGAAATGATGTTTTAGACCTTTGATATGAATTTGGGTTAATTTGGTTAAGTTTTGCTAATCATATCATTAGTTTCACCTAAACATGTTTAAGGGAAAATATGGGGTTTTAGCTAGGTTTGATCCACTTTAACCTATCATATTGTTGTTTTGATGTTTGTGCTTGATTATACATGTTGCTATGACTGTATGGTATGCTTTATGATTGATTAGAATAGTTGGAATGGTCGAAAACGCCATCGAGTGGTGTAAATTGCTTGCTGGAAGAAGTGCAGGAAAGCAGACCGACCCGGATCGGAACGGAGGGAGGACCCGATCCGCTCCCCATACTTCATCCTTCGATCTATTTGCTCTTCTTGTGGTATGCATCGTCCGATCCGACCCGCCTGATGATCTCCGACCCGATCCGCTATAGTACCCGACCCGAACCGATGTACCTCGACGAGGCTTGGAGACTGCGACCCGACCCGAGTCGATTAGAAAAAGCCGATCCGAACCATGGCACATTGGAGGACTCCGATCCGAATCGATGATGGCGATTGGACATGGAGACTCGATCCGACCCGCTGAGGCGATGATGACCCGATCCGATCCAGCGAAGAAGGAGTACCCCGATCCGAACTGAACTGATGTCTAAGAGGGGACTCGAACCGATCTGGAGATGACCAATAACCCGAGATGCAAAGGTAGTCCAAATGGAAGTTAGAGCTCAGGATCCAGTTGGAAACCAATGAGTTCACTTCATAGTTGGGCTTTGCTGCGGGACGTGTGCTAAGGAGTTGTCGACGTTCATAACTTCGATTCACCACTGAAAATAGACGATGGGCTACTTATCAGTGCAGTAGAGTCACTATGACTCGAGGGGCAAAGTGATGGTAGCAAGACTACGTTATCAGTGCAGTAGAGTCATTATGACTCGAGGGGCAAAGTGATGCGTAGACTATGAGCCAGTGCAGTGGGGTCATTGTGACTCCATGGGGCAGAGTGGACATAGTAAAGGATTAGTAAGGCTATGAGCCAGTGCAGTGGGGTCATTTATGACTTCGTGGGGGCAAAGTGGACATAGCGAAGGATTAGTGGCTACGTTATCAATGCAGTGAAGCCATTTATGACTTCATGGGGCAAAGTGATCGTAGCAAGGTATGTTAGGTGATCGAAGTGGTGAATATCGTATGCTTTATGCACTGAGTGAGAGATGTGAGGATGGTTGCTATGATTGATTGTTTGCCATCACTATGACATGCACACCCCCACCCCCGTTATCTTTATACCATTTGAAATGGCACCTTAGAGTGTTGTACAGTATGTAGTGCTAACTCTTTGGTTACAGGTCCAGGTTCACGTATGTTTTAGTCTACCTGTTATTGTTCTGTTTAGATGCTTATCGCTCATACCAGGCTTTATGTCTGACCCAGAGTTTTATGTCCCCTCTTATTACTCTGAGTGCTCACACGAGCAGACTAGAGACAAGTTAACTGGTGATGCACGAGTAGCTGATTCAGAGGCGAGCAGGAGTCTTCCACGTATGATATATAGATATTCTCCATGTGTCGTTGGTGGTCGCTACTTGGGCATTAGTAGCGTACCTCCTTTATCTTGCTTTTTCTTTTGAGACAGTTTAAAAAGTTGTAATAATGTTAGCTCTGGATCATAAGCTGTACTTGGATTTTCCGCTGCTATGTTAGTTTGTTTTCAGCTTATGCACTGTCTCACCTGTTTTATGTCAAGTATGTTGTTATTATATTTTATTCCATGCGCTGTGAGACATTTTACAGGTTCCTTGTTAGTTCATTTCCTCCTTTCCTTTTTCTTCTGACGAACCGTCCCGTGCTAACTGGACATGTGTACAGCGCACTTTTGGAGTAAATGTCGATTGATGCGGGGCGGGACATCACAGAAAGAGTTCTCACCATTGGTTTCCACACCGTCATTCTTTAATTGACGATTTTATAGAATGATTTTGTAAGAATCGAGCTGCTGAAATTTGCGAATCAGATAAACTAACAAGTAACAAACGAAGTCGAAATGGGCCGACACTCGGCCGGGAATGAGTCTTGATTGGCCTAAACTGTTGACCGTGGTCACCACCAATCAACAGCAAAAAAAAACAGGATTCATACGTCTAAATTAAAAATTCAGACGTCTGAATTTGCAATTTCCTGAAACAACATGGATTAATTCATTTTTGAGCTATTTCATACGTTTGAATTTTTTTGGCCATACGTCTAAATTAATAATCAGACATCTGAGCTAAAAATTTCAGACATCTGAATTTTTCTGCTTATGTTTTTTAATTATTCGTAGCAGGTCAGACGTCTCACCCAAAATGTTCAAATGTCTGAACCTAAGACTGAGCATAATACTGCCTAGATAACAAGCTCTTAGTGATATCGACAAATGCCCGAAGGGCTATGATGTTATACATGCAAATGAGGCTTTTATAACTCACCGAAGCAACTCATAATACCAACTTACATGCACAAACATTCATACAAGAGATTTGCGATAGTTTTGATTATAAGTTCAAAAATGAATTAAATTCCAAACCAAAGCAATCAAATGTGATATAAGTGAATTGTGAAGTCTTAGAACTTGCCGGTGCAACAATGGAGCTTCACAATATCGCAATAACAACTCGTAGCATATGCATACGATTTTGGGTATAATCTAAATGAGAAATTCCAATTTTATAAAACTAAAACTAATGAACCAGAAAGTGTATACTTATCTAACACATTCGTATGCATATACAAGAAACAAAATAAACCTAAATTACACTTTACAATCCTCTAGGCCTGTGGCATAGATGTGAATTCATGAAGAACTCACAAAGAACTCACCTTTGATGGTTAAAAGCTATGAATCAATCTAATAGCGAGCTACAACATCCTCTTTTCGATAAAAACACAAGAACTAACAACCTATGATCATAGGAACATATTTCCTAAGAATTAGGTCATAGGAAATCTCACAAATCAAAGAGTAATTGAGCTGGAGAAAATGGAGATGGAGCATACTTGGGTTTCTCCTTCGATTTGCACTTGATTTCAAGAAGAATGGAGCTCCAAAAATCAAACTAGGTTTAGGGAATTTTAATTTCCCATCTTTTTCCCCCATTTCAATTTTTGATAAAGTGAGAAAGTGGGTGAAGAGGAGGGGCTGATTTGCGGTTATATGGTAGGCTAGGTTTAGCCAAACCAAGACCCAACCCAAGTGCCAAAACTTCGAAACTCAGAATATATCGAAGTTTATAATTTTCGAGCACCTAAACGATGTTTTGAACTCAATGGAAGTGGTTTCAAGTCCAAATTCGTCCATATGCAAAAAGTGATATTTTGGTCTTATATCCAATGTGAAAGACCAAAATTTCTCCAACTCCAAAGGTATCGATGCTTATAGTTTTCGTGCATGCAAATGGCAATTTGAACTCAGTGGAAGTGGTTTTGAGTTCAAATTCATCCGTTGCAAAATATGAGCTTTCTATGGGCTATATATACCTTTTAGAAATATATTTAAATTCCATAGCGACTATTCTAAATTTTAATTTAGATATAACTTACAATTTATAAAGGTAAATCTCAATTTCATATACTCATTAGAAAATTACAATTCAAAACATTCCAATGTTTCTTGTTTTATCAAACTCTGATTTATACTGAATTCTATATATTCATTTAAAGTTCAAAATCGAATTTTCAAACTACCGCGCCGTTTCGAGTTCGTTTTAATTAAAATTTTAATTTATACGTTCTTACTTCGATTTAAATAAATTTTAAATCGTTAACTCTCAAAATAAACCATCTTAAATACTTAATTTCTATTAAAATCTATCAAAAGTAAAATTTAAATTGGTTCTGAAAATACGGGTTGTTACAGAAACAAATAATAGAAAGCAAAGTAGAAATACCTCCAAGCAAAGACTTATACTATCAGAAGCAAGAAGTTCTAAAACTGGCGGGATCAATCCAAGAGCCGATCAAAAGCCAATCACGATAGTGCTCAAAACTGTGCAAGATCCAGACCTATAGAAAGTTGCAGCTACTGCGCCATGTAGCAATCCCAATGCTGGCGTGACTCTGACCAAGCCTAAAGGAGAAATCCATGAAAGCAAAAATCCAAGGAATGCAAAAGATAAAATTACTTCTTCTACCTGTAATCCAGGACCTACACAATGAAACAGCTATATCAATGGGGAAGGGAGAAGGGGAGGGGGCGAGTATGCATGGTAACAAACATAGAGACAAAAAAAATGCTCAAAGACCATTCTTAGATTGAATACAGCCCGAAGAGATCCAATTAACCAATCCCCGCATGGGAATGGTGGGATTTCGACGAGACATCGAAGATCCTGGCCAAAGCCCGGGAATGGGAACCTATGCTTCCACTGAAAGGCCTACCTCTAAAGGCATGGAAAACATCATTCTTTACCCTTCGGATGATGGTAGGAGGATCTATGGGAGATACATCAAAAATTGTCTTGCTCCGTGAGCACCACAGGTGCCAACATATGACACAAGGAATCAGACGAAAAATGATAGAAAGGGATTTACCATATATGCTCGCCCACCAAATCTAAATCAACTCGACAAGGGAAACGACATTTCATCGGAAACCGACCAAATTCCCGAAGAAGCGCCAGACAACAGTAGCAAAAGAGCCTTGGAAGAACAAACAGGCAGATGATTCCATTTCTCCCGCCCTGTAACATTTGCAATAGGAAATAGTTGGAATGCTGATCCCCATGAGGTTTTTGTCCAGTGGAAGCCCATCATCGAGGGCTCTCCATATGAACAACAACACCTTAGGAGGAATATGTGCATTCCAAGTGAAAGTCAAAAAGGGATACAAGGAGCTGGAGTTCTGGCCGAATTCCAGGTTGCTCGAATCGAGAAATGACCACCATCCCATCCTTGCACTCCTCCATGAGTATCAGAAAATGGTTTCACTGACTGCATACGTTTCTACTTCTCACTAGTGTAGGATGGGGTACCGGAGAAAATTGCTGGCAAAAGTCTATTGTACTTGGCATGCAGAAACAACACCCAAAGGGAGTTGTTTGCCCTAAACTAGACCCATAGCTTACAAGAAAAGGAATAACATACATCCTTAAGATTACGAAGACCAAGACCACCTCCAACTTTGGGACGAAAAACAGTGTCCCAAGAAAACCAATGGTGACAATTGGCGTTGTCTTTTTTCCTCCAGAAAAAAGACAAAGCCAACGATTGATAAGCATGGAAGAAGGAGGAAGTAGGAGACGTGGAAACTAAGAGACCTTATAGAGTCAAGAATTAACTTTATAAGAACCAGTCTACCTGCCATAGAGAGGAGAGTCGCATTACAATGAATAATCTTACCCCTAGCTTTATCAGTTAGGTGGTCAAAAATCTCATTCAGCTTCCTTCCACTGTAGAGAACAATACCGAGGTAAGGCAAGGGCAGGGTTAAAGCCTTAAAACCAGAAAAGGTTTCCAACCATGAAGATTTCTGCCTAGACAAATTTCTCGTAGAGATGAATCAACTTTTGGCTGAGTTCACTAGCTAGCCTGAGTAGCTCTCGTACTGGTGGATAAAGTCCAATAGCCAGCAAAAAGAGCGTCTGTTACCATTTGAAAAAATGATAACGTCATCTACAAACGATAAAGATGAGATGAGGGGCATCTGCTTAGGATGTTGAACCTGTGGATTTGATCCGCTATCGTAAGAGAATGCAACCTATGGACGAAGGCATCAACGAGGATGACAAACAAGGTTGGGAAAAGGGGATCTCCTTGGCAAAGTCCATGTCCGGACCTGAAATACCCATTAGCCGACCCATTTATGAGAATGGAGAACCACCAGTTCGATATGAGTCTCAGACAAGGTCTATAAGAGGCCCGGGGATTCTGAATGCCTTTAGAGATCTAATGATGAAGAAGCAAGACATGCAATAATATGCCTTGGACATATCGAGCTTGATCACCAAGTTTGACCCACAGATCTTACGGTCAATCTGAGAAACCAACTCTTGGGCTAAAAGGACGTTGTCCATAATCAGGCGTCCTTTCACAAGGCCAGCTTGAGAAGGCGAGATAACATGATCCAGATAAGGTGCTAGCCTCGAAGTTAGCACCTTGGAGAAATTGCATAAGCTGAAAGGGCGGAAGTCCGCACAAGAGCAAGGGTTCTCACATTTGGGGATGAGAACTAAATTGATGGAGGTCCAACCTTGTGGGAGCATGCCACTTATGGAAAAAAAACTGGATAGTGAGGCAGAGGTCTATCTGGATGAACGGCCAAACACTCCTATATAAATCCCCGTTAAACTCGTCCGGCCCACTTGTGCTATCCTTGCTGAGGGAAAAGCACAAGCACGAATTTCCTCAGGAGTTGGGGGACTGAAAAGAGCGACACTCTCCTTAGGAGAGATAATATTTGGAATAAAAGCCAATAGAGTAGGATCTTAGAAGACACTGAGGCCGAACCAAGGAAGGATTGGAATTGAGATAGAATTGTCTCCTTGACCTCCTCTGGAGAGGAAGCCAATGACAAATCTGTACGAAGGATCCGGTGAATCGAAAGGAGGTTATTCTTCTTCCTAATAGGCGAGTGGAAGAAGCTGGAGTTCGTGTCTCTATCTATTATCCACTTAACTCTGACCTTTTAACGAAGGAAGTCATTTTCAATACGAGGTTCCAAAGAGAAGGCGATTTGGGCAAGTGCATATGCCTCCATGTTAGGGGGAATGGGGACCTCACCGAAAGAAGATTCCGCTAAAATAAGACTCTTTTCTGCCGCTCTTACATGGTCAAAGAGATTCTTGAAGACGAGCACATTCCAAGTCTTAAGGCAACCCTTACGTAACGTCCCGGATTTTTCGTCAATTTATAACGAACATTTAAATTTATTTTAAATGTTGAATTGGAATTATAAATAAAAAATTATTATTGGATTTGTCGATTTAATAATCGATATATGATTTAATATCGAAACATACCGAACTATCGTAATATAAAAATGATAAATATTTAAATTCAGATTAAAAAAACTGAATTAAAATGATTCAGTCGATCAATACGAATTATATTCGAATTAGAATGATAATAATAATTTATTTTGGATGGATTTAATTGTTCGTAATCAACATATATTTTAATCGATTTAATTATTCGTTCGAATTAAATTTCCTGATCCATGCTGTTGAGTTCATAATAGCGAATAACGTTGGAGAGGTCGTTACGATTGAATAGCGGTTCGGGGTTCTAAATTAAAGGACCGCAAGATATTTTATTTATTTAAAATCAAATCAAATTTCGTATCATTGTTTTCCTCAGCCGACCTACATTTCTAACGCAAATCAATTTACGTCCTTTTCTTCTTTAATTCTGGTACAATCTGCTCCCGATCTTGGATATCAAACAGACAAGGAATTAATGGCGTAGTACGTATGTCTTCTGTTCCCTTTATATAAATCTATCACCTTGTATTCCATTTCTCAAACCATATATACATTTCGGGTTCCCCTTTCCCCTCTTTCCAGCAACTCGAAAACATAATCCACCATATAAAAAAAGGGAAACCGAAATAAAATCGCGATTCCATTTAGAGTGAAGATTTGGATCTCGACTTCAACGCCATGTAGTGAGGGCTGTTATGTTCATGAAATTGGAGAGTCGATAGGTTAGAGGATGTTGGATTGAGTCTTTTGGGCTCGCAAGCTTCAACTTGAGGTCAGCAGTAGGAGGTGCGATTCAATTTAAACCCCTAGGATTCAAAAATCTCTAGCGTTGTTATGGGTTTGATGTGCTATTTCACCTGCTGTTGTTCACCGCAATTCAAGATTTGGGAAGAAAGTTGTCGCGATGGTTCTGGTAAGGCTCAAGTGAGAAGCTTTGGCATTGGAGTGCGATTTATTGAGTGCGATAGTGTGGCAATTGGGGATTTCGATCTATGCTTTTGAGGGGGATAGAGTAAACGTTGTTACATGAAGAAGGATATTCGAGCAGTGAATGGAATGCGAGGGTTCTATTGTTAAATTGGGTTAATTAGGAGTTTGGCAATGGGATTTTTGGGGTGTAAGATTTGAAGTTGGTCTATGGTTTTATTTTGGAATGGTGGGATGAAGATGCCGATTGGAGAGGAGCTTGTTTGGATTTCTTTAAGTGCTGTTGGGTTTGCAACATGGTAAATGGTAAAATATCATTGAATGGATGCTAATCTGATGCAATAGGATGATTATGAAGGAGTCGAACTAATTTGAACTAAAGGATGCAGTAGTGTTGAGGCGGTTCAAGGCTGATTTTAGCAGAGATTGATCGGCGGTTTTTGAGATGTGCTTCATAACGGATCGAATAATTTACAAGGAATAAGGTATACATTTTAAAGAAATTTTAAATTGCATAGAATAATTAATTTATGTATGTTAGTAGTTTATTTATTTTAGTAAGAAAATTTAATTTTAATAAATGGTTACATGATAATAAAATTTAATTATCATAGGGGCAAATAGATTTGGTTGAAGGTGATTCGTAGTAGCAGTGGTATGGAATTAAACAAGATATTCGACAATGGAAAATCATAGTAAGTAAAATCACTTTCGGATTCGATTATAATTTATTATAATCGAATTTTTATTTAATAGAAATCATTTATATGATGTTGTTGGTTGCTTGATTGCATTGCGGTTAATTGATAAATTATGGTTATTATATATATTAGTTATTTAGGCTTGGTGATTGTGGTTACTATATATATATTGGATATTTCCCGTAGTACCATTATCGGATGCCAGCAGTACCATTAGCGGATGACCCTATCGCCCCACGATATATGAGTGGATGACCTTCTATACCGCGATATCCTTCCTTGAAGCAGGATTGATATTATTATGTTGTCTGACATCTGTAAATGCTGGGAAAACAGGTTGGAGGAATCCAACTGGATTCCTCAAACTTATTATCGTTGTTTATAGATTTATAAATGCATGAAATGTTGAATTGAATTGATGTTGTTTGTTGAATGCTTGAATCTCACTGGCCCTAGAGGTTGATATTTGAAAATATTAGAAAAATGGATTTTTAGATTTGAAAAAGGGAATTTTATTTTTCGAAATAAAATTTGAATTTCGAATAGGCTAAGAAAATAATAACTTGTTTTAACAATAAAACAAGTAATGAATCTATAAATGATTTGTTATAAATGTAAGAAAATCATCATTTGGTAATATTTAATTTTAAATTCAAGCATGAATTTTAAAAGGAAAATTTAATTTTCGAAATAGAAATGGAATTACAAATAGGTTAGGAAATATTAATTTGTTTAAAAATAAAAACAAGTAATTGAATTTATAAACTATGTTTATAAATGAAAAGGATATTATCATGTGATAAATTTTGAAACGTAAATGCAAGCGTGATTTTAAAAGAAAGTTTATTCGCCCAAAGTAGAAATGAAACTTCAAATGGAGTTTGAAATAGAACTTGTTTTAATATTTAAAACAAGAAGTATAGTCTATAAACAACGTTTATGGATGAATGTGAAAAATCATCATTTGGTACTTTATAAATTCTAAATTCAAGTATGATTTGTTTTCCGAAGTGGAAATTAGATTTCAAATGTAATTTGAAATCGAAACGTGGTTTAATATTTAGAACAAGAAGTGAAATATATAAACGATATTTATAAATAAAGGAAAATAACTATTTTTGGATAGTTTGAATTTAATTCAAGTGTGAATTAAATAAAGGAATTCGGAATCGTTCGAGAAAGAAACGATGAAATTTATTCCAATTTTCGGGATAAATTGGATTGAGATAAATCTGTACAGATTTATGATTTGAATTCAGCGGAGTTGAATTTATAGAAAATAAAATATTATTTCCAAAAGATATTGAAACTTATTAAATAGAAATTTAGAACTTTAATATGAAAATAGATTTTATACTTAAATATATAAGTTATAATAATAAAATATTTCAAATAAGGAATCGAGTTTTAAATGGAAATTTAAATGGAAGCTCGTTTAATATAAAATAAGGTGGTCGATTTATAAACAATGTTTATAAATGTAATAAAGTAATTATTGGATGAATTGGAAACAGATTTTTTCGAAATATAAGGAATGTCATTAAAAAATAATATTTTTAAATGAGATAGAAGAGGAAATTTTGTTGATAAATAATGGCGGTTTTGGTATTGCAAACTCTTATCCATCTCAAGATAAAAACGTTGTCGGTCAAGGTCTGAGAGGTAAATAAAATACCCCAACTTGAACGACTTCACTATTATCAAGGGAAGATATTAGTTTGTAATGGTTAAGGGATGTTGAATTAATAGATTATTTGTATAACGGAATTTTATGATTTGAATTCGATGATATAGATATTTTATAAATAAGCTAATTCCACGTGAATTGAACTTGAATATAGAAAATTTTGAATTAATTCATAACCGAGTTATGAATGAAAAAAAAAATCGACGAGTTGAATAATCTGATTTATGAAGTTAGATTTGGATAACGGAATCAATTTATTTTAAAATATTAGAAAATGGAGTTGGAATTTAATTATAAACAAAGTTTTAAACATTTATACTTAATTTAATTAAAACGAAATCGCCGCAGCGCGGTAGTTCGTAATTTGACGATTCAGACTTTAATTGAGTATACAAAACTCAATATAAGTCGAAATTCGATGAAACAAGAAAAGCCCGGACCGATTAAATGATGGTTTTCAAATGAAAGAGAAAAATCTTGATTTCGTCATATAGATTTTGAGTTATATCAAAATCAAATTTTAGAAAAGTTGTTGTAAAATCGTTTATAAACCATAACGATTTATTAATAAATAAAAAGGGTTTAAGTGAATAAAATTCGAATTCTTATTTGAAAAATCCAGATTCGAGTTATCAAATATATACGAACTCGAGTAGGGTGAATGAAGGGATTTTTGATATAAAAATTAGATTTTGGATTATGGAATAATATTAACTAATTAAATAGAGAAATTAGTTAATAAGGTTTAAGTGGAATTTTATATGGTTCAAGTAAACTAGATTTGTAAAGTAAAATTTGAAATCGAATATGGGGCTTGAGTTATAAATGAAATTCAATTTATTTATAAGTGAATTAAAATATGTTTGAACACTACTGTTGTAACAACCCGGAAATGCGAGCCAGTTTAAATTTTTTATTTTGGCAATTTTAGTGAAGTTTGAACATTTAAAATGAATTATTTTAAATAATATCGACGAGAAATTTATTTTTAATATAATTCGAATGTATATATTTATATACGTCATCGTTAGAATATAATAATTGTATATAATTATAAAAGGAATTGAAAATGGCGCGGTAGTTCGATAATTCGATTTTAAACTTCAATAGAGCATACCGAGTGCAAAATAAACCGGATTTTAGCGAAATCAAAAATAATAGGATCTATTTGAGGATATCTTTCCAACGAATCCGAAAAATCGAAATTTCATAGCGGGGATCAAAAGATATGTCCAGATGAATTTTCAGAATAGTCGCTATGGAATTTAGGCCCTTAAAAATGGGAATTTTGCAAACGACCTCGGATTTCGACGAAACCACTTTGGTTGGGTCCGTGATGTCAAGTTATTGCTAGATTCCAAATTTCATAATTTTTCGAATCAATATCTGAGCGTGGCAAAGGAAAACGGCTGGAAAATGGCCATTTTTCTAACGGTCTCAGAATTCGACGAAACTAGTTTTGTTAGGACCGTATCGTCAATACGAAGCTAGAAAATATTTTTCTGGAATTTTTAGAGCTCGTATGTGACCCCGGTAAATTGAAATGCGCGTTCAAATTCAATATATAGAGTTATATGTTGATTATAACGGAAACTGATCGAAACGGTCGAATCAGCTTACGGTACATACCCCATTGTGTTCGGAATGGGGGTAATTAGCTATGGACGACAGGCGGTGGGCCTCGTTTAGAGGTCAAATGAAAAAGTCAACTTTTTGAAATTAAATAATTAAAAAAATAAACCTCTCCTCTATACCCTCTGCCCCCTCCCCCGATTCATTTCTCAACGAGATAAAAAAAAGGGCGACGAGGGTGGGGGGTGAACCGCCATCGCGGCCACCAGGGGCGGCGCGCCTCCGGCGCTGCCATCCTGAAGAACCCGCCCCTCCTCTTCTTCTTCCTTCTCCTCCTCTCTCGCCTTCATCTCCTCCGCCTAGAACGCACCCAACAGGAAGCCGCCGCCCCCTAAACCCTAAGCCACCCACCTGCGCGCAGCCTCTCCCCCCTCCTCCTTCATCGAACCCGACCCCCCTCCTCTTCCCTGCTCCTCCCACTTCCTCCGTTCTTCCCTCCTTCTCTCTCCTACTGCAAACTGACGCCCCCACTTCGCGAACCCCCTCTTCAGTTTCGAAGGTGAATTTTAATTTAATTTCAGTTTTATTTTATATTGTAGAAGGAGAAAAATATAATCATTTATATAGTATGAAGAATAAAAATTTGATCTTTATATATGTAGTGAAACAAAAATATGATTTTTACTTGTGTAGAGTATTAAAAATATGACCTTTATATAGTAGAAGATATAAAAATACTATTTTTATATAAGTAGTGTATTGAAAATAAAATTTCTATATAATAGAGAATATAAAAATAAAATCTTTATAATTGAAAATGCGAAATCTTTATATTTGAAAGGGCGAAATCTTTATATAGAGAATAGCGTGATAAAAATATAATCTATAGTATATGAACACCGTTGTAAAAATAGAATTTTTATCTATATAGTAGCGATGTAAAAATAGAATTTTTATCTATATAGTAGCGATGTAAAAATAGAATTTTTATCTATATAGTAGCGATGAAAAAATAGAATTTTTATCTATATAGTAGCGATGTAAAAATAGAATTTTTATCTATATATTAGCGATGTAAAAATAGAATTTTTATTCTATATAGTAGCGGTGTAAAAATAGAATTTTTTATACATAGCAACATATAAAAATGTGATTTTATATATGTAGTGGCTACAGGCGACGAAAGTGACAAAAGGCGAGAACGACAAGATTTTCTACATAAGAAGAGTCGTGGTATTGGATTGGCTAGTCGGTGAGAACTTCTCACTCTAAATTTCTTTTGCTAGTTATAAATATATATACTAGGATGCAGACGGTGCTTAGCAGCACCCGACACCCGTCATCCACAAACCATGGATGGCTTGTTTGTTTGATTGATGTGTTGTGAAATTTGTTTGTGTTGTTGATGTGAAATCGATAATAAAATGTAGATGGTTGAAATAAATTAATTATCGTTAAAAATATAATTTTTAACGTGAAAGTGAATAAATGAATATTTATAAACAAATCGGCCGATCTGTTTATATACACTGATTTGACTGATATTGATTGGGATGATAGATTTTACACATCGCCCAACTGCACAAATAAAAATCTGTGTTTGTTGATTTGAAACCCACACGGGTGTTGGGATGATATTTGACGTACACTAATCCCAATTATTTAATTATATGTCGATCAATTGGTCGACAGGCTGTGTAAGCGTTAATTATTTATATTTGATGCCTATGCAGTTGTGTGGTGCACTTTGGATGATGGTTGATTGTTTATCGTTGCTATTATATACATGTGTTGTATGGAATCCATATAATTTACATTATATGGTGATTGATTGGGCCTCATTTCAATCGGGAAAATAATGAATATTATAAAAGGAAATTTATGTGTTGAATATAAAAATAGTCATGTGTTGAGAATATTCATGTGTTGAAACTATTCATGTGTTGAGTAAAGTATTTTAACAATAAAATTTACATCTTTATCATATTTAAAATTAGGAACTACTTCACGGTGGAGTCTGATTTAAAAATCAAATGATAGATACCATAGTTTTATAAAATATTTTACATAACAAAAATAGTCGTGTGTTGACAGTACTCATGTGTTGAGATTAGTCAGGTGTTGGAAGAAATATATATTCATGTGTTGAATGGAATAAATAATCATTTGTTGAATAGAATATATAAAGCCGTGTTGATTAGAGTTGCGCCATTTTGACGTGAACGATATTTATATCGATTATATTCGTTTTATAATGAATATAGAAAAGGTAGTGATTTCAAAATATAACGTTTTGAAAATATTATCATTTATATAGTAATGATACGAAATATTCAATTTTGATTTGAAATTGAATATAGAGTTGAAATGGTTTTGAAAACGAATTTAAAACGATTTATAAAATACGTTTTAAAAGGAAATCGACGAAATATATATAATATATATATATATTATATATATATAATGGCCTGAATAGAACGCGCCGCGTCGCGGCAGTTCGTGAATTTCGACCATTGACTTCGAATTGACGTTGCGGGAGATCCGACCGTCGGATTCTCCTAAAACCAGAACCGTTGGGTTCGTATCGAAAAGAGCTTTCCAATGAATATTAGAAATTTGAAATCTAACAGTTGTATTTGGAATTATGTCCAAATCAAATTTGGAAAAGGTCGTTGTAAGTGCAGTTCGATGGCCGTTGATGGAAATCGACTGTACGGGCCTTGATAAAATTATTAAAAATATTAATAATTTGTGTAAAATCATAATATGTGAATTGGAAAGAACTGGGATGTAAAACTCGACATTTGGAATGATAAAAGGAGATTTTTATCGAAATGAACTAGTTTTGAACTAGAATTAAAATCAATTTATTTTTGAAATAAATAAATTGAATTTGAAAGTGATTTTAAAAATAATCAATATTCCCAATACGTGAATTGGACTGGAGTTGAATCGAAATTATCTTTGGAATATTTCGATGTTGGATTTCGTGACTATACAGATATTGTTATGAGGATTTGAAAGATATATTTTATATCGTTATTTCCAATACGATATTTGTTGGTTTCAGGATTTGATATTGAATATAAGCCGGTATATTTTCTATTCAGAGCCTTGTATTTAATATCAAATGTGATTTGGGTTTGTCGTGAATGGTGTCTTCATTAACACTGTTCTTAAACCCAATAGGGAAAAAGATTAAATCTTTCTATTTAGATTTAATGAAGTGTATCAATTAAATAATATTTAATTGAAATTGAATTTGAATTGGTTTTTGGGTTTATCGGGAGCGGTGTTTTGAACAACACCTGTTCTTTAACCCGATTAACAATAGAGTGTGATTTTGGGTTTGTCGTGAATCGTGTTTTAGATGACATTGGTTCTTTAACCCAGTTAAAGATAGGATGTTGATTTTTGAAAAGATTAAAACTAAGTGGAGTTTTAATGAATCTTTAATTAGATTGAAATGGGAATTGATAATTTAAATTATCAAATCTGAAAGGTGATCGAGAATGGAGTACCACCAGTTTTTCTCCAAAACGATAGTTAAAACTTTAATTAGATTTAAACGTTAAATGGTAAATAATTTTACTGATAACACCGTGGTGTTAGGTATGGAGTATTACCAGTTTTGCTCCAGGGGATGAATAGGTTGGGATTGGGAAATAAAACAAATAATTACTTCGGTGTGGTTCGCTAATCCCGACTAGTTTGAAATGATATCCAAAGGAAGATTAAAGAATAAATTTAGAAGAATTTATCTTGGATAAAATTAATGGGAACCTTTCCCTAAGAATTTGATTTTGTGAATAAAAGAACGTTCTGAATTGGAATGAGGCGTTCGTTGTGTTTGTGTAACATTTGTTTATCATATACGTGGGTTATTCAGAAAGGCTGGGTTTATACCCATTCTGAATAACCGATTCGACGAGATGTCGAAGATGAAGACGGTGGTTGAAGACCGGAAGTCTTCACATCGTTTGGGTGATTACTGATGATCTCGATTGGGCTATACACCCAAGATGAGGGAAACAGTTGGTGATCATCCAGACGTACTTGGAGATGGATGGATATGCGAGGAAAGTGCCTCCGGTTTCGTTCAGACCCAGAACGAACTTGTAAATGGATTGTGTGTCTGACATTGGATTTTATTCTGAGTTGATTGTTCTCTATAAAATATACATCTGTTTGGCGGCAGAGAATTTATTCTCTTGCTTAACGCCCTTCTCTGAGACGTACGAGCTCAGAGGTTGTATATCGATGGACATCAGTCGCATGGAGTGAATTGCCAGTGTGGCACGCGTAAGTGGCAATTGATCAAGGCTTCTGTTGAAAAGCAAAGTCTTGTGGTGGATGATCAAAGCACGGCCTGTGTGGCGTAGCTTTGTGTATAACGTGAATTCGCGAGCCTCACACCTCGGTATGAGTCAAAAACGGGAGATGGACCGTTGGGAGAGCACGACGTTTCTTTGTAGCTAGGGTGGTGTCAGTGACCTACCAGCCCTGACATTTATATACTTTTCACCTGTGTGGTTGTTGGATACGAGGCGCCTCGGATATAGGTCTGTAAGGACCGGGAAACGTGTGTTCAGGAATAACTAATCCTCAAAAGTAGGAGAGGACCGGCCCTGAAGATCCAAGGATCATAGTGGGTTCCTAAGACATTTGCTAGAGTGTCTCGAATCGGAGAGGAGCTTGCCCCTTGCCTCGACTCATGACGGAAATCCAATTTCCAATACGTGATATTGCGGTTTTAATTGTAGAACTAGTATGGCGACATGATAGATGGTACCCATGCCGCCTATGATTGATATTTATGATTTGAATTGTTTTGACACTATACACTTATTATAGTATCAAATGATTTGTTTTAAACGTACCAAGCATGTTTGGCTATTATAAGGGAAAACCCTATCCTCCGGCTTGCGTTGCATTGTGTGATGGGACCTGGGTCTTATAATAGCTTCATTTTTCCAAAAAGCATTGCGTTGTTTATTCTATGCACTAGTATTCTTGGGAGGAAACCCGTTCCGTGTTATACGGCGTGGTCCCTTGAATTACTCTCTTTTAAAGTAAAGTTTTAAATAACTGTTTTAGTTCTCACACCAGTCACGTGACGGACTTGGAGTTTATTGTTTTAACCTAAACTCTGGGTGCCCTTATTTTCGACACGGGCAGCTAGTAGTTTTGGTTTTGCAGATTTATATTCACAGAGTCCTGATTTACAGCTAGAACGATGCTCGGAAAGCTCTGTATCCGTGTATCACTTCTAGTTGTGTTTTATATTGTTTTTCCGCTGCTATGTAATTTTTGTAATCTCTGATATTATTCGAATGTAATTTATTCATTTATACTCTGTATATTCTTGTATCTGATGGAATTGTTGTCATAACAATGAAATGTTCTTTTGTTTGCGTTCTATTTTGTCTTGTCCTCAACGCTATCCGTGCTTTCCTTCACGGGGAAGTTCGGGTTGTGTCAACTGTTTCAAACTATAAGTGAATAAAGCGATTGAACCAATTAAAGAATTTATTTGTGGAATTGAATGGGATTAAATCCAAGTAGTGGTATGGATTGAATTAAAGTGAAAATGCAGGTGGTTGTATATGAGACAAGTATGGGATGAAGTAAACGAAGAATATTTTTGAGTGCCCAACAAAAAGGTACATGTTTCAATTTCATATGAGGTTTTATGCATTGAATCGGCAAGCCGCTTGGCTTTTTGATTTTCTTTTTAAATGGAAAGGGCCTAGAGAGGCGAGTTGGGGTTTGAACGATTGACCGGTACAGGGGAGGTGCTGGCGAAATTTTTCGAGAATTTAAGGAGTTAAAATATTTTTAAGAAATTTTGAAAATAGAAATCAATATATCGAAATATATACAATTCGATAAGGAAATTAGAAATATAGTTAATGAATGAATATTAATTAAAAGGGGCTGGTGATTGTTTGATTGTTGATGGATGTTTGTTTTTCCTTTGATAGTTAAATCACCGGTTATCAAAGATTTTTTTTGACCATCGTTGTCAATACGGAGAGACCGGTTGGATTTAATATCCAAAAACCACTCCGTATAGGCATAGACGTTGCGAATTAAATTATACTGAAGATAATCAAAGACGGAGTGAAATGCAAGAGCTGTTATGTTTGTCCAGTCCTAGAACAACTTGTATGGACGAATGTCAGACAGAGTATTCCTAACGGTCACATAAGACGATCTTTTCAAGATATTACGTCTGGTGGCGGAGAAATTCGCTTCTCTTAGCTTTTATACCCGTAATATTTTTGGGAATATCAACTAGTGATTTGACGGATTTGACGTTGTGGCATTCAAAGTGTATGGTGGCCAGATGTTCTAAAAGATAGACGTAGCCTCAAGCTTCACAACCGGGAAATGACAAAAATCGGGCAGGCAGCATGGATATGTGGATCGCTCCCATTAGGGTGTATAATCATCTATCTAGAGAAATTCTATTTACTTATTTAATCTATTTCGATGCTGTCCCTTTTTAGGAAACGGTGGTTTGAGCCCAACCGTTGGTGATATACATTCGATACACTCAAGCGAAATGAGTGGTCGGTCATGTGTGGGCCGGGTTGCAAGACGTTCTTGTTGAACCTAGTGTGTTCCCCTCTAGAGATACACTATCGGCAGGTGGTCCCATACCTTTTCATAGTTGGAATCCAATCTCCAGTAAGCGCCCAGCGGTTTTTGATTTTATTCTATATATGTAGAGCATGAGATGCAAGCATTCTACTACTTGGTTATTTATTTTGATTAGACATTATTATAATATCACTAGATTTTGATATCAAAATGGTTTGGGTTATAGTAAGGTAAAAACCATCCATGTTTATGTGTGGGCCGGTCTTACTATTACTCTTTCTTTCAAAAGATTTTCAAAGTTAAACAAATGGTTGGAGTTTACTCACACCAGTCCCATGACTGACCCAGAGTTTATTTTGTTTGTTTTTCCTAAACTCTTGGGTGCCCAAATTTGTACGGGCAGTCAAGTGTTTCAGGATTTTACAGATACACTTGGAGGAGCTTGAAGTAGGATTTTTTACTGTTAGTTAGTTAAAGTTATTTCCGCTGTATCAGATATTGTATTGTGCTATGATATTGGTATGTATACACAAAGCAGATTTGTATTTCAAAATCATGATATATGATATTATATTTTATTCGTTCTGCTGTGAGATTCTATTTTGTTATTTCTATTCTTCTTCTAATTGTTTCTATTTCTTTAACCCTAGCGACTTGTAATTCTATGTTATTTGATTTGGACGTGTGTTGTTTAAGTCAACTCAGATAGTACGGATTTTCGAGCTATTACAGTTGGTATCAGAGCTTAGGTTGAGCGAAGACCTAGGCTTTGGTGGGGGTTTACTCATTAGAGATAGGGTCAGTAGAACCCTAGAATGAGTTGAGTGTATATATATAAGAGAGCGTATTTGTAGATCTGTATAAAAACTGTTTTATATTGTGTTAATTGATTTGTTGAGTGGTATATAAATTCCAAATCGACGCGTTTAGCTGACGTGGTCGATAGGGATTTATAAACACTTGAATAGAGTAATTCAACACAGTATTGTTTTAAAAGTGGGTAAATGAAATAATTTTACCCAAAACTCTATTTTGATATAGAAAGGAATTTTTTCTGAAATTATTATAATATATGGATATGGATGAGTTGATTATAATCAGATGAGAATATAAAATTGAAATCGTTATATATAACCAAATAAAATTTGTATAAGAATGAAATATACAAATCATAAAGTAAAATCAGATTGAAATAAGAATTTGGTATTTAAATCCCGGATGTTTGGAAAAATATTTTCCAAAGTATCTAAAATATTAAAGCCTTGTTTTGGAAAGGTTTTTGGAATACAAATCAATTTGAATGGATTTTGGAAATAATAAAGCACTGAATTCACTTTGGACACTGGAAAATAACTCTGATGATGAAGCGCGCCATCATCGGTATTCATTTTTGAGTTTCTAAGCGATGGATTACTACCATGGTAAAATTTCTAAAAGAAATTGTTTGAGAAAACAAGTTGGTTTGAAAAATTCAAATGTTTTGAATTTGAGATGGTTATAAATATATGTATATATTTATATGATTTCAAAGGGATTTGAAATAAATACTGGGTATTTGAATACTGAAATCTAAATTTAACTTTAGTAAGTTAAATAAATCGAAATGATTGAAGCCAGTTAAATAAATCAAAATAAATAAATTGATTTGAATCAATTTAAATGAAGTCGAATGCATATGAATGAAATACTGAGTTATAACAAAGTAAGGATATGAAAAATTAACGGGTTTGTAGCATTTCTTCTGCCTTAGTAATTTCCGGGACGAAATTCTTTTAAAAGGAAGGAATGTAACGTCCCGGATTTTTCGTCAATTTATAATGAACATTTAAATTTATTTTAAATGTTGAACTGGAATTACAAATAAAAATTTAATATTGGATTTGTCAATTTAATAATCGATATATGATTTAATATCGAAACATACAAAACTATCGTAATATAAAAATGATAAATATTTAAATTCAGATTGAATTAAAATGATTCAGTCGATCAATACGAATTATATTCGAATTAGAACGATAATAATAAATTATTTTGGATGGATTTAATTGTTCGAAATCAATATATATTTTAATCGATTTAATTATTCGTTCGAATTAAATGTCATGATCCATGTTGTTGAGTTCATAATAGCGAATAACGTTGGAGAGGTCATTACGATTGAATAGCGGTTCGGGGTTCTAAATTAAAGGACAACAAGATATTTTATTTATTTAAAATCAAATCAAATTTCGTATCATTGTTTTCCTCAGCCGACCTACATTTCTAACGCAAATCAATTTACATCCTTTTCTTCTTTAATTTATGTACAATCTGCTCTCGATCTTGGGTATCAAACAGACAAGGAATTAATGGTGTAGTACGTATGCCTTCTGTTCTCTCTATATGAATCTACCGCCTTGTATTCCATTTCTCAAACCACGAAACATTTTGAGTTCCCCTTTCCCCTCTTTCCAGCAGCTCGAAAACAAAATCCACCGTATAAAAAAAAGGGAAACAGAAATAAAATCGCGATTCCATTTAGAGTGAAGATCTGGATCTCGACTTCAACGCCATGTAGTGAGGGCTGTTGTGTTCATGAAATTGGAGAGTCGATAGGTTAGAGGATGTTGGATTGAGTCTTTTGGGCTCGCGGGCTTCAACTTGAGGTCAACGGTAGGAGGTGCGATTCAATTTAGACCCCTAGGATTCAAAAACTCTAGCGTTGTTTAGGGTTCGATGTGCTATTTCACCGGCTGTTGTTCATAGCGATTCAAGATTTGGGAAGACAGTTGTCACGATGGTTCTAGTAAGGCTCAAGTGAGAAGCTTTGGCATTGGAGTGCGATTTATTGAGTGCGATAGTGTGGCAATTGGGGATTTTGATCTATGCTTTTGAGGGGGATAGAGTAAACGCTATTACATGAAGAAGGATATTCGAGCAGTGAATGGAGTGCGAGGGTTCTATTGTTAAATTGGGTTAATTAGGAGTTTGGCAATGGGATTTTTGGGGTGTACGATTTGAAGTTGGTATGTGGTTTTATTTTGGAATGGTGGGATGAAGATGCCGATTGGAGAGGAGCCTTTTTGGATTTCTTTAAGTGCCGTTGGGTTTGCAGCATGGTAAATGGTAAAATATCGTTGATTGGATGCTAATCCGATGCAATATGATGATTATGAAGGAGTCGAACTAATTGGAAGTAAAGGATGCAGTAGTGTTAAGGCGGTTCAAGGCTGATTTCAGCAGAGATTGATCGGCGGTTTTTGAGATGTGCTTCGTAACGGATCGAATAATTTACAAGGAATAAGGTATACATTTTAAAGAAATTTTAAATTGCATAGAATAATTAATTTATGCATGTTAGTAGTTTATTTATTTTAGTAAGAAAATTTAATTTTAATAAATGGTTAATTGATAATAAAATTTAATTATCATAGGGGCAAATAGATTTGGTTGAAGGTGATTCGTAGTAGCAGTGGTATGGAATTAAATAAGATATTCGACAATGGAAAATCATGGTGAGTAAATTCACTTTCAGATTCGATTGTAATTTATTATAATTGAATTTTTATTTAATAGAAATATTTATATGATGTTGTTGGTTGCTTGATTGCATTGCGGTTTATTGATAAATTGTGGTTATTATATATATTAGTTATTTAGGCTTGGTGATTGTGGTTACTATATATATTGGATATTTCCCGCAGTACCATTAGCGGATGCCCGCAGTACCATTAGCGGATGACCATATCGCCCCACGATATATGAGTGGATGACCTTCTATACCGCGATATCCTGCCTTGAAGCATGATTGATATTATTATGTTGTCTAACATCTGTAAATGTAGGTAAAACAGGTTGGAGGAATCCAACTGGATTCCTCAAACTTATTATCGTTGTTTATAAATTTATAAATGCGTGAAATGTTGAATTGAATTGATGTTGTGTGTTGAATGCTTGAATCTCACTGGCCCTAGAGGTTGATATTTGAAAATATCATAAAAATGGATTTTTAGATTTGAAAAAGGGAATTTTATTGTTCGAAATAAAATTTGAATTTCGAATAGGCTAAGAAAATAATTACTTGGTTTAACAATAAAACAAGTAATGAATGCATAAATGATTTGTTATAAATGTTAGAAAATTATCATTTGGTAATATTTAATTTTAAATTCAAGTATGAATTTTAAAAGGAAAAATTAATTTCTGAAATAGAAATGGAATTACAAATAGGTTAGGAAACATTTATTTGTTTAAAAATAAAAACAAGTAATTGAATTTATTAACTACGTTTATAAATGAAAAGGAAATTATCATTTAATAAATTTTGAAATGTAAATGCAAGCGTGATTTTAAAAGAAAGTTTATTCGCCCAAAGTAGAAATGAAACTTCAAATGGAGTTTGAAATAGAACTTGTTTTAATACTTAAAACAAGAAGTATAGTCTATAAACATCGTATATGGATGAATGTGAAAAATCATCATTTGGTACTTTATAAATTCTAAATTCAAGTATGATTTGTTTTCTGAAGTGTAAATTAGATGTCAAATGTAATTTGAAATTGAAACGTGGTTTAATATTTAGAACAAGAAGTGAAATTTATAAACGATATTTATAAATAAAGGAAAATAACTGTTTTTGGATAGTTTGAATTTTTAATTCAAGTGTGAATTAAATAAACGAATTTGGAATCGTTCGAGAAAGAAACGATGAAATTTATTCCGGTTTTCGGGATAAATTGGATTGAAATAAATCTTTACAGAATTATGACTTGAATTCAACGGAGTCGAATTTATAGAAATAAAATATTATTTCCAAAAGATATTGGAACTTATTAAATAGAAATTTAGAATTTTAGTATGATAATAGATTCTATACTTATATATATATAAGTTATAATAATAAAATATTTCAAATAAGGAATCGAGTTTTAAATGGAAATTTAAATGAAAGCTCGTTTAGTATAAAATAAGGTGGTCGATTTATAAACAATGTTTATAAATGTAATAAAGTAATTATTGGATAAATTGGTAACAGATTTTTTCCAAAAATAAGGAATGTTATTAAAAAATAATATTTTAAAATGAGATAGAAGAGGAGAATTTGTTAATAAATAATGGCAGTTTTGGTATTATAAACTCTTATCCATCTCAAGATAAAAACGTTGTCGGTCAAGGTCTGAGAGGTATATAAAATACCCCAACTTGAACGACTTCACTATTATCAGGGGAAGATATTAGTTTGTAATGGTTAAGGGATGTTGAATTAATAAATTATTTGTATAAGGGAATTTTATGATTTGAATTCGATGATATAGATATTTTATAAATAAGCTAATTCCATGTGAATTGAACTTGAATATAGAAATTTGAATTAATTCATAACCGGGTTATGAATGGAAAAAAAAAAATCGACGAGTTGAATAATCTGATTTGTGAAGTTAGATTTGGATAACAGAATTAATTTATTTTAAAATATTAGAAAATGGAGTTGGAATTTAATTATAAACGATGTTTTAAACGTTTATATTTAATTTAATTAAAACGAACTCGCCGCAGCGCGGTAGTTCGTAATTTGACGATTCGGACTTCAATTGAGTATAGAAAACTCAATATAAGTCGGAATTCGATGAAACAAGAAACGCCCGGACCGATTAAATGATGTTTTTCAAATGGAAGAGAAAAATCTTGATTTCGTCATATAGATTTTGAGTTATATCAAAATCAAATTTTAGAAAAGTTGCTATAAAATCGTTTATAAACCATAACGAATTATTAATAAATAAAAAGGGTTTAAGTGAGTAAAATTCGAATTCTTATTTGGAAAATCCAGATTCAAGTTATCAATTATATACGAACTCGAGTTGGATGAATGAAGGGATTTTTGATTTAAAATTAGATTTTGGATTATGGAATAATATTAACTAATTAAATAGGGAAGTTAGTTAATAAGGTTTGAGTAGAATTTAATATGGTTGAAGTAAACTAGATTTGTAAAGTAAAATTTGAAATCGAATATGGGGCTTGAGTTATAAATGAAATTCTATTTGTTTATAAGTGAATTAAAATATGTTTGAACACTACTGTTTCAAACTATAAGTGAATAAATTGATTGAACCAATTAAAGAATTTATTTGTGGAATTGAATGGGATTAAATCCAAATAGTGGTATGGATTGAATTAAAGTGAAAATGCAGGTGGTTGTATATGTGACAAGTATGGTATGAAGTAAATGAAGAATGTTTTTGAGTGCCCAACAAAAAGGTACATGTTTCAATTTCATATGAGGTTTTATGCGCTGAATCGGCAAGCCGCTTGGGGTTGTGCTTTCTTTTTAAATGGAAAGAGCCTAAAGAGGCGAGTTGGGATTTGAACGATTGACAGGTATAGGGGAGGTGCTGGCGAAATTTTTCGGAAATTTAAGGAGTTAGAATATTTTTAAGAAATTTTGAAAATAGAAATCAATATATCGAAATATATAGAATTCGATTTGGAAATTGGAAATATAGGTAATGAATGAGTATTAATTAAAAGGGGCTAGTGATTGTTTGATTGTTGATGGAGGTTTGTTTTTCCTTTGATAGTTAAATCACCGGCTATCAAAGATTTTTTGACCATCGTTGTCAATACGGAGAGACCGGTTGGATTTAATATTCGAAAACCACTCCGTATAGGCATAGACGTTACGAATTAAATTATACTGAAGATAATCGATGATTGAGTGAAATGCAAGAGCTGTTATGTTTGTCCAGTCCTAGGACAACTTGTATGGACAAATGTCTAACAGAGTATTCCTAACGGTCACATAAGACGATCTTTTCAAGGTATTACGTCTGGTGGAGGAGAAATTCGTTTCTCTTAGCTTTTATACCCATAATATTTTTGGGAATATCAACTAGTGATTTGGCGGATTTGACGATGTGGCATTCAAAGTGTATGGTGGCCAGATGTTCTAAAAGATGGACATAGCCTCAAGCTTCACAACCGGGAAATGACAAAAATCGGGCAGGCAGCATGGCTATGTGGGTCGCTCCCATTAGGGTGTATAATCATCTACCTAGAGAAATTCCTTTTACTTCTTTAATCTATTTCGATGCTGTCCCTTTTCGGGAAACGGTGGTTTGAGCCCAATCATTGGTGATATACATTCGATACATTCAAGCGAAATGAGTGGTCAGTCATGTGTGGGCCGGGTTGCAAGACGTTCTTGTTGAACCCAGTGTGTTCCCATCTAGAGATACACTATCGGCAGGTGGTCCCATACCTTGTCATAGTTGGAATCCAATCCCCAATAAGCACCCTGCGGTTTTTTATTTATTCTATACATGTGGAGCGTGAGATGCAAGCGTTCTACTACTTGGTTATTTTTTTTGATTAGACATTATTATAATATTACTAGATTTTTATATCAAAATGGTTTGGGTTATAGTAAGGTAAAAACCGTCCATGTTTATGTGTGGGCCGGTCTTACTATTACTTTTTCTTTCAAAAGATTTTCAAAGTTAAACAAATGGTTGGACTTTACTCACACCAGTCCCATGACTGACCCAGAGTTTATTTTGTTTGTTTTTCCTAAACTCTTGGGTGCCCAATTTTGTACGGGCAGTCAAGTGTTTCAGGATTTTACAGATACACTTGGAGGAGCTTGAAGTAGGATTCTTTACCGTTAGTTAGTTAAAGTTATTTCCACTGTATCAGATAGTGTATTGTGTTCTGATATTGGTATGTATACACAAAACAGATTTGTATTTCAAAATCATGATATATGATATTATATTTTATTCGTTCCGCTGTGAGATTCTGTTTTGTTATTTCTATTCTTCTTCTAATTGTTTCTATTTCTTTAACCTAATGACTCGTAATTCTGTGTTATTTGAGCTGGACATGTGTTGTTTAAGTCAACTCAGATAGTATGGATTTTCGGGCCATTACACCTTAAGGCGCTTGAGCTTGCATGAAAATACAACAAAAGGATTCTCGAAGGCAGGTTCAGACCATGAATCCTCCACTACACGATGGAAAGTGTAGTGAGATCTCCACATAGCCTGAAAATGGAATGAAGTAAGCCCAGATAGAGCGAAGGGAGAGTAGCGCAGGATCAACGGAGCGTGATCCGAAAAGGTATAATGAAGGTAGGAGACAGAGAATGAGGAAGGGAGGTTGAACCAACCCTCCGAGCCAAAAACTCTGCCAAGGAGAGAAAGAATCTGACTAGTCCCTTCCTGTGTATTACACCAAGTAAAAGCTGAGCGTAGAAAGACACCTCCCATAGACCCGAGCTGATGATAAACAAGTTGAAATCCCCTGCCACAACCTGGTTAATAGAGTATCTACCTCATATTTCAGCTTGGTTGGAGACGACATTGAAGTCTTCTCCGACCACCAAAGCTGCAAAGCCCAAATCGGCAAGCAAAAGGATGTCAGCCCAAAGGCTTTTTCTCTCGACCTGGTCACACTTAAAATTCTTTTCTATTCTGATTTAGGACTAGATTTAGATGTTATTATGGAATTACAAGATTTATATACAAGAATATAAGCTCTTGATTCTTGTATATAGATTAACAAGAATTGGAGAACGTTTTGTATGAAGGATTGGATCCAAAAGCATACACCATTCAGATTTCCACTATTTTATCCTTCTTAGCATTGTGAGTGGAAATGACATTAGATTGTTATTTTCATTAAAATTGTAGTATGGATCTGGATCTATATGCCTAAGGGTATTTGAATCTAAATGAAAATATAATATTAAACATCCTTTAAATTCCCTATATTTTAATAGTTACGAAGAAATGATCAATCTAATTGTATTTATGGCTTTAGATTATTGTAATAATAAAAGAAAAACATAATTCCTGTGGTATAACTTTCTATATTGTTTGGATTCCTTTTATTCTATTTTCATGTAAATCCATATGTTTAGTTTTGTGCAAAACGTTAAGATTTGGATAGGATTGTAAACCTAAGTTGGTTTAAATATCTATTTTTCTAAATAGAGAATTTGAACATATTATTTACAAGATATCTAAATATTAAGGTTTTGCATATAAACATACGTAAGAAAAGGGAACTGTTCAAAATAGTAATTTAAAAAATATACATGTAAATTGGATATACCATGTTGTGTTTATCTTTAATTATTGCAATAATCAAGTCAAAATCTGGGTTGCAAATTTATATGTTGAAATTGTTGTTTTTCTCATTTTATTGTCGCATGTTAATATGTAAAATTTATGCTATGGTTGAAGGTACTATGTGAAATGAACTATACACCTTTAATTGAATAGGGATTGGCGTTTAAAAAAGGGGTAAAGACATTAATCTCGTTCGCTTAATTTACGTCATATATATATAGTTGCATAATAAATGTGGTTAAATTAGGAATTTGAATACCCCCAAAGGAATTTGTATGTTTGGATGTGCATGAGTTAATGGATTAATTAAAATTAATGACACATAGATATGAGGTTAACTGTTACTTATAGTAGAAGTCTACCCGGCGCCGACCGGCATATCCAGCATCTACAAGTAAGCCCAGTAATGTGAGAGGTCTAGGTATCATGGGTCATTATAGTTTGTAAACCCGACAAATCCAGTATCTACAAGTAGTCGGTTTAATGTTAGATATCAAGTGTATATATATGTATATGTGTGTATTCGTGTTTAGGCCTGCCTTGAGAATGTATTAAGTGGCTGACCTACCTTGTTTGGGTATTAAGTGGTTAAGACATTAGGCATCTTCTAATATTTATTCTTAAAAAAGGCCAAGTCATTGGGCCCGCCCTAATAAAGGTCTTAAGTGGTCATTGGGTACGCCTTATCCAAAAAGGTATTAAATGGTCCTAGTAAAACGATAGCGTATGAGTAAGGTAGTTCCCTGGAAGTTATCTGCTTCTTATCTATGGGCTATGTGAGGGCTGACCCAGGGACGGTTAATATAAAATAGCCTAAAGAAACCACCGTCTAAGGGAAGCATTATGTGGCTAGGAGTTCACCCATAGGGACAACTACATAGTAACATGTGGTCCGCCGGGAGGGTCTTAAATAAAATTGAGTTCCTACTCAAACTTTGTAGTAAACGGCCGTTCCTATTTCTCGACCTATAAGAAGAATTATTTATAGCATTAGCGTTAGAGTGGAGGTCTTAAGTGGCTGGGGACCGCCATAGTGTATTAAGTGACTCTGTAGATGTCCACCTTTAATGAACTAGTGAATGGCCTTAAGTGACTAGGTATAGCCCGCCTCATGGGTATATTAAGTGACCGTAAGAATTGTAACAACCCGGAAAATGCGAGCCAGTTTAAAATTTTTATTTTGGCAATTTTAGTGAATTTTTAATATTTAAAATAGATTATTTTAAATAACATCGACGAGAAATTTATTTTGAATAGAATTCAAATGTATATATTTATATAAGTCGTCATTAGAATATAAAATTTTATTTTAATTATAAAAGGAATTGAAAATGGCGCGGTAGTTCGATAATTCGATTTCAAACTTCAAATGAATGTACCGGGTGCAAAATAAACCGTATTTTAGTGAAACCAAAAATATTAGAATCTAATGGAGAATATCTTTCCAACGAATCCGAAAAATCAAAATTTCATAGCAGGGATAAAAAATTATGTCCAGTTGAAAATTCAGAATAGTCGCTATGGAATTCTGGCCCTTAAAAATAGCAATTTTGCAAACGACCTCAGATTTCGACGAAACCACTTTTTTTGGATCTGTGATATCAAATTATTGCTAGATTCCAAATTTCATAATTTTTCGAATCAATATGTGACGGTGGCAAAGGAAAACGCGTTTGACCATTTTCAGTTGATTTTAATCGACTGGAAAATGACCATTTTTCAAACGATCTCAGAATTTGATAAAACTAGTTTCGTTAGGACCGTATCGTTAATACGAAGTTAGAAAATATTTTTCAGGGATTTTTCGGGTCCGTATGTGACCCTAGTAAATTGAAATGCGCGTTCAAATTCAGTATATAGAGTTATATGTTGATTTTGACGAAAACCGATCGAAACGATCAAATCAGCCTATGATATATATCCCATTGTGTTCGGAATGAGGGTAATTAGCTAGGGACGACAGGCGGTGGGCCTCGTTTAGAGGTCAAATGAAAAAGTCAACTTTTTGAAACTAAATAATTAAATATATTAAAAAATAAAACTCTCTCCCCTTATTTCCTCTCAGCCCCCCCCCCATGTTCATTTCGAAATCAAATCAGAAGATTAAAAAAAACCACGCTACTCCTCCTCGCGCCCCCGCAACGGCGCTACCACCCCGCCGACGACGACCTTCCCGCCTCCCTCCTCTCCTCAATCCCGTCACCCCCCTCAGCTCGATGGAATCGAGCCCCTCCTGTCGCGAACCCCACAACCCAACCCCCAAACTCGATCTGAAAGCCACCGCCACCCTTCCCCTGGGCCCGCCGTAACCTTGGCCAGACCCCCCACTGCTCCGACGAACTCCCCTAGCCTCCAGACCCCAGCGCCTCTCCTCCACTTCCCCTTTCTCCGATTGAACCTCGCTGACCCGCACCCCCTCTAGAAAAATACAGTAAATTTTCTTATTTAATTAAATGATTTATTTTTTAACTGATTTTATTTTATATAGGAAAGACTGATTTCATTTTATATAAGAAAAACTGATTTTATATTATGAAAAGCTTTGGTTTTTATTTATAGAAAGATTTTTTTTATATTAGAATAGATTAGATTTCTAAATTAGAAAAGATGAGATCTTTAACTATAAAAAGTCTAGATTTTTAATGATAAAGATTTGATTTTTCATTTGTATGTAGGACAAATAGAAAGACGAGATCTTTATTTAGGAAAAGATACGATTTTTTCCACATATACATTCAAAGTAAGAATATTTTTTTTATATACATGTAGCGGTGTAAAGAAAAAATATAATCTTTGTTTTGAAGAAAAAGAAAAAAAATATAATCTTTATTTAGATAGAAAGGTTCGATTTTTAAAGTAGACATCGATATAAAAATATGATTTTTATTATAGTAGAAGATTAAAAATATAACTTTTATAAGGTAGAGAATATAAAAATACGATTTTTATATATGTAGCAAAATAAAAATCTGATTTTTATTATATATATAATGGAATAAAAATGTGAATTTTACAGCGTTGAAATAAAAATGTGATTTTTATATACATAGCTACAATATAAAAATGTGATTTTTATATATGTAGTGGTTACGGGCAACGAAAGTGGCAAAAGGCGAGAACGACGAAGATTTCTACATAAGAAGAGTCGTGGTATTGGATTAGCTAATCGATGAGAGCTTCTCACTTTAAATTTTCTTTTCTAGTTAAAATAAATACTAGGATGCAGATGGTGCTTAGTAGCACCTGACACCCGTCATCCATAGACCATGGATGGCTTGTATGTTTGATTGTTTGTTGTGATGAAAATTGATTGTGTGACGTGAAATAAAATATTTACATAGTTAAAAATATTTTATCGTTAAAAATATTGTTTTTAACGTGTGTGTGTAGAAAAAAATACGTGCTTGTTGATTTGAAACCCCACACAGGTGTTGGGATGATATTTGAAGTCCACTCATCCCGATTGATTAGTTGTATGTCGATGATTGATTGACAAGCTGTTATAAGCGTTAGATATCTATATTTGATGCTTATACAGTGTGGTGCACTTTGGATGATGACTGATTATTTATTGTTGTGATTATATATATGTGTTGTATGGAATCCATATAATTAACATTATATGGTAATTGATTGGGCCTCATTCCAATTGGGAAAATAAAGAATAGAATGAAGTATATATTCATGTGTTGAAAATTATCATGTGTTGAAAGAAATATTTTAACAATAAAATTTACATCTTTATCATATTTAAAGATAGAAACTAACTGGAAAATAGATAGGAAGAGTGGTTTCCTGGGTATGGATCTGATATTGGTTTCGGCCTTCGGAGTTAATACTTAGGAAATCATTCTCTTACTACTTTACAGTTGGAGTCTGATTTAAAAATCAAACGATAAATACCATAATTTTATAAAATATTTTAAATAACAAAAATAGTCATGTGTTGACAGTGCTCATGTGTTGAGAATATTCATGTGTTGAAAGAAATATAGATTCATGTGTTGAATGGAATAAACATTCATTTGTTGAATAAAATAACGAATTTATTGAAATATATAAAGTCGTGTTGATTAGAGATGCGCCATTTTGACGTGAACGATATTTATACCGATTATATTCGTTTTTAAAATGAATATAGAAAAAGAAGTGATTTCAAAATATAACGTTTTGAAAATATTATCATTTGTTTATCGATGATGTGGAATATTCAATTTTGATTCAAAATTGAATATGAAGTTGAAATCGTTTCGAAAACGAATTTAAAACGATTTATAAAATACGTTTTAAAATGGAAATCGATGAAATATATATAATACATATATTATATATATAATGGCCTGAATAGAACGCGCCGCACTGCGGCAGTTCGTGAATTTCGACCGTTGACTTCGAATGGACATTACGGGAGATCCGACCGTCGGATTCTCCTAAAACCGGAACCCTTGGGTTCGTATCGAAAAGAGCTTTCTAACGAATATTTGAAATTAGAAATCTAACGGTTGGATTTGGAATTATGTCCAAATCAAATTTGGAAAAGGTCGTTGTAAGTGCAGTTCGATGGCCGTTGATGGAAATCGACTGTACGGGCCTTGATAAAATTATTAAAAATATCAATAATTTGTGTAGAATCATAAGAAATGATTTGGGAAAAATTGGGCTGAAGAATTCCACATTTGAAAAGATAAAAATAGATTTTTATCGAAATGAACTAGTTTTGAACTAGAATTAAAATCAATTTATTTTTGAAATAAATTGAATTTGAAAGTGGTTTTAAAAATATTCAGAATTCCAATACATGAAGTGGAAATAGATTTGAATCGAAATTATCTTCGGAATATTTCGATGTTGGATTTCGTGACTATGCAGATATTGTTATGGGAATTTGAAAGATATATTTTTTATCGTTATTTCCAACACGACATTTGTTGGATTCAGAATTTGATATTGAATATAAGCTGGTATATTTTCTATTCAGAGCCTTGTATTTAATATCAAATGTGATTTGGGTTTGTCGTGAATGGTGTCTTCATTAACACTGTTCTTAAGCCCAATAGAGAAAAAGATTAAATCTTTCTATTTAGATTTAATGAAGTGTATCAATTAAATACTATTTAATTTGAATTTAATTTGAATTGGTTTTTGGGTTTATCGTGAGCGGTGTTTTGAACAACACTTGTTCTTTAACCCGATTAACAATAGAGTGTGATTTTGGGTTTATCGTGAATCGCGTTTTAGATGACCTTGGTTCTTTAACCCAGTTAAAGTTAGGATATTGATTTTTGAAAAGATTAAAAATAAGTGGAGTTTTAATGAATCTTTAATTAGATTGAAATGTGAATTGATAATTTAAATTATCAAATCTGAAAAGTGATCGAGAATGGAGTATCACCAGTTTTGCTCCAAAGCGATAGTTAAATCTTTAATTAGATTTGAACGTCGAATGGTAATTAAATTTACCGATAGCATCGTGGTGTTGCATATGAAGTATTACCAGTTTTGTTCCATGGGATAAATAGGTTGGGATTGGGAAATAAAATAAATAATTACTTCGGTGTGGTTCGCTAATCGCGACTAGTTTGGAAAACCATAATATGGTTTGAAATGATATCCAAAGGATGATTAAAGAATAAATTTAGAAGAATTTATCTTGGATAAAATTAATAGGAACCTTTCCCTAAGAATGTGATTTTGTGAATAAAAGAATATTCTGAATTGGAATGAGGCATTTGTTGTGTTTATGTAACATTTGTTTATTATATACGTGGGTTATTCAGAAAGGCCGGATTTCTACCCATTCTGAATAACCGATTCGACGAGATGTCGAAGATGAAGACGGTGGTTGAAGACTGGAAGTCTTCACATCGTTTGGGTGATGACTGATGATCTCGATTGGGCTGTACACCCAAGAGGAGAGAAAGAGTTGGTGATCGTCCAGACGTACTTGGAGATGGATGGATATGCGAGGAAAGTGCCTCCGGTTTCGTTCAGACCCAGAACGAACTTGTAAATGGATTATGTGTCTGACATTGGATTTTATTCTGTGTTGATTGATCTCTGTTAAATATACATCTGTTTGGTGGTGGAGAATTTATTCTCTTGCTTAACGCCCTTCTCTGAGATGTACGAGCTCAGAGGTTGTATATCGATGGACATCAGTCGCATGGAGTGAATTGCCAGTGTGGCACGCGTAAGTGGCAATTGATCAAGGCTTCATTTGAAAATCAAAGTCTTGTGGTTGATGATCAAAGCACGGCCTGTGTGGTGCAGCTTTGTGTATAGCGTGAATTCGCGAGCCTCACACCTTGGTATGAGTCAAAAACGGGATAGTGACTGCAGGGAGAGCACGACGTTTCTTTCTATCTAGGGGTGGTGTCAGTGCTTAAAACTGGATGACATTTATATACTTTTCACCTGTGTGGTTGTTGGATACGAGGCGCCTCGGATATAGGTCTGTTAGGACCGGGAAACATGTGTTCAGGAATAATTAATCCTCAAAAGTAAGAGAGGACCGGCCCTGAAGATCCAAGGATTGCTGTGTGCGGTCCTGGGACATTTGCTAGAGTGTCTCGAATCGGAGAGGAGCTTGCCCCTTGCCTCGACTCATGACGGAAATCCAATTTCTAATATGTGATATTGCGGTTTTATTTGTAGAACTAGTATGGCGACATGATATATGGTACCCATGCCGTCTATGATTGATATTTATGATTGAAATTGTTTTGACACTATACACTTATAATAGTATCAAATGATTTGTTTTGAACGTACCAAGCATGTTTGGCTATTATAAGGGAAAACCCTATCCTTCGGCTTGCGTTGCATTGTGTGATGGGACCTGGGTCTTATAATAGCTTCATTTTTCGAAAAAGCATTGCGTTGTTTTGTTATATGCACTAGTGTTCTTGGGAGGAAACCCGTTCCGTGTTATACGGCGTGGTCCCTTAAGTTACTTTCTTTTAAAGTAAAGTTTTAAATAACTGTTTTAGTTCTCACACCAGTCACATGACTGACCTGGAGTTTATTGTTTTAACCTAAACTCTGGGTGCCCTTATTTTCCGCACGGGCAGCTAGTAGTTTTGGTTTTACAGATTCATATTCACAGGATCCTGATTTACAACTGGAACGATGCTCGGAAAGCTCTGTATCCGTGTATTACTTCTAGTTGTATGTTATATTATTTTTCCGCTTCTATGTAATTTATTGTAATCTCTGATATTTATCGAATGTATAATGTTCATTATACTCTGTATATTCTTGTATCTGATGGAATTGTTGTAATAAACAATGAAATGTTCTTCTATCTGCGTTCTATTATGTCTTATCATCATCTCAATACGGGCTTTCCTTACCGGGGGGAGTTTGGGTCGTTATAGAGTGTTATCAGAGCTTTGGTTTACAGAGCTCGAGAACAAGACACATTAGAACCGAACGAAAGAATTCATCAGATATTGGATTAGTAATATCCAATAAGAATGACTCATTAGAGATAGGATCAGTAGTATCCTAGAACGAGTGTGAAGAGTATATTTTTCAAATGAAAACAACTTTGTTTTGAAAATTTAAACCTTATACGTATTTGAATATCTATTTATTTTGAATTTGGACAATCGAGTATATAAAGATTTCGCGTATACACGTCATGAACGTATATTCAAAGTTTTAATATACTGGATAGATATAGAATCACACTCTAGTCGCCCGTAGATGGTACTGATGATAGCACGTGCATCATCAATATTTATGTTCGTGTTTCGAAGGTGTGATATCTGTATATTTCCATTAGACTGGTGTGAGAACCGAAACTATATAGATTTATTGTTGTGAATTGGCATTAAAACATGATTTTCTGTATATATATCAAATTATGAATTTGAAACTCTAATTCACTAATTGATTGCTGGTTGTGTTGTTTGTTTATTTGTTTGATAAACTTGAACCATTTAGCCTAATAGAACCGAATATTGAATTGTATTGAAAATTGGTCGCATATGCTTGCATATACATGTACTTACATTGAACAGGTCATAACAAGGAGGCTAGAGAAGAAGAATAAAATTTGTTTGCCCGACAAATAGGTACATGTTTACCATAATTTACTGTTTTGTTTGGGTGATGATGATTTTATGAGCCGATTGGCTAGCCGCTTGGCTTTTTCTTTTTCTTTTGAGTTGAAGAAGGCCATGGGAGGCTATATGAAATATCCCGAAGTCCCCGGTGCAGGGGAGGTTATGGCGAAATTTTTCGAAAATTTAACCAAATTTTTGAAAAATTTGAAAAGTTCTTAGAAACTGAAAAGTTGAAGAACTTAAGCCGTAGCGAAAATATAGGAAGTTGAGTTGATTTGTTAAACAACTTTTGGCTTCGTTCCTTTTCGGGGACGAAAAGTTTTAAGTGGGGGAGAATGTAACAACCCGGAAAATGCGGGCCAGTTTAAAAATTTTATTTTGGCAATTTTAGTGAATTTTGAATATTTAAAATAGATTATTTTAAATAACATCGACGAGAAATTTATTTTGAATAGAATTCGAACGTATATATTTATATACGTCGTCGTTAGAATATAAAATTTTATTTTAATTATAAAAGGAATTGAAAATGGCGCGGTAGTTCGATAATTCGATTTCAAACTTCAAATGAATGTACCGGGTGCAAAATAAACCGGATTTTAGTGAAACCAAAAATATTAGTATCTAATGGAGAATATCTTTCCAATGAATCGGAAAAATCAAAATTTCATAGCAGAGATAAAAAGTTATGTCCAGTTGAAAATTCAGAATAGTCGCTATGGAATTCTGGCCCTTAAAAATAGCAATTTTGCAAACGACCTCGGATTTCAACGAAACCACTTTTGTTGGATCCGTGATGTCAAATTATTGCTAGATTCCAAATTTCATAAATTTTCGAATCAATATGTGAGCGTGGAAAAGGAAAACGCGTTTGACCATTTTCAGTTGATTTTAATCGACTGGAAAATGGCCATTTTTCAAACGGTCTCAGAATTCGATGAAACTAGTTTTGTTAGGACCGTATCGTTAATACGAAGCTAGAAAATATTTTTCAAGGATTTTTTGGGTCCGTATGTGACCCTAGCAAATTGAAATGCGCGTTCAAATTCAATATATAGAGTTATATGTTGATTTTGACGAAAACCGATCGAAACGATCAAATCAGCCTATGATACATATCCCATTGTGTTCGGAATGGGGGTAATTAGCTAGGGAGGATAGGCGGTGGGCCTCGTTTAGAGGTCAAATGAAAAAGTCAACTTTTTGAAATTAAATAATTAAATAAATTAAAAAAATAAAACTCTCTCCCCTTAATTCCTCTCAGCCCCCCCCCCCCCCCCCGTGTTCATTTCGAAATCAAATCAGAAGATAAATAAAAAAACCACGCTACTCCTCCTCGCGCCCCCGCAACGACGCTATCACCCCACCGCCGCCAACCTTCCCGCCTCCCTGCTCTCCTCAATCCCGTCACCCCCGTCAGCTCGATGGAATCGAGCCCCTCCTGTCGCGAACCCCACAATCCAACCCCCAAACTCGATCTGAAAGCTGCCGCCACCCCTCCCTTAAGCCCGCCGCAGCCTTGGCCAGACCCCTCACTGCTCCGACGAACTCCCCTAGCCTCCAGACCCCAGCGCCTCTCCTCCACTTCCCCTTTCTCCGATTGAACCTCGCTGACCCGCACCCCCTCTAGAAAAATACAACAAGTTTTCTTATTTAATTAAATGATTTATTTTCTAACTGATTTTATTTTATATAGGAAAGACTGATTTCATTTTATATAAGAAAAACTGATTTTATATTATGAAAAGCTTTGGTTTTTATTTATAGAAAGATTTTTTTTATATTAGAATAGATTAGATTTCTAAATTAGAAAAGACGAGATCTTTAACTATAAAAAGTCTAGATTTTTAATGATAAAGATTTGATTTTTCATTTGTATGTAGGACAAATAGAAATACGAGATCTTTACTTAGGAAAAGATACGATTTTTTTCCACGTATACATTCAAAGTAAGATTTTTTTTTTAATATACATGTAGCGGTGTAAAGAAAAAATATAATCTTTGTTTTGAAGAAAAAGAAAAAAAATATAATCTTTATTTAGATAGAAAGGTTCGATTTTTAAAGTAGACATCGATATAAAAATATGATTTTTATTATAGTAGAAGATTAAAAATATAATTTTTAAAAGTTAGAGAATATAAAAATACGATTTTTATATATGTAGCGAAATAAAAATCTGATTTTTATTATATATATAGTGGAATAAAAATGTGATTTTTACAGCGTTGAAATAAAAATGCGATTTTCATATACATAACTACAATATAAAAATGTGATTTTTATATATGTAGTGGTTACGGGCAACGAAAGTGGCAAAAGGCGAGAACGACGAAGATTTCTACATAAGAAGAGTCGTGGTATTGGATTAGCTAATCGGTGAGAACTTCTCACTTTAAATTTTCTTTTCTAGTTAAAATATATACTAGGATGTAGTCGGTGCTTAGTAGCACCCGACACCCATCATCCACAGACCATGGATGGCTTGTATGTTTGATTGTTTGTTGTGATGAAAATTGATTGTGTGACGTGAAATAAAATATTTACATAGTTAAAAATATTGTTTTTAACGTGTGTGTGTAGAAAAAAATATGTGTTTGTTGATTTGAAACCCCACACGGGTGTTGGGATGATATTTGAAGTCCACTCATCCCGATTGATTAGTTGTATGTCGATCGATTGATTGACAGGCTGTTATAAGCGTTAGATATCTATATTTGATGCTTATATAGTGTGGTGCACTTTGGATGATGATTGATTATTTATTGTTGTGATTATATACATGTGTTGTATGGAATCCATATAATTAACATTATATGGTAATTGATTGGGCCTCATTCCAATTGGGAAAATAAAGAATAGAATGAAGTATATATTCATGTGTTGAAAGTTATCATGTGTTGAAAGAAATATTTTAACAATAAAATTTACATCTTTATCATATTTAAAGATAGAAACTAACTGGAAAATAGATAGGATGAGTGGTTTCCTGGGTATGGATCTGATATTGGTTTCGGCCTTCAGAGTTAATACTTAGGAAATCATTCTCTTACTACTTTACAGTTGGAGTCTGATTTAAAAATCAAACTATAGATACCATAATTTTATAAAATATTTTAAATAACAAAAATAGTCATGTGTTGACAGTGCTCATGTGTTGAGAATATTCATGTGTTGAAAGAAATATAGATTCATTTGTTGAATGGAATAAATATTCTTTTGTTGAATAGAATAACGAATTTATTGAAATATATAAAGTCGTGTTGATTAGAGATGCGCCATTTTGACGTGAACGATATTTATATCGATTATATTCATTTTTAAAATGAATATAGAAAAAGAAGTGATTTCAAAATATAACGTTTTGAAAATATTATCATTTGTTTATCGATGATGTGGAATATTCAATTTTGATTCAAAATTGAATATGAAGTTGAAATCGTTTCGAAAACGAATTTAAAACGATTTATAAAATACGTTTTAAAAAGGAAATCGATGAAATATATATATAATATATATATTATATACATATAATGGCCTGAATAGAACGCGCCGCGCTGCGGCAGTTCGTGAATTTCGACCATTGACTTCGGATGGACATTACGGGAGATTCGACCGTCGGATTCTCCTAAAACCGGAACCGTTGGGTTCGTATCGAAAAGAGCTTTCTAACGAATATTTGAAATTAGAAATCTAACGGTTGGATTTGGAATTATGTCCAAATCAAATTTGGAAAAGGTCGTTGTAAGTGCAGTTCGATGGCCGTTGATGGAAATTGACTGTACAGGCGTTAGGCTTCAATATAAATATATTGATTTACAAGGCGTAAGTTACGAGCCTAAGATTTAGTGGTAGCCTTAAGACAAGGTAATGAAATTAAACGAATCATATCCAGATTAAATAGATTAATAAATACTGTAAATCAACGAAAAGGAAAATAAGTGGAATGCAAATAGTAAATAAGACATAGGGTTCAATTAATATAAGGATATGCATTTGGACTAGTCCGTGGGGATGAAAAGCCTAATGGAGAAAATCATCGTAGGTGTCGGAAGGCGCAGTGGGAGCACACCCAACTTATTCGGCGTGATTGGAAGGAAGTGTAAGACTTCGGTAGGAGGGGGGATACCTCATGATGGCCCTCTATGGCAGGCCTAACGGGATGTACCCCTATAAGCATGGTTTGTATGGTTCCAGCCGGTGGGTATGCCTTGGCTGCATACATGGTTAAGGGATGCCTAAAGACTTATTGTGATGATTTCTAGGATGATTAGGCAGCAGCCTCAGGGTGGGAAGCTTTGTGGTCAGGGCCAAACAAAAACAGTAGGTTGTCGGACACATGTCATCGTCAATCGGAGCGAGTACCGTAAAGTTTGGAACTAAACCAAGAGGCAAATGGTCTTTTACTATTGGGACATTGGATGATGGACAACACAAAATTGGATGATTAGATTGTTTGTTAGGGGCACAATCATTTAGTTCTTTGGATGGTCGTTCATTAGTTAGGGAGGGCCCAATGGGGCCATAGCCACCGAAAGGGACATATTAATCTTTGATATTTATGTTGTGGGGCTAACTAAGTCATTCTTGATAGATATAGAAAGCCCCCGACTGAGTTCCATGGAAGAACTCAAGTTTAGGGCGCCTTTATGGAGCAATGATAAAAGCTTATTTGTTTTCATGGAGAAGCCTAGTACACATTCGTGGTGTAGCGATGGGAACATAGTGCGTCTTCGCAGAATGGTCTAATATGCTTTCGTAGTGTGGTGATGGAAGTCTTGTACTTTTTCACAGTACGGCGATGAAGACTACTCGAGGAGGGTACTATGGGGAGTACGTCGATATATTGGACATATAGCTACACCTATATGGTTTATTAGGTTAGTATACTTGGTAATAGAAGGGTACAGTTTATGCGTGAAATCAGAAGTGTAATGTGCAACAAGACCCAAAATAACTTAACAAAGGTAAATCCGTGATAGAACGGTATATGTAGTGTTATTTATAGAAAGTATAATATGTCCATTCACCATAACCATTGTTCTATCCCCCTCATAACAAACTAGCGATTTATATAGGTAGCAGACATTATTCAGTTTAGAGAAAGTTGTTAGACAATGTCATTATTAGGGTAAGTATTTACTTACTATTATATTTTATTCATTCTTCTATGAGATACTTTATTATGATCTCTGATATATTTTATCTTTGCCTTTCTTCGGGATACCAGACAAACCAACTCATGTTTCAATGGACTTGGATTTTTAGCATTTTGCGGAAAGTTCAGGCCTACTTAAACTTGGTAAGTTACATTTGGCATCAGATCTTAGGCTTAAGATTCCAATGTAGATAGTGAGTGAACGTATTTGTATTTTTTTAAAATATAAATACATTGTATAAATACCTATACCAATGGAGAAACCCACTAATTATGTTGGGATGACAGTTTTGTACACTAAGGAAATGTTTATGGAAACTGGAGAGCAGTCGATCCATGAGTGACTAGAGTGAAAAGTGTATAATATGTTTTGAAAAAAAATAAGAGAGAGAAGATCCAATGTGTTAGTATCTGAAATTTTAGTATTTCAGATTAGTGGATTAGGCAGTAGGGCCTTATAAGTTGAGAAAGAATAAGAAGAAAAAATGGATTAGGAATATATATATATATATATATATATATATATGCATTTGGCGCATATGTGGCACTTGTCTCATTTTTTAGTTTAGACATGGTTTTGGTGGAATTTGTGTAAAAGAGAAATTTTGGACAAAAAAATGTAATTTCGCAAAGGATTTGGGGAAAGCAAAGTTAGAAACCACTTTTTATTTAGCTCCACAGTTACAACTTACAAAAAGAACTAGAAAAAAAGAGATTTAAATATAGGAAAAGATTTCCAGAAAAGATTTCAAGTTACATGTTTAAAATTTTACAATTTTAGAAATTTATTGGTGTGTATTATTAAGGATTTCATTTAAGTAATTTTTAAAAAATTTGTTCTAACTTCAATTTCCAAAAATAATTATGTGCATAAGCAAGTTGTGGGGTTAAGCAATATAAGTGGTTAAGAGAAAGTGCGAATATAAATAAATTAGCCATGTGTGGTGCATAGGTGACCTTGAGTGAAAGAAAGTATAATTTTTTTCATAAAGGATGGATTGTAATACACATTTAACTTGTTGGAATAAGAAGAATTATAAGACAAGGTTTTATGAATCAACAAGTTTGTAAGTAAACATGTTTTGCTAAAGTGACAAGGAAATGTGCAACGAAAGAGGTGTACAAAATATAGGTGAAGAACCATATTTTATGCTACCTATTTCAATTAAAATAATGGAATTTCCTTGTTACTTCACACAGAATACAAAAGCCCTCTTTAGAAATGATTCATAGAAACTTAATCTAATTCATTTCTCTTTAAAAATAAATGTATATTAAATAAATAAGAGCTCCAACTAAGTTAACGTGCATAATCCTATCTTTCCTACTTTTAATTTTTGAGGAAAGTTTCGAGAATATAAAATTTTATTGAATTAAAGATAATTTGGAGGGAATGGTTCTAGTAGTGTTCTTGAACTGTTGGTAAAGGTATGAGAAATTATTTTGATATGTGAGTGAATCTTAAACTTGAGTGGCAAAGTCTTAAAGGAGAACCTAGGATGTGAGAACAAGAAATGGTAAACACTCAAAGGCTATGCAGTAATGTAAGAAAATTGAGAAAAAGGAAAATTTAAAAAGATATTTCATGTGATTACTATTTAGCAATAAGAAGTTAAAAGGAAATCTTAAAAACTTACATGGTTTATGGGAAGAGGATAAAGAGTTAATGAATAGGAAAGAGCAAGTTTGAAAATTTTATAAGTGAAACTATGACATGGTTTGTAATTAATGGAAATCTTTTTTTAGCATTTCTTGAGAAAACAAGAAGGTTTGACGTATTGTATAAATTTTTGATGGAATGAGAAGTAGGGGTACGCGACACGAGTTTATATAAAGTCGTAGATGGGAAGGAAGGAGCGCTATGGTTGCCTAGATTCGGTGATGAGGACTTTTTATGTCAGAGAGACGGTCTAAGGCCTCCTAGTCCTTGTCGATGGCCATATTTAGTTTTTTTTAATCTTTTACCTAGTAGTGATTGTAATAGCACAAATTTTATTTTAGTATGGATTTACACCCATATGTAGTATTATGTTTTATTATAGGAAAATAGTGGAATAGTTTGGTTGATATTTTCTTTCTAGGTATGTATAGTGTTGACGGGCAAAATTGTCGCACGCCAACACCCAATGTATGTGTGTGTACAATTATTCAAATAAGTAGTAAATAATGTAAGTGCAGGGAGACATGGCTTTTATAGTGGTTCGGCAGTAATGCCTACGTCCACCTTATAATCATCATTCATCATATCTTCGGTCGATTACAAAGTTGTACAAGTTCGGACAATAGCTAAGTTCAAAGTGTTACAATAGAACAACAAAGTATATGTTTGTTCCACACTTTGACTAAATTGTCCTTCTTCTTCGTTGAGAAGCGTTGACTTGGTCAACGATATCCAAGTTTAGTGTTCATGTCCATGAAGTTCAAAAGTAGCATGACAATCCTTGTTAATGTTCAAGTGTTGATGGAAAACGTGCATGCCATGTTTTAATTATCTATGCCATCTCCAATGACCATGGTGAAGGTGTTGGAAGCCATTAATGAGTGTTTAGAGCTTTCAAGGTCCAAAAATTCCAAGGTAGAAGGATCCAAATGAAGGCCAAGGCGTGGGGTATTTATAGGAGGAAGGTTAGGTGGGAGTAGTTGAGAATAAGTGAACAGCGGGACCCGCAAGAGCAATTTTCGAGCCCCATAAAACAGCCCATATCAGGAAATTCGCACCCCCTGGCCAGAGATACGAAATTTCACACCCTTCCAAGGGGGTCGGAATTTTGTACCCCTAGGGGAGAGGGGGAAGGGTATGAAATTTCGCACCCCTTCAGGGGGTTCGAAATTTTGTACCCCCGAGGGGGGGGGGGGGTTGGTGCAAAATTTCGCACCCCTCTTGGGGTTCGGAATTTCGTACCCCTTGGAGGGGTATGGAATTTCGAACCTCTCCGTGGGTACGAAATTGATGAGGAGGAGGCCAAACTTCTTGATGCCGAAACCTTTCCATTTTAGGGTGTCGAAGTCCTGAATGCGAAGTGAGGGAATCCATGGTTTTGCTGGTCCAAAGTAAAGGGATCTGGGCTTCCGTCATGTAGAAAATCGGATGAATCAAGCGGTGTCCACTGGTCGATCGCTGCCGGGACTGTAGGTCGATCGCCAGGACTGTGGGTCTATTTCAAAATCGGATGAATCGGGCGGTGCCCACTGGGCTTCCATAGGTTGATCGCCGTCAGGACTGTAGGGCCCAGGACCCCCACCGGCGCTACACTCGGACCCGCTTGACGGATCGCCTTCGGCTCGGAGCACGACTCTCCTTCGGCTCAGATGACAGTTTGACTAAGAGTTCATTGAGTCCGAAAGAGGCCATCTGATAGAGGTTTCGGGTCTCCTTGTGTTTGCGACACGACTTCGACCGAGCCACTTTGTGTTTCCCGACAATGTTCTTCATGCTTGAGCGCATCGCTAACCCAACACTTGACGCGTGACCGCTTCAACCAAAAAGCGTGTCAACATTTGTGCCCCAAAACATATCTTTCCTGGTCCAAGAAGGTATGTTTTGCGAGGAAAAGAGAAATCCATAAACCAAAGCCAGGAGAGGTCCAGAGCGAGCTTGTATATTCGTGAGACGGAAGGGCCATGACCATGCCGGATCGTATTATCCAGAAAACCAAAATGTTAGAGGTTCAGTGAAAGCCGATGATCGCCTTAGATCATTTTGAGAGATAACCAAGATAACCACATAGCTAGAGAACCATATGAATCGTCAAGTGAAGATGATGCAATAACCAAACGAGCTGGATCTGTCGTCCTAACATCTAGGGCCCGGGAATCGCCATGAGTTGCAGCAACCTTATCATGGTAAGGCAAGAGGCCAAGATAGTCACGAGTGGATATTCTTGTCGTGTCACTAACAAGTCCACCTAGTGTAATCCAAGGTCGTTGACAAGGCCGCTGGGACTGTGGGCCCTCGAACCCCCACCGGCGTTGCGCCCGGACCCGCTTGACGGCTCGCCTTCGGCTCGGAGCACGCCTCAACTTCGGCTCAGATGACGGTTTGACTAATTGTTCTTTGGGCCCGAAAGAGGCCATCTGATAGAGATTTCAGATCTTTTTGTGTTTGCGACGCGACTTCGACCGAGCCGCTTTGTGTTTCCTGACAATGTTCTTCATGCTTGAGCGCATCGCTAACCCAACACTTGACGCGTGAACGCTTCAACCAAAAAGTGTGTCAACATAAGGTAATCACTAAATAAGAATAAAAATAAAGGATATTGTAAAATGAAAATGAAAGCAAAAGATGAACAACTAAAAGAAAAACAAACAAAATTTACAAAAAGCAACGAAGAGGACAACTGCAATAAATGAGAACAATAAAAGGAAATGAATTCTTAATAACTAAGTTTGAAAAACTGAAAACGAAATTCTTCTTCTGTAAAATTTGTTTGGAATAGAAAATAGGAATTATCGTTGGATTGGTGATAAATGTTTCCAACTATAGGGAAAAAGGTGCGTAACAGTGGGATGGAAAATGTAGAATTTTCCATTTCCTCCCTTTTAACAAAAGAAATCAAATTTGGAAAATTAGATCTTTTCTGAAATTCACAAATTTACAACTGGTCGGTAGGGTTTGGATGCAAAAATTGGATGAACTACATTATTACTTTGTAAGCATGTGGGAAAAATAGATGAAAAAGTATTTTTGATTTCCAAAATATTGCATTCATATACAAATTGCCAGTATATTTAGGATATGTACATCATATTTTCAAAAGGTTTTCAAGAAAATTTGAATTCGTATAGGAGGTCTAGCTTAGGCATTCATTGCATTTATATATTTTTATGTTGTGCAACATTTTGCACTAGTGCACAAATTGTTGCAAAATTGGATGTACGCACTGTGGTTGCAAATTATGCTAGTAATTACATAATTCTACCCTTACCAAATTTCGAGGACGAAATTTGATAAGGATGGGAGAGTGTAATACCCTGTATTTTTAAATAGTAAAGATTAACAACATTGTCAAAATAGTCATGGAAAGGTTTGCGTTTGAACGCTTGATGTAAATTGGGCAATAAAAATAAGTTGCTACTAAGAAAACTAAATGCACAATAGTATGTATATATAATTACATAAAAAGACACAGAAGAAAGAAGGTAATAAATGGTACACACATTAATTATATAAACAATGTGCGTTTGAATTTAAAACAAAAGGTTATTAACGTACTAATAGGCTTAACCATTTAATAAAAATAAACTTCTAGTAATAACCATGTTTGAAATTGGAATTGATGTGTCTTAGAAACGGAAAACAATTATTGTCAAATTGCAATATTTCTTTGATTAACAAACCATGGTATAAATAGAGTAAAATCACGCAATAAAAGGAGAATCTAAATAACAGTAGTTAAGTAGTGTTTTAAGTCAAAACAAATGGAACAAGTGCATGTAAATATACATTGATATTTTTATTTCAAGAATATATATGCGTGCATATTAATTTTAATAATGAACGCATTTGAAACTGAGATTTAATACGTGTTGTGAGCAGAAGAAAATTAGTAAAAATCGGAAATGCAGATAAATGTTTTGTATAACTATCATAAAATAATCAACAAGGATAAATTAGAGGAAGTTAATGTACACATTATTGGTATATATAGTAAGCATTTAAATTTAATTTTATGATGCATGTTAAAATAGGAAACCGGAGAATAATATTGATTGCAATGTTCAACGAAACTTATGTGCATATTAAACACGCATTGAATTTGAATTTAATGGGGAAAGAAATGGAAAGTAATAAATTAAAAATGTTAAAAAATAATAACACTCACAATATTAGAGGAATTTAAACATGCAAGAATTTGAAAGTAGAGAGAATATAAACGCACACATTTATTTATACGTTTGAATGCACTTTAAAAATAGGAAATACTGATAAAATAGTTAAGAAATATAAATGTTAATAACAATTTTAACAATCTGATGGACATGGTTCTTTTGAGCTGCTATAAATAGAATAGTATGGCCTAGCCTCCAACTCATATTTTCTGATAGGGCGCCAGAGTTCTGCCATTTTCTTTTCTCCTCCAAACTCTTCAGAATATATATATATATATATATATATATATATATATATATATATTAGTTTTAGGATTTTTGATTCAATATTTGAAGATGAAAGGATGTAGATTAGGTTATGGGTGCTCATATTTTCCATCCATGTGAGATTATAATTAGAGAAACTATGAATGTCAAATTTGAATCGGATTTGGAATTGCAGAGCTATCAGATGAGTGGATTTAAATTATATTTTTTTTCATATAGTGTCATATGATATCGTTTGATACCTATGAAGTTAAAAATATATTCTATCAGCCCTCTTTTCCTCTTTCTGCGTTGGATTTTGCGAAAATTGAATCATGTTTATGCGCAAAATGATTAGATTGTAGTCAGGCGCAAACTAATTGAATTGTAGTTATGTGCAAAATAATTGAATTATGGTTAAAAGAAAATTAATTGAACAGTGGTTATGCGAAGATTAATTAGAATCATGAACAAAAAAGGGAAATTTGATGATTTGAGGCTAAATATATGTATTATGCCAAAATTGTAATAAAAGGGAAATTTAAAAGTAGGCAAACTTGGTAAGGCTTACTAAATTAATGCGACACAGATTGGCATGACATAATTAAGGTTATGCATAGTAAATTTATAGAAAAAGAGCAAATCTGAGAATTTTATATATTTGTAATGAATCACCTTTCAAATTTAAATGGAATAATATAGAAATTGGGAAGTGTCTAAGAGATAGGAAATAATAATATAACTAATAAGAAGTGGGGAATTAGTAATGGACTAAATCAGTTGGTTGTGGAAAAGGGATACTTTTCCATAATTGAATTCTTGTTAAATATGGAGAACCTAATTTCAAGAAAAAGGGAAATAATGTGGGTTAGTGCAAAACAGGGATTTCGTCGTATTGGGCATTAACCAATAACCTAAAAATAATCTAATAAAGTGTAAGATCTTGCAATTACAGGTCTCGGTTAATTTATATTATGGAAATAGATTTTTGTACATTTCCAACAACCAACTAGATAAGGTGTGTGAATTATTTCTTGTAAATGTGTAAATTTACAAAGAGATAAGTAGATTAATGTCATAACTGTAAGAGTTATGTTAAATACTATGAAACTTGTGAAGTATGTAATGAACGGGGAATGTAACATATTATAAATAAATTATATAAGACATGAATGTAATATAATAGGTAGACTTGTCATAGGGACAAGTAGGATTATAACATAAAAGTTATAATTAAAAGATGAAATGGAAAGAAAGTGACTTATTATAAATAACTTAAATTACGGGAAATGAGTTTAATAAGCAAACCCATAATTACAGTTGTAATATTATAACACGAGGTTATAATTAAATGAAAAGGAGTAGAGTATGCTTATTACTAATAAATTTATAATCGAGGAATTAATTTTAATGAATATAATAAAAAGCAGTGGCCCGTTCAACAGTGAGAGCTGATTGGGAAAAATAAGTGGCTAATAACATGAATGAAAGGTGGTCTGTTCCGGTAGCGAAGTCTGATTAGGGAAAATTAGCTGCCAACTAAAGCTAATAAAAAAACTTGAATCCAGAATGAACAAGTAAATGTTTAAGTTAATTAGAAATGTGTTAAGTAAAACATGCACGTAATTGAATATTAAACATAGGGTCTAATAACTTAATGACAAGTCCATACGTATTTGGGATGAGGAGCCCAACGGGGTGGATCATTGCGGTTATCTGGAGACACGAGAGAAGAACATCCAATTTGTTATTCGACGGGACTAGAAGGAAGTACAAGACTGTTACGGGACGTGGAAGGGTACATTTTGAGATGACTCTCCAAGGAAATCAGATGAAGTCGTACATCCAAAGCAGGTCTGTATTTACATCTAAAGGTATACCTTGGCTGCAATTATGATATGGTAGCCAGAAGGTTGAGCGGATGACCATAGGACAATCCGGTTGTTGCTTTGCTCGGGAAGGAGGCTGGTCGGGGCCAAATAAGGATAGTAATCATTGGGTACCTATCATCAAAAGTCAGTGGGATGCGGAAAGACAAGAGCTAAACCAATAAGCCACTCATATTTCACTATTGAGACGTTGATGAGGGACACACTAATTGGATGCTTTAAATTAGATGTTGGGGGAACGTCACTTGCCTCTTAAAGCATTCTTTCACTAGTTAAGGGAGGGGCCGGGGTAAGTCCATATTCACCATGAAAAGAGACAGACTTGTATGTTGGTATCTGTATTGTAGGCCTAACGAAGTTGTCCTTCACAGATATCAAAAGCTCCTGACTGAGTTTCATGCACAGGTGCAGCCCAATTGCGGAACTCAAGTTGTAGTTGGTAGTACGTTCGTCTGAGGGTCTCGATTCACACACGGGGTAGTGTATCGTAGAAACCAGGGAATTTAACTCCGCGTCAGGGGTTAGCTCAACCGTGGAGTTAGGATATGAGGATCCGTACACTTACGTAACACAGCGATGATGGTATTGTGCATTTACATGGCGTAGTGATGGAGACTCCGTACGTGGTAGACGTAGGAAGGAGGTGTGATGGCCTACAAATCTGTACCATCTGAGTTGACTAAAACCACACACGTCCAACCCAAATTGCACAGAAATACGAGTCATTATTAAAGAAAATATAAATAGATAGAAGACAAAACAAAAAAGAACATCAGATTCTGCAACAACCCATAAAATCTGAGCCAATTTAAAATTTTTATTTTGGCAATTTTAACGAATTTTGAATATTAAAAATGAATTATTTTAAATAATAATGACGAGAAAATTTATTTTGAATATAATTCGAATGTATATATTTATATAGATCGTCGTTAGAATATAAATAATTATTTTAAATTATAAAAGGAATTGGAAATGACGCGGTAGTTCGATAATTCGATTTCAAACTTCAAATGAACATACCGGGTGCAAAATAAACCGGAATTTAGCGAAACCAAAAATGTTAGAATCTATTTGATAATATCTTTCCAACGAATCCGAATAATCAAAATTTCATAGCGGGAATCAAAAGATATGTCCAATTGAAATTTCAGAATAGTCGCTATGGAATTTCGGCCTTTAAAAATAGCCATTTTGCAAACGACCTCGGATTTCGACGAAACCACTTTTGTTGGATCCGTGATGTCAAGTTATTGCTAGGTTTCAAAATTCATAATTTTTCGAATCAGTATGTGAGCGTGGGAAAGGAAAACGCGTTTGACCAGTTTAAGTTGATTTTAATCGATTGGAAAATGACCATTTTTCAAACGGTCTCAAAATTCAACGAAACAAGTTTTGTTAGGACCGTATCATCAATACGAAGCTAGAAAATATTTTTCTGGAATTCTTCGAGTTAGTATGAGACTCCGGTAGATTGAAATGCGCGTTCAAATTCAATAAATAGAGTTATATGTTGATTTTGACGAAAACTGATCGAAAAGATCGAATCAGCCTACGATACATATCCCATTGTGTTCGGAATGGGGGTAATTAGCTATGGACAACAGGCGGTGGGCCTCGTTTCGAGGTCGAAATAAAAAGTCAACTTTTTTTGAAATAAAATAATATAATAAAAAAACACTCTCTCTCCTACCCCCTATTACCTCTCAGCCCCCCCCCCCCCCCCGTTTTACTTTTTCAAAAGAAAAAAAACCCTAAATCGCTCGACCTCGAGCCTCCAGGGCGGGCTCGCATCGCCGTCGCCGCCTCCGGTGGCCGCCCTCCCCTCCTCTCAAACCCCCTCCGGCCTCCCTCTTCCACCGCGAGACCTCAATCCGCCCACAAACAGCCCAAACCCGAAGAAAGCCAGCCGCGCCCGAACCCTATGCCACCACCCGCGACCGCCAATGCCCTAGATCCCCTCTGCGCCTCAGGCCGACCATCCACCGCCCCTCTTTTGTCTTTTCTCCCTCTCCGTTGAGCAAAGGTGAGCTTTTTTTTTTCTTTATTTATTTTATTTATATAAAATCTGATTTTTATTATATATATAATGAAGTAAAAATGTGATTTTCATAGTGATGAAATGAAAAGGCGAGATCTTTATATTTGAAAAGGCGAGATCTTTATGTTGGGAATAGCGTGATAAAAATAGAATTTTTATCTATGTAGTAGCGTTGTAAAAATAGAATTTTTATCTATATAGTAGCGGTGTAAAAATGTGATTTTTATATACATAGCAAGAATATAAAAATGTGAGTTTTATATATGTAGTGGCTACGGGCAGTGACATTGAAAAAAGGCGAGAACAGCGATGACTTCTACATAAGAAGAGTCGAGGCGTTTGGATTAGCTAGTCGGTGAGAACTTCTCACTTTAAATCTTGTTTTTCTAGTTAAATTATATACTAGAATGCAGAAGGTGCTTAGTAGCACCCGACACCCGCTGTCCACAGACCATGGATGGCTTGTATGTTTGATTGTTTGTTGTGGTGAAAATTGATTGTGTGATGTGAAAGGAAATAAAATATTTATATAGTTAAAAATATTTTATCGTTAAAAATATAATTTTTAACGGGCATGTGAATGAATAAAAAAAATCTGTGTTTGTTGATTTGAAACCCCACACGGGTATTGGGATGATATTTGAAGTCCACTCATCCCGATTGATTAGTTGTATGTCGATCGATAGATTGACAGGCTGTTATAAGCGTTAGATATCTATATTTGATGCTTATACAGTGTGGTACACTTTGGATGGTGATTGATTATTTATTGTTGTGATTATATACATATGTTGTATGGAATCCATATAATTAACATTATATAGTAATTGATTGGGCCTCATTCCAATTGAGGAAAATAAAGAATAGAATGAAGTATATATTCATGTGTTGAATAGAAAAAATAATCATGGGTTGAAAATTATCATGTATTGAAAGAAATATTTTAACAATAAAATTTACATCTTTATCATATTTAAAGTTAGAAACTAACTGGAAAATAGATAAGAAGAGTGGTTTCCGGGGTATTGATCTGATATTGGTTCCGGCTTTCGGCATTAATACCTAGGGAATCATTCTCTTACTACTTTACAGTTGGAGTCTGATTAAAAAATCAAACGATAGATATCATAATTTGATAAAATATATTAAATAATATAAATAGTCGTGTGTTGATAGTGCTCATGTGTTGAAAGAAATATATATTCATGTGTTGAATAGAATAAATATTCATTTGTTGAATAGAATAACGAATTTATTGAAATATATAAAGCCGTGTTGATTATAGTTGCGCTATTTTGACGTGAACTATATTTATATCGATTATATTCGTATTTATAATGAATAGAGAAAAGAAGTGATTTCAAAATATAACGTTTTGAAAATATTATCCTTTATATAGCAATGATATGAAATATTCAATTTTGATTTGAAATTGAATATGAAGTTGAAATCGTTTCGAAAACGAATTTAAAACGATTTATAAAATACGTTTCAAAAAGGAAATCGACGAAATATATATATAATATATATATTATATATATAATGGCCTGAATAGAACGTGCCGCGCTGCGGCAGTTTGTGAATTTCGACCATTGACTTCGAATGGACAATACGGGTGATCCGACCGTCGGATTCTCCTGAAACCGGAAACGTTGGGTTCGTATCGAAAAGAGCTTTCCAATGAATATTAGAAATTTGAAATCTAACGGTTGGATTTGGAATTATGTCCAAATCAAATTTGGAAAAGGTCGCTGCAAGTGCAGTTCGATGGTCGTTGATGGAAATCGACTGTACGGGCCTTGATAAAATTATTAAAAATATCAATAATTTGTGTAAAATCATAATATGTGAATAGGAAAGAACTAGGATGAAAAATCCCACATTTGAAAAGATAAAAATAGATTTTTATCGAAATGAACTAGTTTTGAACTAGAATTAAAATCAATTTATTTTTGAAATAAATAAATTGAATTTGAAAGTGGTTTTAAAAATAATCAGAATTTCCAATAATTGAAGTGGAAATGGATTTGAATCGAAATTGTCTTCGAAATATTTTGATGTTGGATTTCGTGATTATACAGATATTGTTATGGGAATTTGAAAGATATATTTATATCGTTATTTCCAATACGATATTTGTTGGTTTCAGAATTTGATATTGAATATAAGCCGATATATTTTCTATTCAGAGCCTTGTATTTAATATCAAACCTGATTTGGGTTTGTTGTGAATGGTGTCTTCATTAACACTGTTCTTAAGCCCAGTTAAGAAAAAGATTAAATCCTTCTATTTAGATTTAATGAGGTGTACCAATTAAATGATATTTAATTGGAATAGAATTTAAATTTGTTTTTGGGTTTATCGTGAGCGGTGTTTTGAATAACACCTGTTCTTTAACCCGATTAACAATAGAGTGTGATTTTGGGTTTATCGTGAATCGTGTTTTAAATGACATTGGTTCTTTAACCCAGTTAAAGTCAGGATATTGATTTTTGGGAAGATTAAAACTAAGTGGAGTTTTAATGAATCTTTAATTAGATTGAAAGTGAATTGATTATTTAAATTATCAAATCTGAAGGGTGATCGAGATTGGAGTATCGCCAGTTTTGCTCCAAAGCGATAGTTAAATCTTTAATTAGATTTGAACGTGAAATGGTAATTAATTTTATCGATAACACCGTGGTGTTAGATATGGAGTATTACCAGTTTTTCTCCAGGGGATGAATAGGTTAGGATTGGGAAATAAAATAAATAATTACTTTGGTGTGGTTCGCTAATCCCGACTAGTTTTGAAAACCATTATACGGTTTGAAATGATATCCAAAGGAAGATTAAAGAATAAATTTAGAAGAATTTATCTTTGATAAAATTAATGGGAACCTTTCCCTAAGAATGTGATTTTGTGAATAAAAGAATATTCTAAATTGGAATGAGGCGTATGTTGTGTTTGTGTAACACGTGTTTATTATATACGCGGGTGATTCAGAAAGGCCGGGTTTATACCCATTCTGAATAACCGATTCGACGATAAGTCGAAGATGAAGACGGTGGTTGAAGACCGGAAGTCTTCACATCGTTTGGGTGATTACTGATGATCTAGATTGGGCTGTACACCCAAGAGGAGGGAATCAGTTGGTGATCGTCCAGACGTACTTGGAGATCGATGGATATGCGAGGAAAGTGCCTCCGGTTTCGTTCAGACCCAGAACGAACTTGTAAGTGGACCGTGTGTCTGACATTGGATTTTATTCTGTGTTGATTGATCTCTATTAAATATACATCTGTTTGGCGGCGGAAAATTTATTCTCTTGCTTAACGCCCTTCTCTTAGACGTACGAGCTCAGAGGTTGTATATCGATGGACATCAGTCGCATGGAGTGGATTGCCAGTGTGGCACGCGTAAGTGGCAATTGATCAAGGCTTCTGTTGAAAAGCAAAGTCTTGTGGTTGATGATCAAAGAACAGCCTGTGTGGCATAGCTTTGTGTATAACGTGAATTCGCGAGCCTCACACCTCGGTATGAGTCAAAAACGGGATAGTCACTGCCGGGAGAGCACGACGTTTCTTTCTAGCTAGGGGTGGTGTCAGTGGTTAAACTGGCTGACATTTATATACTTTTCACCTATGTGGTTGTTGGATACGAGGTGCCTCGGATATAGGTCTGTTAGGACCGGGAAACGTGTGCTCAGGAATTGCCAATCTTCAAAAGTAAGAGAGGACCGACCATAAAGATCCAAGGATTTCTGTGTGCGGTCCTGGGACATTTGCTAGAGTGTCTCGAACGGAGAGGAGCTTGCCCCTTGCCTCGACTCATGGTGGAAATCCAATTTCCAATACGTGATATTGCAGTTTTATTTGTAGAACCTAGTATGGCGACATAGTGTTATGGGTCATTCATGCAGCCTATGATTGATATTTATGATGTGAAATTGTTCTGACACTATACACTTATAGTAATATCAAAATAATGTGTTTTAAACGTATCAAGCATGCTTTGGCAATTATAAGGTAAAAACCCTATCTCCGGCTTGCGTTGCATTGTGTGATGGGACCTGAGTCTTATAAAGCTTCATTTTTCTTTATTTAGCATTGCGCTGTTTGTTTTATGCACTGGTATTCTTGGGAGGAAACCCGTTCCGTGTAATACGGCGTGGTCCCTTGATTTACCGAACTTTAAAATAAAGATTAATAACTGTTTTAGTTCTCACACCAGTCACATGACTGACCTGGAGTTTATTGTTTTAAGCTAAACTCTGGGTGCCCTTATTTTCCACACGGGCAGCTAGTAGTTTTGGTTTTGCAGATTTATATTCACAGGATCCTGATTTACAGCTGGAACGATGCTCGGAAAGCTCTGTATCCGTGTATTACTTTCAGTTGTGTGTTGCATTATTTTTCCGCTGCTATGTAATTTATTGTAATCTCTGATATTTATCGAATGTATTTTATTCATTTATACTCTGTATATTCTTGTATCTGATGGAATTGTTGTAATTAACAATGAAATGTTCTTTTGTTTGCGTTCCGATGTGCCTTGTCCTCAACGCAATCCGCTCATTCCTCACCGGGGAAGTTCGGGTCGTGTCAGTTTGGTATTAGAGCTTTGGTTTACAGAGCTCGAGAATAAGACACATTAGAACCGAACGAAAAAATTCATCAGAAATTGGATTAGTAATATCCAATGGGAATGACTCGTTAGAGATGGGATCAGCAGTATCCTAGAACGAGTGTGAAGAGTATATTTTTCCAAATGAAAACAATTTTGTTTTGAAAGTTAAATTCAAGTATGCATATTTGAATATTTATTTATTTTGAATTTGGACGATCGAGTATATAAAGATTTCGCGTATACGCGTCATGAACGTATATTCGAAGTTTTAATATACTGGATAGATATAGAATCTCACTCTAGTTGCCCGGGGATGATTCTGGTAATGCTGCAGCGTTATCAGTATTTATTTTCGTGCTTCGAAGGTATGATTTCTATATATTTCCATTAGACTGGTGTGAGAACCAAAATTTACTTAGGGTTATTTGTTGTGATTTGGCATCAAAACATGATTTTCTGTATATGTATCAAAATTATGAATTTGAAACGTTAATTCACTAATTGATTGATGGTTGTGTTGTTTGTCTATTTGTTTGATATGTTGAACCATTTAGCCTAATAGAACCAAATATTGAATTGTATTGAAAATTGGTCGCATTTGCATGCGTATACATGTACTTACATTGAACAGGTCATAGCAAAGAGGGTAGAGCAGAAGAATAAAATTGTTTGCCCGACAAATAGGTTCATGTTTACCATAATTTACTGTTTTGTTTGTGTGATGATGATTTTATGAGCCGATTGGCTTTTCCTTTTTCTTTTGAGTTGAAGAAGGCCATGGGAGGCTATATGAAATATCCCGAAGTCCCCGGTGTAGGGGAGGTTATGGCGAAATTTTTCGGAAATTTAGGGTGTTAGCCAAAGTTTTGAAAAATTTGAAAAGTTCTTAGAAACTGAGTTGATTTGTTAAACAACTTTCGGCTTCGTTCCTTTTCGAGGACGAAAAGTTTTAAGTGGGGGAGAATGTAACAACCCGGAAAATCTGAGTCAATTTAAATTTTTTATTTTGGCAATTTTAACGAATTTTGAATATTTAAAATGAATTATTTTAAATAATAATGACGAGAAAATTTATTTTTAATATAATTCGAACGTATATATTTATATAGATCGTCGTTAGAATATAAATAATTATTTTAAATTATAAAAGGAATTGGAAATGGCGCGGTAGTTCGATAATTCGATTTCAAACTTCAAATGAACATACCGGATGCAAAATAAACCGGAATTTAGCGAAACCAAAAATATTAGAATCTATTTGATAATATCTTTCCAACGAATCCGAATAATCAAAATTTCATAGTGGGAATCAAAAGATATGTCCAGTTGAAATTTCAGAATAGTCGCTATGGAATTTCGGCCTTTAAAAATAGCCATTTTGCAAACGACCTCGGATTTCGACGAAACCACTTTTGTTGGATCTGTGATGTCAAGTTATTGCTAGGTTTCAAAATTCGTAATTTTTCGAATCAATATGTGAGCGTGGAAAAGGAAAACGCGTTTAACCAGTTTTAGTTGATTTTAATCGACTGGAAAATGGCCATTTTTCAAACGGTCTCAGAATTCAACGAAACTAGTTTTGTTAGGACCGTATCGTCAATACGAAGCTAGAAAATATTTTTCTGGAATTTTTCGAGTTAGTATGTGACCCCGGTAGATTGAAATGCACGTTCAAATTCAATAAATAGAGTTATATGTTGATTTTGACGAAAACTGGTCGAAAAGATCGAATTAGTCTACGATACATATCCCATTGTGTTCGGAATGGGGGTAATTAGCTATGGACGACAGACGGTGGGCCTCGTTTCGAGGTCGAAATAAAAGGTCAACTTTTTTTGAAATAAAATAATATAATAAAAAAAACTCTCTCTCTCCTACCCCCTATTACCTCTCAGCCCCCCCCTCGTTTTACTTTTTCAAAAGAAAAAAAAAACCTAAATCGCTCGACCACGCACCTCCAGGGCGGGCTCGCATCGCCGTCGCCGCCTCCGGTGGCCGGCCTCCCCTCCTCTCAGGCCCCCTCCAGCCTCCCTCTTCCACAGCGAGACCTCAATCCGCCCACAAACAGCCCAAACCCGAAGAAAGCCCGCCGCGCCCGAACCCTGTGCCACCACCCATGACCGCCAATGCCCTAGATCCCCTCCGCGCCTCAGGCCGACCATCCACCGCCCCTCTTCTGTCTTTTCTCCCTCCCTGTTGAACAAAGGTAAGCTTTTTTTTCTTTATTTATTTTTATTTGTATACAATCTGATTTTTATTATATATATATATATATAATGAAGTAAAAATGTGATTTTTATAGTGATGAAATGAAAAGGCGAGATCTTTATATTTGAAAAGGCGAAATCTTTATGTAGAGAATAGCGTGATAAAAATAGAATTTTTATCTATGTAGTAGCGTTGTAAAAATAGAATTTTTATCTATATAGTAGCGGTGTAAAAATGTGATTTTTATATACATAGCAAGAATATAAAAATGTGATTTTTATATATGTAGTGGCTACGGACAGTGACATTGACAAAAGGCGAGAACAGCGATGACTTCTACATAAGAAGATTCGAGGCGTTTGGATTAGCTAGTCGGTGAGAACTTCTCACTTTAAATCTTGTTTTTCTAGTTAAATTATATACTAGGATGCAGACGGTGCTTAGTAGCACCCGACACCCGTCGTCCACAGACCATGGATGGCTTGTATGTTTGATTGTTTGTTGTGGTGAAAATTGATTGTGTGATGTGAAAGGAAATAAAATATTTATATAGTTAAAAATATTTTATCGTTAAAAATATAATTTTTAACGGGTATGTGAATGAGTAAAAAAAATTTGTGTTTGTTGATTTGAAACCCCACACGGGTATTGGGATGATATTTGAAGTCCACTCATCCCGATTGATTAGTTGTATGTCGATCGATAGATTGACAGGCTGTTATAAGAGTTAGATATATATATTTGATGCTTATACAGTGTGGTGCACTTTGGATGATAATTGATTATTTATTGTTGTGATTATATACATGTGTTGTATGGAATCCATATAATTAACATTATACGGTAATTGATTGGGCCTCATTCCAATTGGGGAAAATAAAGAATAGAATGAAGTATATATTCATGTGTTGAATAGAATAAATAATCATGTGTTGAAAATTATCATGTATTGAAAGAAATATTTTAACAATAAAATTTACATCTTTATCATATTTAAAGTTAGAAACTAACTGGAAAATAGATAAGATGAGTGGTTTCCAGGGTATTGATCTGATATTGGTTCCGGCCTTCAGCGTTAATACCTAGGGAATCATTCTCTTACTACTTTACAGTTGGAGTCTGATTAAAAAAATCAAACGACAGATACCATAATTTGATAAAATATACTAAATAATATAAATAGTCGTGTGTTGACAGTGCTCATGTGTTGAGAATATTTATGTGTTGAAAGAAATATATATTCATGTGTTGAATAGAATAAATATTCATTTGTTGAATAGAATTACGAATTTATTGAAATATATAAAGCCGTGTTGATTATAGTTGCGCTATTTTGACGTGAACGATATTTATATCGATTATATTCGTTTTTATAATGAATAGAGAAAAGAAGTGATTTCAAAATATAACGTTTTGAAAATATTATCCTTTATATAGTAATGATATGAAATATTCAATTTTGATTTGAAATTGAATATGAAGTTGAAATCGTTTCGAAAACGAATTTAAAACAATTTATAAAATACGTTTCAAAAAGGAAATCGACGAAATATATATATATAATATATATTATATATATAATAGCCTGAATAGAACGCGCTGCGCTGCGGCAGTTCGTGAATTTCGACCATTGACTTCGAATGGACAATATGGGAGATCCGACCGTTGGATTCTCCTGAAACCGGAACCGTTGGGTTCGTATCGAAAAGAGCTTTCCAATGAATATTAGAAATTTGAAATCTAACAGTTGGATTTGGAATTATGTCCAAATCAAATTTGGAAAAGGTCGCTGTAAGTGCAGTTCAATGGTTGTTGATGGAAATCGACTGTACAGGCCTTGATAAAATTATTAAAAATATCAATAATTTGTGTAAAATCATAATATGTGAATAGGAAAGAACTAGGATGAAAAATCCCACATTTGAAAAGATAAAAATAGATTTTTATCGAAATGAACTAGTTTTGATCTAGAATTAAAATCAATTTATTTTTGAAATAAATAAATTGAATTTGAAAGTGGTTTTAAAAATAATCAGAATTTCCAATAATTAAACTGGAAATGGATTTGAATCGAAATTGTCTTTGGAATATTTTGATGTTGGATTTCGTGATTATACAGATATTGTTATGGGAATTTGAAAGATATATTTATATCGTTATTTCCAATATGATATTTGTTGGTTTCAGAATTTGATATTGAATATAAGCCGATATATTTTCTATTCAGAGCCTTGTATTTAATATCAAACGTGACTTGGGTTTGTTGTGAATGGTGTCTTCATTTACACTATTCTTAAGCCCACTTAAGAAAAAGATTAAATCCTTCTATTTAGATTTAATGAGGTGTACAAATTAAATGATATTTAATTGGAACTGAATTTAAATTTGTTTTTGGGTTTATCGTGAGCGGTTTTTTGAATAACACCTGTTCTTTAACCCGATTAACAATAGAGTGTGATTTTGGGTTTATCGTGAATCGTGGTTTAGATGACATTGGTTCTTTAACCCCGTTAAAGTCAGGATATTGATTTTTGGGAAGATTAAAACTAAGTGGATTTTTAATGAATCTTTAATTAGATTGAAAGTGAATTGATTATTTAAATTATCAAATCTGAAGGGTGATCGAGATTGGAGTATCGCCAGTTTTGCTCCAAAGCGATAGTTAAATCTTTAATTAGATTTGAACGTGAAATGGTAATTAATTTTACCGATAACACCGTGGTGTTAGACATGGAGTATTACCAGTTTTGCTCCAGGGGATGAATAGGTTGGAATTGGGAAATAAAATAAATAATTACTTTGGTGTGGTTCGCTAATCCCGACTAGTTTGGAAAACCATTATACGGTTTGAAATGATATCCAAAGGAAGATTAAAGAATAAATTTAGAAGAATTTATCTTTGATAAAATTAATGGGAACCTTTCCCTAAGAATGTGATTTTGTGAATAAAAGAATATTCTGAATTGGAATGAGGCGTATGTTGTGTTTGTGTAACACGTGTTTATTATATACGTGGGTGATTCAGAAAGGCCGGGTTTATACCCATTCTGAATAACCGATTCGACGATAAGTCGAAGATGAAGACGGTGGTTGAAGACCAGAAGTCTTCACATCGTTTGGGTGATTACTGATGATCTTGATTAGGTTGTACACCCAAGAGGAGGGAATCAGTTGGTGATCGTCCATACGTACTTGGAGATCGATGGATATGCGAGGAAAGTGCCTCCGGTTTCGTTCAGGCCCATAACGAACTTGTAAATGGACTGTGTCTGACATTGGATTTTATTCTGTGTTGATTGATCTCTATTAAATATACATCTGTTTGGCGGCGGAGAATTTATTCTCTTGCTTAACGCCCTTCTCTGAGACGTATGAGCTCAGAGGTTGTATATCGATGGACATCAGTCGCATGGAGTGGATTGCCAGTGTGGCATGCATAAGTGGCAATTGATCAAAGCTTCTGTTGAAAAGCAAAGTCTTGTGGTTGATGATCAAAGCACAGCCTGTGTGGCATAGCTGTGTGTATAACGTGAATTCACGAGCCTCACACCTCGGTATGAGTCAAAAACGGGATAGTGACTGCTGAGAGAGCACGACGTTTCTTTCTAGCTATGGGTGGTGTCAGTGCTTAAACTGGCTGACATTTATATACTTTTCACCTATGTGGTTGTTGGATATGAGGCGCCTCGGATATAGGTCTGTTAGGACCGGGAAACGTGTGCTCAGGAATTGCCAATCCTCAAAAGTAAGAGAGGACCGGCCCTGAAGATCCAAGGATTGTTGTGTGCGGTCCCAGGACATTTGCTAGAGTGTCTCGAATGGAGAGGAGCTTGCCCCTCGCCTTGACTCATGCGGAAATCCAATTTCCAATACGTGATATTGCTGTTTTATTTGTAGAAGCTAGTATGGTGACATAGTGGTATGGGTCATTCATGCCGCCTATGATTGATATTTATGGTGTGAAATTGTTTTGACACTATACACTTATAGTAATATCAAAATAATGTGTTTTAAACGTATCAAGCATGCTTTGGCTATTATAAGGTAAAAACCCTATCCTCCGGCTTGCGTTGCATTGTGTGATGGGACCTGGGTCTTATAATAGCTTCATTTTTCTTTATTTAGCATTGCGCTGTTTGTTTTATGCACTGGTATTCTTGGGAGGAAACCCGTTCCGTGTAATACGGCGTGGCCCCTTGATTTACCGAACTTTAAAATAAAGATTAATAACTATTTTAGTTCTCACACGAGTCACATGACTGACCTGGAGTTTATTGTTTTAACCTAAACTATGGGTGCCCTTATTTTCCACCCGGGCAGCTAGTAGTTTTGGTTTTGCAGATTTATATTCACAGGATCCTGATTTACAGCCGGACCGATGCTCGGAAAGCTCTGTATCCGTGTATTACTTTCAGTTGTGTGTTGCATTATTTTTCCGTTGCTATGTAATTTATTGTAATCTCTGATATTTATCGAATGTATTTTATTCATTTATACTCTGTATATTCTTGTATCTGATGGAATTGTTGTAATTAACAATGAATGTTCTTCTGTTTGCGTTCCGATGTGCCTTGTCCTCAACGTAATCCGCTCTTTCCTCACTGAGGAAGTTCGGGTCGTGTCAGATTCCCACAAGGGAACGAACAAAATATAATATCATATATCAAAACTTTGAAATACAAATTTGTATTATATATACATACCATATCAGAGTACAACACATATACATCTCAACTGAAGTAACTCTATATAACTAACAACGAAGCCTCCTGCTTTAAGCTTCTCCAAGTGTATCTGTAAAGGCCTGAAACACTTGACTACCATACAAACTTGGGCATCCAAGAGTTTAGGGTAAAACAAACAACATAAACTATGGGTCAATCATCGGACTGGTGTGAGTAAACTCCAATCTTTCTGTTTAACTTTGAAAAACCTTTTGAAAGAAAGAGTAATCGTAAGACCGATCCACACATAATTACGTATGGTTTTTACCTTACGATAACCAAAATATTTTTGAAATCAAAATTGCGTTGATATTATAATAATGTCTAATCAAATAAATAACCATCTAACAGAACACTTGCATCTCACGCTCCATATACATAGTATAAAATAAAAAAACTGAAGGGCGCTTATTGGAGACTGGATTCCAACTATGACAAGGTATCGGATGTAATAACCTGGAAATCCGAATCAATTTAAAAATTTTATTTTGGCAATTTTAGTGAATTTGGAATATTTAAAATGAATTATTTTAAATAATGATGGCGAGAAATTTATTTTGAATAGAATTAGAACGTATATATTTATTTGAATCGACGTTAGAATATAAATATTTATTTTTAATTTTAAAAGGAATTGAAAATGGCGCGGTAGTTCGAAAATTCGATTTCAAATTTCAAATGAATGTACAGGATTCAAAATAAACCAGATTTTAGCGAAACCAAAAATGTTAGAATCTATTTTAAAATATCTTTCCAACAAATCCGGAAAATTGAAATTTGATAGCGGGGATAAAAAGTTATGCCCAGTTGAAAATTCAGAATAGTCCCAATGGAAAATATGGCCCTTAAAAATATCCATTTTGCAAACGACCTCGGTTTTCGACGAGACCACTTTTGTTGGATCCGGGATGTCAAGTTATTGCTAAATTCCAAAATTCATAATTTTCCGAATCAATATGTGAGCGTGGCAAAAGAAAACGTGTTTTGTCAGTTTCAGTCAATTTGGATCGACCAGAAAACGGCCATTTTTCAAACGGTCTCAGAATTTGACGAAATTAGTTTTGTTAGAACCGTATCGTCAATACGAAGCTAGAAAATATTTTTTGGGAATTTTTAGAGTCCGTATGTGGCCCCGGTAAATTGAAATGTGCGTTCAAATTCAATATATAGATTTATATTTTGATTTTGACGAAAACTGATCAAAACGATCGAATCGGCTTATGATACATATCCTATTGTGTTCAAAATGGGGGTAGTTAGCTAGGGGCGACAATCGTTGGGCTTGATTTGGGGTTCAGGCGAAAAGTCAACTGTGGAGTAATTAAATAATATAATTAAATTATTATAAACCCTTATTACTCCTCTCCCTACCCCGTCTTCATTTCAGATCGTGAAGAAAATAAAATATAAAAAAAACCACTGCCTTTTCTACCATTGCCCTCCTCCCCCACGATGATGACGCGGCCGCCGACCACTCCCATCTCCGCCGCCTCCCTTCGCCCAGCCCCCAACTCCAGCGCCTCTTCCCTCTCTCCTTCTTCGATAAAAACCGTGCCCCCTTCTGAAAACCGTCGATCGTGCTCCACCCTCCACCCACCGCCGTCGACGTCGCAACGGCCCCCCCAGCAGCCATGCCGCCTCCTCAACTCCGAACTCCCCCTCTCCTATTCCTCCTCCTCCCTTCGGAACCCCCCCCACGCAGACCCCAAATCGAGAGGCCCTACCCCAAAGCAGCGCCGTGCCACCTAGAGCACCGCCATACTGAACCACCACAAGCCAGGCGTAGGCCACCTAAGCCTCCCGCGAGCAAGAAGACCCCCCTCCGGCGCAAGATTCAATTTTTACAATGGAAATGTGAATTTTTATTTAAGACAATTAGTTTATATATATGTATATAAATCAGTTTTCTACTTATATGTATTAGCGCAAAAAGTAAAGAAATGATTTTTGGTTTGAAAAAGATGAGACTTTTAGCGAATAAAAAAAATATAATTTTTATGAGAATAAAAAGATGATTTTTATAAGGGTAAGAATATAATTTTTTTCATAAGAAAAAGATATGATTTTTCATAAGAAAAAGGTGTGATTTTGAAATGTATGAAGATTGGAATTTTAAATATAAAAAGGATTGATTTTTAGTTAAGTAAAAATTCGATTTATATATATATATATATATATATATATGAAGTAGCGATAAAAATTTGATTTTTATTATATATGAAGAAAAATAAAAATTCGATCTTTATATAAGAAGTAGAGATATAAAAATATAATTTTTATGTAGAAAGAAGCATTGTAAAAAATATAATCTTTTCTATACATGGAGCGATGTTAAAAATGTGATTTTTAACATATACCGCGTGAAACAGATCTGGTTGAAAACACAGCGAAGATTTTCTACATATGAAGAGTCACGGTGTTTGGTTAAGCTAATAGGTGAGAACTCCTCACTATAATTTTCTTTATAAAGTTATTTATTATGTAACCGCATATATGAACTGTTCCCCGTCGTCCACAGACCATGGACGACTTGTTTGGTTGTTTGTGTTGATTGATGTGTTTGGTTGAATATTGGTTTGTGGTGTGAATGTGAAATTGATTTGATTGGGATGTGTATGGCGCGGGCCATTATTAGACCGGGGATAAGGCTAAGCCTTATCCCGTTTCTAGTATCGTGCTGTTATGCCGCCAAAATTTTCTAAAATATGTTAGAACAATAAAAATATCATTTTTATTGTGTAAATGAACCGAATAAATATTTTATTGCTAAAAATATAATTTTTAACGTGTATATGAATAAAATAAATATTCATTTACAAATCAGACGATTTGTTTTTGTACACTGATTTGACTGATATTGATTGGGACAATAAATTTTACACATCACCCAACTGCACAAATAAATCTATGTTCGTTGTTTGAAAAACCCCACACAAGTGTTGGGATGAAATTGGGCATACACTAATCCTAATAATTAGCTGTATGTCGATCGATTGATTGACAAACTGCTATAAGCATTAAATATTTATATTTGATGCTTATACAGTGTAGAATGCACTCTGGATGATGAATTGCTGTTTTCATTGTTGTTATACACATTTGTTGTGTGAAATCCATATAGTCAAATTATATGGTAATTGACTGTGTCTGATTCCAGTTCAGAAAGAATGAATATTTTGAAATAACGATTACTTTAAAATAATATTCAGTAATAGATCAAAATGTAATTTTGATGTCCGATTTGGGATGGGGACGATTATATTTAAATATATAAAGCCGTGTTGATTAGATTGACGCCATTTTGACGTGAACGATATTTATATCGATCTTATTCATTTTTATAATGAATATCGAAAGGAATAGATTTCAAAATATAATGTTTTGAAAATATTATCATTTATATATCAATGATATGGAATATTCAATTTTGATTTGAAATTGAATATGAAGTTGAAATAGAATTGAAATTCGAATTAAATTGAAATAGAATTTAATTTCGAATTAAATTGAAATAGAATTGAAATTCGAATTAAATTGAAATAGAATTTAATTTCGAATTAAATTGAAATTGAAATTCGAATTAAATTGAAATAGAATTTAATATCGAATTAAATTGAAATTGAATTTGAAATTCGAATTGAAATTGAATTTGAAATTTGAATTGAAATTGAAATAGAATTGAAATTTGAATTAAATTGAAATAGAATTGAAATCGTTTTGAATTGAATTTAAAACGTATTGAAATTGAATTGAAATCGATTTGAAATGAATTTGAGATGAAGTTGAAATCGTTTTGAAAACAAATTTAAAACGATTTATAAAATACGTTTTGAAAGGAAAACGACAAAATATATATAATATATATATATTATATATAAATAATGGCCTGAATAGAACACGCTACGCTGCGGCAGTTCACGAATTTCGACCATTGACTTCAAACGGACATTACGGGAGATCCGACCGTCGGATTCTCCTAAAACCGGAACCGTTGGGTTCTTATCTAAAAGAGCTTTCTAGAGAATATTAGAGATTTGAAATCTAACGGTTGGATTCGGAATTATGTCCAAATCAAATTTTGAAAAGGTCGCTGTAAGTGCAGTTCGATGGCCGTTGATGGAAATCGACTGTACGGGCCTTGATAAAATTATTAAAAATATCGATAATTTGTGTAAAATCATAAGAAATGATTTGGGAAGAATTGGGATGAAAAATTCCATATTTGAAAAGATAAAAATAGATTTTTATCGAAATGAACTAGTTCTTGAACTAGAATTATAATCCATTTATTTTTAAAAATATATAAATTGGATTTGAAATGGTTTTAAAAATAACCAGAATTTCCAATATATAAATTGGAACGGATTTGAATCGAAATTGCCTTCGGAGTATTTCGATGTCGGATTTCGTGATTATACAGATATTGTTATGGAAATTTGAAACATATATTTATTTCTTTATTTCCAATACGATATTTGTTGGTTGTAGAATTTAATATTGAATATAAGCCGATATATTTTCTATTCGGAGCCTTGTATTTAATATCAAATGGAATTTGGGTTTATCGTGAATGGTGTCTTCATTAACATTGTTCTTAAACCCAGTTGAGAAAAAGATTAAATCTTTTATTTAGATTTAATAAAGTATACCAATTAAATAATATTTAATTGGAATTGATTTTTGGGTTTATCGTGAATGGTTATTTAAATAACACTTGTTCTTTAACCCGATAATTAATGGAATGTGGATTGGGTTTATCGTGAACTGTGTTTTAACGACATTCATTCTCTAACCCGATTTACAGTGAAATGGGATTTGGAATTTATAAATCTTTTTGATAAGATTTAAAGGAAATTTTCCAAAGTAAAGTTTTCCGATTTAATAAAATAAATTGGAATGGAATGGAATTCGATTGGGTAATAATCGAAGTGATTTTTTGTGGAGGAAGACTGCTAATATATATATATATATGGAATTTAAAAGGCTTTGCCATTATTCCATTTATATTATTAGTCGGATATGGAAGTTTATATCGATTATATATATTGATCTGTTTTTTGTGAAAATTCCATTGTTAGTGGAATGTGATTGTGGGTTTATCGTGGACCGTGTTTTAAATGACATTGGTTCTTTAACCCAGTTAAAGACAGGATTTATTTCCTGGATTTGAATAATCATTAAGTAATGATTTTTGGAAATTAAAACTGAATTAGAGTTTTAATGAATCTTTAAATAGATTGAAAGGTGAATTTGATAACTAAAATTATCAAATTCAAGAAATGATCGAGAATGGAGCACCACCAGCTTTACTCCAGACGATAGTTAAATCTTTAATTAGATTTGAACGTGAGATGGTAATTGAATTTATTGATAACACCGTGGTGTTAGATATGAAGTATTCCAGTTTTACTTCATGGGATGAATAGGTTGGGGTTGGGAAATTTAACAAATGATTACTTCGGTAAGGTTCGCTAATCCCGACTAGTTTGGATAAACCATAATTTGGTTTGAATTGATATTCAAAGGAAGATTAAAGAATAAATTTAAAGAATTTATCTTTGATAAGATTAATGGGAACCTTTCCCAAAGTATAAGAATATTTGAACAAAGAAATGTTCTGGATTGGAATAAGGCGTATGTTGTATTTTTTTAGCATTTGTTTATTATATACACGAGTTATAAGGAAAGACCGGGTCTACCCCATTCTGGATAACGGATTCGACGATATGTCGAGGATGAAGACGGTGGTCGAAGACCGGAGGTCTTCACATCGTTTGGATAATTACTGATGATCTTGATTGGGTTGTACACCCAAGAGGAGGGATTCAGTTGATGATCGTCCAGACGTACTTGGAGATCGATGGATATGCGAGGAATAAGGTTTCTCCGGTTTCGTTCAGACCCAGAACGGACTTGTAAATGGATGTGTGTCTGACATCGGATTTCATTCTGTGTGATTGATATACATCGGTTGCATAGCGTGAATTATCTGTGTGGCATGCTGAGATGCAAATGATCAAGGCTTTTGTTGAAAAGCAGAGTCTCGTGGTTGATGATCAAAGCACGGTCTTTGTGGTGTAGCTTTGTGTAGCGTTAATTCGCGAGCCTCACACCTCGGTGTGAACCAGAAACGGGAGAGGACCTCAGGGAGGGCATGCGTTTCTTTCTAGTTAGGAGTGGTGTTAGCGTTTTGCACGCCCTGGCATTTTACTTATGTGGATGATGGATAGCGAGGCGCCTCGGTTATATCGGTCGATCCGGGACCGATGGAGTCATCTGGCTCATTTACTCCCCATAGGGCGGGGAAACGCAGTGTTCAGGCATTATAATCCACATCGGGTGGACCGGCCCTGACGATCCAAGGCTTGCCTACGTGCTTTCCTGAGGCTCAGGCTAGAGAGTCTCGAAGCGGTAAGGACGGTCCCTTGCCTTGGTTCACAGATGGAAATCCAACTTCCAATACGACATTTTGCGGTTTTAATTGTAAACCTATATATGGCGACATAGTGGTATGGGGCACTTATGCCGTCTATGATTGATATTTATGATTGAAATTGTTTTGACACTATGCACTTATTATAGTATCAAATGATTTGTTTTTAACGTACCAAGCATGTTTGGCTATTATAAGGGAAAACCCTATCCCCCGGCTTGCGTTGCATTGTGTGATAGGACCTGGGTCTTATAATAGCTTCATTTTTCCAAAAAAAAAACATTGCGCAGTTTTTTTATATGCACTGGTATTCTTGGGAGGAAACCTATTCCGTGTTATACGGCGTGTTCCCTTGATATATCTGATTTAAAGTAAAGTTTTAAATAACTGTTTTATTTTTCACACTAGTCACATGACTGACCTGGAGTTTATTGTTTTAACCTAAACTTTGGGTGCCCCTATTTTCATACGGGCAGCTAGTAGTTTTGGTTTTGCAGATTTATATTCACAGGATCCTGGTTTACAGCTGGATTGATATTCGGAAAGCTCTGTATCTGTATATTCCTTTCAGTTGTGTTTTGCATTATTTTTCCGCTGCATTGTAATTTGTAAATCTATAATATTTATTAAATGTGTAATATTTACTTATACTCTGTTATATTCTTGTATTCTGATGTAAATTGCTGTAATAAGCAATGAAATGTTCTTCTGTTTGTGTTCTGATTCGTCTTGTCCTCAAGGCAATCCGTTCTTTCCTTCACGGGGGAGGTTCGGGTCGTTATAGTGGTATCAGAGCTTTGCTTTACAAAGCTCGGAGAACAAGGCACATTAGAACCAAACGAAAGAATTCATCAGAGATTGGATTAGTAATATCCAATAGGATTGACTCGTTAGAGATAGGATCAGCAGTATCCTAGAACGAGTGTGAAGAGAATATTTTTAAAATGAAAACAAATATGGTTTCGAAAATTTAAACCTTATTTAATGTATTTGAATATTTATTTGTATTGAATTTGGACAATCCATTATATAAAGATTTTGCATATACGTCTGATCCACGGGTATTCGAAGTTTTAATATACTGGATAGATATAGAATCACACTCTAGTCACCTGGGGATGAAACTATTGATGACTATATAGCATTAGTAGTTAGTGTTCGAGTTTCGAAAGTGAGATTTTTATATATTTCAATTAGACTGGTGTGAGAACCAAAACTAGATAGGGCTATTGTTGTGATTTGGCATCAAAAACATGATTTTGTCTACGTATATCAAACTATGAATTTGTAAATTTATCAACTAATTGATTGATGTTTGTGTTGCATGGTTATTCATTAAACCGACATGTGAATAAAAGGTGAATTAAGCCAAATTGATCAAATTTTGAACTGACTTGAAAATTGGTTGAATTTGCATACATGTACATGTATATACATTGAACAGGTCATTGCAAGGAGGCTAGAGCAGAAGAGTAAAATTGTTTTTCGGACAAATAGGTACCTGTTTATTGTATTTCTTGGGTTTTGGATGATTTTATGAGCCGATTGGCTAGCCGCTTGGCTGTTTCTTTTTCTTTTTAGATTGGAGAGGTCTGTATGGAAATTTCGGGATTTTCCCGGTGCTCCCGTGCAGGGGAGGTTATGGCGAAATTTTTCGAAAATTTAGGGTTTTAGCCAAATTTTTGAAGAATTTGAAAAGTTCTTAGAAACTGAAAAGTTGAAGAACTTAAGCCGTAATGAAAATAATGAAAGTTGAGTTGATTTGTAAAACAACTTTCAGCTTTGTTCCTTTTTGGGGACGAAAAGTTTTAAGTGGGGGAGATTGTAATAACCCGGAAATCCGAACCAATTTTTATTTTGGCAATTTTAGTGAATTTGGAATATTTAAAATGAATTATTTTAAATAATGACGATGAGAAATTTATTTTGAATAGAATTAGAACGTGTTTTGTCAGTTTCAGTCAATTTGGATCGACCAGAAAACGTCCATTTTTCAAACGGTCTCAGGATTTGACGAACTAAGTTTTGTTAGAACCATATCGTCAATACGAAGCTAGAAAATATTTTTTCGGGAATTTTTAGAGTTCGTATGTGGCCCCGGTAAATTGAAATGTGCGTTCAAATTCCATATATAGATTTATATTTTGATTTTCACGAAAACTGATCTTAACAATCGAATCAGCTTACGATACATATCCCATTGTGTTCGGAATAGGGGTAGTTAGCTAGGAGCTACAGTCGTTGGGCTTGATTTGGGGTTCAGGCGAAAAGTCAACTGTGGAGTAATTAAGTAATATAATTAAATTATTATAAACCCTTATTACTCCCTCTCCCTACCCCGTCTTCATTTCAGATCGTGAAGAAAATAAAATATAAAAAAAACCACTGCCTTTTCTACCATCGCCCTCCTCCCCCACGATGACGACGCCGCCGCCGACCGTTCCCATCTCCGCCGCCTCCCTTCGCCAAGCCCCCACCTCCAGCGCCTCTTCCCTCTCTCCTCCTTCGATAAAAACCGCACCCCCTTCTGAAAACCGTCGATCGTGCTCCACCCTCCACCCACCGTCGTCGACGTCGCAGCCCCCCCTCCAGCAGCCACGCCGCCTCCTCATCTCCGACCTCCCCCTCTCCTATTCCTCCTCCTCCCTTCGAAACCCCCCTCCACGCAGACCCCAAATCGAGAAGCCCTACCCCAAAGCAGCGTCGTGCCACCCAGGGCGCCGCCATACTGAACCACCGCAGGCCAAGCGTCGGCCACCCAAGCCTCCCGCGAGCAAGAAGACCCCCCCTCCGGCGCAAGATTCAATTTTTACAATGGAAAGGTGAATTTTTATTTAAGATAATTAGTTTAAATATATATATATATATATATATATAAGTTTTCTACTTATATATATTAGCGCAAAATGTAAAGAAATGATTTTTGGTTTGAAAAAGATGAGACTTTTAGCGAATAAAAAAAATTATGAGAATAAAAATATGATTTTTATGAGGGTAAGAATATAATTTTCATAAGAAAAATATATGATTTTTCATAAGAAAAAGATGAGACTTTGAAATGTACGAAGATTGGAACTTTAAATATAAAAAGGATTGATTTTTAGTTAAGTAAAAATTCGATATATATATATATATATATATATGAAGTAGCGATAAAAATTCGATTTTTATTATATATGAAGAAAAATAAAAATTCGATCTTTATATAAGAAGTAGAGATATAAAAATATGATTTTTATATAGAAAGAAGCACTGTAAAAATATAATCTTTTCTATACATGTAGCGATGTTAAAAATGTGATTTTTAACATATACCGCGTGAAACAGATCTGGTTGAAAACACAACGAAGATTTTCTATATATGAAGAGTCGCGGTGTTTGGTTAAGCTAATAGGTGAGAACTCCTCACTTTAATTTTCTTTATACAGTTATTTATTATGTAACTGCATATATGAACTGTTCCCCGTCGTCCACAGACCATGGACGACTTGTTTGGTTGTTTGTGTTGATTGATGTGTTTGGTTGAATATTGGTTTGTGGTGTGAATGTGAAATTGATTTGATTGGGATGTGTATGGCACGGGCCATTATTAGACCGGGGATAAGGCTAGGCCTTATCCCGTTTCTAGTATCGTGTCGTTATGCCGCCAAAATTTTCTAAAATATGTTAGAACAATAAAAATATCATTTTTATTGTGTAAATGAACCGAATAAATATTTTATCGTTAAAAATATAATTTTTAATGTGTATATGAATAAAATAAATATTCATTTACAAATCAGACGATTTGTTTATGTACACTGATTTGACTGATATTGATTGGGACGATAAATTTTGCACATCGCCCAACTGCACAAATAAATCTATATTTGTTGTTTGAAAACCCCACACGGGTGTTGGGATGAAATCAGACATACACTAATCCCAATAATTAGCTGTATGTCGATCGATTGAATGACAGACTGTTATAAGCATTAAATATTTATATTTGATGCTCATACAGTGTAGAATGCACTTTGGATGATGGATTGTTGTTTTCATTGTTGTTATACACATTTGTTATGTGAAATCCATATAGTCAAATTATATGGTAATTGACTGTGTCTGATTCCAGTTCAGAAAGAATGAATATTTTGAAATAATGATTATTTTAAAATAAAGAATATTTTAAAATAATATTCAGTAATAGATCAAAATGTGATTTTGATGTCCAATTTGGGATGGGGACAATTATATTTAAATATATAAAGCCGTGTTGATTAGATTGACGCCATTTTGACATGAACGATATTTATGTCGATTTTATTCATTTTTATAATGAATATCGAAAAGGAATTGATTTCAAAATATAATGTTTTGAAAATATTATCATTTATATATCGATGATATGGAATATTAAAGATGTGATTTGAAATTGAATATGAAGTTGAAATAGAATTGAAATTCGAATTAAATTGAAATAGAATTTAATTTTGAATTATATTGAAATTGAAATTCGAATTAAATTGAAATAGAATTTAATTTCGAATTAAATTGAAATTGAATTTGAAATTCAAATTGAATTTGAAATTCGAATTGAATTTAAAATAGAATTGAAATTCGAATTAAATTGAAATAGATTTGAAATCGTTTTGAATTGGATTTAAAACGGACTGGAATTGGATTGAAATCGATTTGAATTGAAATCGATTTGAAATGAATTTGGATCGACCAGAAAATGTGTTTTGTCACATGACTGACCTGGAGTTTATTGTTTTAACCTAAACTCTGGGTGCCTCTATTTTCTCACGAGCAGCTAGTAGTTTTGTTTTTGCAGATTTATATTCACAGGATCCTGGTTTATAGCTGGAATGATATTCGGAAAGCTCCGTATCCGTATATTCCTTTCAGTTGTGTTTTGCATTATTTTTCCGCTGCATTATAATTTGTAAATCTCTGATATTTAGTGAATGTGTAATATTTATTTATACTATGTTATATTCTTGTATTCTGATGTAAATTGTTGTAATAAGCAATGATATGTTCTTATGTTTGTGTTCTGATTCGTCTTGTCCTCAAGGCAATCCGTTCTTTCCTTCGTGGGGAGGTTCGGGTCGTTATAGTGGTATCAGAGCTTTGGTTTACAAAGCTCGGAGAACAAGGCACATTAGAACCAAATTAAAGAATTTATCATAGATTGGATTAGTAATATCCAATAGGATTGACTCATTAGAAATAGGATCAGCAGTATCCTAGAACGAGTGTGAAGAGCATATTTTTAAAATGAAAACAAATATGGTTTTGAAAATTTAAACCTTATTTAACGTATTTGAATATTTATTTGTATTGAATTTGGACAATCCATTATATAAAGATTTTGCATATACGTCTGATCCACGGGTATTCGAAGTTTTAATATACTGGATAGATATAGAATCACACTCTAGTCGCCCGGGGATGAAACTATTGATGACTATATAGCATCAGTAGTTTGTGTTCGAGTTTCGAAAGTGGGATTTTTTATATTTCCAATAGACTGGTGTGAGAACCAAAACTAGATGGGGCTATTGTTGTGATTTGGCATCAAAAACATGATTTTGTCTACGTATATCAAACTATGAAGTTGTAAATTTATCAACTAATTGATTGATGTTTGTGTTGCATGGTTATTGATTAAACCGACATCTGAATAAAAGGTGAATTAAGCCAAAATGATCAAATTTTGAACTGACTTGAAAATTGGTTGAATTTGCATACATGTACATGTATATACATTGAACAGGTCATTGCAAGGAGGCTAGAGCAGAAGAGTAAAATTGTTTGCCCGACAAATAGGTACATGTTTATTGTATTTCTTGGGTTTTGGATGAATTTATGAGCTGCTTGGTTGTTACTTTTTCTTTTTGGATTGGAGAGGCCTGTATGGCAATTTCGGGATTTTCCCGGTGCTCCCGTGCAGGGGAGGTTATGGCGAAATTTTTCGAAAATTTAGGGTGTTAGCCAAATTTTTGTAGAATTTGAAAAGTTTTTAGAAACTGAAAAGTTGAAGAACTTAAGCCGTAATGAAAATGATGAAAGTTGAGTTGATTTGTTAAACAACATTCAGCTTCGTTCCTTTTTGGGGACGAAAAGTTTTTAGTGGGGGAGATTGTAATAACCCGGAAATCCGAACCAATTTAAAATTTTTATTTTGGTAATTTTAGTGAATTTGGGATATTTAAAATGGATTATTTTAAATAATGACGGCGAGAAATTTATTTTGAATAGAATTAGAACGTATATATTTATTTGAATCGACGTTAGAATATAATTGTTTATTTTTAATTTTAAAAGGAATTGAAAATGGCGCTAGAGTTCGAAAATTCGATTTTCAATTTCAAATGAATGTACAGGATTCAAAATAAACCGGATTTTAGCAAACCAAAAATATTAGAATCTATTTGAAAATATCTTTCCAACGAATCCGGAAAATTAAAATTTTATAGCGGGGATAAAAAGTTATGCCCAATTGAAAATTCAAAATAGTCGCTATGGAAAATATGGCCCTTAAAAATAGCCATTTTGCAAACGACCTCGGTTTTCGAAGAGACCACTTTGGTTGGATTTGGGATGTCAAGTTATTGCTAGATTCGAAAATTCATAATTTTCCGAATCAATATGTGAGCGTGGCAGAAGAAAACGTGTTTTGTCAGTTTCAGTCAATTTGGATCGACCAGAAAATGGCCATTTTTCAAACGGTCTCAGAATTTGATGAAATTAGTTTTGTTAGAACTGTATCGTCAATACGAAGCTAGAAAATATTTTTTGGTAATTTTTAGAGTCCGTATGTGGCCTCAGTAAATTGAAATGTGCGTTCAAATTCAATATATAGATTTATATTTTGATTTTGATGAAAACTGATCGAAACGATCGAATCGGCTTACGATACATATCCCATTGTGTTCGGAATGGGGGTAGTTAGCCAGGGGCGACAGTCATTGGGCTTGATTTGGGGTTCAGGCGAAAAGTCAACTGTGGAGTAATTAAATAATATAATTAAATTATTATAAACCCTTATTACTCCCTCTCCCTACCCCGTCTTCATTTCAGATCGTGAAGAAAATAAAATATTAAAAAAACCACTGGCTTTTCTACCATCGCCCTCCTCCCACACGATGACGACGCCGCCGCCGACCGTTCCCATCTCCGTCGCCTCCCTTCGCCAAGCCCCCACCTCCAGCGCCTCTTCCCTCTCTCCTCCTTCATAAAAACCGCACCCCCTTCTGAAAAACGTCGATCGTGCTCCACCATCCACCCATCGCCGTCGACGTCGCAGCGCCCACCAAGCAGCCACGCCGCCGCCGCCGACCGCTCCAATCTCCGCCGCCTCCCTTCGCCAAGCCCCCAGCGCCTCTTCCCTCTCTCCTCCTTCATAAAAACCGCGCCCCCTTCTGAAAACCGTCGATCGTGCTCCACCATCCACCCACCGTCGTCGACGTCGCAGCGCCCCTCCCCCCCAGCAGCCACACCGCCTCCTCATCTCCAACCTCCACCTCTCATATTCCTCCTCCTCCCTTCGAAACCCCCCCATGCAGACCCCAAATCGAGAAGCCCTACCCCAAAGCAGCGCCGTGCCACCCAGGGCGCCGCCATACTGAACCACCACAGGCCAGGCGTCGGCCACCCAAGCCACCCGCGAGCAAGAAGACCCCCCTCCGGCGTAAGATTCACTTTTTACAATGGAAAAGTGAATTTTTATTTAAGATAATTAGTTTAAAAATAAATAAATATATATATCAGTTTTCTACTTATATATATTAGGGCAAAATGTAAAGAAATGATTTTTGGTTCGAAAAAGATGAGCCTTTTAGCGAATAAAAAAAAATATAATTTTTATGAGAATAAAAATATGATTTTTATGAGGGTAAGAATATAATTTTTTTCATTAGAAAAAGATATGATTTTTCATAAGAAAAGATGTGATTTTGAAATGTATGAAGATTGGAATTTTAAATATAAAAAGGATTGATTTTTAGTTAAGTAAAAATTCGATTTATATATACATGAAGTAGCGATAAAAATTCGATTTTTATTATATATGAAGAAAAATAAAAATACGATCTTTATATAAGAAGTAGAGATATAAAAATATAATTTTTATATAGAAAGAAGCATTGTAAAAATATAATCTTTTCTATACATGTAGCGATGTTTAAAATGTGATTTTTAACATATATCGCGTGAAACAGATCTGGTTGAAAACACAGCGAAGATTTTCTACATATGAAGAGTCGTGGTGTTTGGTTAAGCTAATAGGTGAGAACTCCTCACTTTAATTTTCTTTATACAGTTATTTATTATGTAACTGCATATATGAACTGTTCCCCGTCGTCCACAGACCATGGACGACTTGTTTGGTTGTTTGTGTTGATTGATGTATTTGGTTGAATATTGGATTGTGGTGTGAATGTAAAATTGATTTGATTGGGATGTGTATGGCGCGGGCCATTATTAGACCGGGGATAAGCCTAGGCCTTATCTCGTTTCTAGTATCGTGCCGTTATGCCGCCAAATTTTTTTAAAATATGTTAGAACAATAAAAATATCATTTTTATTGTGTAAATGAACCGGGTAAATATTTTATCGTTAAAAATCTAATTTTTAACGTGTATATGAATAAAATAAATATTCATTTACAAATCAGATGATTTGTTTATGTACACTGATTTGACTAATATTGATTGGGACGATAAATTTTACACATCGCCCAACTGCACAAATAAATCTATGTTCGTTGTTTGAAATCCCCACACGGGTGTTGGGATGAAATCGAGCATACACTAATCCCAATAATTAGCTGTATGTCGATTGATTGATTGACAGACTGTTATAAGTGTTAAATATTTATATTTGATGCTTATACAGTGTAGAATGCACTCTAGATGATGGATTGCTGTTTTCATTGTTGTTATGCACATTTGTTGTGTGAAATCCATATAGTCAAATTATATGGTAATTGACTGTGTCTGATTCCAGTTCAGAAAGAATGAATATTTTGAAATAACGATTATTTTAAAATAAAGAATATTTTGAAATAATATTCAGTAATATATCAAAATGTGAATTTGATGTCCGATTTGGGATAGGGACGATTACATTTAAATATATAAAGTCGTGTTGATTAGATTGACGTCATTCTGACGTGAACGATATTTATATCGATTTTATTCATTTTTATAATGAATATCGAAAAGGAATTGATTTCAAAATATAATGTTTTGAAAATATTATCATTTATATATCGACGATATGGAATATTCAATTTTGATTTGAAATTGAATATGAAGTTGAAATAGAATTGAATTTCAAATTAAATTAATATAGAATTTAATTTCGAATTAAATTGAAATAGAATTGAAATTCGAATTAAATTGAAATAGAATTTAATTTCAAATTAAATTGAAATTGAAATTTGAATTAAATTGGAATAAAATTTAATTTCGAATTACATTGAAATTGAATTTGAAATTCGAATTGAAATTGAAACTGAATTTGAATTTCGAATTGAAATTGAAATAGAATTGAAATTAGAATTAAATTGAAATAGAATTGAAATCATTTTGAATTGAATTTAAAAAGGATTGAAATTGAATTGAAATCAATTTGAATTGATATCGATTTGAAATGAATTTAAAACGAATTTATATTGGACAATTCAATTTTGATTTGAATTTGAGATGAAGTTGAAATTGTTTTGAAAACGAATTTAAAACGATTTGTAAAATACGTTTTGAAAGGGAATCGACGAAATATAATATATATATAATGGTAAGAACAGAATGCGCCGCACTGCGGCAGTTCGTGAATTTCGACCATTGACTTCGAACGGACATTACGGCAGATCCGACCGTCAGATTCTCCCAAAACCGGAACCGTTGGGTTCGTATTGAAAAGAGCTTTCTAACGAATATTAGAGATTTGAAATCTAATGGTTGAATTTGGAATTATGTCCAAATCAAATTTGGAAAAGGTCGCTGTAAGTGTAGTTCGATGGCCGTTGATGGAAATCGATTGTACGGGCCTTGATAAAATTATTAAAAATATCGATAATTTGTGTAAAATCATAAGAAATTATTTGGGAAGAATTGGGATGAAAAAATCCATATTTGCAAAGATAAAAATAAATTTTTATCGAAATAAACTATTTTTTGAACTTGAATTATAATCCATTTATTTTTAAAAATAAATAAATTAGATTTGAAATGGTTTTAAAAATAACCAGAATTTACAATATATAAATTGGAATGGATTTGAATCGAAATTGCCTTCGAAGTATTTCAATGTTGGATTTTGTGATTATATAGATATTGTTATGGAAATTTGAAAGATATATTTATATCGTTATTTCCAATACGATATTTGTTGGTCGTAGAATTTGATATTGAATATAAGCCGATATATTTTCTATTCAGAGCCTTGTATTTAATATCAAATGGAATTTGGGTTTGTCGTGAATGGTGTCTTCATTAACATTGTTCTTAAACCCAGTTGAGAAAAAGATTAAATCTTTTATTAAGACTTAATGAAGTATACCAATTAAATAATATTTAATTGGAATTGAATTGGAATTGATTTTTGGGTTTATCGTGAATGGTTATTTAAATAACACTTGTTCTTTAACCAGATAATTAATGGAATTTGGATTGGGTTTATCGTGAACTGTGTTCTAACGACATTCGTTCTTTAACCCGATTTACAGTGAAATGGAATTTGGAACTTATAAATCTTTTTGATAAGATTTAAAGGAAATTTTCCAAAGTAAAGTTTTCCGATTTAATAAAATAAATTGGAATGGAACGGAATTCGATTGGGTAATAATCGAAGTGAATTTCTATGGAGGAAGACTGCTAATATATATGGAATTTAAAAGGCTTTGCTGTTATTCCATTTATATTATTAGTCGGATATGGAAGTTTATATCGATTATATATTGATCTGTTTTCTGTGAAAATTCCATTGTTAATGGAATGTGATTGTAGGTTTATCGTGGACCGTGTTTTAAATGACATTGGTTCTTTAACCCAGTTAAAGACAGGATTTATTTCCTGGATTTGAATTATCATTAAATAATGATTTTGGAAATTAAAACTGAATTAGAGTTTTAATGAATCTTTAAATAGATTGAAAGGTGAATTTGATAACTAAAATTATCAAATTCAAGAAATGATCTAGAATGGAGTACCACCAGTTTTACTCCAGACGATAGTTAAATCTTTAATTAGATTTGAACGTGAGATGGTAATTGAATTTACCGATAACACCGTGGTGTTAGATATGAAGTATTCCAGTTTTACTTCATGGGGTGAATAGGTTGGGGTTGGGAAATTTAGCAAATGATTACTTCGGTAAGTTCGCTAATCCCGACTAGTTTGGATAAACCATAATTTGGTTTGAATTGATATTCAAAGAAAGATCAAAGAATAAATTTAAAGAATTTATCTTTGATAAGATTAATGGGAACCTTTCCCAAAGTATAAGAATATTTGAATAAAGAAATGTTCTGGATTGGAATAAGTCGTATGTTGAGTTTTTATAGCACTTGTTTATTATATACGCGAGTTATTCGAAAAGACCTGGTTTACCCCATTCTGGATAACTGATTCGACGATATGTCGAGGATGAAGACGGTGGTCGAAGACCGGTGGTCTTCACATCGTTTGGATAATTACTGATGATCTTGATTGGGTTGTACACCCAAGAGGAGGGAATCAGTTGGTGATCGTCCAGACGTACTTGGAGATCGATGGATATGCGAGGAATAAGGTTCCTCCGGTTTCGTTCAGACCCAGAACGGACTTGTAAATGGATGTGTGTCTGACATCGGATTTCATTCTGTGTGATTGATATACATCGGTTACATAGCGTGAATTGCCTGTGTGGTATGCTGAGATGCAAATGATCAAGGCTTCCGTTGAAAAGCAGAGTCTTGTGGTTGATGATCAAAGCACAGCCTTTGTGGTGTAGCTTTGTGTAGCGTTAATTCGCGAGCCTCACACCCCGGTGTGAACCAGAAACAGGAGAGGACCTCAGGGAGGGGGTGCGTTTCTTTCTAGATAGGAGTGGTGTCAGCGTTTTGCACACCCTGGCATTTTACTTATGTGGATGATGTATAACGAGGCGCCTCGGTTATATCGGACGATCCGGGACCGATGTAGTCATTTGGCTCATTTACGCCCCATAGGGTGAGGAAACGCAGTGTTCAGGCATTATAATCCACATCGGGTGGACCAGCCCTGTCGATCCAAGGATTGCCTACGCGCTTGCCTGAGGCTCGGGTTAAAGAGTCTCAAAGCGGTAAGGACGATCCCTTGCCTTGGTTCACAGATGGAAATCCAACTTCCAATATGACATTTTGCGGTTTTAATTGTAAACCTATATATGGCGACAAAGTGGTATGGGTACTTATGTCGTCTATGATTGATTTTATGATTGAAATTGTTTTGACACTATGCACTTATTATAGTATCAAATGATTTGTTTTTAACGTACCAAGCATGTTTGGCTATTATAAGGGAAAACCCTATCCCCCGGCTTGCGTTGCATTGTGTGATAGGACCTGGGTCTTATAATAGCTTCATTTTTCCAAAAAAAAACATTGCGCTGTTTTGTTATATGCACTGGTATTCTTGGGAGGAAACCCATTCCGTGTTGTACGGCGTGGTCCCTTGATATATCCGATTTAAAGTAAAGTTTTAAATAACTGTTTTAGATCTCACACCAGTCACATGACTAACCTGGAGTTTATTGTTTTAACCTAAACTCTGGGTGCCCCTATTTTCATACGGGCAGCTAGTAGTTTTGGTTTTGCAGATTTATATTCACAGGATCCTGGTTTACAGCTGGAATGATATTCGGAAAGCTCCGTATCCGTATATTCCTTTCAGTTGTGTTTTGCATTATTTTTCCGCTGCATTATAATTTGTAAATCTCTGATATTTAGTAAATGTGTAATATTTATTTATACTATGTTATATTCTTGTATTCTGACGTAAATTGTTGTAATAAGCAATGATATGTTCTTCTGTTTGTGTTCTGATTCGTCTTGTCCTCAAGGCAATCCGTTCTTTCCTTCGTGGGGAGGTTCGGGTCGTTAAATGGGACAACCATCCAATCAGTAACTCTAGAGGGGATACATTGGGTTTCAACAAGAACATTCTACAACCCGGCCACACATGACCAGTCACTCATATAGCTTGAGTCGACTGAATGTATTATCACCCACGGTTGTTGTCCGTCCAACCATAATCCGTAATTGGAAGAAGAACGAATGAATTTTCTGTAGATGGTAATAATACACCTTGCTTGAGTGCGACCCAACTAGCCATGTTTCCCCAACCGCCAAACGTAATACCTTGAAAAGATCATCTTATGTGATCTGTTATGCATACTCTGTCAGACATTCGTTCATACCCTGGGACTGGACAAACGGAAGACACTATTTTATAAATAGAACAACCCTTGCGCTTTACTCCGTCTTCAACTATATTTAGATAATCTAATTCGCAACGCATAAGCCTATACGGAGTGGTTTTCGGATAATAAATCCAACTGGTCTCTCCGTATTGACAACGATGGTAAAAAAACTTCGATAGTCAGTTATTTAACTATCGAAGAAAAACAAACATCTATCCAAATTTCCAACTGGAAATATTACAGACTAAACATCAAACAATCACTGTCCATTTCTAGTATATCATTAATTAAATAATTTCTCGGGTTCCTTCCAATATCTTTACTCCAATATTTTCAAAACACTTTAGCCTCTTACGACATTTGGAAAATGTTCCATATCCCATCTTCATTTATTTTCTATAATTAGAAAATATTTTCTATTTATGATTGGTATCCATTTCCAATCACTTCTTCCTTTCGCGACCATTCATTTCTATACCTAGGAAATGCTCATTATTATATTTCAAAAATTCCACTTACTTGGCTTAAAACGAATGTTGTATAAAACATCGTTCCAACAATCCATAATATTGCATTCAACTAAATCTTATTTAAACATTGATCTTCGAGACTGAATCTTTCTATTTATTTCTTAATAATGAAATCAATCAAGTTGGGGTATAACTACCTCTCAGACCTTGACTGAATAACATTCTTAACTTCAAAACAGACAAGACAACTTAACTCGAATAATTGACATCATATAAAGCCAATTATCCATCTTTAAATGTGCATAGTTTCTCTTTTTATTCTTACTAGATTTAGATTTTTTTGTTTATAACATTCTATTATAAGTCTGTTTCTTTATCGAATTCTACATATAATGATACATTGATTTCTAGTTATCAAATTTCTTAAAAATATTCTAACTCCTTAAATTTTTGGAAATTTCTGTTAGCGTCTCCTTTGTACGGCTCAACAGGTATAACTACAAATCGCCTCTCTAGGCCCTTTCCATGCAAAAAGAAATAAAAAAGGCAAGTGGCTTGCCCAATAGGCTCGTAAATTCTCATATGGGATTTAACATGTACCTTTTTGTCGGGCATTCAAATTATAATCTTCGGTCTCTTCATTCCATGCCTGTTTAACATATATACGCCCATTCTATGTTTATTTCAAATCAATTCAACACTTTTTACTTCAATCGCTTTCCATTCACTAGTTAATTTCCTAATTAGATTCTTTGCTAAATCTACTTTTAATTTGAACATATTGCGCTCAAATATATTTGTATTCACTTATACATAAATCAAACTCAAACTCCTTGCTCATTTCCAAATTTTAATCCATGTTTCATATTAAAATTTCTAATTTCAATTAACAAATTTAAATTCACTCAAACAAAGTTAAGTTCGATCCAAATATCAATTAACTAATTTCTTTTGAAATTAGTTAACTTCATTCGATAATTAAAAGTCTAATTTTTGTTCCGAAAGTTAATCCATTTACTCCACTTGAGTTCACATTTTTTTATTAACTCAAATCTGGATTTTTCTATTGGAAATTGGATTTTTATTTACTTAAAATCCTTTTAATTTATTAAATAAATCGTTATGTTTTATAAATGATTTTACAGCGAGTTTTCTGAAATTTGATTTTGACATAACTCAAAATCTGTAAGGCGAAATCCAGTTTTTTCGCTTCCATTGGAAACTATCATTTAATAGGCCTGAACATTTCTTGTTTCATTGAATCCCGACTTATATTGAGTTCTATATACTCAAATGAAGTTCGAATCGTCAATTTATGAACTACCACACCGCGGCAAGTTCGTTTTAATTAAACTAAATATAAATGTTTAAACTTCATTTATTAAATCAATTCCAACTTCATTTTAATATAAATTAAGCTAGTTTTCCAAATCTAACTTGAAAACTCCGATTATCCAAAATCGTTGATTATTTCATTTAATTTCATAACTCAGTAGTAAATTTATTTACAACTCAATCTCTATATTAAATTCCAATTCCATTGTAAATAAATTACTTTATAAGATTGGACGAAATCGATGTCTAGTTATAAATCCCTTATAATATTCTTAATTCGGTTTATATTCCGAACATCAGAATAAATCTTAACGTTTCACTTTTAAACGATTTCCACTTTCCTTTTTAAATTCACATTTGAATTTAAACTTCCAAATTATACAACGATAATTTCTTTCTCTTCCTTGTTTTATATTTAGAACAAGCTTCTGTTTCAAAATCCACTTGAAACCCAATTCTAATTCCAGAATAGTATATTATTATAACTTATATATATACATACATGTAATTTATTTTATTTTTAATTCTAAATTACGGTTTCTATTAAACAAAATTCCAATATCCCTTCTGGAAATAATTTAATTTTAAAAGTTCAACATTGTTGAATTCCAATCATGAATCCTTGTGGATTTATTCTAATTCAATTTACATTCCAGAGGGATAAATTACATCATTTCCTTTGAAAAGGATTCCCAATTCCCCTTTTAAATTCATTCTTGAATATAGATTTATAAATTATCGAATAAAAATTCCTCTCTTTTATTTATAAACATCATTTATAAATTTCACTTCTTGTTTTAAATATTTAAAATAAGGTTCTATTTCAAATTTCATTTGAAATCCAATTTCCCCTTTGGAAAATAAAATTTCCTTTTTAAATCATACTTGAATTAAAATTTAATATTATCAAATGATAATTTTTCATTCCATTCATAAACATCATTAAAAAATTCAATTACTTGTTTTCATTATTAAAAACAAGTTAATATCTTCTAACTCATGCGAAAGTATATTTCTATTTCGAAAAATAAATTAAATCTAAAAATACGTTTTTATGATTTTCTTTAAAGGGTAAGTTTGTCTCACATTCATAAAAAGTTTCGAAATTAAGCACCCATCCCTTCCAAACTTTTGGTATAAATTAGGTCCCTATTTTTCGAAAATTCATTAAAAAATAAAAAATCATGAAAATTCATAATTAAATTAAATATGTAAACATCTTCAAATTCATGCATTAAAACCACCAAAAAAATGCATCAAAAACAAAGAAACACAAATCTCCTATATATTGCATCAAACGATGCAATTATATGCATTTGTTGCATACATTTCAGCTACAGCTACAGTTATCCATCAAACCGCAGTATTATTGCTCAATTGTCAACAATAATACTGCAATAATTACATCGGTTGATGCAATAATTCATTCCCCTCCCGTTTTTCAACCATACACCATTTTTAAGCATTGTTGCTTACATTTCAGCAATTATAAGCAATAATTGCATACATATCAACACATATTGATAAGCTTTCATCTTTTTTAACGTTGTTGCATACATTTCAGCAATTATACACAATAATTGCATACATTTCAGCAACAATTCGTAAGCCATGCAGAATTGTTCATCTTTAATTGCATACATCTCAACAAGTAGAAATAATAATTGCATACATGTATGCAATAATTCATCCAGATTTTCAATGTAAACTAAGGATGAACTGTTGCATACATGTATGCAATTATTGGTTATAATTGCTGACTTTGCCCTTTTTTTTTAATGCTTCTACCAATATTTGCAATTTTTTGAAATTTTTTTAATAATGCAGTGCATTTTATTTTTGAAAAACACGTAACATGGGAAAATAGGGACCCGCTTTGTATTTAATCTTTGGGGAGGAGGTTGTTTATGGCAAACTTAGAAATAGGGACGTGACACTAATTTTCACTTTTTTAAATATCAATATCAAGGGCCAGTGATATTCAAACATCCATATACACAAACCATTGATTCAATTCAACACATCACATGTATATAAATATGTAAACAAGAATAAATTAAATTTTGGGGAATCTAGTTGGATCCCTCTAACCTGTTTCCCTGCATCCACAGATGTTAATCAACATAAATAATACTAATCCTGCTTCAAGGAAGGATATCGCTGTATAGAAGGTCATCCACTCTATATATCGTGGGGTGCATAGGGTCATCCACTAATAGTACTATGGGAATATCCAAATACCAAGCCTAAATAAAACTAATATATATATATATATAATAGCCACAATTTATCAACAATTCACTAATGCATCCAAACAACCAATAATTATTTTTAACTACTTGAAAATAATTCTAAATATAAAATTATGAGTGAGTTTTACTCACCTTGATTTTTTATTTGTCGGAATCGAAATTTGTTTTCGATTAAATTAAACAATTGTTTAATTTAACCGAAAATTCCCATCGGATCTAGGTTACTTCTAATCAAGTCCAAAACAATGTTTATATCCATACGAATCCTACTGACTTCGTTTTCATGAAATTTTGTTATTGCATATGAACAACATATAATTGTCACAAGTTTATGCCTATTTATTTATATATTAAAATAAATTATATAATTAGAAACTTCAGTAATTAAAATTTTAAATCGCCTTATCCATGTGATTTCCAACTAATCTCCGTCCTAAACACTGCATAACCCATCACGAACATACTGCAAACCACAACCACCATCGTGCCTCCGAATTCCATCGCCTATATCATTGTAATCCCAATCAAAAATCACGACTTCCAATTGAGGTAAACCCGCCCCACATTCGATTTCAATCCACGACAATTTCTTCCATCTTCCCAACAAAAAAAAATCGCACCCCATAACAAATTACCCAGTTCGTACCTTTCAGCAGCATTCGACATCGACAAGTGAACCTACATCCACCCACTCTCATTTCACTGTGACTACCTCGAACTCGACTGCTTCCCAACGTCGTACACCAGCACATGAAACCTAAGAAAAAAATTGAGACCTCATTTTCCCTAATCCATGGTGTTCTTAAAGTTGAGGTCAATCTTACGATCGCAATCCCTAATTTCCCTTCGCACTCGATACAACATGCTCCATTTTCCTTCCTTCTATGTGCACGCGTCTTAGTCTTGGATTTCGAAGATTATTGAATCGCGATGAGTATAAATAAAAGATCACGATGAGAATTAGGAGGAGCAGCCATTTTTTCTTTCCATTCGATTTCGATTTGTAGGAATGGGAAAAAGATAGTCATGATTTTCAATAAGAAAGGGCTACGACCATTATTGTTTCTGTCAGAGAAGCTTCGATTTTCTGAAGAAGAAATGAAGAGGGGGAGGTTGTGAATTTATAAGCGAAGGGGGAGACATTTTCTACAGCTCGATGAAAATATAGGTCTGCGTGATTTAATTTGTTAGGGTGGCTTGATGTAAGTAGTAGGTCGGCTGAATTAAATTTGAGAATATTTTGATTTAAGTTTATTTATATGTTTTATTCAAAAATATCTTGTGGTTTCGAACTCCCATTTGAGCGCAGCAACCAGCATTCTTAGGCTTATACCAGTATTTCGAACACACTGGAACAGTTCTGAAGCCTAATTCGATCGCATGTAGAAGATATCAATTTAAATTGACGATTTAAAATTAAATTCGATCTGATTAATCCTAAGCATTTTCTGATCGTATGTTCAATCAATAAATCTAAACGCTTTGAAATTCGAAATCCGATAATAATACACTATTATGGATCCGATGGAATTTATTTCATTGAATTCTAAGATAGTTTGAAACATCACTAATTTTTATGTATCAATAGTATCAATTAAATATGATTTTAAGTTCAAAACATACACTCTTCAATAATAAATTATTATTATCATTTATATTCGAATGGAATTTATAATGATCATTTGAATCGTTTTGATTCAGTTTCAACTTTGAATTCAATTATACTTCGTTTTCATACTACGATAATTTAATATACCCGAAATTAAATTCTATATTTATTTTTATTTTCTATTCAACATTTAAATTAATTTAAATGTTTAATATTAATCGACCAAAAATCCGGAACGTTACATTCCTTCCCCCTTAAAAGAATTTCGTCCTCGAAATTAATAAGGCAAAAGAAATTCTATAGACCTATAAACTTTTCAAAAGCCCGCTTTGTTATAACTCAGCATTTCATATTTTATCAATCAAGTCCCATACAACTTTAAGTTTTCATGGAAATATTTAATTTCCTATTTCCCATGCAAAGACCTTCAAATTGAATTGAATTTGAAAATCACCTCTTTTATCTTTACATAAATTTTTAAAACTTTTGAAATTACTCTAACTTCCTAAATTTTGGAATTTTTTTGGCAGAGTCTCCCCTGTACGGAGGAACTTTCGCAATATACCCAAATAGATGAAAAAGTATACATCGACCCACATGGTCGGATAATAGTTTATATATCCTAATCTGATATTTTGCATAGGCGTACCTTATATGAGCATTTATTAATCGCGTTCTCTTAGTGTATAAGCAATCTACATATCCAAAATTAAGCCAGGTAGTTCCATGTACCTGTACTTACTCAATTTAAAACCATAAGTTTCAAGTATATGCAATTCAAGATATTTGATTCACTAACAAGTGCAAAACATATAAATTTCAACCAAAACATGTTATTGCATGCATTTGTCCATGACCACAAGTTTCCAATACTCGATTACTTATTTCAATTGATTTAAATACCGTTTTGATTCAACTCCATGTTTTGCATACCTATTTACATGCATTCTATTTATTATTTCACTTGTATTTAATTTATTTCATACACAATATATTTTCTTACTTCAAATTAATTCCAAATCATTTTATTCATTTCAATCCATTTAACTTGTTTAAGTTAAATTTAGATTCCAAAATTCAAATTTCTGAGTTTTTATTTCAAACCCCATTGAAATCATATAAATATATATACATATATTTATTCCTATATCAAATTCAAAACATTTGAACTTTCTAAAACAACTTTTTTTCTCAAATAATTTCTTTTGGAAATTTTATTATGGTAGCAATCCATCACTTAGAAACTCGAAAATGGACACCTATAATGCTACAGTTATCATCAGAATTATATTTCAGCGCCTGAAGTAAGTTTAATGCTTTACTACTTCCAAAATCCATTCAAAATGATTTTTATTCAAAAATTCTTCCAAAGTAATGCTATATTATTTACACAACACTTCATAAAATATTTTCCAAACTTCCGGGATTTAAATTTCAAATTGTGGTTTCAATCCAATTTTAATCCATCTTATTGTATATACAAGTTCTATTTGGTTATATATAACCATTTCAATTTTATAACCTAATTTGATTATAATCTCAATCAACTCATCTATATATAATAATTTCGAAAAATTAATCCTTTCATATAAAAATATAGTTTTGGGTAAAATTATTTAATTTACCCAACTTTTAAAACATACTGGGTCGAATTACTCTGCTCGAGTGTTTAGAAACACTTATCAATACAGTTGTACATTTTGTACTGACCAGAATTCATGAACCACTCGACAAACCAATCAACACAATATAACATTGTTTTTGTATTAACTAACAAATACACTCTCTTATATATACTCTCTCATACTCATTCTAGGGTACTACTGACCCTATCTCTAACGAGTAACCCCACCAAAGACTAGGTGTTCGCTCAAACTAATGTAACAACACTGATTTTTGGAACCAATTTAAAAATTATTTTTAATAGAATTTATTTAAAATGATTTATTTTGACAATTAATGATTTAGAATTTATTTAAAACGAAGTTAGAACGTAAGAATTTAAAATTTAATTAAAACGAACTAGTAACATCGCGGTAGTTCAAAATTTTGGTTTTGAATTTAAATTGAATGTACAGAATTCGTTATAGGACAAATTTTAGTAAAATAAGAAATAATAGAATCTATTTAATAATATCTTTCTAACAAATGTGAAAAATCAAATTTTCATAGTATAAATTATAAGTTATGTGTAGATTAAAATTTAAAATAGTCGTTATGGAGTTTATTAATATTTTAATATTATTTAAGCCCTTAAAAATAGTCATTTTGCAAACGACCTCCATTCTCGACGAAACAAATTTTGTTGGATCTGGAATGTCAGATTATTGTCAGATTTAAAATGTCTAGTCAATTGGAATTAGTATGTAAGTGTAGTAAATTTAAACGCATATTCAATTTCAATTATAAATTAATAAGCTAGACATAAGGCCATTTTTCAAACAGTCTCCAGACTGGATGAAATTAGTTTCGTTAGAAACATATTTGCAAAACATAGCAAGATTTCAAATTTCATAATTTTTTAAGCCAGTATGTAGCTGTGGCAAATTAAAACATACGTTCAAATTCAATAATTAACGTTATAATTTAATTTTGATAAAAATTGATTAAAACAATTGAATTGAGATATAAAACATATCCCATTATGTCCAGAACGGGGGTATTTGCCTTAAGGAAATAACTGATGGGGTTCGTTCGGTGTTCGAAATGTTAAACTTAAAATTTGAGAAATAAAGGGATTAAATAAAAGTAAAATAAAATAAAATGGGTATAAATAAAAAATTTAGAAACACTAATCTCCTTCTAAAAATTATTTCCGCCTCCAGTAGGAATCCAATGGTTGAGACGCTCCATATTTTCCCCACCCATACCACATAATCAACACATTAATTCAATGAATTTTCAAAACAAGGAATGTACATCTACGCGATATTGACCTAATTGACGGTCATGATAATGTTTAACGTCGTTGTTTGGCCAATTTTCGAGCACCAAGGCGTAGCTTTCGGATGCGTCTTCCGAGGTGGTGGGCCCTTCGAGTTCACTGAGCTTCACGTCGTAGGGAGGTGGCGCTCTGCGCTTCTTATGTGGGAGTTCGGTCGATGGCCGGTGGACTCGTATGGTGTGTGCAGGTGACAATCGATGGCGGTGCAAATGGGTTTGAGCGTGACCTGGAAATAGAAGGTATCAAGAAGAAAAGTGGTTAAGTGTAACGATCCATATTTATGGACGATTTATTTTAAATATTTAATATGGTTTAAATATTTAGTTGATAATGTAAATGAATTTTCATATTGAGTTATCAATTAAATAATCGAATATAATTTAATTTAAAGTATATCGAATTATGATAATTTGAAATATAATTGAATTCGAGGTTAAAAACTGAATCAAATTATTTCAGCTGATCATTATAAATTTTATTTGAGTATAAACGATAACAATAATAATATATTATCAAGAAATTAATTTTTTGAATTTAATTTATATCAATTTAAAATGATATCTTTTCCATACAATCTAATGGAGCTTCGAAACTTGTCCTAGTGTGTCCAGAATAGTGGTATAACCATAAATATGTCAGTTGTTGGGCTCAAATAGGAGTTTAAGTCAACGTGATAATTTAAAAGTGAAGGATACCGGTTTTAATTTTTAATTAAAATAAAATAGAATAAAAATATTTATAAAGTATAGCTTCCTTCCCTCCTAATCAATATTTCGTACACTTTAAAGCTAAACCTATAGTGTACCTTACATAGACTATTTTTCCTTAACGCTTAAGTAAGTCCTCCTTATAAATATTGCAAATACCCATCCCTTTTCTTTTGTTTTGATTTCTTCTCAGGTAAATTAAAGTAAAGCCATGCCTTTTCTTTCAAAATTTCCACAAACCAAAATCGAAAGCCGTCCTCCCTTAAACTACATTAGATCCAAACCGCATTTCAAGTCTTCACAATGGCAGAAAGGGGTTCGTACGTTTCTAAAGCTCGCGATTTTCATGGCGTAAGGTTGAGGATGAGTATACCAAGTCGCGATGGATATTTGGGGGCCAAATGGAAGCAGCGATAGGGTTATGGGGTGATGTTTGAAGGGTGCAATTCCCTGATTTGGAACTCGATGGTCAGCACAAGGGGGACTGGGAAGTCGATAGTTTGGTTGCGGTGTATTTTTGGGTAATTGATCTTTAGGGTTAGAAACAGGAGTGAGGTTCAAAGTCGAGATCGGTGCGAGTTTAAGTTATGAGGATCGATTGAAGTGACATTGGTTTGAATAAAGGGGAAATGGAGTGCATGATCTGAAGTAGGGTTCTCAAGGGGTTCGATGTTTGGTCGGTCGATGAACTGGGTCCTGAAAAGTGGTTTTGGATTAGATTTGGTTCGAATAAGTAAAGCTACTCCTCACTGTAGCATGGTCTAAGGACCAGGGAATGCAAGTCCAGGCAATTTTGTGTTTGTTGTTGGCATTCAATCACAAGTCAAGTCGGTGTTGCAGTGATAAGTCGAAGGGAGCGATTTGGTTGTTCTGGTTATGGATTGGATTAGCGAGAAATCGAAGTAGCAGTAAGGTATGAGTTTTATGGAATTTAAAAGTTTATAGAATAATGTGGTTATTTATTTTAATAGTTAATTTAATTTAATAATCAGTTAATTGTTGGGTATAAATAAATAATCTTAGGAATAGATCTCTTTCAAGACAATTCGAGTAATTTCATAGTCGACAATACAACATTAAACTGGATATTCGACAATGGGAAAGTCAGGGTGAGTAAATCTCACTTAATTTATTATTTAGAATTATTTTTAGTCATTAAAAATAATTGTTCGTTGGTTGTTTACATGCACTGAAATATTATTATGGCTATTAAATATATATTAGTTATTTAGGATTGGTGTTCGTGGTATTGTATATATATATTGGGTGTTGGATTCCCGCAGTATCATTAGCGGATGCCGGTAGTATCATTAGCGGATGACCCTATATGCCCCATGCTATGATAGTGGATGACCTTCTACACCGCGATATCCTGCCTCGAAGCAGGATGAGTATTATTTATATTGGCTAACGTATGTGGATGCAGGAAAAGAGGTTGGAGAGATCCAACTGGATTCCTCAAAAATATTATTATTTGTTTTTTTATATATATTATCATATATGATGTGTTAGAAAACCTATCATTCATAATTGATTGTTTTGGGTGTTTAAAATATCATTGAGCCTAAATGTTGAGTTCTAAAAATATCGTGAAAGAGGATTTTTGAGATAAAATGGGGAAATCTATTTTTTCTAAAAGTAGAATTCGAATTTCGAATGGACTGAGAAATATTAACTTGTTTGAATAATAAAAACAAGTAAAGAAATTTATAAATGATGTTTATAAATTAAATTATGCGGGAATTGAAGAAGTTTATAACGATGTTTATAAATTAAATAATAAAGGTCATTGAAGTAAATTTATAAACGGTGTTTATAAATAAAATGTAATGATTTTCATTGGATAGTCAGGGAATTGAAATCAATTTATAAACGGTGTTTATAAACGAAAGGGAAAAATTATCGTTTGATAAATTGGATATTTAAATTCAAATGTGAATTTAAAACTAGAAATGGGGAATCGTTTAAAGAACTAAACGATGAAATTTATTCTGATATTCAGAATATAAAGTGAACTAAAATAAATCCGTAAGGATTTATGATTTGAACTCGATTAGTTCGAATTTATTTAAATAAAATATATCTAGAAAAAATATTAGGATTATATTAAACAGAAGTTAAATTTAATATTAAAATAGATTCTATGTTATATATGGATAAGTTAAAATAAATTGAATATTCCAAAATAAGATTTTGGTTTTAAATATATTTCGAAATGGAACTTGTTGGAATTTATAAAGCAAGTAAATTAATAAACAATGTTTATAAATATAGTGAACTAATTATATGGAGATAATCTGAAATTTTAAATTCAAGTATGAATTTAAAATATAATTTGAAATCATTACGAAAAAAGAAACGACAATTTTATTCCAGGATTCGAAATATAAATAGAATTGAGTTTAAGTAGATTTGAAATGGAAATTGTTTTAATATATGAAACGAGGAAGTTGGATTTATAAACGATATTTATAAATCTAGTAAAATAAATTATCATTAGAAAATTTAAAGGTTTAAATTCAAGTATGAATTTGAAAATAGAATTTGAAATGGAATCGAAATGGAAATTTGTTTTAAATTATAAAACAAGGAAATTAAATTTATAAATAACCTTTACAAATTAAGGAAAATAAATTATTATTTGATAATTAAGAAATTTAAATTCAAATATGAATTTAACCATGAATTGGAAATCGTTTCAAAAAAGGAACGACTTGTTGTATTTCGATATTCGAAATATAAAAACGAGTTGAGATGAGTTTAAGAAATTATATTGGGAATTCGATTTCATCGAATTTTATAAAGTAACTCATTCCTAAAGGAATTGGAAATTAATATTAAAAATGGAGTTGTGATTGAATTTATAATTAAGTGCTACAATAATCAACGACTAGGCATAATCGGAGTATTTGAGTTAGATTAGGAAAATTGGATTAATATATATATATATATATTAGAATGAAGTTGAAATTTATTATAAATGAAGTTTAAACATTAATATATAAATATAATTAAAACGAACTCGTCGCAGCATGGCAGTTCGTAAATTGGAGTTTCGAACTTCAATTGAGTATATAGAACTTTTAAGTTGGAATCCTTTGAAACAAGAATCGTCAGGACCGATTGAATAATAGTTTTCTAATGGAAGAGAATAATCTGGATTTCGTCTTATAGATTTTGAGTTATGTCAAAATCAAATTTTCATAAAAACAGCGCCATAACCATTTTAAAACCATAACGGTTTATTTAAATTTATAAAAGGATTTTAAGCAAATAAAATCCGAATCTTTATTAGAAAAATACAGATTTGAGTTATAAAATATATCTGAACTCAAGTGGAGTAATGAAATGATTTTGAAACAAAAATCAGATGTTGTTAATTATTGAATAGAATTAACTAGTTTGAAGAATAATTAGTTAATGGAATTTGAATTGAAATTAGGCTTTGGATAAGTAAATTGGGTTGGTAAATTTATATTCGAAATCGAATATGAAACTCGAGTTGAAAAATGGAATTCGATTGGTTTATAACCAAATTAAAAATAGTATATGAAAGTGATATGTTCAAATAAAATTATGAAATAGGCAAAAAAAGCTAATTAAAGAATAAATTAGCGAATTGAGTTAAAATGACCAGATTGAGCTGGAATAAATTGAGAATGGATGTATATGGGTTAGACAGGTATGGAATAAAGTGTATGAAGATTATAATTAAAGTGCCCGACAAAAAGATACACGTTTAAATTCCATATGAGATTTTATGCACCGAATCGGCAAGCCGCTTGGCTTTTTAATTTTCTTTTTGAATGGAAAGGGCCTAGAGAGGCGAGCTAAGGTTTGAACTATTGACCAGTACAAAGGAGGTACTGGCGAAATTTTCCGAAAATTTAAGGAGTTATAATATTTTTAAGAAAATTCGATAACTAGAAATCAATATATCGACATGTATAATATTCATTAAGGAAACGAACTTAAAAATAGAATATTATGGACAAAAACGAAATCTATAATTAAATCTGGTAAAAATAGATTAGAGAATCATATATACATTTTAAATGAAATGAATAATTGGTTTTTATGATATTGATTATTCAAGATAAGTAGTCTTGTCCATTTTGAAGTTAAGAATGTTATTTAGTTAAGGTCTGAGAGGTAGTTATACCCCAATTTGATTGATTTCATTTTTAGACGATAAATAACCAGATTCAGTATCGAAGATAAGTGTTTGAATAAGATTTAGTTGAGTGCAGTATTTTGGGTTGTTGTAACGATGTTTTACACAACATTCGTTTTAACCCAAGGAAGAGGAATTTTGGAAATATAATAATAAATATTTCCTAAGTATGGAAACAAACGAGTCGGGAAAAGAGATAAATAATTGGAATGTTTTCCAATTATAAATAAAAGATGTTTTCTACGTATAGAAAATAAAAGAAGTTGATAAATGGAAATGTTTTCCAAATAGTGTAAGGGGCCAAGGTGATTATTGAAAATATCGTGTTAACGAATATTGATAAAGAAATAGAGAAGTGATTAATTAATGGAATATTAATTAAGGGCCCAACGATTGTTTGATGTTTTAGAATGGATGTTTGTTTTCTTCGATAGTTAAATAATCGACTATCGAAGTGTTTGCCAATATCGTTGTTGATAAGGAGAGACTGGTTGGATTATTATCTGAGAACCACTCCGTATTGGCAGTAGCGCTGCGAAACAGATTATATGAAGATAATCGAAGATAGAGTAAAGTGCAAGGGCTTTTTCTATAAATCCTAGGTCGAAATTGCCTAAGATGGATTGATGGAAAGTGTGCCTTTGGTTTCGTTCAGTCCCAGAACGAACGTATATGGACGAATGTCTGACAGAGTATTTCCAATAATCGCATATGTTGGTCTGTATAGATATATATAGTGGCGGAGAATTTATTCTCTTAGCATAATATCCAGAACATATTTGTGCATATCAATTAATGATTAACGGATCTGACAATGTGGCATTCAAAGTGATTGTGCTATAAAGGAATGGTAAGTAAACGTAGCCTTAGGCCTCAACAGCCGGGAAATGACAAAAATCGGACAGGCAGCATGACTAAGTGGGTAGCTCCCAATTAGAGTGTATTATCACATATCTAGAGAAATTCATTTCATTCTTTATTCTATTCGATGTTGTCCCACTCGGGAAACGGTTGCTGATCCTAACCGTTGGTGATATACATTCGATACACTCAAGCGAATGAGTGGTTGATCATGTGTGGTCGGGTTACAAGATGTTCTTGTTGAACCCAGTGAATTCTCCTTTAGAGATACACTATCGAAAGGTGGTTCCATACCTTGTCATAGTTGGAAATTCATCACCCAATAAGTGCCTGCGGTTTTGATTGTATATTATGTATGTGGAGCGTGAGATGAAAGCGTTCCACTAGATTTCTATTTATTTAATTTAGACACTATTATAATATCAAAAGAGTTTTGATATAAATATTATCGTTTCTTTCAAAGGGATTTTGAAAGTTAAATCAAGTGTTTTGGATTCTCATAAGGGAAAAACCCGTTCCGTGTTATACGGCGTGGTCTTATGAGATATCATTTATTTTCTCAAGCTGTTTTAAATTGTTTACTCATACCAGTCTCATGAATGACCCAGTGTTTATTTTGTTTTGTTTTCCCTAAACTCTTTGGTGCCCAAATTTGTACGGGCAGTCAAGTAGTTCAGGATTTTTCAGATCTATCTAAAGGAGTTTGGAGCCGGAGGCTTCAGTGTTAGATATATAGTATTTTTATTTCCGGTGTGTTGTAAGTGTTGTACTCCGATAAGTGTATGTTATACAGTTAAAATTTTGTATTTCAAAAGTTATGATATATTATATTTTGTTCCGCTGCGATGTGAGATTCTATGCTGTTATTTCTGTTCTTCTTCTAAAAAAATTGATTCGTATTTTTGTGATATTTGGGTTGGATGTGTGATGTGTGTAGTCAACTCAGATAGTATGGATTTGCGGGTCGTTACAGTTGGTATCAGAGCTTAGGTTGAGCGAACACCTAGGCTTTGGTGGGAGTTTACTCATTAGAGATAGGATCAGTAGTATCCTAGAATGAGTTGAGTATATATACAAGAGCCCGTATTTGTTAATTGATATAAAAATTGTTTTATATTGTGTTGACTTGTCTTTTGAATGGTTTATGAATTCTGATCGAATCGTGGGATGCCACGACATCGATTAGTGTTTATAAACACTTGAACAGATGGTTGGACATAGTATCATTTTAAAATGGGTAAATGGAACAATATTACCCAAAATTATATTTTGATATAGAAAAGAATAATTTTCTGGAATTATTATATTATATGGATGTGTTGGATGTTAATATTATAATCCGGTGAGACTATAAAAATGGGGATGGTTATGTATAATCAAATAAAATCTGTATATGAACTAAATATACAAATAAGATGAACTGGAATTGGATTCAGAATTAGAATTAAGAAATTAAAATCCTGGGTGTTTGTAAAAATATTTTCTAAAGTATATTAGAAGAATATTGTTTATTTTGGAAGGATTTTTGAATAAAAATCATTTTTGAATGGATTTTGGAAATGATAAAGCACTGAACTCACTTCAGTGGCTGGGAAATAATTCTGATAATGACTACGACATCGTCAGTGTTCATTTTCGAGTTTCTAAGTGATGGATTGCTACCTTAGAAAAGTTTTTGATGGAAATTTTTTTGAAAGTAAACAATTTGGGTAGAAAAATTCAAATGTTTTGAATTAAAGATGGTTATAAATATATGCTTATATTTATGTGATTTCAAAAGGATTTTGAAATAAAAACCCAGAAATGTGAATGTTGGAATTTAAATTTAACTTAAGTAACTTAAATAGATCGAATTAAATTAATTGATTAAAATCAATTTGAATAAATTGGTGTTGAACCAATATGAAAGGAATATGAATCGGATGTGAATATGTTGATTGAAAATCATTCGAATTAAATGAATGTAAACATATATGGTGTGCAATATAAATGAAAACCAAAAGTTTTGGTTGAACTAAAAGTTGTAGAAATATAAAGAGTTAAGATTCAACATAAGTGGATTTTAAAAAAATAATGGGTTTGAAACATATTTCCTACCTTAGTAATTTCGGGGACGAAATTCTTTTAAGTGGGAAAGAATGTGACGACCCATATTTATGGATGCTTTAATTTAAATATTTACTATGGTTTAAATATTTAGTTGATAATATAAATGAATTTTCATATTGAGTTATCAATTTAATAATCTAATATAATTTAATTTAGAATATATCGAATTATTGTAATTCGAAATATAATTGAATTCGAGGTTAAAAACTGAATCAAAATATTTCAGCTGATCATTATAAATTTTATTTGAGTATAAACGATAACGATAATAATATATTATCAAGAAATTAATTTTTTGAATTTAATTTATAAACGATAACGATAATAATATATTATCAAGAAATTAATTTTTTGAATTTAATTTATATCAATTTAAAACGATATCTTCTCCATACGATCAAACGGAACTTCGAAACTTGTCCCAATGTGTCCAGAGTAGTGGTATAACCCTAAACATTTCGGTTGTTGGGCTCAAATAGGAGTTTAAATCAACGTGATAATTTAAAAGTGAAGGATATCGGTTTTAATTTTTAATTAAAATAAAATAGATTAAAAATATTTATAAAGTATAGCTTCCTTCCCTCCTAAGCAATATTTCATACACTGTAAACCTAAACCTATAGTGTACCTTACATAGACTAATTTTCCTTAACGCTTAAGTAAGTCCTCCTTATAAATATTGCAAATACCCGTCCCATTTCTTTTGTTTCGATTTCTTCTTAGGTAAATTTAAGTAAAGCCATGCCTTTTCTTTTAAATTTCCACAAAACAAAATCGAAAGTCGTCCTCCCTTAAACTACATTAGATCCAAACCGCATTTCGAGTCTTCACAATGGTAGAAAGGGGTTCGTACGTTTCTGAAGCTCGCGATGTTCATGGCGTAAGGTTGAGGAAGAGTATACCAGGTCGCGATGGATGTTTGGGGGCCAAATGGAAGCTGCGATAGGGTTATAGGGTGATGTTTGAAGGGTGTGATTCCCTGATTTGGAACTCGATGGTCACGACAAGGGGGACTGGGAAGTCGACAGTTTGGTTGTGGTGGATTTTTGGGTAATCGATCTTTAGGGTTGGCAACAGGAGTGAGGTTCGAAGTCGATATCGGTGTGAGTTTAAGTTAAGAGGATCGATTGAAGTGATATTGGTTTGAATAAAGGGGAAATGGAGCTCGTGATCTGAAGTGGGGTTCTCAGGGGGTCCGATGTAGGGTCGGTGGATGAACTGGGTCCGGGCAAAGTGGTTTTGGATTAGATTTGGTTCGAATAAGTAAAGCTACTCCTCACTGTAGCATGGTCTAAGGACCAGTGAACGCAAGTCCCGACAATTTTTTGTTTTTTGTTGGCATTCAATCGCAAGTCAGGTCGATGTTGCAGTGATAAGTCGAATGAAGCAATTTGGCTGTTCTGGTTATGGATTGGATTAGCAAGAAATCGAAGTAGCAGTAAGGTATGAGTTTTATGGAATTTAAAATTTTATAGAATAATGTGGTTATTTATTTTAATAGTTAATTTAATTTAATAATCAGTTAATTGTTGGGTACAAATAAATAATCGTAGGTATAGATTTCTTTCAAGACAATTCGAGTAATTTCGACAATACAACATTAAACTGGATATTCGACAATGGGAAAGTCACGATGAGTAAATCTCACTTAATTTATTATATAGAATTATTTTTAGTCATTAAAAATAATTGTTCGTTGGTTGTTTGCATGCACTGAAATATTATTGTGGCTGTTAAATATATATTAGTTATTTAGGATTGGTGTTTGTGGTTATTTTATATATATTGGGTGTTGGATTCCCACAGTATCATTATCGAATGCTCGTAGTATCATTAGCGAATGACCCTATACACCTCACGCTATGATAGTGGATGACCTTCTATACCGCGATATCCTGCCTCGAAGCAAGATGGGTATTATTTATGTTGGCTAACGTCTGTGGATGCAGGAAAACAGGTTGGAGAGATCCAACTGGATTCCTCAAAAAAATTATTATTTGTTTGTTTTTCACATATATTATCATATATGATGTGTTAGAAAACCTGTCATTTATAACTGATTGTTTTGGGTGTTTAAAATATCATTGAGCCTAAATGTTGATTTATAAAAGTATCGTGAAAGAGGATTTTTAAGATAAAAAGGGGAAATCTATTTTTTCTAAAAATAGAATTCGAATTTCGAATGGACTGAGAAATATTAACTTCTTTGAATAATAAAAACAAGTAAAGAAATTTATAAACGATGTACATAAATAAATAATGTGGGAATTGAAGAAGTTTATAAACGATGTACATAAATTAAATAATATAGGACATTGAAGTAAATTTATAAACGGTGTTTATAAATAAAATGTAATGATTTTCATTGGATAATCAGGGAATTGAAATCAATATATAAACGGTGTTTATAAATGAAGTGGAAAAATTATCATTTGATAAATTGAATATTTAAATTCAAATGTGAATTTAAAAATAGAAATGGGGAATTGTTTAAAGAACTAAATGATGAAATTTATTCTGATATTCAGAATATAAAGTGAACTAAAATAAATCTGTAAGGATTAATGATTTAAATTCGATTAGTTCGAATTTATTTAAATAAAATATGTCTGTAAAAAAATATTAGGATTATATTAAATAGAAGTTAAATTTAATATTGAAATAGATTCCATGTTATGTATGGATAAGTTAACATAAATTGAATATTCCAAAATAAGATTTTGGTTATAAATAGATTTCAAAATGGAACTTGTTGGAATGTAACAACCCGGAAATTCTGAGCCAATTTAAATTTTTTATTTTAGCAATTTTGATGAATTTTGATTATTTAAAATGAATTATTTTAAATAATAACGACAAGAAATTTATTTCGAATAGAAATAGAACGTATATATTTATATAGATCGTCGTTAGAATATAAATATTTTATTTTAATTATAAAAGGAATTGAAAATGGCGCGGTAGTTTGAAATTTTGATTTCAAAGTTCAAATGAATGTACCGGGTGCAAAATGGTCATTTTTCAAACGGTCTCAGAATTTGACGAAATTAGTTTTGTTAGGACCGTATCGTCAATACGAAGCTAGAAAATATTTTTCAGGAATTTTTTAGAGTCCGTATGTGGCCTCGGTAAATTGAAATGCGCGTTCAAATTCAATATATAGAGTTATATGTTGATTTTGACGAAAACTAATCGAAACGATCGAATCAGCCTACGATAAATATCCCATTGTGTTCGGAATGGGGGTATTTAGCTAGGGACGATAGTTGGTGGGCTCAATTTTGAGTTCGAATTTTAAAGTAACCTTTTAGAGAATAAAATAAATAAAATAATATATATCACTCCTCCCTCTTTAGAGATAACGGTCAATGCCCATTATATATATATAAAAAAAATGGATCGAAAAAACCCCGATGCCCTAGCCTGTCGCCCTCCAAATCAGCGCCGCCCCGTCCACCATCCACCCAGCGCCCCCAAACATCGACGCCGCCGCCCCTGGTGATCCCCCCCGTCAGCTCCTCCCTCCTCTCTAAGCCCCGCCGCGAACCCAAACTGCCACCGCCCTACCCCCAAACCCCCAAATCGATTTGACAGCCACCGTGGTCCCCTAGCCCGACGTGCCACCACCCAGAGGCCAGCTCGCCGCCATCTCCAGCTCCCACACCATCTGCAGCGACCCCAAGCCCTTCACCTCCTGTCGGCAGTCCAAAATTAGGTTTTAGGTGAGTTTTTTTTTCATTTTTAGTTCATTTAAATTCTGAAATTAAATAAAATCAGTTTTATTATATAAATAACATTATAAAGTTATGATTTTTAGGTGGTATAAAAACTGATTTTTAAGGATAAAAAGTTGAGAGTTTTATTATAAAAAGATTTGATTTTTTACTTTAGAAAATATATGATTTTAAGTAAGAAAAGGGTATGATTTTTTATGAGGAGAGTTGAGATTTTTGTATGAGAAAAGATTATATTTTTAATATTAGAAAGATTATACTTTTGGATATTGAAAGGTTATATTTTTAAGATATGAAGATGTGATTTTTTTTAAAAGGCTAAAAGATATGATTTTTATATGAGTAGCGAATCAAAAATAGGATTTTTATATGATCGAGAATATAAAAATATAATCTTTTCTATACGTGTAGCGTTATAAAAATATAATTTTTATTATGGACAGCGGGGCAAGGACTGCATTAGAATTTCAAACCGATCTAGACGGTTCAGCAATTCAAAAGTAAAGCACGGCGGAGTGGAACCCTCTGTGAGAACTTCTCACTTTAAATTTCCTTTTCTAGTTAAAAATATATACTAGGATGCAGACGGTGCTTAGCAACACCCGATACCCGTCGTCCACAGACCATGGACGACTTGTATGCTTGTTTGCTGTGTTGTGAAATTTGTTTGTGATGTTGATGTGAAATAGATAATAAAATATTCATGTGTTGAAAACATTCATGTGTTGAAATTAAAGAATTTATCGTTAAAAATATAATTTTTAACGTGAATGTGAATAAATAAATATTCATTTACAAACCGGATGGTTTGTTTATGTACACCTATTTGAAGGATATTGATTGAGACGATAAATTTTACACGTTGCCCAACTGCACAAATAATATTTGGTGTTTGTGGATTGAAACCCCACACGGGTGTTGGGATGATATTTGGCGTACACTAATCCCAATTATTTAGTTGTATGTCGATCGATTGGTCGACAGACTGTGTAAGCATTAATTATTTATATTTAATGCTTATGCAATTGTGTGTTGCACTTTGGATGATGGTTGATTATTTATCGTTGCTATTATATACATGTGTTGTATGGAATCCATATAATTAACATTATATGGTAATTGATTGGGCCTCATTCCAATTGGGAAAATAAAGAATATTATAAAATAAAGATTCATGTGTTGAATAGAATAAATAGTCATGTGTTGACGATGCTCATGTGTTGAGAATATTCATGTGTTGAAACTAATCATGTGTTGAACGGAATATTTTAACAAAAAAATTTACATCTTTATCATATATATAAAATTAGAAACTAACTGGAAAATAGATAAGACGAGTGGTCTCCTGGATATTGATCTGATGTTGGTTTCGGCCTTCGGGGTTAATATTTAGGGAATCGTTCTCTTACTAATTTACGGTTGGAGTCTGATTAAGAGAATTAAACGATAGAAATCAAAATTTTATAAAATATATTAAATAACAAAAATAGTTATGTGTTGAGAGTACTCATGTGTTGAGAATAGTCGTGTGTTGAAAGAAATATAGATTCATGTGTTGAATAGAATAAATATTCATTTGTTGAATAGAATAACGAAGTTATTGAAATATATAAAGTCGTGTTGATTAGAGAAGCGCTATTTTGACGCGAACGATATTTATATTGATTATATTCGTTTTTATAATGATTATAGAAAAGGAAGTGATTTCAAAATATAACGTTTTGAAAATATTATCATTTATATAGTAATGATGTGAAATATTCAATTTTGATTTGAAGTTTAATAGGAAGTTGAAATCGTTTCGAAAACGAATTTAAAACGATTTATAAAATACGTTTTGAATTGAAATCAACAAAATATATATAATATATATATATTATATATATAATGGCCATAATAGAACGCACCGCGCTGCGGCAGTTTGTGAATTTCGACCATTGACTTCTAATGGACATTACGGGAGATCCGACCGTCGGATTCTCCTGAAACCAGAACCGTTGGGTTCGTATCGAAAAGAGCTTTCCAATGAATATTATAAATTTGAAATCTAACGGTTGGATTTGGAATTATGTCCAAATCAAATTTGGAAAAGGTCGCTGTAAGTGCAGTTCGATGGTCGTTGATGGAAATCGACTGTATGGGCCTTGATAAAATTATTAAAAATATCAATAAATTGTGTAAAATCATAAGAAATGATTTGTGAAGAATTGGGATGAAAAACTCCATATTTGAAAAGATAAAAATAGATTTTTATCGAAATGAACTAGTTTTGAACTAGAATTAAAATCTAATTATTATTTTTAAATAAATAAATTGGATTTGAAATGGGTTTTAAATAACCAGAATTTCCAATATATGAATTGGAATGGATTTGAATCGAAATTGTCTTTGGAATATTTCGATGTTGGATTTCGTGATGTAACAGATATTATTATGGAAATCTGAAAGATATATTTATATCGTTATTTCCAATACGATATTTGTTGGTCGTAGAATTTGATATTGAATATAAGTCGATATATTTTCTATTTAGAGCCTTGTATTTAATATCAAATGTGATTTGGGTTTGTCGTGAATGGTGTCTTCATTAACACTGTTCTTAAACCCAGTTGAGAAAAAGATTGAATCTTTCTATTTAGATTTAATGAAGTGTACCAATTAAATAATATTAATTGGAATTGAATTTAAATTGGTTTTTGGGTTTATCGTGAGCGGTGTTCTGAATAACACCTGTTCTTTAACCCGATCAACAATGGGAAAGTGATTTTGGGTTTATCGTGAATCGTGTTTTAGATGACATTGGTTCTTTAACCCAGTTAAAGACGGTATATTGATTTTTGAGAAAATTAAAACTAAGTGGAGTTTTAATGAATCTTTAAGCTCAGACCTAATCGATCGCTAAACCGACCAAGACCGTTCAAATCCCGTATACGCTAACTCTGGGCATACATGTAACGACCCGTATTTTTCTACCAACTTAATTGGATTATTTTAAATATTTTAATAATTTAAGATATTGGTTTGAGGTTGGATAATCGAATTTAACGATTTTATTGTGAATATATTATATAAAATAAATAATAAATATTATTTTAATTTCCAAAATATGGCAAATTGTCGAAATTGAAATATACTGTGATCCGACAGTTTAAGTGGTCAAATATTGTTTATACTGAAATTTTAGTGACAATTCGTTTTGAAAACGACGACGAATATATATAGTTTATAATTTTATTAAATAACGAGCTGCAGCAGCGAATATAGCGCTGCAGTTATATAAAATAATGGTTTTTAAATATTTTAAACATCGAATTGGCTTGGAATTCAACCCGGGATATTTTTCCTTGGTAATATATCAAATTCTGGTCGTGTATGGTCAACTGCAATATTTTAATAATATTATATTGAAGTACTTTAAAATTGGGTTATTTTAATTCAAATTGGCCAGTTCAAAAGGGACATTTTTCAAACGACCTCTGTTTTCGACGAAATAAATTTTATTGGGACCGCAACAGTAAATTATTGCCAGATTTTTAGACGGCACGTAAATCGGGGTTATTCTGTGAGCGTGGCAAAATAAAATGCAAAATAAATCGATCAAATTGGACGTGTACAAACGCTATTTGAGCATACAAGCACGGAATTCGACGAAACAAGATTCGTTAGGACCGTATCGTCAAAATATACTATGCCGTCCAGTCGCGTCTCGAACGGGGTTCGTATGTGAGCGCAGCAGCGAATAAACGATGTTCGAAAACGCGATAGACACGAAATAAAATATCGTTAGTCAACGTCGCTCGTCACGTCAACTTAAAATATATTTTTCCACCATTATATAAACCCCTAGACCAGAAATTTCAGCCCAACCCTCATCTTCTTCATGTATTTTTGCAAAAAAGCCCCTCAACACAAAAACCATTATATCTTTCAATCCAAGAAGAATTTGCTATGGCAACCAAAGGCAAAGTTGTAGATCGGCTCGTTGTCTACCTCCTGTAAAAAGTTGGGGTTGATCGGAGCTAGGTGGTGGCCGGAAATTGGCGAGAACCGTGGAAAACTATTTTCGTTTTTCACTAAAATTGATGTGTTGTGGCTGATTTCGTTGGACGAGGCCTTAGGGCTTTCGAAGAGGGGAGATCAGGCTTTATTTTGGCGGTGGTCTCAGGTCCTAACGTTGCCGGTGGTCGGAGATATTGGTAGATGAACTGAGGTGTATTTCTCTGGGCTGTTTTTCACAAGAGCGGACGGAAATGAGGATTTTCCGGCGAAGTCTGTCATCGAGGGGGTCGGGGGTCTGATGTGGACGAAAGGCGGAGGCGAGGTGGTCGCTTTGGGGGTGGTCCGGTCACCTGAAATGGACGGAGGCGGCGGTTTTTGGGGCATGAACGGAGCCCGTTCGTGGCTGTTTCCACGGCAATCGAGGAGGTCTGGGAGGCTGGCGGTTTGGACGATGGCGTCTCAGGGTGGCACGGTGACATGGGTCCGGTCGGTTGGTGTTCAGATGGTCGAAATCAGTGGTTGTAGGTGGTGGAAGGCGTCAAAGTTTGGGGTGAATGGTGAGGTATCGGGTTTCAGCGAGGTCAAAGGAGAAAACGCGTATCCCATTTAATCTCCTGCTGACGTGGCCAGTTCAAACGTTAATTAAGGTAATGATTAGGTGATGATTATTTAATTTATTTAATTAAACTATTAATTAATGGTTTAGTTATAAATCGTATATTTTTTTCAAACTTCGAACCAACGTAACTTGTTCATACGTTAACGGATTTCAGCGAAACTGGATCCGTTGGGATCGCAGGGACGAGACCTACCCGATGGCACTGAGTAGAAGTCAATCCGACGTAGTTGAAAATTCAGCTATTTTTGGATGAATGGTTCAAATTAAAAGCGACAAACGCATCAACCGTTGACCAGAACCAACTCTGGTGAGTTAATTCTCACACCTTCTGGAATACTGTGATGTGGTAAAGTCACGGTGAATTATATTTACAGTTAACAATTTAAATTGCTTGATTGGATGCGATGGATGCAAGTTGCTTGTTGTTGATTGATGGTTGCAGTTATTTATATTCTGCAAATTGTTTAATTCGCATATTGTTATCAACTGACATCTGTGATGCAGAGAAGGACAGGTTGGAGGATCCGACCGGATTCCTCAAATTTACTGTATTTGTTTTTGTTGTGCATATATATGGATTGTTCACATCATCTGACACCAAAACTATTTGAATGTTGATAGTTGAATATACAACCATCGTTGTTGTGGTTAAAGTCAATTGTTTGTGTTGACTGAGTAGATGGGCAGTAAGGGTCTAGTCGTAGGGTTTTAACGTTGTTCTACCGTCAGGGAAATTGACGGGGTTTCAAAGTTATAATTTATTTATAACTGAATTTTAAGTTTTTCAATTATTTTATACGAGTATTTAAATCGGGAATTTAAATTAAATAAGTTAAATCGAGTTATTAAGAGAATTTAGTTAAATGGTTTTGATCAGTTGAGAAGCAGAAATCAAGATATTCCATAGGTTGTTAAAAAGGGAAATTTATTGTTTCAAACAATTAAAATGTGACTTAAATTAATTAAGTTAATTAATTAATTTAAGAAAGGGGAAATGACAATTGGAATTTCAGTTAATAGTTAACTAATGTGTATGGTTGGTAAATCCACCAGTGCAAGTAGAATGGTCAAAGGAAATAAATGTTGGTTAAATATTTATTAAAGTTATCAAATAGTGTTGGATATTAGTTAATCTTCGATTAACTATAGTCTAAAGGGGGTAATTGAATTGGTTATTGTTAATAACCTGGATTATTATCGAGTAAGCACGTAAACATGATAATAATGCTATTTTGGGTTAAGATTAAAGTTAACTATATTTTGATATAGTAGATGTTAAAGCAAGTTATTCTTTAAATTTCAAATAATTTAAAGTGGTGAATTCAATTTAATGCCAAGTAAGAATTTATTAAAGGGATTTGTAAAATCCAAGTTTCAACAAGATTTAATATATGAAATTCATTTAACCAGTGATCAAATGACGATGAGATTTAGCCAAAGAGGCGATAAAGGTTTATTATAAAATGTCCAAGTAGATGAAATCAATTTATGTGACGAGGGATTTATATTATAAATCAAAAGGTTTTAAGTGGAAGAATATTTGAAGTTAAAGTGATGTTTTAATGGATATTAGTTTAGATAAGGGAATTAAGTAAAAGACTTCAAAAGAAGATTTCAAATGTAAGAAACAATTTATGGGATCGATTTGAAATCGATAAGGTAAATAAGATTTGGGAAATTGATTAAGTGACAAACTGATGTTATTCCAAGATAAGAACGGGTTGACCAAGGTCTGATAGGTAACTAAAATACCCCAACTCGGTTGGCCTCGCTATTATCGAGGAACAGTATTAGTTTGAAGTAAGTGAAGTTGTTGAAATTGTTTTACCCTATACGAGGTACATCGAACTCTAATGCAAGATTTTGGGAATTAAATAATATTGCAATGATGGTTCCAAAGGAAAAAGAATAAGTGGTTTAAAATTTTATTAAACATTTGTTATTTAATTAGAGTTGATCTAATATAGTTAGAGTTAGTCAAACAAAGTTATCTAGGAAAGTTTCTATTGTGTACGACTGCTAGCGTAATTCGCAGGGCTGCAGATAGCCTATGGCGGTCGGATGTTTCCTGAGGGAATCAGGCGTAACCATTGTGATCGCGGCGATCTAGAGTCGAGCGAATGGAGTTAAGTCGCGTATTAGTTAATAGGAGTAATCAAGTCAAGTTTGTCGAGTTAAATAAGTCCAGTTAGTCAAGTTAGAGTTAATCAATCATAGTAAATCAGATAAAGTTAGTCAAAAGGGAATTTGGTTAAATATATTTTAAAGGAGGTCGAGTTGTGCCAAGTACTGAATCAGAAAACTCATTGTGTTCACACTATTGTTAATTGATAGTTAAAACACCGACTATCAAACCCAACCAATACGATTGTTGGTTCGGAAAGTCCGGGATTGAATTATATTCGAAAACCATTCCGACCATCAAATACGTGAAGACGTCGATTGAAGACGGAGCAAGTGAAGACCGTGGATCTTCATAAGCGGAAGGACTACTTGTTGAATTTCTCTGGCCTGCAGCCAGAGTTATTTTGATTTGTGATTCTGTCGTGGTTGAAATCCACGGGTGGCAAGGACTTCTCGCTACTGATTCATGGGGTGATTCCTGTATGAGATGCAGTAGGAGAGTACCTTCAGTTCATCCTGTTCCTGGATGACTTGTATGGACGGATATCTGACAGAGTATTTCCAAAAGGAATTACATGCGTTGATTTCTCCAAACGTACCACGGTTGATGGCGGAGAAATTGTTATTCTCTAGCCTGATAGCTAGAGTATGTTTGTGGACGTCAATCAAGTGTGATCTGGCGGATCTGACGATGTGGCATTCAAAGTGAATGATGACCAGATGTTCTAGAGATAAAGTTCTAGCCTCAAGCCTCATCAACCGGGAAATGACAAAAATCGGGCAGGCAACATGGCTATGTGGGTCGCTCCCATTAGGATGTATGATCACCTATCTAGAGAAATTCCTATTGCTTCCTTATCTATTCGATGCTGACCCTATTCGGGTGGCGGTTGCTGATCCCAACCGTCGGTGATATACATTCGATACACTCAAGCGAAATGAGTGGTCGGTCATGTGTGGGCCGGGTTGCAAGACGTTCTTGTTGAACCCAGTGTATTCGCCTCTAGAGATACACGTGCGGAAGGTGGACCCATACCTTGTCAAGTTGGAATCCAATATCCAATAAGCGCCCATGGTTTTTCGATTGTATACTATATATGGGGGGCGTGAGATGCAAGCGTTCCTCTAGATTATTATTTACTTGTATTTAGACATTATGATAATATCAGAGAAAGATATTGATTTCAAAAATGGTTTGGTTATAGTAAGGTAAAAACCATCCGTGTTTATGTGTGGATTGGTCTTACTATTACCTTTTGATTTCGAAAGGATTTTGCAAAGTTAAACAAGTTGTGTGTTATGTGAATTTATCACTGATAGTATTCCAGACTGACCCGGTGTATTTTGTTTTAAATCAAATGTGCTCGGGTCAGACCGAGTATGTTCCAGGTTAGGTTTCGCTTGGAGTTTCAGGAGCTGGAAGCAGGCGACTTCACCGCTAGTTATTCAAAGTTATTATTCCGCTGTGACTAATGTATGTGTACTCTGATGATTGGTATGTTTTATATAGTTCTTTGTATAAAGTGATTTGATATTATATTTTATCTGTTCCGCTGTGAAATTCTGATGTGTTCCTCTTCTTTCTTCTATTCTAATACTTCTTTCTTTCTATTCTCACCTTCTAACTTCTTTCTCATGACAATCTGGGGGTTCGATACTTGGGTTTTGGCAAGTGATACGAGTTTATGTATTGTTGTCGAGAACCCGATTGTCGTTCTTTTCCCCGGGTCGTTACAGTGGTATCAGAGCTATTGGTTTAATGATTAACCTTGGCTCTGTGGTGTGACTCAATAGAGATGGGGTTAGCAGTACCCTAGATTGAGTTTGAGTAGATATACGAGAGAGCGTATTTGTGATTTGATATAAAATTATTTTTAATGATTATTTTTGCCCTATTTTATTTTATAATAAAATAAAGGTAAAAGTTATTATAGTATGGGCAATCATCTTGATTGGTTAATGTTGGTTGTATAATATGTTTGTAGTGTATGGTTGATTGCTTGAATATAAACCTGAGGATGTATGGAATTGGTTAAAACGAATCTAAAATGAATTATTCGAATGAATCAATCCAGATAAATAAATTCGAATGGATAAAAAAATAAAATAAAATAAAGGAAGTGATTACAAATAATTATAATCCCGTATGGATTGAATTGTGTGTATCATTGGCTGATGTGGATATTTGAACATAATCAGCATGTGTTTGATGACTAATGGGTTTATTGAGTTGAGAACAGGTGCAGAAACCCGTCCAAGGGAGAAATTCTGGAGTTAAGCAAATCCAGTTTGAATGGGAGCTGCATTATAATTAAGACAGCTCAAGTATAAATTATCGTTTATCGCATAATAGCGCTCGCAAAAAGGTACGCCTACGCCAAATATAAATTTTTGGTTTTCTTTGGGGTTTTGAGTTTGGATTTTGAATTTTCCGACCTTGAGAGTCGATGTATAGATATTTCTTGATCCTGCGATATCGCAGATGGTCCTCCGTACAGGGGAGACTCTGCCGAAATTTTTCTAAAATTCAAGGAATTAGAAAATTTTTGGATTTTTTTTAGGAAATTCTTTCCTTTGAAATAAATTAGTTTTAAAACCAATAGGGTCAGTTTGAAAATAAATTCGAGTTTTAAATTTTATTATTTTTGAAAAGACAATAATAGACGGCATTTCTTCTACCTTAGCAATTTCGAGGACGAAATTATTTTAAGGGGGAAGAAATGTAACGACCCGTATTTTTCTACCAAATTAATTGGATTATTTTAAATATTTTAATAATTTAAGATATTGGTTTGAGGTTGGATAATCGAATTTAACGATTTTATTGTGAATATATTATATAAAATAAATAATAAATATTATTTTAATTTCCAAAATATGGGAAATTGTCGAAATTGAAATATACTGTGATCCGACAGTTTAAAGTGGTCAAATATTGTTTATACTGAAATTTTAGTGACAAATCGTTTTGAAAACGACGACGAATATATATAGTTTATAATTTTATTAAATAACGAGTTGCAGCGGCGCGGCAGTTCGCGTTTTGGCGTTTTGAACTTCAATTGGTCGTACCGGGTTCAAAATAAGTCGGATTTCCTCGAAACAAGAAACGTTGGGACCAGTTTGACAATATCTTCCCAACGACAGAGAAAAATCCAGTTTTCGTCGTGTAGATTTTGTTTTATGTCCAAATCAAATTTTGGGAAAAGCAGCGCCAGAATTCCTTTTATATATATAGCGCTGCAGTTATATAAAATAATGGTTTTTAAATATTTTAAACATCGAATTGGCTTGGAATTCAACCCGGGATATTTTTCCTTGGTAATATATCAAATTCTGGTCGTGTATGGTCAACTGCAATATTTTAATAATATTATATTGAAGTACTTTAAAATTGGGTTATTTTAATTCAAATTGGCCAGTTCAAAAGGGACATTTTTCAAACGACCTCTGTTTTCGACGAAATAAATTTTATTGGGACCGCAACAGTAAATTATTGCCAGATTTTCAGACGGCACGTAAATCGGGGTTATTCTGTGAGCGTGGCAAAATAAAATGCAAAATAAATCGATCAAATTGGACGTGTACAAACGCTATTTGAGCATACAAGCACGGAATTCGACGAAACAAGATTCGTTAGGACCGTATCGTCAAAATATACTATGCCGTCCAGTCGCGTCTCGAACGGGGTTCGTATGTGAGCGCAGCAGCGAATAAACGATGTTCGAAAACGCGATAGACACGAAATAAAATATCGTTAGTCAACGTCGCTCGTCACGTCAACTTAAAATATATTTTTCCACCATTATATAAACCCCTAGACCAGAAATTTCAGCCCAACCCTCATCTTCTTCATGTATTTTTGCAAAAAAGCCCCTCAACACAAAAACCATTATATCTTTCAATCCAAGAAGAATTTGTTATGGCAACCAAAGGCAAAGTTGTAGATCGGCTCGTTGTCTACCTCCTGTAAAAAGTTGGGGTTGATCGGAGCTAGGTGGTGGCCGGAAATTGGCGAGAACCGTGGAAAACTATTTTCGTTTTTCACTAAAATTGATGTGTTGTGGCCGATTTCGTTGGACGAGGCCTTAGGGCTTTCGAAGAGGGGAGATCAGGCTTTATTTTGGCGGTGGTCTCAGGTCCTAACGTTGCCGGTGGTCGGAGATATTGGTAGATGAACTGAGGTGTATTTCTCTGGGCTGTTTTTCACAAGAGCGGACGGAAATGAGGATTTTCCGGCGAAGTCTGTCATCGAGGGGGTCGGGGGTCTGATGTGGACGAAAGGCGGAGGCGAGGTGGTCGCTTTGGGGGTGGTCCGGTCACCTGAAATGGACGGAGGCGGCGGTTTTTGGGGCATGAACGGAGCCCGTTCGTGGCTGTTTCCACGGCAATCGAGGAGGTCTGGGAGGCTGGCGGTTTGGACGATGGCGTCTCAGGGTGGCACGGTGACATGGGTCCGGTCGGTTGGTGTTCAGATGGTCGGAATCAGTGGTTGTAGGTGGTGGAAGGCGCCAAAGTTTGGGGTGAATGGTGAGGTATCGGGTTTCAGCGAGGTCAAAGGAGAAAACGCGTATCCCATTTAATCTCCTGCTGACGTGGCCAGTTCAAACGTTAATTAAGGTAATGATTAGGTGATGATTATTTAATTTATTTAATTAAATTATTAATTAATGGTTTAGTTATAAATCGTATATTTTTTTCAAACTTCGAACCAACGTAACTTGTTCATACGTTAACGGATTTCAGCGAAACTGGATCCGTTGGGATCGCAGGGACGATACCTACCCGATGGCACTGAGTAGAAGTCAATCCGACGTAGTTGAAAATTCAGCTATTTTTGGACGAATGGTTCAAATTAAAAGCGACAAACGCATCAACCGTTGACCAGAACCAACTCTGGTGAGTTAATTCTCACACCTTCTGGAATACTGTGATGTGGTAAAGTCACGGTGAATTATATTTACAGTTAACAATTTAAATTGGCTGATTGGATGCGATGGATGCAAGTTGCTTGTTGTTGATTGATGGTTGCAGTTATTTATATTCTGCAAATTGTTTAATTCGCATATTGTTATCAACTGACATCTGTGATGCAGAGAAGGACAGGTTGGAGGATCCGACCGGATTCCTCAAATTTACTGTATTTGTTTTTGTTGTGCATATATATGGATTGTTCACATCATCTGACACCAAAACTATTTGAATGTTGATAGTTGAATATACAACCATCGTTGTTGTGGTTAAAGTCAATTGTTTGTGTTGACTGAGTAGATGGGCAGTAAGGGTCTAGTCGTAGGGTTTTAACGTTGTTCTACCGTCAGGGAAATTGACGGGGTTTCAAAGTTATAATTTATTTATAACTGAATTTTAAGTTTTTCAATTATTTCATACGAGTATTTAAATCGGGAATTTAAATTAAATAAGTTAAATCGAGTTATTAAGAGAATTTAGTTAAATGGTTTTGATCAGTTGAGAAGCAGAAATCAAGATATTCCATAGGTTGTTAAAAAGGGAAATTTATTGTTTCAAACAATTAAAATGTGACTTAAATTAATTAAGTTAATTAATTAATTTAAGAAAGGGGAAATGACAATTGGAATTTCAGTTAATAGTTAACTAATGTGTATGGTTGGTAAATCCACCAGTGCAAGTAGAATGGTCAAAGGAAATAAATGTTGGTTAAATATTTATTAAAGTTATCAAATAGTGTTGGATATTAGTTAATCTTCGATTAACTATAGTCTAAAGGGGGTAATTGAATTGGTTATTGTTAATAACCTGGATTATTATCGAGTAAGCACGTAAACATGATAATAATGCTATTTTGGGTTAAGATTAAAGTTAACTATATTTTGATATAGTAGATGTTAAAGCAAGTTATTCTTTAAATTTCAAATAATTTAAAGTGGTGAATTCAATTTAATGCCAAGTAAGAATTTATTAAAGGGATTTGTAAAATCCAAGTTTCAACAAGATTTAATATATGAAATTCATTTAACCAGTGATCAAATGACGATGAGATTTAGCCAAAGAGGCGATAAAGGTTTATTATAAAATGTCCAAGTAGATGAAATCAATTTATGTGATGAGGGATTTATATTATAAATCAAAAGGTTTTAAGTGGAAGAATATTTGAAGTTAAAGTGATGTTTTAATGGATATTAGTTTAGATAAGGGAATTAAGTAAAAGACTTCAAAAGAAGATTTCAAATGTAAGAAACAATTTATGGGATCAATTTGAAATCGATAAGGTAAATAAGATTTGGGAAATTGATTAAGTGACAAACTGATGTTATTCCAAGATAAGAACGGGTTGACCAAGGTCTGAGAGGTAACTAAAATACCCCAACTCGGTTGGCCTCGCTATTATCGAGGAACAGTATTAGTTTGAAGTAAGTGAAGTTGTTGAAATTGTTTTACCCTATACGAGGTACATCGAACTCTAATGCAAGATTTTGGGAATTAAATAATATTGCAATGATGGTTCCAAAGGAAAAAGAATAAGTGGTTTAAAATTTTATTAAACATTTGTTATTTAATTAGAGTTGATCGAATATAGTTAGAGTTAGTCAAACAAAGTTATCTAGGAAAGTTTCTATTGTGTACGACTGCTAGCGTAATTCGCAGGGCTGCAGATAGCCTATGGCGGTCGGATGTTTCCTGAGGGAATCAGGCGTAACCATTGTGATCGCGGCGATCTAGAGTCGAGCGAATGGAGTTAAGTCGCGTATTAGTTAATAGGAGTAATCAAGTCAAGTTTGTCGAGTTAAATAAGTCCAGTTAGTCAAGTTAGAGTTAATCAATCATAGTAAATCAGTTAAAGTTAGTCAAAAGGGAATTTGGTTAAATATATTTTAAAGGAGGTCGAGTTGTGCCAAGTACTGAATCAGAAAACTCATTGTGTTCACACTATTGTTAATTGATAGTTAAAACACCGACTATCAAACCCAACCAATACGATTGTTGGTTCGGAAAGTCCGGGATTGAATTATATTCGAAAACCATTCCGACCATCAAATACGTGAAGACGTCGATTGAAGACGGAGCAAGTGAAGACCGTGGATCTTCATAAGCGGAAGGACTACTTGTTGAATTTCTCTGGCCTGCAGCCAGAGTTATTTTGATTTGTGATTCTGTCATGGTTGAAATCCACGGGTGGCAAGGACTTCTCGCTACTGATTCATGGGGTGATTCCTGTATGAGATGCAGTAGGAGAGTACCTTCAGTTCATCCTGTTCCTGGATGACTTGTATGGACGGATGTCTGACAGAGTATTTCCAAAAGGAATTACATGCGTTGATTTCTCCAAACGTACCACGGTTGATGGCGGAGAAATGGTTATTCTCTAGCCTGATAGCTAGAGTATGTTTGTGGACGTCAATCAAGTGTGATCTGGCGGATCTGACGATGTGGCATTCAAAGTGAATGATGACCAGATGTTCTAGAGATAAAGTTCTAGCCTCAAGCCTCATCAACCGGGAAATGACAAAAATCGGGCAGGCAACATGGCTATGTGGGTCGCTCCCATTAGGATGTATGATCACCTATCTAGAGAAATTCCTATTGCTTCCTTATCTATTCGATGCTGACCCTATTCAGGTGGCGGTTGCTGATCCCAACCGTCGGTGATATACATTCGATACACTCAAGCGAAATGAGTGGTCGGTCATGTGTGGGCCGGGTTGCAAGACGTTCTTGTTGAACCCAGTGTATTCGCCTCTAGAGATACACGTGCGGAAGGTGGACCCATACCTTGTCAAGTTGGAATCCAATATCCAATAAGCGCCCACGGTTTTTCGATTGTATACTATATATGGGGGGCGTGAGATGCAAGCGTTCCTCTAGATTATTATTTACTTGTATTTAGACATTATGATAATATCAGAGAAAGATATTGATTTCAAAAATGGTTTGGTTATAGTAAGGTAAAAACCATCCGTGTTTATGTGTGGATTGGTCTTACTATTACCTTTTGATTTCGAAAGGATTTTGCAAAGTTAAACAAGTTGTGTGTTATGTGAATTTATCACTGATAGTATTCCAGACTGACCCGGTGTATTTTGTTTTAAATCAAATGTGCTCGGGTCAGACCGAGTATGTTCCAGGTTAGGTTTCGCTTGGAGTTTCAGGAGCTGGAAGCAGGCGACTTCACCGCTAGTTATTCAAAGTTATTATTCCGCTGTGACTAATGTATGTGTACTCTGATGATTGGTATGTTTTATATAGTTCTTTGTATAAAGAGATTTGATATTATATTTTATTTGTTCCGCTGTGAGATTCTGATGTGTTCCTCTTCTTTCTTCTAGTCTAATACTTCTTTCTTTCTATTCTCACCTTCTAACTTCTTTCTCATGACAATCTGGGGGTTCGATACTTGGGTTTTGGCAAGTGATACGAGTTTATGTATTGTTGTCGAGAACCCGATTGTCGTTCTTTTCCCCGGGTCGTTACAATACAACACATCAGAACAAATAACAGAAGACTTCTATAAACATCATAATAATGTTACATCAGAGTACAGAATATATCAGAGTATATTGAAATATAATATAGCGGAAGATTAATTTACATCAAATGTAATACAATGCACAGCGGAAAATAAATAAAGTAACACAGCGGAAGACTAACGATGCTCTGGACGCAGCTTTAAGCTTCAATCTAGAATCCTGCTCATATATCTGCAACATAAACTACTCGACTGCCCGTGTGGAAAATAGGGGCACCCGAATTTGCAAGGGAAAAGCAAACTATAGGTCAGTCATGGGACTGGTGTGAGAAACTCTAAACAGTTATAACCTTACATAAATCATATGGCATATCACGGGACCACGCCGCTAACGCGGAACGGGTTTACCCCTATGAATGCCAGTGTATAAACAACAATCAATATAGATATATGGATATACTATGCATCAATCAACATGCAATATCCCAATCTACCCACTTAGATTAATCACTACACTTAGAATTTCCAAATCCAATTCAATTTATAGAAATTATTCCTTTGGACTTTATTTCCCGATTTCCATTTCAAATCATTTGAAATACATATTTAACTTTCTATATCAAAGTAGATTTCACTTCGGGATCTCAAATCAAATCGTTTGGAAATATGAATTCCAAAACATAACAATGCATACAAACAAGTATGCAACCAAATATCGGGCTCCCCCTAGACAAGGCAAAGGCACCCACCTAAGCAACTCGATATATATATATATATATATATGTGCACCTCCCTCTATGGAGCAGGCTACACCGACGATGCACCTCCCACACAAGAAGCATACACCGCCCATCTCACCCATACTTTTAGTCGTCTGGGTTACCCGAATCTCTAGCCACATACCAAATCATCTCATATCCCGAAGTAGGGAAAATCATTTCACAACATAATAATCACAAGTACTTTCAAAATATAGTACTTCACATCAGCAATTCACACATATGATTAGTCACTATTAATCACATAACCTTTGAGCTCGTACGTCTCAAAGAAGGGTGTTAAGCAAGAGAATAAATTCTCCGCCACCAAACAGATATGTTATCAATAGCAACTAATCGAATACGTGATGAACCACAATGTAAAACATAATACATTTCTAAATCATTTTAGAAATCATCGGGTTTAGGCCTCGAAATCCTTTCTGTTTTATAAAACATTTCTATAAAACATTCCCTGTCCAAAATCGGGAATATATTTCTTTTCACTTAAGAAAAACATCATTTCACAATCATTCATTAAATTTGAAATGAACACATCGCTAAACACCTTACCGTCAAATCGTGAAGTGTTTCACAAGGTGTTAGCCTACCAGTATTTCTACCCAACCCAATGCTAAATGTAAGAGCATATCTTGCTCATAAACTGGTCGAGCACAATCCAAACAATCAATCAATCCAATTTGACATTAAATATAAGGTTTTGAATAGAGATAGTATCGACTAATATTCAACATCAAATCCTGAAACCAACAGATATCATATCGGGAATAACGATATTGATATCTTCCAAATTCCCATCACAATATCTGTATAACCACGGAATCCAACATCGATATATTCCGATGATAATTTCGATTCAAATCCATTCCAATCCATATATTGGAAATTCTGGTAATTTTCAAAAACCATTTCAAACCCCATTTATTTAAATAAATAAATAAATAAATTATTATTCTAGTTACTAATTAGTTCATTCCGATAAAAATATATTTTCACCTTTTCAAATGTGGAATTTTTCATCCCAATTCTTTCCAAATCATTTCTTATGATTTTACACTAATTATTGATATTTTTAATAATTTTATCAAGGCCCGTACAGTCGATTTCCACAAACGGCCATCGAACTGCACTTACAACGACCTTTTCCTATTTTGATTTGGACATAATTCCAAATCCAACCGTTAGATTTCAAATTTCTAATATTCATTGGAAAGCTCTTTTCGATACGAACCCAACAGTTCCAGTTTCAGGAGAATCTGACGGTCGGATCTCCCGCAATGTTAATTCGAAGTCAATGGTCGAAATTCGCGAACTGCCGCGGCGCAGCGCGTTCTATTCAGGCCATTTAATATATATATTTCGTCGATTTCAATTCAAAACGTATTTTATAAATCGTTTTAAGTTCGTTTTCAAAACAATTTCAACTTCCATTTCAATTTCAGATCAAAATTGAATTTTCCACTACATGAAATTTTTTATACATCTCATATATATATTAAAAATAATATTTTCACGTTTCATATATATAATATTTACACTTTCATATATATAATGTTTTCACTTTCATATATATAATCTTTTCGCTTTCATATATACAATATTTTCACTTTTCATATATACAATGTTTTCACTTTCATATATATAATGTTTTCACTTCGTATATATATATATATATATCATTTCATATATATTATTTTCACTTCATATATATATCATTTTCACATTTCGTATATATATCGTTTTCACATTTCATATATATATATATATATATATATATATATATCGTTTTCACATTTCATAAATATATATATATATATCGTTTTCACATTTCATATATATATAATGTTCATTTCAAATATATATTTTTCACATTTCATATATATATTATTTTCTTTTCACATCACATCAATTTTCACACAAAATACAATCATACAAGTCGTCCATGGTCTGCGGATGACGGGGAGCAGTTCATATATGCAGTTATACAGTAAATAACTGTACAGAAATAATATAGTGAGAGAATTCTCACCTTGATCGGTTTCAGAAATCGTTTATACAACGATTGTTTTAATTGAATTAAACTGCGCGTTTAATTCAACCAAAATTTTCAACTGCTCCTGTTTTTGTTCCAGTCAGTTTCATTGCGAAGAGCTCTTCAAGACAGTTCTAATAGACCCAAGATTGTCAAATTCTGAATTGATTTGCAAAAGTTACAACGGTTTCAATATCTTATTTGAATTCAAAATAAAACAAAGGGGTTAATGACTATTTTCCCCTAATCAACTCATTAATTTTAATCACCCAATCAAGGCCGCTAATTTCTTGTCTTCCCCGATGACCCAGTAACACGCAAACAACTGACCCACTTCGAGATTTAGGGCTCGATGTCGCCCCCAATACATTGCGCCAGATCTCGATCAACCCGCGACACCCTGACGACCTTCGAAGCCTCTACTACCGCTAGCGATTTGGCTCAACTCGCAGCCCCCCTCCCTTCTGAAATCTTGTGCGAACTGGCGAGGTTTGGGCCACCAATTTGAGTCCATTTCTTAGAGAAAGCCGATCATAGCCTTACGAATTTAAAGCTCATGAAGAGCTCTTTGATTTTCCCTTAATAACCATCATCTAATTCGGTGTACAATGGAAGAATTTAAGGAAGCAAAAAGGGACGTTTTCGGCCTTTCTTTGCAATGCGGCGGCTCTGAAGAAGTAGTTAGGGTTTCTAATCCTAGGGCATATATATATATAGTATAATATATTTTAATATTTAATTATTTAATTTCTTTTAAAGTTCACAATCGTCACGAACTCCAAATCAAACCCAACGACTGTCGCCCTAGCTAAATACCCCCATTCTGAACGCAATGGGATATGTCCCGTAAGCCAATTTGGCCGTTATGATCAGTTTTTGTTAAATTCAAAATTTAAATCTATATATTTTATTTTAAACATACTCTTCAATTTACCGGGGCCACATACTAACTCTATAAATTCCAAAAAAAGTATTTCTAGCTTCGTATTGATGATACGGTCCTAACAAAACTAATTTCGTCAAATTTGAAGACCGTTTGAAAAATGGCCATTTTCTGGTCGATCGAAATTGACTAAAACTGTTAAAACACATTTTACTTCGCCACACTCACATATTGATTCGAAAAATTACGAATTTTGGAATATAGTAATAACTTGACATCACGGATCCAACAAAAGTGGTTACGTCGAAAACCGAGGTCATTTGCAAAATTCCCATTTTTAAGGGCCAGAATTCCATAGTGACTATTCTGAATTTTCAACTGGACATAACTTTTGATTCCCACTATGAAATTTTGATTTTTTGGATTCGTTGGAAAGATATTCTCAATTAGATTCAAATATTTTTGGTTTCGCTAAAATCCAGTTTATTTTGCACCCGGTACATTCATTTGAACTTTGAAATCGAAATTTCAAACTACCGCGCCATTTTCAATTCCTTTTATAATTAAAATAAAATATTTATATTCTAATGACGATCTATATAAATATATACGTTCTATTTCTATTCGAAATAAATTTCTTATCGTTATTATTTAAAATAATTCATTTCAAATAATCAAAATTCATCAAAATTGCTAAAATAAAAAAATTAAATTGGCTCAGAATTTCCGGGTTGTTACAAGGAATTTATAAAATAAGTAAATTTATAAACAATGTTTATGAATATAGTGAATTAATTATCTAGAGATAATCTGAAATTTTAAATTCAAGTATGAATTTAAAATATAATTTGAAATTATTTCGAAAAAAGAAACGACAATTTTATTCCAGGATTCGGAATATAAAATGAATTGAGTTTAAGTAGATTTGAAATGGAAATTGTTTTAATATATGAAACAAGGAAGATGGATTTATAAATGATATTTATAACTCTAGTAAAATAAATTATCATTAGATAATTTAAAGATTTAAATTCAAATATGAATTTGAAAATAGAATTTAAAATGGAATCGAAATGGAAATTTGTTTTAAATTATAAAACAAGGAAATTAAATTTATAAATAACCTTTATAATTAAGGAAAATAAATTATCATTGGCTAATTTAGAAATTTAAATTCAAATATGAATTTAACCGTGAATTGGAAATTGTTTCAGAAAAGGAACGATGGGTTGTATTTTGATATTCGAAATATAAAAACGAATTGAGATAAGTTTAAGTAATTATATTGGGAATTCGATTTCATCGAATTTTATAAAGTAATTCATTCCTAAAGGAATTGGAAGTAAATATTAAAAATGGAGTTGTGACTGAATTTATAATTAAGTGCTGCAATAATCGACGACTAGGGATAATCAGAGTATTTAAGTTAGATTGGGAAAATTGGATTAATATATATATATTAAAATATATTAGAATGGAGTTGAAATTTATTATAAATGAAGTTTAAACATTAGTATATAAATATAATTAAAACGAAATCGCCGTAGCACGGTAGTTCGTAAATTGGCATTTCGAACTTCAATTGAGTATGTAGAACTCAATTTAAGTCGGAATCCTTTGAAACAAGAATCGTCAGAACCGACTGAATAATAGTTTTCTAATGGAAGAGAAAAATATGGATTTCTTCTTATAGATTTTGAGTTATGTCAAAATCAAATTTTCAGAAAAACAGCGCCATATCCGTTTTAAAACCATAACGGTTTATTTAAATTTATAAAAGGATTTTAAGCAAATAAAATCCGAATCTTCATTAGAAAAATTCAGATTTGAGTTATAAAATATATCTGAACTCAAGTGGAGTAATGAAATGATTTTTGAAACAAAAATCAGATGTTGTTAATTATTGAACAGAATTAACTTGTTTGAAAAATAATTAGTAAATGGAATTTGGTTTGAAATTGGGCTTTGGATAAGTAAATTGGGTTTGTAAATTTATATTCGAAATCGAATATGAAATTCGAGTTGAAAAATGGAATTCAATTGGTTTATAACCAAATTAAAAATGGTATATGAACATGATATGTTCAAATAAAATTATGAAATAGGCAAAAAAGAAAGATAAATAAAGAATAAATTAGCGAATTAAGTTAAAATGACCAAATTGAGTTGGAATAAATTGAGAATGGATGTATATGGGTTAGACAGGTATGGAATGAAGTGTATGAAGATTATAATTAAAGTGCCCGACAAAAAGGTACATGTTTAAATTCCATATAAGATTTTATGCACCGAATCGGCAAGCCGCTTGGCTTTTTAATTTTCTTTTCGAATGGAATGGGCCTAGAGAGGCGAGTTGAGGTTTGAACTATTGACCGGTACAAAGGAGGTGCTGGAGAAATTTTTCGGAAATTTAAGGAGTTAGAATATTTTTAAGAAAATTCGATTACTAGAAATCAATATATTGACATGTATAACATTCATTAAGGAAACGAACTTAAAAATTGAATATTATGAACAAAAAGAAAATCTATAATTAAATCTGGTAAAAATAGATTAGAGAATCGTATATACATTTTAAATGAAATGAATAATTGGTTTTTATGATATTGATTATTCGAGATAAGTAGTCTTGTCCATTTTGAAGTTAAAAATGTTATTCAGTAAAGGTTTGAGAGGTAGTTATACCCCGACTTGATTGATTTCAATTTTAACATATAAATAACAAGATTTAGTATCGAAGATAAATGTTTGAATAAGATTTAGTTGAATGCTGTATTTTGGGTTGTTGTAACGATGTTTTACACAACATTCGTTTTAACCCAAGAAAGAGGAATTTTGGAAATATAATAATAAATATTTCCTAAGTATGGAAACAAACGAGTCGGGAAAAGAGATAAGTAATTGGAATGTTTTCCAATTATAAATAGAAGACGTTTTCTACGTATAGAAAATAAAAGAAGTTGATAAATGGAAATGTTTTCCAAATAGTGTAAGAGACCAAGGTGATTATCGAAAACATCATGTTAATGAATATTGATAAGGAAATGGAGAAATGATTAATTAATGGAATATTAATTAAGGGGCCCAATGATTATTTGATGTTTTGGAATGGATGTTCATTTTCTTCAATAGTTAAATAACTGACTATCGAAGTGTTTGTCAATATTGTTGTCGATATGGAGATACCGGTTGGATTATTATCCGAGATCCACTCCATATTAGCAGTAGCGCTACGAAACAGATTATATGAAGATAATCGAAGACGGAGTAAAGTGCAAGGGCTTTTTCTATAAATCCTAGGTAGAAACTGCCTAAGAAGGACTAATAGAAATTGTGCCTTCGGTTTCATTCAGTCCTAGAACGAACGTATATGGACGAGTGTCTGACAGAATATTTCCAATAATCGCATATGTTGATTTGTATAGATATATATGGTGGCGGAGAATTTATTCTCTTAGCATAATATCTTGAATATATTTGTGCAAATCAATTAATGATTAAAGGATCTGACAATGTGGCATTCAAAGTGATTATGCTATAAATGAATGGTAAGTAATCGTAGCCTCAAGCCTCAACAATCGGGAAATGACAAAAATCGGACAGGGAGCATGGCTAAGTGGGTAGCTCCCAATTAGGGTGTATTATCACTTACCTAGAGAAATTCATTTTTTTCTTTATTCTATTCGATGTTGTCCCACTCGGGAAACGATTGCTGGTCCCAGCCGTTGGTGATATACATTCGATACACCCAAGCAAAATGAGTGGTCCGTCATGTGTGGCCAAGTTACAAGATGTTCTTTTTGAACCCACTGTATTCTCCTCGAGAGATACACAATCGGAAGGTGGTTCCATACCTTGTCATAGTTGGAAAATTCATCACCCAATAAGTGCCTACAGTTTTGATTGTATATTGTGTATGTGGGGCGTGAGATGAAAGAGTTCCACGAGAATTCTATTTATTTGATTTAGACATTATTATAATATCAAAAGAGTTTTGATATAAAGATTATCATTTCTTTCAAAGGGATTTTGAAAGTTAAATCAAGTGTTTTGGATTCTCAAAAGGGAAAAACCCGTTCCGTGTTATACGGCGTGGTCTTATGAGATATTGTTTATTTTCTCAAGCTGTTTTAAATTGTTTACTCATACCAGTCCCATGATTGACCCAGAGTTTATTTTGTTTTGTTTTACCTAAACTCTTGGGTGCCCAAATTTGTACGGGCAGTCATGTAGTTCAGGATTTTTCAGATCTATCTAAAGGAGCTTGGAGCAGGAGGCTTCAGTGTTAGATATATAGTAATTTTATTTCCACTATATTGTAAGTGTTGTACTCTGATAAGCGTATGTTATACAGTTAAAATTTTGTATTTCAAAAGTTATGATATATTATATTTTGTTCCGCTGCGATGTGAGATTCTGTGTTGTTATTCTGTTCTTCCTCTGCCTTTTTCTGCTAAAAAAATGATTCTATTTCTGTGATATTTGGGTTGGATGTGTGATGTGTGTACTCAACTCAGATAGTACGGATTTGCGGGCCGTTACATTAAGGAAACAGATTAATTAATTAACTTAGTAAGTTGTTAATTATAGGTCTAATTGTTTAAAGTTTAAAATTCTATAACTTTTTCAAACCAAAACAGAATTGAACAAAACCAGTCTCGTTGGAATCGTGAAGACATGCACTACATTTCAAAACTGTTTGGAATAGAAACAGAGCAAGTACAAATTTCGACAAAATTAAATGTTTAGTTCAATTTAAGAAAACAATCGTTATTAAAACGGTTTCAGAAACCGATCAAAGTGAGAACTCTCTTACTCAAATTATTTGTATAGTTATTTGTAACAACCCGTAAAATGCGAGCCAGTTTGAAAATTTTTATTTTGGCGATTTAGCGAATTTAGAATATTTAAAATGAATTATTTTAAATAATTCGACGAGAAATTTATTTTGAATAGAATTCGACGTATATATTATACGCGTCGTCGTTAGAATATAAATAATTATATATAATTATAAAAGGAATTGAAAATGGCGCGGTAGTTCGATAATTCGATTTCAAACTTCAATTGAATGTACCGGGTGCAAAACAATCCGGATTTTAGTGAAACCAAAAATCATAGGATCTATTTGTGAATATCTTTCCAACGAATCCGAACAATCAAGATTTCATAGCGGGAATCAAAAGATATGTCCAGTTGAAAATTCTGAATAGTCGCTATGGAATTCAGGCCCTTAAAAAATGGACATTTTGCAAATGACCTCGGATTTCGACGAAACCAGTTTTGTTGGGTCCGTGATGTTAAGTTATTGCTAGATTCCAAATTTCATAATTTTTCGAATCAATATGTGAGCGTGGCGAAGGAAAACGCGGTTGACCAGTTTCAGTTGATTTTAATCGACTGGAAATTGACCATTTTTCTAACGGTCTCAGAATTCGACGAAACTAGTTTTGTTAGGACCGTATTGTCAATACGAAGCTAGAAAATATTTTTATGGAATTTTAAGTGTTAGTATGTGACCCCGGTAATTTGAAATGTACATTTAAAATTCAATATAGCGATTTAAATGTAAATTCAACAGAAACTGATCGAAACGATCAAATCAGCTTGCGATACATATCCCATTGTGTTCGGAATGGGGGTAATTAGCTAGGGGCGACAGTCGTTGAGTTTGATTCGGGGTACGGATGGATAAGTAACTTTTTGAAAATGAAAATTAAATAAATAATATAATTATATAATTATATATATCCTCACTACTCTCCCTCCTCTCTCTCTCTCTCTCTCATTCGGTCAACGCCCGATTACAGAAGAAAAAAAAAAAAAGAAATCAAAATCGTCGATCGCCCCAGCCCCTCCCCGCGCCGGAGCCGACGCGCCTCCACATCACCCACCTCCTCCTCCGATTAACTGCGACGCCATCCCTCCCCTCAATCCGAAGTCGAACCCCCCCAATCCTCTCTGCCGCGACCCACTCCTTCGAACCCTAGCCCTAAGCCGCCGCCATGGCAAGCTCGCCCACCGCCAGACCCTCCACCCACCTCCGCGGCTTCGATTCCGCACCCCCCCTGGCTTGAGGAAGTCGCCGTAACCCCCCCCCCTCCTCCGTTGAAATAAGCCCCCCTGTAAGTCTTTTTTTATTATTTATTTATTTATGTTATTTTTATTTAAAAACTGAATGTTATTTTTATTTAAAAACTGAATGTTATTTTTATTTAAAAACTGAATGTTATTTTTATTTCAAAACTGAATGTTATTTTTATTTCAAAAACTGAATGTTATTTTTATTTCAAAACTGAATGTTATTTTGATTTAAAACTGAATTTTATTTACTTTAAAAACTGGGTTTTTATTTATGTCGTAAAGTTATAAAAATATAATTTTTATCTTTGAACAACGAAGTAAAAATATAATTTTTATCTATGAACTTCGAACTAAAAATTCGATTTTTATATATTGAATAGCGAAATCTAAATTCGATTTTTATATATTGAATAGCGAAATCAAAATTCGATTTTTTTTTATATATTGAATAGCGAAATCAAAATTCGATTTTTATATATTGAATAGCGAAATCTAAATTCGATTTTTATATATTGAATAGCGAGCTAAAAATTCGATTTTTATATATTGAACTTCGAAATAAAAATATGATTTTTATATAATAGAGAATATAAAAATGTGATTTTTTATATACAGTGTATACGGGCAACGAAGATGACGGGGATGCGATAACGACGAAGACTTCTGCAAATGAAGAGCCGTGGAGCTAGGATAGCTATACGTGAGAATTTCTCACCTTTCTATTATTTTTCTAGTTATATATATATATATACTAGGATGCAGACGGTGCTTAGTAGCACCCGACACAATCGTCCACAGACCATGGACTTGTTTGTTTGGTTGCATAGATTAGTTGAATTATTTGTTTGAAATGAATTGAATTGTTTGGTGAGATGAAATTGATTTGATTGATGTGTGAATGGCGTGGGCCTTCACTAGACCGGGGATAAGGCTAGGCCTTGTCCCGTTTCTAGTATCGTGCCGTTATGCCGCCGAAATTTTCTAAAATATGTTAGAAAATAAAAATATCATTTTATTGTGTAAATGAATTGAATAGAAATTCATAGGTTGAAATAAAATGTTTTATCGTTAAAAATATAATTTTTAACGTGAATGTGAATAAATGAATAGTTATAAACAAATCGGCCGATTTGTTTGTATATACACTGATTTGACTGATATTGATTGGGTCGATAAATTTCACACATCGCCCAACTGCACAAATAAAATCTGTGTTTGATTGTTTGAAACCCCACACGGGTGTTGGGATGAAATTTGAAGTTCACTCATCCTAATTGATTAAATATGTCGATCGATTGATTGACAGGCTGTTATAAGCGTTAGATATCTATATTTGATGCTTATACAGTGTAGTGCACTTTGGTTGATGGTTGATTATTTTTCAATGCTATTATACATGTGTTGTATGAAAATCCATATAATAACTTTATATGGTAATTGATTGGGCCTCATTCCAGTTTTAAAATAGAAATATTTAAAATAGAAATATTTGAAATAGAAATATTCGAAATGGAATATTTGGAAATATCAATATATGAAGCCGTGTTGATTAGGTTGGCGCCATTTTGACGTGAACGATATTTATATCGATTTTAAAACGATTTCGAAATAAATTGAAAACGATTTCGAAATGAATTGAATTTAAAACGATTTCGAAATGAATTGAAAACGATTTCGAAATGAATTGAATTGAAAACGATTTCGAAATGAATGGAATTGAAAACGATTTCGAAATGAATGGAATTGAAAACGATTTCGAAATGAATTGAATTGAAAACGATTTCGAAATGAATTGAATTGAATATGAATTCAAATTGAATTGAAATTTGAATTGAACAGAAATGAATTTTGAAACGAATTTATAAAGAAGAATTCAATTTTGCTTTGAATTGAAATGGAAGTTGAAATAGATTTTGAAATGAATTTAAAACTGTTTATATAATTCGTTTTTAAATAGAAATCGACGAAATATATATTATATATATAATATAATGGCCTGAATAGAACGCGCCGCGCCGCGGCAGTTCGTGAATTTCGACCATTTATTTCAAACGGACATTGCGGGAGATCCGACCGTCGGATTCTCCTAAAACCGGAACCATTGGGTTCGTATCGAAAAGAGCCTTCTAACGAAGATTAGAAATTTGAAATCTAACGGTTGGATTTGGAATTATGTCCAAATCAAATTCGAAAAAGGTCGCTGTAAGTGCAGTTCGATGGCCATTGATGGAAATCGACTGTACAGGCCTTGATAAAATTATTAAAAATAGCAATAATTTGTGTAAAATCATAAGAAATGATTTGTGAAGATTTGGGATGAAAAACTCCATATTTGAAAAGATAAAAATAGATTTTTATCGAAATGAACTAGTTTTGAACTAGAATTATAATTCTATTTATTTTTAAATAAATAAATTGAATTCGAAAAGGGTTTTGAAAATAACCAAAATTTCCAATGATTGCATTGGAGTGGATTTGAATCGAAATTGTCTTCGGAATATTTCGATGTTGGAATTCGTGATTATACAGGTGTTGTTATGGAAATTTGAAAGATATATTTTTATATCGTTATTTCCACTACGACATTTGTTAATCGTAGAATTTGATATTGAATATAGGCCGATATATTTTCTATTCAGAGCCTTGTGTTTAATATCGAATGTGATTTGGGTTTGTCGTGAATGGTGTCTTCACTAACACTGTTCTTGAACCCAGTTGAGAAAAGATTAAATCTTTTTATTTAGATTTAATGAAGTGTGCCAATTAAATAATATTTAATTGGAATTGAATTGATATTGATTTTTGGGTTTATCGTGAACAGTGTTTTAAATAACACTTGTTCTTTAACCCGATAATTAATGAATGTGATTTTGGGTTTATCGTGAACCGTGTTTTAAATGACACTGATTCTTTAACCCAGTTAAAGATTAAAACTAAGTGGAGTTTTAATGAATCTTTAATTAGATTGAAATGATCGAAAATGGAGTATCACCGGTTCTTGTTGCTGGCCCTGAGTAGGCCGGGTACGCATGATAGGGGGTTCTCGCTTCGCGGTTTGGTGGCGAACGGGAGACTCTTACCCCTACATGTCGCCGGGGAGGGCGTTGGTTCGCCAATAGGCGCGAGACTCGAGAGGGTCGCCGTAAAACAAGGGACTGGGGGACCATGTGGAAGCCACGGTGGGTATTACCTGCTGCTTGGGGGATGAAGGGATGGTTGCAAAGCCTACCGGATTTCGTCGGCTATTTCACAGTTGGTATCAGAGCTTTGGTTTACAAAGCTAGAGAACAAGGCACATTAGAAACATACGAAAGAATTCATCAGATATTGGATTAGCAATATCCAATTAGAAGGACTCGTTAGAGATGGGATCAGTAGTATCCTAAAACGAGTGTGAAGAGTATATTTTTCAAATGAAAACAATTTTTGTTTTGAAAATTTAATTCAATTATTCGTATTTGATTATCTATTTATATTGAGTTGGACAATCCAGTATATATAGATTTTGCGTATACGTTTGATCCACGTGTATTCGAGGTTTTAATATATTGGATAGATATAGCATCACACCCTAGTCGCCCGGAGATGATGTTGATAATGACCATGGCATCATCAATATTTATGTTCGTGCTCCGAAGATGTGATTTCTATATATTTCCTATTGACTGGTGTGAGAACCAAAATTAGATAGGGCTAATTGTTGTGATTTGGCATCAAAAATCTGATTTTTTTGTATATATATCATATTATGAATTTGAAACGTTAAATTCACTAATTGATTGATGTTTGGGTTGTTTGTTTATTTGTTTGCTAATTTAGAACCATTATGCTTAATCGAACCAAATATTGAACTATATTGAAAATTGGTCGCATTTGCTTGCGTATACTTGTACTTACATTGAACAGGTCATAGCAAGGAGGCTAGAGCAGAGAATAAAATTTGTTTGCCCGACAAATAGGTACATGTTTACTACATAATTTACTGTTTTGTTTGGGTGATGATGATTTTGTGAGCCTATTGGCTAGCCGCTTGGCTTTTTCTTTTTCTTTTTGAGATCTGAAGGACCGGGGAAGCTATTTGAAATTCCCCGATGCTCCCATTGCAGGGGAGGTTATGGCGAAATTTTTCAAAAATTTAGGGTGTTAGCCAAATTTTTGAAATTTTGAAAATTCTCAGAAACTAAAGAGTTGGAGAATGGAAGCCAGATCGAAAGTAGAGTTGGTTAATCAAACCACTTTCGACTTTGTTCCTTTTCGGGGACGAAAAGTTTTAAGTGGGGGAGATTGTAACAACCCGTAAAATGCGAGCCAGTTTGAAAATTTTTATTTTGGCGATTTAGCGAATTTAGAATATTTAAAATGAATTATTTTAAATAATTCGACGAGAAATTTATTTTGAATAGAATTCGACGTATATATTATACGCGTCGTCGTTAGAATATAAATAATTATATATAATTATAAAAGGAATTGAAAATGGCGCGGTAGTTCGATAATTCGATTTCAAACTTCAATTGAATGTACCGGGTGCAAAACAATCCGGATTTTAGTGAAACCAAAAATCATAGGATCTATTTGTGAATATCTTTCCAACGAATCCGAACAATCAAGATTTCATAGCGGGAATCAAAAGATATGTCCAGTTGAAAATTCTGAATAGTCGCTATGGAATTCAGGCCCTTAAAAAATGGACATTTTGCAAATGACCTCGGATTTCGACGAAACCAGTTTTGTTGGGTCCGTGATGTTAAGTTATTGCTAGATTCCAAATTTCATAATTTTTCGAATCAATATGTGAGCGTGGCGAAGGAAAACGCGGTTGACCAGTTTCAGTTGATTTTAATCGACTGGAAATTGACCATTTTTCTAACGGTCTCAGAATTCGACGAAACTAGTTTTGTTAGGACCGTATTGTCAATACGAAGCTAGAAAATATTTTTCTGGAATTTTAAGTGTTAGTATGTGACCCCGGTAATTTGAAATGTACATTTAAAATTCAATATAGCGATTTAAATGTAAATTCAACAGAAACTGATCGAAACGATCAAATCAGCTTGCGATACATATCCCATTGTGTTCGGAATGGGGGTAATTAGCTAGGGGCGACAGTCGTTGAGTTTGATTCGGGGTACGGATGGATAAGTAACTTTTTGAAAATGAAAATTAAATAAATAATATAATTATATAATTATATATATCCTCACTACTCTCCCTCCTCTCTCTCTCTCTCTCATTCGGTCAACGCCCGATTACAGAAGAAAAAAAAAAAAAATCAAAATCGTCGATCGCCCCAGCCCCTCCCCGCGCCGGAGCCGACGCGCCTCCACATCACCCACCTCCTCCTCCGATTAACTGCGACGCCATCCCTCCCCTCAATCCGAAGTCGAACCCCCCCCCAATCCTCTCTGCCGCGACCCACTCCTTCGAACCCTAAGCCGCCGCCATGGCAAGCTCGCCCACCGCCAGACCCTCCACCCACCTCCGCGGCTTCGATTCCGCACCCCCCCTGGCTTGAGGAAGTCGCCGTAACCCCCCCTCCTCCGTTGAAATAAGCCCCCCCTGTAAGTCTTTTTTTATTATTTATTTATTTATGTTATTTTTATTTAAAAACTGAATGTTATTTTTATTTAAAAACTGAATGTTATTTTTATTTAAAAACTGAATGTTATTTTTATTTAAAAACTGAATGTTATTTTTATTTCAAAAACTGAATGTTATTTTTATTTCAAAACTGAATGTTATTTTGATTTAAAACTGAATTTTATTTACTTTAAAAACTGGGTTTTTATTTATGTCGTAAAGTTATAAAAATATAATTTTTATCTTTGAACAACGAAGTAAAAATATAATTTTTATCTATGAACTTCGAACTAAAAATTCGATTTTTATATATTGAATAGCGAAATCTAAATTCGATTTTTATATATTGAATAGCGAAATCAAAATTCGATTTTTTTTTATATATTGAATAGCGAAATCAAAATTCGATTTTTATATATTGAATAGCGAAATCTAAATTCGATTTTTATATATTGAATAGCGAGCTAAAAATTCGATTTTTATATATTGAACTTCGAAATAAAAATATGATTTTTATATAATAGAGAATATAAAAATGTGATTTTTTATATACAGTGTATACGGGCAACGAAGATGACGGGGATGCGATAACGACGAAGACTTCTGCAAATGAAGAGCCGTGGAGCTAGGATAGCTATACGTGAGAATTTCTCACCTTTCTATTATTTTTCTAGTTATATATATATATACTAGGATGCAGACGGTGCTTAGTAGCACCCGACACAATCGTCCACAGACCATGGACTTGTTTGTTTGGTTGCATAGATTAGTTGAATTATTTGTTTGAAATGAATTGAATTGTTTGGTGAGATGAAATTGATTTGATTGATGTGTGAATGGCGTGGGCCTTCACTAGACCGGGGATAAGGCTAGGCCTTGTCCCGTTTCTAGTATCGTGCCGTTATGCCGTCGAAATTTTCTAAAATATGTTAGAAAATAAAAATATCATTTTATTGTGTAAATGAATTGAATAGAAATTCATAGGTTGAAATAAAATGTTTTATCGTTAAAATATAATTTTTAACGTGAATGTGAATAAATGAATAGTTATAAACAAATCGGCCGATTTGTTTGTATATACACTGATTTGACTGATATTGATTGGGTCGATAAATTTCACACATCGCCCAACTGCACAAATAAAATCTGTGTTTGATTGTTTGAAACCCCACACGGGTGTTGGGATGAAATTTGAAGTTCACTCATCCTGATTGATTAAATATGTCGATCGATTGATTGACAGGCTGTTATAAGCGTTAGATATCTATATTTGATGCTTATACAGTGTAGTGCACTTTGGTTGATGGTTGATTATTTTTCAATGCTATTATACATGTGTTGTATGAAAATCCATATAATAACTTTATATGGTAATTGATTGGGCCTCATTCCAGTTTTAAAATAGAAATATTTAAAATAGAAATATTTGAAATAGAAATATTCGAAATGGAATATTTGGAAATATCAATATATGAAGCCGTGTTGATTAGGTTGGCGCCATTTTGACGTGAACGATATTTATATCGATTTTAAAACGATTTCGAAATAAATTGAAAACGATTTCGAAATGAATTGAATTTAAAACGATTTCGAAATGAATTGAAAACGATTTCGAAATGAATTGAATTGAAAACGATTTCGAAATGAATGGAATTGAAAACGATTTCGAAATGAATGGAATTGAAAACGATTTCGAAATGAATTGAATTGAAAACGATTTCGAAATGAATTGAATTGAATATGAATTCAAATTGAATTGAAATTTGAATTGAACAGAAATGAATTTTGAAACGAATTTATAAAGAAGAATTCAATTTTGCTTTGAATTGAAATGGAAGTTGAAATAGATTTTGAAATGAATTTAAAACTGTTTATATAATTCGTTTTTAAATAGAAATCGACGAAATATATATTATATATATAATATAATGGCCTGAATAGAACGCGCCGCGCCGCGGCAGTTCGTGAATTTCGACCATTTATTTCAAACGGACATTGCGGGAGATCCGACCGTCGGATTCTCCTAAAACCGGAACCGTTGGGTTCGTATCGAAAAGAGCCTTCTAACGAAGATTAGAAATTTGAAATCTAACGGTTGGATTTGGAATTATGTCCAAATCAAATTCGAAAAAGGTCGCTGTAAGTGCAGTTCGATGGCCATTGATGGAAATCGACTGTACAGGCCTTGATAAAATTATTAAAAATAGCAATAATTTGTGTAAAATCATAAGAAATGATTTGTGAAGATTTGGGATGAAAAACTCCATATTTGAAAAGATAAAAATAGATTTTTATCGAAATGAACTAGTTTTGAACTAGAATTATAATTCTATTTATTTTTAAATAAATAAATTGAATTCGAAAAGGGTTTTGAAAATAACCAAAATTTCCAATGATTGCATTGGAGTGGATTTGAATCGAAATTGTCTTCGGAATATTTCGATGTTGGAATTCGTGATTATACAGGTGTTGTTATGGAAATTTGAAAGATATATTTTTATATCGTTATTTCCACTACGACATTTGTTAATCGTAGAATTTGATATTGAATATAGGCCGATATATTTTCTATTCAGAGCCTTGTGTTTAATATCGAATGTGATTTGGGTTTGTCGTGAATGGTGTCTTCACTAACACTGTTCTTGAACCCAGTTGAGAAAAGATTAAATCTTTTTATTTAGATTTAATGAAGTGTGCCAATTAAATAATATTTAATTGGAATTGAATTGATATTGATTTTTGGGTTTATCGTGAACAGTGTTTTAAATAACACTTGTTCTTTAACCCGATAATTAATGAATGTGATTTTGGGTTTATCGTGAACCGTGTTTTAAATGACACTGATTCTTTAACCCAGTTAAAGATTAAAACTAAGTGGAGTTTTAATGAATCTTTAATTAGATTGAAATGATCGAAAATGGAGTATCACCAGTTTTGCTCCAGGCGATAGTTAAATCTTTAATTAGATTTGAACGTGAAATGGTAATTGAATTTACCGATAACACCGGGGTGTTAGATATGAAGTATTACCAGTTTTACTTCATGGGATGAATAGGTTGGGATTGGGAAATTAAAACAAATAATTACTTCGGTAAGGTTCGCTAATCCCGACTAGTTTGAATTGATATTCAAAAGTAGATCAAAGCATAAATTCAAGAATTTATCTTTGATAAAATTAATGGGAACCTTTCCCTATGAATGTGAAATTTAGAAACTAACTGTCGGTTAGCCAAGCAGAATGGTTTTCTGGATATTGATCTGATGTTGGTTTCGGCCTTCGGGGTTAATATTTGGGGAATTATTCTCTTGATTAATTTACGGTTAGTGACTAATGAATTGGAATGAGGCGTATGTTGTGTTTGTGTAACACTTTTATAATATATACGCGAGTTATTCGGAAAGACCGGGTTTATCCCATTCTGAATAACTGATACGACGATAAGTCGAAGATGAAGACGATGGTCGAAGACCGGAGGTCTTCACGTCGTTTGGGTAATTACTGATGATCTTGATTGGGCTGTACACCCAAGAAGATGGAAACAGTTAGTGATCGTCCAGACGTACTTGGAGATCGATGGATATGCGGGGTACTAGGTGCCTCCGGTTTCGTTCAGACCCAGAACGGACTTGTAAATGGACTGTGTGTCTGACATTGGATTTTAGTCCGTGTGATTGATCTCTATTAAATATATATCTGTTTGGCGGCGGAGAATTTATTCTCTTGCTTAACGCCCTTCTCTGAGACGTACGAGCTCAGGGGTTATATATTGATGGATATCAATCGCATGGAGTGAATTGCCTGTGTGGCATGCCTAAGTTGCAATTGATCAAGGCTTCTGTTGAAAAGCAAAGTCTTGTGGTGATGATCAAAGCACGGCCTTTGTGGCGTAGCTTTGTGTAACGTTTACCTCGCGTGTTTCACACCCGGTATGAACCAAAAACGGGAGACGGACCTCAGGGAGGGCATGCGTTTCTTTCTAGTTAGAAGTGGCGTCAGTGGTTTTACACGCCCTGACGAGTTTGACTTATGTGGTTGTTGCTGTTGCGAGGCGCCTCGGATTGATCGGTCGTTCTCGAACCGATGGAGCCATTCGTTGGCTCGTTTACGCCCCATAGGGCGGGGGAACGCATGTTCAGGGTTTAAGTTTAATCCACATCGGTGGACCGGCCCTGACGATCCAAAGGCTTGACAGAGTACTTGCCTGAGGCTCGGACTAGACAGTCTCGAATCGGTTGAGGACTATCTTTTGCCTCGGTTCATAGACGGAAATCCAATTTCCAAATACGTGACATTTGCGGTTTTATTTGTAAACCTATATATGGCGACATGATATATGGTACCCATGCCGCCTATGATTGATACTTATGATTTGAAGTGTTTTATACACTATGCACTTATTATGGTATCAAATGATTTGTTTTAAACGTATCAAGCATTCTTTGGCTGTTATAAGGGAAAACCCTATCCTCGACTGCGTTGCATTGTGTGATGGGACCTGGGTCTTATAACAGCTTCATTTTTCTTTATTTAGCATTGCGCTGTTGGTTTTATGCACTGGTATTCTTGGGAGGAAACCCGTTCCGTGTTATACGGCGTGGTCCCTTGATTTACCTAGCTTTGAAAATAAAGATTAATAACTGTTTTAGTTCTCACACCAGTCACATGACTGACCTGGAGTTTATTGTTTTAACCTAAACTCTGGGTGCCCCTATTTTTGACACGGGCAGCTAGTAGTTTTGGTTTTGCAGATTTATATTCACAGGATCCTGGTTTACAGCTGGAACGATATCCGGAAAGCTTTGTATCCGTATATCTCTTCTAGTTGTGTATTGTATTATTTTCCGCTGCGATGTATTTAAATGTAATTTAAATCTCTGATATTTCTGTGTAATATTCATTTATATTCTGTATATTCTTGTAATCTGATGCATTGTTGTAATATACAATGAAATGCTCTTCTGTATGTGTTCTGTTGTGGCTTGTTCTCGAACTATCCGTCGCTTTCCTTTACGGGGAAGTTACGGGTTTTCACATTATTTTTCTTATAACTGAATATATATTGATTTCCTACAATGATTTTATCTGATTAATTATTATAAATTGTTGTACTATGCACGGTAGCTAACTTCACAGTTGTTTGAAAACCCGACGGATGAATTGTTGATTGTTTGTGTTATGATTTGAATGTGACCTTGAAATAATTAACATATTAAAAATGAGGTTAAAATTATTTGTGATAGTTGAAATTGGATTAAATATCCATATACTGTAAAGGCCCGCAAATCCGTGCTATCTGAGTTGACTAAAAACACCACACGTCCAACCCAAATTGCACAGAGATACGAATCATTTTTAGAAAGAAGTTAGAGGATGAGAAATAGAAAGAAAGAAATATTAGAATAGAAGAAAAACGAAGATCACAAACTCACAGCGGAACGAATAAAATATATTATATAACATAACTTTTGAAATACAAATCAGTAACTTTATATACATACCATCATCAGAGCACAACAGTCATTTCTGGAACAGTTATAGACACCTGTTTCCAGATACAACATAGTACACAGCGGAAATACGATAATCTACAGCTAACTGGTGAAGCCTCCTGCTTCCAGCTCCTCCAATTGAATCTGGGAAATCCCGACTACTTGACTGCCCGTACAAATTTGGGCACCTAAGAGTTTAGGGAAAACAAAACAAAATAAACTCTGGGTCAGTCATGGGACTGGTGTGAGTAAACTCCAACCACTTGTTTAACTTTAAAAATCCTTTCAAAGAAAAGGATAATAGTAAGACCAGTCCACACATAAATATGGATGGTTTTTACCTTACTATAACCCAAACCATTTTTGGTATCAAAATCCAGTGATATTATAATAATGTCTAATCAAATAAATAACCAAATAGTAGAACGCTTGCATCTCACGCTCTACATATATAGTATAAAATCAAAAACCGCATGGCGCTTATTGGAGATTGGATTTCCAACATGACAAGGTATGGGACCACCTTCCGCTAGTGTATCTCTAGAGAGGAATACTGAGACGACCCGAATTCCCGTTCTCACGGAAACAAGGTTATCTTTGGAATATAACATAGAAACAGATAATAGCAGAACAGAATTAAATAAATACACCATATAATGAACAACAAAATATACTGGATGAAAGTAATCATCAGAGTTACACAGTATACAGGATCTTACTTAGTACAAATACAGTTCAGCTATACATAAATGTCTACAGCGGAAATAAACAAAATATGTACAATAGGAGCTGAACAGCATAAAAAGAAATAAATGATAGAATCCATCTTCAGCTCCGGCTATCCAGAAAGAACCAGCTAAACCTGAATACAAGGCTGCCCGTGTAGAAAAAGGGGCACCCGAGTTTGAAAGTGAAACAAACTACGAGTCAGTCAGGGGACTGGTATGAGAAATCCACTCAACACATATATAATTGGCTAATCACAGGACCACGCCACTTTCGTGGAACGGGTTTACTCCATTGGATTGCCAGTGCTTTAAAACAAATCTTTCTTTTAAACATCGCTATGCTTTTTATAAAAATGAAGCCGTTATAAGACTCAGTTCCCATCACACAATGCAACGCAAACCGGAGGATAGAGTTTTTACCTTATAACAGCCAAATATGCTTGATACGAATAAAACAAAGGCATTTGATATTTTTGCTAGTGTTTATATGTTTTGAAAACAATTTCAAATCATAACTATCAATCATAGACGGCATTAATGCCCCATACCACTATGTCGCCATATATAGGTATACAATCAAAACCGCACAGTCACGTATTTGGAAATTGGTTTTCCGTCATGAACCAAGGCAGATAGTCCTTACCGAATTCGAGACTGCCTAGCCCGAGCCTCAGGGTCAGAGCGCATCGACCCTTGGATCGTCAGGGCCGGTCCACCGATGTGGATTAAAATGCCTGAACACTACGTTTTCCCGCCCTTTGGGGCGTAAATGAGCCAACGAATGACTCCATCGGACCCGGATCGTCCGATCAAACCGAGGCGCCTCACAACAGCAACAACCACATAGGTGAAAAGTATATAAATGTCAGGGCTGGTAGGTCACTGACACCACCCTAGCTAGGAAGAAACGCAGGCCCTCCCTAATGTCCTCTCCCGTTTTAGGTTCATACCGGGGTGTGAGGCTCGCGAATTTACGTTATACACAAAGCTACGCCACACAGGCGGTGCTTTGATCATCACCACAAGACTTTGCTTTTCAACAGAAGTCCTGATCACTGCATCTTAGCATGCCACACAGGCAATTCACACCGTGCAACTGATGGCTATCAATCACACAGAACAAATTCCAATGTCGGACACACAGTCCATTTACAAGTCCGTTCTGGGTCTGAACGAAACCGGAGGCACTAAATACCTCGCAAACCCTTCGATCACCACGTACGTCTGGACGATCACCACTCATTATCCATATTTCGGGATGCCTCCCAATCAGGACCTCGGTTACCATCCAAACGAGGTGAAGATCTCCAGTCTTCGACCACCGTCTTCATCTTTGAATTTCGATCGTCGGTCAATTATTCGAAATGAGAATTAACTCGGCCTTTTCAAATAATTCACGTATATTTAGAATTTCAAATCAATTTATTTCAATGGTTAAATTATTCGACAACACCAATATTGTTCTTTAATGTAATTTTCACACCAAACACATTCAACCATCAAACACAACATAAATCGAGCAAATTCAGTTTATTTTCATTCCATATCGCTTATGATATTTTATAACTATTTATCGCTATTTTTATTTATTTTAAAATAGCTAATTTATTCAAAACGACGCTTAGGGCCATAAAGCGGCCGTGGCGCTGTTTTTCTTCAGATTTGATTTACACATATCTGAGAATCTAACCGTTGGATCTTCACAAAATTTACATCATTAGAAAGGTCTTTTCAAAACGAATCCAACGGTTCCAGTTTCGGGAAAATCCGACGGTCGGATCTCCCGGTACAATCGTTTGAATTTTCGATTTCAAAATACGAACTGCAGCGTCGTTATTCGATTAAATATATAATTATATTTATATATATATAAATATAATCGCTTCTGGCACTGTTTTTCTTCAGATTTGAATTAAACATTCCAGACAATCCAACCGTTGGATTTTTACAAGGTTGGTGCCGTTGGGAAGATATTTCCAAGGCGAACCCGACGGTTGCGGTTTCGGGAAAATCCAATGGTCGGATTTCCCGTACTAGTCGTTTGAAATCACGGTTTCAAAATACGAACTGCACGGCCTCGTTTCGTTTTAATTTTATTTATATTTATATATTTATATAAATATAGTTCATTCAATGATTTCCATATCGTTTTCACTTCAAATATTTTTCTAACACCTTAAATTTTTGGAAAATTTCGCCATAACCTCCCCTGCACCGGGAGCATCGGGAAATCGCAAATAGCTTTCCCGGTCCTTCTAATCTCAAAAAGAAAAAGAAAAAGCCAAGCGGCTAGCCAACAGGCTCATAAAATCATCACCCAAACAAAGCAGTAAATGTGTACCTATTTGTCGGGCACAAAATTTTATTCCTCTTCTCTAGCCCCTTTGCTATAACCTGTTCAATGAATATGCATGTATATATATATACAGTTCTTACCATTTATCATTTTCTATTCAACTTCGTATTTGATTTCTATTTGGTTTAAAAACACCATTCATTCTAATGTTACATAAATAGGTGCAAATCATTTCATTAGCTAATTAATGAATATTTCAACTCATATATGTTTATTTTGAACAAGTGGCTATTTTTAACACTTCACATTTCAACGATTTATGCATATAATAAAAATGTGATTTTTATTGTAAAACGATTCATTTCAAAACACTATTCTCTATATAGTTCATGTTGGCGATAAAAATGTGATTTTTATTATCAAACAATTTATTTCAAAATATGAATACCATTCAACACATGAATTTCTAATCAACGAATGAATATCAATTCAACACATGAATGTTTTCTATTCAATGAATAAATATAGTTTAAGCATATGAAAATAATTCAAACACACGAATATTATTCAAAATTTCGGCAGCATAACGGCAGGGTAGTTAAAACCGGGACCGTCCCTAGTACGGCTCCTCGCTCTACCTTAAAACCTCGCGGTTTTTGACAATGGGGATCATGCATCTAGTTCGCACGCAGGCGGCATGTATATATTTATTTCATTTCCACAAACTAATCCTATGTGGTTTCAACCAAATATTTCACAATCACAAACGGGTATTTTTCAACCACAATCAACCAATATCAATCACAAACAATCCCAAACAACCATTCGCTATCTATCAATTTTCACAACAATTTCAACCAATAAATATCGTCCATGGTTTGTGGACGAGGGGCGTATATATATATAGATATATATTTATATATAGCAATTCACTTTCATTTCACACATATATAATATTTTTAAATCAGAAATCTCACCAATAGCTATCCAATACTACGACTCTTCCTTTATAGAAAACTTCGCCTATTTCCTTTTTTGTCGCTGTCGCCCGTATTCTCTACACATGTAAAAATCGAATTTTTACGATGCTATTCAATGTATAAAAATCTGATTTTTACTTCGACTTTCAATATATAAAAATCTGATTTTTCTTTCGACTTTCAATATATAAAAATCTGATTTTTCTTTCGACTTTCAATATATAAAAATCTGATTTTTTTTCTTTTTAAATTTCTAATCTCCTTCTATTTTAAATCTTAAAATAAATTAGTTTATAAATCATTTTAAAAATCAGTTTTTAATACTTTTTTAAATCAGTTTTAATACTTTTTAAAATCAGTTTTAATACTTTTTAAAATCAGTTTTAATGCTTTTTAAAATCAGTTTTAAATTCTTAAAAAAAACAGGTTTAAATTCTTATTAAAATCAGTTTTGAATTCTTAAAAAAACAGTTTTAAATCCTTATAAAATCAGTTTTTAAATCTAATTAAAATCAGTTTTGAATTCTTTTAAAAAAAACAGTTTTTAAATCATTAAAATAAAATAACAAAACAAAACAAAATTTACAGAGGGGGGTTTTTTTTTCTGGTGGCGATGGGCTTGGAGGAAGAACAGGCGGTCGGCGGTGGGAGGTCGTCGGCTGGGGGGGGGAGGGTCTCGAATCGCGTCGCGATGGGAGGGTTCAAACAGGGAGGAGCAGGCGAAGCGGACGGAGGGAGAGGGGTGTGGAAGCGGTGGACTTGGAGGAAGAACAGGCGGTCGGCGGTGGGAGGTTGGTGGAGGCGGTCGTCGGCGATCGATTAGGGTTTTACCTCTTTTTTTTTTCTGTTTAACTGAATCGGGGGGGGGGCCAGAAAGGAGATAAAGGAGGGAAATTAAGAATTATTTTTATTATTTAATTATTTAATTTTGCAAAAAGGTTGACTTTTACATACGACCTCGAAACGAGGCCCACCGCCTGTCGTCCATAGCGTTTCACCCCCATTCCGAACACAATGGGATATGTATCGTAAGCTGATTTGATCGTTACAATCAGTTTCCTTTTGAATTTTCATTTAAATCACTATATTGAATTTTAAGCGCACATTTCAAATTACCGGGGTCACATACTAACTAGAAAAATTCTCGAAAAATATTTTCTAGCTTTGTATTGACGATACGGTCCTAACAAAACTAGTTTCGTCGAATTCTGAGACCGTTTGAAAAATGGTCAATTTCCAGTCGATTAAAATCAACTGAAACCGGTCAAACGCGTTTTCCTTTGCCACGCTCACATATTGATTCGAAAAATTATGAAATTTGAAACCTAGCAATAATTCGATATCACGGGTCCAACAAAAGTGGTTTCGTCGAAATCCGAGGTCATTCGCAAAATGTCCATTTTTAAGGGCCTGAATTCCATAGCGACTATTCAGAATTTTCAACTGGACATATCTTTTGATTCCCGCTATCAAATTTCGATTGGTCAGATTCATTGGAAAGATATTATCAATTAGATTCCACTATTTTTGGTTTCACTAAAATCCGGATTGTTTTGCACTCGGTATATTCAATTGAAGTTTGAAATCGAATTATCGAACTACCGCGCCATTTTCAATTCTATATATAATTATAATTAATTATATTCGTTTTCAAATGTCGATTCAAACTCAGTTTTCATCGCCATTATTTTAAATATTTATTTTAAATATTTAAAATCCATTATTTTAGCCAATTTAAAATTTTTAAATTGGTTCAGATTTTCTGGGTCGTTACAAATACACTGGGTTCAACAAGAACATCTTGTAACCCGGCCCACACATGACCGACCACTCATTTCGCTTGAGTGTATCGAATGTATACCACCAACGGTTGGGATCAGCAACCGTCTCCCGACTGGGACAGCATCGAATAGAATAAGAAATTAAATGAACCTCTAGATAGGTGATTATACATCCTAATGGGTGCGACCCACATAGCCATGCTGCCTGCCCGATTTTTGTCCTTTCCCGGTTGTTGAGGCCTGAGGCTACGAATACTTACCATTCATTGATAGCACAATCACTTTGAATGCCACATTGTCAGATCCGTTAATCACTAGTTGAGTTTGCACAAATATTCTGGATGTTATGCTAAGGGAATAAATCCGTTGCAACCATATCTATTTATACAGACCAACCCATTTGATCATTGGAAATACTCTGTCAGACACTGTCCATTTACGTTCGTTCTGGGATTGAATGAAACCGAAGGCACTATTTCTATTTAATAGAAAAAAGTCCTTGCACTTTACTCCGTCTTCAATATATTCAGCATACTTGGTTCGCAACGCTTATGCCGATACGGAGTGGTTTTTCGGATAATAATCCAACCGGTCTCTCCATATTGACAACGATGGTCAAAAACTTCGATAGTCTGTGTTTTAACTATCGAACAAAAACAAGTGTTCATCCAAACATATCAAACAATCACTGGGCTCTTTAATTAATATTTCATTAATTAAATCACTTCTCCATTTCCTTATCAATATTTGTTACCCAAATATTTCCAATAACCATATTGGCTCTTTACGCTATTTGGAAAGCATTTCCCAATATCAACTTCTTTTATTTTCTATATATTAGAAAATAGCTCTATTTGCAATTGGAAACAATTCCAATCATTTACCTCTATCCCGACTATTTTAATTATACTCAGGAAATATTTACTTGTTATATTTCCAAAATTCCATCACTTGGGTTTAAAACGAATGTTGTGTAAAACCTCGTTACAACAACCCAAAATATTTTATTCAACTAACTCTTTTTCAAATACTTCTCTTCGAGACTGGATCTTGCTATTTATCCAAAATGAAATCAATCAAGTTGGGGTAAAATTACCTCTCAGACCTTAACTGAAAACATCCTCAACTTCAAAACGGCAAAACCACTTACCTCGAATAAACACACTATACAATCCAATTGTTCATTTTTAAAACATGTATAAAGTTCGCTTCCTATTTCTAATTTATAGATTTCCCTTTCTGTTTCCAATACTCGATTTTTATATTCATTTACCTATCGAATTCTATACGTCGATACAATGATTTCTAACTATCAAAATATCTTAAAAATATTCTAACTCCTTAAATTTCCGGAAAATTTCGCCATAACCTCCCCTGATCGGGAGCATCGGGAAATTTCAAATAGCTTCCCCGGTCCTTCTTATCTCAAAAAGAAAAAGAAAAAGCCAAGCGGCTAGCCGATACGGCACATAAAATCTCATATGGAATTGAAACGTGTACCTTTTTGTCGAGCACATTATTTATATACCTGCATTATCCTTGTCCCATACCTGTCTCATGTATGTCTATACCTGTCCAATTTATTTCAACTTCACACACTCGTTTTGACCCAACTCGTTAATTAACTCGTTGGTCTATTTCGCTTGTATATTGGAATATAACATATTTCAAATATATTTCAACATACTTATCAACTAATTGAATTCAAATTTCAATTTAAGCGCTATGTTCGATTTCGAATATATATATATTTACGAACGCCAAATTTACTTTTCAAGGTTCGACTTCAATTCAACACTCGATTAACTAATTTTCTTTGACTTAGTTAATTCTATCCAATAATCAAAAATATGATTATTGTTTTAAAAATCACTTTTTTAACTCACTTGAGTTCACATTTATGTTCTAACTCAAGACCAGGTTTCTAAATGGAAATTCGGATTTTTATTTGCTTAAAAATCCCTATATTTATTATATAAATCCATTATGGTTTTAATGGTTTCTGGCGCTGTTTTTCTGAAAATTTGATTTTGACATAACTCAAAATCTATTCGACGAAATCCAGATTTTTCTCTTCCATTAGAAAACTATTATTCAACCGGTCCTGACGATTCTTGTTTCAAAGAATTCCGACTTCAATTGAGTCATGTATACTTAATTGAAGTTCGAAACGCCGATTTACGAACTGCAGCGCTGCGGCGAGTTCGGTTTAATTATATTTATATATATACTTTTAAACTTCGTTTAAAATAAATTCAACTCCATTCTAATATATATATTCCAAATTCCATTTGAATCTTTTACATTTCAAATTCCATAGTTTAAATCTTGTATTCAAATTCCCTTTGAAATCCTTTATTCGAATTCCATTTCAAATCCTTTATTTAACTTCCACTTTAATTCAACTCCTTTTTGAATTTCTATATTTGAAATTCATACTTGAATTTAGATATTCAAACTCCATTTTGAATTCCCTTTTGAAAATCAAATATTCAAACTCCATTTGAATTTCTATGTTCAAATCTATTTCCAACTCCATTTGAATTAAAATATTCCAATTTTCTTTCAAACACCATTTGAATTCTAAATTCGAATTCATTAGTTAAACTCCATATTTAATTTTCTTGAATTCCAATACCCTATTTTATTCCTTTGAATTAAATTCCACTTTAAATTCTATAATCAAATCCCTTTGAATGGTTATATTTGAAAATCATATTTGAATTTAAATATTTAAACTCCATTTAAATTTCTATTTGAAATCTTATATTTAAATCCTCTTTATTTAAAACCCATTATTTAAATCCCATTTGAATTTCTTCACTCATATCCATTTGAATTCCCTTGAATTCAAATTCCATTCGGAAACCATTTGGATTTCCTATTTTGAAATCCTATTTGAAATTCTATTTCCAATTCTATTTTGAAAATCCTATTTTCAAAGTTTATTTCAAATTCTATTTTGAAATTCTACATTCAAATCTTTATTTGAATTCCTTTATTCAAATTTTATATCAAGTCTCTATTTGAATTTTCTTTATTTGAATTCCTTCGAATTCAAATTCTATTTTTATCCCTTTGAATTCAAATTCTATTTTTCATTCTAATTTCGTCTATTCAAATTCTATTTGAACTTCTATTTGAATTTCTAATATTCAATCTCCTTTTTCTTTTATTTAAAATTCAAATATTTAAACTCCTTTTCTAATTCTACTATTCAAATGTTATACTCAAATTTCATTTGAGTTATATATTTAAAAATTTCATTTCACATCCTATTTTGAAATTTCATTTCAAATTCCAATTTCACACTTGTATTTCTATTTCTGAATTATCAAATGATAATTCTTTTCACTTCATTTATAACTTCGTTATAAAAGAACTATTTATAAACTTCGTTTATAAAGAAACTACTTGTTTTATTTTTCAAAAACAAGTTTATATTTTTATTCCATTAAAAATTCAAATTCTATTTAAAAATAGAATTTTCCCTTTTAAATCTCAAATATCCTTCCATGATATTTTAAATAAATTAACACTTAGCCCAGTGATATTTGAAACAATCAAATCACCCAATTTTCAATCATTTTATTTTTAACACATCATATATGAATATATGAAATCAGCAAACAACAAACAGATAATATATTTTTGAGGAATCCAGTTGGATCCCTCCAACCTGTTTTCCTGCATCCACAGATGTTAGCACATAAATAATACCCATTCTGCTTCATGGCAGAATATCGCGGTATAGAAGGTCATCCACTAATCATAGCGTGGGGCGTATAGGGTAATCATCCGCTATGAAACTGCGGGCATCCGCTAATGAGACTGCGGGAATCCAACCAATCAATCAACCCAATATATATATATATATATATATATATATAGCCTAAATAACTAATATATATATAACAACCAGAAAACATTCACACAAGCAACAGACAATTATTTTTAATGAAATAAAAATAATTCTAAAGGTGAGTGAGATTTACTCACCGAAATTGCAGTTGTCGAATATCCAATTAATTCCCATATCGTCATAGCTACAAATTTTCTCGAGTTGATTTTCTTGCACCTATGATTATGTATTTTAATCTATCGATTAAATCCTATAAACCAAAATAAATTATCTTATGGATTTCATTTTTTAAAAAAAATGTATACCTTACTTTGCAACCCATTCGACTAATCCATGAACAACCTCAACCATCACCGGTCAGCTTTGCTGCAAATCAGCCCTACAAAACTGCCACTATTCATTCTGGCATTTCATCGAACGATTGATGTTCATTACTGGTGCTTCTTCATTTCAGCATCTGAACCCATACTGTCCAACCCTAGAACGGCTACAGTACGTCGAACTCCCAACATCGCACTTCTAGATCTTCGCAGATCACCCTACAGCTGAGTTCGAGCCTTATCTTCGAAGAACCAGTCGAACTTCCCCAGTTCGAACCCCTCAGCAACCATGTCAACGTCAGTATCGAACCCCCAATATTGAAATCGCGACCTCCCATGTATCGGCCAATTCTGAAACCTGCAGTGGCCTTCTCCTCCCATCGTCCTTCTCAACTCAGTCGCCAACCCTTTCCAAACCTCAACCACTAGTTCGTCGACCTCTACGAGATCGTTCTCTCCAACTACAACAAATCGCGCCTTCATCAGTCATCGCACCTCATGAAACCACGATGACTCCACCTCGTACCTCAACTTCGAACGAACCACAATGCCCCAATTTTCAACAACTCCTCTACCCTAAATTGCAAGCACCTCGATTAAAATCTCGAGCTTCAGAAGACTCGATTCCCTTTTTCTTCTGAAAGTTTCTGATTTTATTTCAATCGATTTGTTGAAGAAATCGTAAATGGGCTATAAGGGTGTTATCGGGTTTGAGGAATGAATTTGCGAAAGAGCGTTGGCCATTTTTGTTTGAGAAGCTCCGCTCGATTTGGATAGAGGGACGATGAGAAAAATGAAGGCCGGTGTCTTCAATTTATAGAACGAAAGAGTAGACAATCGTACATGGCCATAAAAATGTTGTCTCTTTGATATTGAGGATATAAAGCAGTTTTTTACAGCTCGAGGAAGGGATTGTCTGCATTGATGTAAAATTTTAGGGTGACGCTGTTTAGTCTTAGGTCGGCTGATTTAAGTGATATAGGGTGGCTATTGATTTGATTTTATTTTAATTAAAAACTGAAATATCTCACAGACCCTTATTTAAAAATCATGAACCGCTATTTAGTCGGAACGACCGACGTTTTCAAGATTATACGATATTTTTAACTTAACAGAATCGGTTTAAAATGGAATACACTATTAAATTAAATTAAACCGTTTTAAAATGTAAATCAATTTCTGAACAATTCATTGAAAATAGATTATTATTATCGTTTTAAGTCAATATAGAATTTATATTAGTCGACTGAATTGTTCTGATTTAGTTTTACACTTCGAATTCGATTGTTACTATTACGATAATTAAATATATTTGATATTAAATCGTATATCGATTATTAAATCGATAAATCCAATAAAAATTCATTTATATTATATATTCAATATTTAAAACCATACTAAATATTTAAAATAAACTGTTCAAAAATCTGGGTCGTTACATATACAAATCAACCAACTTGTTTATGTTCACCCATTTTAACTGATATTTGATTTACACTAATCCTAAGTGTTTAAGTTGGATGTCAACAATTGATTGACAGACTATTGCAAACGTTATTTAACTATTTAATGCTTATACAGTTGTATATGCACTCTTGATGTGGATGAGATGTTTAATAATTGTTTATGATTATTGTTGAATACATGTGATGTATGAAATCCATATAAATAAAATTATATGGTAATTGGTTGAATCTCATTTCAATCTAGAAATAACAAATATTTTAATATAATATTTAGTGAAGAATCAAAATATGATTTTGATGTCCGCTTTTGGATGGACATAAAGATTATAAAATTATAATGAATATTGAGAAACGTGGATTTCAAAATCTGACATTTTGAAAATATTATTAATTTAATATTATAATAATATGGTACGTCAATTTGATTTATAACTTAAGTGGAAGATGGAATCATTTTTAAACTAAATTATAAACATTTTATAAAATACGTTTTGAATAAAAATTGACGAAATCAATTATATATAATATAATGACTTAAAATGAAGATATTTGATCTTGAAGAAAAAAGATTGAAATAAAATTTCAAATGGTAGTTGTGAATGATTTATAATATTTATAAATTATTTTGTAAGCATATTTGGTTTTATATTTTAATTATAAATTGAATTCGGACTTGAGTAGAATGCGTCGCACAGCGACAGTTCGCGAACGTGAACCCGTATCTTCGAATTGACGTAATGGGAGATCCAACCGTCAGATTCCCATGAAACTGAAATTGTTGGGTTCGTATTGGAATGAGATTTCTAATAAAATAATAATTTTGAAAATCCAATGGCTTGATTTAACAAATCCAAATTAGTTTTGGAAAAGGTCGCTATAGATGCAGTTCGGTGTCCGATGTTGGAAACCAACTACAAGGACCTTAATAAAATTATTAAAAATATGAATAAATTATGTAAAATCAAAATAAATGATTTGGAAAGATTTTGAATAAAATATTGCACGTTTGTAAAGATAAAATATATTTTTATCTGAATCAGTTGTTTATTAACTTAAGTAAAGAACTAAAAGAAAATATATGGTTTTAATATAACCATAATTTTCCAATGTATGAATCAGAAAGGATTCGAATGGAAATAATCTTTGAAATATTTCGATACTAGATTCCGTGATTATATGGATATTGTTGAGGAATTTGGAAGATATAGATATCATTATTCCTAATACGATATCTCTCAGTTTCAGAATTTGATGTTGAATATAAGCCGATATGATTTATATTCAAAGCCTTTTATTTACCGTCAAAATGGATTTTAGGTTTTGTTGTGAATGATGTCTTCAATAACACTATTCATATTCCTAGTTGAGAAAGGAATAAATCTTTCAATTGAGATTTAGTGAAGTTTTCTAATTTAATTGGAATGGAATTGAATAGGTTGGGATTGGGATAATAAAATAAATGATTACTTCAGTAAGGCTCAATAATCCCGACTAGTTTGATAAACCCTGATTTTGTTCAACTTGTGAAAACATATTATAAAATCTTTTGAAATGTTTTCAAAGAAAAGAATATTCTAGATTGGAGTGAGGCATAAGATGTGTTTTTATATCACTTGGTTATATGATACGCGAGTTATTCGGAAAGACGGGGTTTAACTCATTCGAATAACTGATACAAGATTAAAAGTCGAAGATTTGAAGATGGTGATTGAAGATCGGAGATCTTCACATCGTTGGGATGATTACTGATTTCTTGATTGGGCTGTACACCTGAGACAAGGCAATAAGTGTTGGTCATCCAGACGTACTTAGAGATCGACCGGATATGCGAGGGCCGCTCTCCTGTATTGGACATATAGGACGAGAAATAAGGTGACCTCGGTTTCATTCAGACCAAGAACAGACTTACAAATGAATTGAACGTCTGATATTGTACTTCGTGTTGTATTCGTTGATCTCTGCTAAATTTATATATTTGTTTGGTGGCGGAGAATTTATTCTTTTTTCTTAACACCCTTCTCTGAGACGTACGAGCTTAGAGGTTATATATTGGTGGAAATCAATGGTAGGTATGGATTGACAATGTGACATGCTGAGATGCATGGATAAAAGCTTTTGTTGAAAAGCAAGGCTTTGTGGATGATGATCAAAGCACAACTTTAATATAGCACAGCTTTGTGTAGCATTAATTCGCGAGCTTCACACCCCTGTATGAACCAAAAACAGGATAAGGACAGCAGGGAAATAAACATACGTTGGATTCTAGCTAGGAGTGATGTCAAGGTATGGAGCCCAGACATTTTACTTATGTGGATGTTGGATGATGGAAAGCGAGGTACCTCAGATTTGGCTGCACAAGGCCCTTGATGGTCGACATACTGACCAAGATGGTTGACGTACAGACTAGTTTTTAGGTCCGATAGGACCGACAAACGTATTGTTTATGAAGTATACCTGATCAGCGAGGCTGGCCGGCCCTGCAGCTAACCTAGGGCACACATGAGTCTGATTTGAATCCTGAGGCATGTGCTAGAGTATCTCGAATAGGAAAGGAAGATCGCTTGCCTTGGTTTATAGATGGAATCCAATTTCCAGTACGCGTCTTTTGGTTTTAGTTGTAAACCTATATGGCGACATAGTAGGATAGGGTACTATGCCGTCTTTGATTGATACATTTATATTTGAAGTTGTTTTCTGCACAATAAACTAATAATAATAAAAGATTAGTTCATATTTGGTCATTATAAGATAAAACTCTACCCTCTAGTTTGTGTTGCATTGTGTGATGGGACCTGAGCCTTATAATGGCTTCATTTTTCTTTTTTTGCATTGTGTTGTTTATTTTATGGTATTCTTCGGAGAAAGCCCGTTCCGTATTATACGTAGTGGTCACATGATTTATCCAACATTAAAATGAAGTTAATAACTGTTTTAGTTCTTACACCAGTTCCATGACTGACTCAGATTTTATTGTTTCTCACCTAAACTCTAGGTGCCCATATTTTCCACATGGGAAGCTATTAGTTTTGGTTTGCAGATATTTCTTTTTACATGATCCTAGATTACGGCTGGAGCTACACTATGGAATGCTTTGTATCCGTGTATTTACTTCAGCTGTGTTAGTTGACTTTTTCCGCCGCACATTATTTTCATGTAGTATATTTCCGCTGCTATGTAACTTAAATCTCTGATACTATCATTTTATCGCTATATATTATTTATTTTTACTTTGATATCTTATACTCTGATATCCTGTACTCTATGTAAATTGTTGTAATAACAATGGAATGTTCGTTTATTTTGTGTTCTGATGCATCGTGTTCTCAAAGCAGTTCGTCTTCTTGTTCGATTTAGGCCGATCGCGATTTCGGGTCATTTCAGTTTGGTATCAAAACTTTGGTTTACAAAGCTCGAGAACAAGACACATTAGAACCAAACGAAAGAATACAGCAGAGATATGGTTAGTAATATCTTATAAGAATGACTCATTAGAGATAGGGTTAGTAATGCCCTAGAATGAGTTTGAAGAGTATTATTTACAAAAATGAATTTAGTTTTGAAAACTATATCTTACTGTAAGTATTTGAATATTTTATTTAATATTTAATTTGGACTATCAAGTATAGGAAGATTTTAAATATACGCGTAATTAACGTGTATTCGGAGTCTCAAATATACTGGATAGATATAGAATCACAGTCTAGTCGCCTGGGGATGAATCTAATAATGTTGCAACATCATCAGTATCTTTGTTCGAGTTTCGAAGGCGGGATATCTATGTGATTCCAATTGACTGGTATGAGAACCGAAAACTTAGCTAGAGTTTGTTGTTTGTGATTTGGCACTGAAAATATGATTTTAAATATATAAAAGTCATATATTTGAAAAGCTAATCAACTAATTGATTGTTGGTTGTGATATGTGATTATTAGTTCAACTAATTAAATATTGAAATAATAGAACCAATATGAAAATGAAAGGTAAATTAAGCCAAATCAAATGTAAAGTAGAATCGAATTGAAAATTTGTTTGAATTGGATATATATATATATGTTGTACATGTTGTGTAAGCTAAGAAGAGGAATAAAATTGTATGCCCGACAAAAAGGTACATATTTATTGTATTAATTGGGTTTGATGATTTTATGAGTCGATTGACAAAGCGCTTGGCTTCTTGATTTTTTTTCATTGATGAGGGCCTAGAGATGCTAAATGTTACTGTACCGATCAACCCATACAAAGGAAGTTATGGCGAAATTTTTGGAAAATTTAAGGCGTTAATCAAATTTCGAGAAATTAGAAAGTTCTTAAAAACTAAAAAGTTGAAGAACTTGAGTCAGAATGAAGGTTGGAGTTGATTAAGTAAACGATCTTCGGTTTCACCTTCCTTTTCGGGGATGAAAAGTTTTAAGTGGGGGAAATTGTAACAACCCTGATTTTTGGAACCAATTTAAAATTTATTTTTAATGGATTTTAAATATTTAAAATTATTTATTTTTATAATTAACAATTTAGAATTTATTTAACACGAACTTAAAACATAAAAATTTAATTAAAACAACTCGTAACATCATGGTAGTTTGAAAATTTGGTTTTAAATTTAAATTGAATGTACGAAATTCGTTATAGGACAGATTTCAGTAAAACAGGAAACATTAGAATCTATTTAACAATATATTTCTAATAAATATGAAAAATCTAGATTTCATATTATAAATTATAGTAATGTCCAGATTAAAATTTAAAATAGTCGCTATGGAGTTTATTAATATTTTAATATTATTTAAGCCCTTAAAAATATCCATTTTGCAAATGACCTATGTTTTCGATGAAACTAATTTTGTTGGATCCGGAATGTAAAATTATTGTCAGGTTTAAAATTTCAAGTCTATTGCAATCAGTATGTAATCGTAGTAAATTCAAACGCGTATTGAATTTTAGTTATAAATTATAAGCTAGTTATAAGGCCATTTTTCAAACGATCTCCAAATTCGACGAAATTAGTTTTGTTAGAAACGTATTCGCAAAACATAGCAAGATTTCAAATTTCATAAATTTTAGAGTCAATATGTACTCGTGGTAAATTAAAACATACGTTCAAATTAATAATTAACGTTATATTTTAATTTTGATAAAAACTGATTAAAACAATCGATTCGACTCACGAAACATATCCCATTATGTCCGGAACGGGGGTATTTGTTTAGGGGCTACAGTCGTTGGGGTTCATTTGGAGTTCGAAACGTTAAACTTCAAATTTAAGAAATAAAGGGATTAAATAATAATGAAATGAAATAAAATAAAAGTGGTATAAATTAAAAAAATCAGAAACCCTGGTCTCCTTATACTGATTTGCGCCCCCAGTAAGAATTCAATGGCTAAGACGCTCCACATTTTCTCTACCCATAACTCCTAATTACACACTAATTTAAGAATTTTCAGCATAAGGAATGGTCATCTACGTGAGATCGACCTAACTGACGGTCATGATGATGTTTAATGTCATGGTTTGGCCGATTTTCAAGCACTAAGGCCCAACTTTCGAACGCGTTTTCCCCAGCAGTGGGTCCTTCGAGTTCACCGAGCTTCAAGTCGGAGGGAGGTGGCGCTCCGCGCTTCTTATGGGGGAGTATGATCGATGGCCGACGGCCTCCTGTGGTGTGCGCAAGTGACAATCGGTGGCGGTGCAAATGGGTTTAAGCGTAACCTAGAAACATAAGGGATTGGGCAGAAAGGTAGTTAAGGAAAGGGAATAATTAATTAATTAACCTAGTTAATTAATTATAGGTTTAATTGTTTAAAGTTTAAAATTCCATAACTTTTCAAACCAAAACAGAATTGGAAAAACCAGTCTCGTCGGGAATCGTGAAGTGAGTACTACATTTCAGAACTATTTTGGAATAGAAACAGAGAAAGCTACAAATTTTGATTAAATTAAACGTTTAGTTTAATTCAGGAAAACAACTGTTATTAAAACGATTTGAGAAACCAATCAGTGTGAGAATTCTCTCGCTCAAATTATTTGTACAATTATTTTATTTTGAAACTGAATATATATATTGATTGCCTATAATGATTTTTATCTGATTAATTTAATAAATTGTTATACGGTGCATGATATCTCACATATTAATTATTGATTATTTGTGTTATGATTTGAATGTGACCTTGAAATAATTAACATATTAAAAATGATGTTAATTATTTGTGGTAGTTGAAATTGGATTAAATATCCATATACAAGTCAACCGACTTATTTATGTTCACCCATTTTTAGTGATATCAATTGGAATAAATAAATAAATTTTCAGTTGATTATTTATTGGTTGAAAACCCCACACGGGTATTGGGATAATATTTGATTTACACTAATCCCAAATGTTAAGATTGGATGTCAATCAATTGATTTAATGCTTATACAGTTGTATATGCATTCTGGATGTGAATGGGATGTTTAATAATTGTTTACGATTATTGTTGAATACATGTGATGTATGAAATCCATATAAATAAAATTATATGGTAATTGGTTAAATCTCATTTCAATCCGGAAATAAAGGATATTTTAATATAATATTCCGTGAAGAATTAAAATATGATTTTGATGTCCGATTTTGGATGGACACAAAGATTATAAAATTATAATGAATATCGAGAAATACGGATTTCAAAATCTGATATTTGGAAAATATTATTATTTTAATATTACAATAATATTGGACGTTCAATTTTGATTTAAAATTGAAGTGTAAGTCGGAATCATTTTCAAACGAAATTATAAAGTTTTATAAAATATTTTTTTATTAAAAATGGATGAAATCTATTATATATAATATAATAAATGAAGATATTTGTTTAAAAGACAAAAAGATTGAAATAAAATTTCAAATGGTAGTTGCGAATAATTTATAATAATTATAAATTATTTTGAAAGCATATTTGATTTTGTATTTTAATTATAAATCGAACTTGGGCTTGAATAGAACGCGTCGCGCAATGACAGTTCACGAATGTCAACCCGTAACTTCAGATTGATGCAACGGGAGATCCGACCGTCGGATTTTCCTGAAACTAGAATCGTTTGGTTCGTATTAAAATGATATTTCTAATAAAATGAGAATTTTTGGAATCCAATGATTATATTTTAAGATAGTCCAAAACAGTTTTGGAAAAGGGTCACTATGGATGTAGTTAGGTGGCCGATATTGGAAACCGACTGTAAGGGCCTTAATAAAATTATTAAAAATATGAGTAAATTACGTAAAATCACAATAAATGTTTTGAAAATTTTCTGGATGAAATATTCCACTTTCTAAAGATAAAATATATTTTTATCTGAATAGTTGTTTATCAACTAGAGTAAAAAACTGAAAGAAATTATATGGTTTTAATATATTCAGAATTTTCCAACATATGAATTGGAAAGGATTCGAATGGAAATAATCTTCGGAATATTTTGATGTTGGATTTTGCGAATATATGGATATTGTTGAGGAATTTGAAAGATATAGATATCGTTATTCCCAATACGATATCTGTTAGTTTCAGAATTTGATGTTGAAAATAAGCCGATATGATTTGTATTCAGAACCTTTTATTTACCATTAAATTGGATTTTGGGTTTTATTGTGAATGGTCTCTTCAATAACACTACTCTTAAACCTGGTTGAGAAAGAATAAATCTTTCAATTAAGATTTAGTGAAGTTCTCCAATTTACTAAATTTAACTGGAATTGAATTGAAATTGGATTTTGGGTTTATCGTGAGCGATGTTTTATAACATTTGTTCTTTAACCCAATTAACAGTGAATTTATGATTTGGAATTTATAAATCTTTTAATTAAAGATTTAATCGAATTTTCCAAATTAAAGCTTCCCAATTTAATACATTAAATTGGAACTGAGTGGAATTCGATTTATCACCAAACGAGATAAGCTTCTGTGAAGAAAGACCATTACTATTTTTCGTTATTCCACTTATAGTATTAATCTGATATGGAAATTTATATCGATTACAATTGATCTGATTTCGAGAAGGTTCCATTTGAATGGAAGATGATTTTGGGTTTATCATGACCAGTGTTTTAAATGACATGCGTTCTTTAACCCAGTTAAAGACATATTTAGTTTCCTAAGTTGGATAATCATTAAGTAATGATTTTTTAGATTAAAACTAAATTGAAGTCTTAATAAATCTTTAATTAGATTGATATGTGAATGAGGTAATTAAATTTACCGAATTCAAGAAATGTTCGAAAGGGAATACAACCAGTTTTACTCTATGCGATAGTTAAATCTTTAATTAGATTTGAACGTTAAATGGTAATTAATTTTACCGATAACACAATGGGTGTTAGATATGGAGTACTACCAGTTTTTCTCCATGAGATGAATAGGTTGGGTTGGGATAATAAAATAAATGATTACTTCGGAAAGGCTCATTAATCCCAACTAGTTCGATAAACCTTGATTTTGTTTAACTTGTGAAAATATATTATAAAATCTTTTGAAATGTTTTCAAAGAAAAGAATATTCTAGATTGGAATGAAGCGTATGAGGTGTATTTATATCACTTGATTATAAAACATGCGAGTTATTCAGAAAGATCAGGTTTGACCCATTCTGAATAACTGATATGACGATTAAAAGTCGGAGATTTGAAGATGGTGGTTGAAGACCGGGGATCTTCACATCGTTGGAATGATTACTAATGTCTCGATTGGGTTGTATACCCAAGACGAGGTAATAAGTGGTGGTCATCCAGACGTACTAGGAGATCGACCAGATATGCGACTGCCACTCTCCTGTATTGGACGTATGGGATGAGGAATAAGGTGCCTTCGGTTTCGTTCAGACCTAGAATGGACTTGCAAATGGACTGTATGTCTGACATTGTACTTCGCGCTGTATTCGTTGATCTATGCTTGATATATATCTTTTTGGTGGCGGAGAATTTATTCTCTTTGCTTAACACCCTTCTCTAAAATGTACAAGCTTAGAGGTTATATATTGGTGAAAACCAATGGTATGGTATGGATTGACAATGTGGCATGCTGAGATGCATGGATCAAAGCTTTTGTTGAAAAGCAGGGCTTTGTGGATGATGATCAAAGCACAGCTTTAATCTAGCACAGCTTTGTGTAGCATTAATTCACGAGCTTCACACCCCGGTGTGAACCAAAAATAGGATGAGGACAACAGGGAAATGGACATACATTGGTTTCTAGCTAGGAGTGAATTCATGGTATAGAGCCCAAACATTTTACTTATGTGGATGTTGGATGATGGAAGTCGAGGTACCTCAGATTTGTCCGCACAAGGCCCTCGATGGTCGACATATTGACCAAGATGGTCGACGTACTGACCAGGTTTTAGGTTCGATAGGATCGGCGAACTTATTGTTTATGGTGTATTCCTAATCAGCGATGGCTGGTCGGCTCTGCAGCTAACCTAGGGCTCACCTAAGTCTAAGTTCTAAGGCATGTGCTAGAGTGACTCGAATCGGAAAGGAAGATTGCTTGCCTTGGTTCATAGATGGAATCCAATTTCCAATACGCAACTTTCTATTTCAGTTGTATACCTATATGGTGAAATAGTAGGATGGGGTACTATGCCTTCTATAATTGAAACATTTGTATTTGAAGTTGTTTTCTGCACTATGCACTAATAATAATAAAAGATTAATTTTGTGTATCAAGCATATTTGGCCATTATAAGGTAAAAATCTATCCTCTGGTTTGTGTTGCATTGTGTGATGGGACCTGAGTCTTATAATGGCTTCATTTTTTAAGCATTATGTTTTTTGTTCTATGGCATTCTTTAGAGAACTCATGCCATGATATACGGCTAGTCCCTTGATTTACCCAATATTAAAATGAAGTTAATAACTGTTTTAGTTCTCACACCAGTCCCATGACTAACTCGGAGTCTATTGTTTCCCAGCTAAACTTAGGGTTCCCATATTTTCCACATTGGCAGCTAGTAGTTTTGATTTGCAGATATTTCTTTTCACATGATCCTGGATTACGGCTGGAGGTATACTATGGAATGCTTCGTATCCGTGTATTTACTTCAGTTGCGTTTATTGACGTTTTCCGCTACACATTATTTTCATGTATTATATTTCCACTGCTATGTAATTTAAATCTCGGATATTATTATTTTTTCGCTATATATTATTTATTTGTACTCTGATATCTTGTACTATGATGTAAATTGTTGTAATAACAATGGAATGTTCTTTAGTTTTATGTTCTAATGCGTTGTGTTCTCAAAGCAATGTGCCATCCTGTTCAATTTAGGCCAGCCGGGATTTCAGGTCGTTTCACCTAAGCTCTGGTACCAACTGTGATGGCCTGCAAATCCGTACTATCCGAGTTGACTAAGACAACACACATCCAACCCAAATTGCACAAATATATGAGTCATTAGAGTTAAAGAAAATAGAAATAGATAAAAAAATAGAACAAAAAAGAACATTAAAATCTCACAGTGGAATGAAAAAATATAATATCATATATCATAATTTTGGAAATACAGGTATATGCATACCATACAAAAGTACATCACACATCTCAACGGAAATAACTCTAAATAACTAACGGTGAAGCCTTCTACTTCATGCACCTCCAAATGTATCTGTGAAGGCCTGAAATACTTGATTGTCCGTACAAATTTGGGAACCCAAGAGTTCAGGATAAAACAAGCAAAATAAACTCTTGGTCATTCATGGAACTGGTGTGAGTAAACTTCAACCTTTTTGTTTAACTTTGAAAAACCTTTTGAAAGAAAGGGTAATCGTAAGACCAATCCAGACGTAAATACAGATAGTTTCAATAGCAGCACAGAAAAGTTACAACGTTTTAGATATGCAAAGGCATTGATTGAGATTTCAGCTGAATTTGATCTTCCTGATAAAATTATGGTAGATGGTTTAGGAAAAGAATGCATGTATGTTAGGTTAACTTACGATTGGAGGCACAATATCGTTACCATTTGTAAGATTTTGGTCATGAGACAAGTAATTGTGAATTTAATAATAAGGCAAACTTGTTTTGTGAGGATCATGTACATGATTTTGATAATAATTTTCATGTCTGATTTAATGATCAAGTTGGTTATAATAATAGGAAGCCTTTTACTAATGCTAATCATAGTAATTGGACATCAGCTAATCCAAAAACCAAACAGATTTGGATCAGAAAGGGAGAGAACATAAATAAGGCCGACAAGTTTGTTAATACTGATGTGTCAAATTATAATGTCAATCCAGTTGAAGTATTAGCAACATACCATGATGAAAATTACACCACTGATGAGATTAATGCAGAGGACATATTAAATGCTATAGAGCAAATTAATAGTAAGGTGGTCGATCATTTAAATGGTAATAATTGTAGTGAAGGTTCTAGATTAGCTACACAATTGAATAAGACTAATGAGGCAGAAGTACATAATATAATGGTTATAATGAGGCACAAAATGAGGATATAGAAAATTTGGTAGGTAGTCTTTTTGATGAAACTGTTGATAATATTGATAATGCTCAAAATTCAGCTGAGACAATAACTGGTAGGTGCTCAACTGTTGCATTTACTGTTTCTTCTGGCATGAGTACCTCCGTTAATAATACTATGTCTTCTGGTTCCTCTGAAAATACAATGTCCTGCTCATCAACCTTCAACTTTATTTCACCATCATCTGCTAGTTCCTCTATGAGCAAGTCATCTAGACTTTCAGCCTCAACTCTTTCAAAACCATCCCTGATGTGCACGTAAAAATGCACATTTATATTCACATATTTATTCTTGTTTAGTTGAATAAATGAACATTTTTTGGTATTTTATATGATCAAACCATGTTTTAAATATTTTCAAAATCATCACTTATTTTGAGAAAAAAAGGGGTCACTTATGCATGTTTTAATTTGTGAAATCTTTTACTTGTTCCTTGTTATTAACTCTTGTAAGAATTTAGGAGCTAAAATGATATATCCACATGAAGAGATGAAGGAAAGCATGCATATATACAAGAGGAGGCAAAGAAATTAATTCATCTTATGGATAGTGGAGGGCCCATCTTTCAACTAGCCCACTTGCTCTTAAGCTTCACATTATTGAATGGGACGAAAGGCCTCATGCATACTACATGACATATTAGTGGCTAATATCAATTAGAACCTTCATGAATGGGAATTTTGGGGAATTCCCAAGGAAAGTGATTAGGGTTTTAGGATTTTAGATCATGTATATATACCCCTTTGTTTCATGTATTTTGTATCTCCTTTTTAGCATATGAAAGTGTAAGTGATCAAATAAATAAAAATGCTTCCAAGCCTATTTCTTTTATGTCTATCTTATGTCTCTTTTAATTTTTATGCTCTACTTTATGTTCATAGTTTAGATTTATTTACATACTCTCTACTTCATGTTCATAGTTTATATTTAGTTACATGCACTTAGTTCTGTTCTTTTCTTGTTCTATTTACATTTTATTTCATTTTGCTTTGTTTTCCAATGTTGAAACTTACATGTGTTAATATGATAACATACATTAGAAGCTAAGCCCCTACAATTTAGGGGTAATGAAGCTCTCTAATTTTATGTAAGTTCAACATTTATATGATTTGTGATCTCTCATTTTGTGCTTCTTGGTAGTGGATATTGATGTAAGTTTATACATATGAGTTTGATAGCTTATGTTGCATTTGCAAATGAGCTATTCTTATTCAATATAAACACAAGTTACATCAATATTTGCTAAGTGGTTTTTGATTATGAAATATAAGAAAGAACACAATTTGATGATCTATGTCACTAATTACAATAGTGAATAGATCATACTTAAAACAAATTTTTCTTTGTTGTCATTTTCATTAGAACAGTGAGCGGTTTAAGTGATGTGTTATAGTTTGATTGTTTATGTTATGTTAACTAATAACATAAATAAACTACACTTATGATAAATGCAACATTTATGTCACTCTATATTAAAAATAGAGATCATAGGTTGTATATTTGTTCATTTACATAAATATGAGAGGGATTTACCTCTAAATTGCTCTCTAATCTCATATTTAGCCCTCAACTTAGTTTCTAGTTTTCTTTAATTTTTGTTTGTAAACAATCCAAAGTTTGGTTTAATTCGATTGAATAAGATTGAAATTACTTCTTTCCCTGCGGATCGACTCGTATTCGCTAGGTACAAATAATTGTACGTCGTGCGCTTGCGGTATTATCAAGATACACTACAACAAATATTACATTTTAGAACATTGAATAAATGTTGTCAATGTATTTCAACAACGTTTATCATAATGTTGTTACATCCACAATTACGAAAAGTAGGGTCCTTTTAACAACATTTACCTAAACGTTGTACAAAACGTTGTAGACGAATTAGTTATAACAAAATATAAATATAGTGAAAACACAAGAAAAAAATTAAAGAATTATATACCACAATGTTAGAATGTTGTGAAATAGTCAATTACAACATATTTCAAATGTTAGGACATGTTTTTTTACGATGATACTTATATGTTATGTATACGTTTTTTCGATGATTTTGAAACAATGTAATATAATTTCAACAACGTTGTTTACGTATTGTAGAATAATCATTCACGTCATTTAGTAGAAGTTGTGTACTAGTTTTTTTTAACTATTTTTAAACGTAGTATTTTAATCTTTAATCATATTTAATGAACGTTGTAAATACAAATTAGACGACATTATTTAAACGTTAATCAAACTTCATGTACGTCGGTTTTCACACATTGCAAACCAAAATTTTACAACTGTGTTTAACCGTTATAATTTGTGTAACCATCATGATTGCAAACCGTGGTAAATATATTATCTACGACATTGCTTTAATATAAATAAAAATACAGTTAGATCATACAATAAACGCTGTGCTTTCATACGTTACAACTAATGACAAGTGTTGTGCTTTCATACATTACAACAATTGACAACGTTGTGCATATATATACAAATATTATACCTATATTTGCATGTTATACCTTACATTTCAGTAACATCTACACATCACAACAATATGTTTATTATAATCACAAATGTTATTAAATATCCAACCATAAATATTCATAAACATCATATACATGACGAAATATTGGAACAACTATTGATTTACTAATAGAAAAATCTATTGTATAAGTTATCACAAAACATCGTCTCGTGTGCACGACAAGCATTTATAGATAAATTGGAACAAAGATGATACTATTTCAACTGGAAATACGATGACAGCAGCAGTCCTCTTCCAAAAAGCAAATTTATTCCCATATTATCTGCAACATAAGGATGTCATCAACGTTAATTTGTTTACTGTAATAAGACAATTAAAAAAAGGTGTACATATGCTATGACAATTAAAAAAAAAAACCGTGTGCATGGGACCTTTTTACTGAGCATGATTATTTTCTTTCCATAATTACATTTTCCACATCTTCCTAGCCTACTACCGTTTACAGAAAAGTGAAAAGTGAATAACAAGTGACGTTTGAGAAATTGAACTACAAATTACACTCAAAGGGCCAAAGTCACACAAACTCATCTACTCATTTGCTTTTTATTCAGCAACTCAAAATCAAATGC